>CM057142.1:15455595-16055595 GCA_029964075.1 Patiria pectinifera | reverse complement strand
ATACATTAGTCACGGAGTTAGGACTCGAAAGGTCTGTGTTACGTAAGTGCAACTTCACATTTTGAGAGCAAATAAGCGTAAGTAGGGGTAGAGAGGGACCCACCCTGGATGTTCAGAGCAAGGGCGGATCCAGGGGGGCCAAAGGGGGCCATGGCCCCCCCAAAAAGAGACCAATTTTTTTTTTATGTGACATCGCAATAAAGGCAGGCAATGAGTACACCACCATCTTTTCCTCAGAAATTGCCTCAGATCGCATCACAGAGCATCTAGAACAAAAAAAATTTTTGCTCCCTTTTGCTCCCCCCTAAAATTGTGTTCTGGATCCGCCCTTGGTTCAGAGTAGCGTAAAGACATCCCCTCCAACACGTCTCCCGACCACGCCCACCGACCCGACATCACGAATGATCCCACACACATTGCCAATCATCCACGCTGCAATCTATCCTAAATGTACCCTTTTCCTACGGCAGATTCGGCTCCACGAATTCTACCGTTTCAGGGGACATTTCAGACGGTTGGCACGCGAGAAAGTGCAGTGAAAATCTCCTTTTTTCTCGGGGGACGGTGTGAGAGAGTGTACTCTCGGGCCTGAGGGGCTTATTTGGACTGGGACTCAGTCGAGACTTGATTTGTTATAATATTGGACTTGAGTGTAATGGCGGATCTGATATGCGAACGGTGAATTTAATAGGACGCCCTCACCTCAGGATATTATGCGCGTCGGTTGACCTCACTTCCAGACTCCTCGTCCTTTTACTTTCTTTCTGAGAGGAGATTTGATTGAAACGTCGTCATAAGTGCCAGGGGGTTCATTGATTTGACAGGAATCAACAAAGTACACAAACTTGAACACAAACGGGCAGTTTTCCCTCAAATTGTAAAAGAAGAACTCAAAGACAGTCTACAGTTAGAGCAACTAAAGGATTTTGCCTAACTTAGCGTATTAAAGATAGAATACAGGGTGAGTAAAAAAAACCCGAAACCCAAATGTCGGGACTATTGTTTTAGTGAAGTTCTGCATGTAGCACTTTCAAAATCTAGGATATAAAAGCCCCATTCATAAGCTTTTTTTAGTACAAGAATTATTCAAATCACCTATGTGCTTTTCAAGTTACGAAATTTTAAACACAACCACCGTTTTAAGGTTCTGTCCACGGATCACAAAAAAAGTTCAGTGTTCTTTCAGCAAAACGAAAACAAATCACATAGGGATGTGTGTGAATTGTTTTCGTTTTGCTGAAAGAACGCACACTTTTTTGTGTTATCAGTGGACTGAACTCTAAAACGGTGGTTGTGTTTAATATTCCGTAACTTAAAAAGTACTTGGGTGAATTGAATGATTCTTGACTTAAAAGAAAGCACTTGAATTGGGCTTTCATTTCCTAGATTTTGAAAGGGCTACATGCAGAACTTCACTTAAACAATAGTCCCGACATTTTGGGTTCGTTTTTTGTTACTCACCCTGCATTGCTTGTATGCTACTAATTAGGTGTAGGCCTACTCGAAATGTTTAGTTACCCGTCCGACTAGGCCGTTATAACTTGAGTTTTTTTTTCGTGGCATAAAAATGTTGGTGACTCTTTTTTCGGGGGGGGGGGGTTGACGGATGTAAAGCCTCAGAAAGTTTCTGTGCCTCCATCCCTCCAACTTTCATGCATACATGCAGTGTGCTGTCGCGAAAAGAAAATAGATTTAACATTTTCTGTTGTTATCTGGAATTGGCCTTTACACTACGGACTGACAGTTTTGACCCGACATGAGCGTCGTTAAGAAAAAAAAAACTCAATACGACCGCAGTTTAAGTCATATGGGATTATTTGCATTTACCCCAAACGTAACCTACCAAATTATTTTCAAATTTCACCATTATTTTCAAATTATTAAAGATCGCACTGGTACTAAACACCCCGTGAAATTATTCCTTCTGGCTTGCTGTCATTTAGAAGAAATAGAAAAAGATAGGTGATTTCCAACGATCATTGTCTGATTTTTGAAAAAAAAAGGTTTCGTGATTAAAAGGTCGTGCACGGTTTTTCACTGTTTTCTCAAAAAGTGTTATCGATCTAGTTTCAGGAAACGAGGGGGAGGGCGTTGATATAAGGGGGGTCGAGTCTAAGGCGTGCCGGGGAGGGGGTCCTGGGGCATGCCCCGAAATTTTTGAAATTACGATGATTTCTACAGCATTCTAAGGCAATTCAAGAAGACATTTAGGAACTTTAGCATTCCATGGATTATTTTTGGCCCCATTTTACTAGTTTCCTAACATTACTCAGCGGCTGCACGAATGATCCTATAATAGCAAATGATCCTATAGGTCTATGCCTTTAAAGCTATGAGATCTACCGCACAACAACCGCGACCCTCCCCTGCATCCTCCCAACGTCGGGTAGCGGGACTTGACACCTCTGGGGTCGCCGTGGTTTGACGCCTTTCCTCCCCTCTGATCACGGTGTGGATTTACGGTGATACCCCTGGGACACCGGGCGGTATCACCACAAACCACGGAGGAAACATGCACGTGACGAACGCAGATTTTGTGGAACATCGGGCATGACGAAACTTTTCCAAACTTTCGTTGTACGTTTCGTAATTTCCATTTAAAAAAAATGTAAAATACAATATACATGTAGGCCTTTTGTTTAATGGTCCTTCTTAATCTATTTAATAAAATTGATGTTTATGAGAAAAATGTCTGCTCATTTTGAAGATGTGTATTACTGAAAATGACAAAAAGACTTATAAAAGAAAGTGATCAAACTCCCGAACTGCAGAACTTGTTACACTGAGGCTGAACATTTGGAAGGACGATCTGGAAATTTTAGTCATGCATGCTGCTTTCATAACGTGTAGTATAAATCAGGGCTTCAAACTAAAGAAATAGTTCCTTCAAAATTACAAGAAGAATTTTTCTCAACAGAAGCTTCTTAACGAACCTAGCCACGACTCAAATCTAAACCAGTTGGCATTCTGGTACTTGCCTCGCCATCCATCTCAATAACTCGGGCTCGAATCCCGACCTGGCCCATGTATGGATTTGAGTTTTCAGTCCCTAATCTGATGCCATGTGGGTTTTCCCATCTGGAGATATCCTCCCACCTTTGAAAACTGAAAAGAAATCTTCATTTACCGCTGTTCACATTTTTTCTTCACAGACCTATACGAGCCACAGCAAAATTTACGGCAGATAGGTGACGGGATTGTGCCTTTGATGATACAAGCATGGCATTTGGCACACAGTCAGAGTATGTCATGAGAAAGATATTTGGCTATAGGGCCGTGACAGATTTGTCCTTTGAAAAAATATAGATGGATTAACAAGCAATGGCAGCCATTTTGAAAATTTTGAATATTGCTTGTTGTTGTATACCTATTTTTTTTTTTTAAAGGACAAATCTGCGATGGCCCTAAAGCCAACTATCTTTCCCATGACATACTCTGACTGTGTGCCAAATGCCATGCTTATTATCATCAAAGGCACAATTCCCCCAAATATTTCCCCTATCTGTCCCGCATGGGTGGTTGCAAAGGAATCCTTGGTTCCATTACAAGAGAACAAAATACATCCGAATTTCGTAAGAAATACCTAGAAAGGGGAGTATTCTTGTACTGAGATACCAGTCTGGTATTTGCTTCCACCCGCCAAAGTGCCAAGTCGATCCCAGCTTCCGATCTTCCCCCGCCTCTAATCCTGCTCGGCACCGGTCTAACGCGACATCGCCGGCGGGCCCCCGAACCAAACGCCACCCAAAACAAACGTTTGTGGGTCACACTCGCGGGCTAGATCAGTCAGCTGACAGGGCGATGACGGGACTGACCCAAAAATGACGGCCGGAAGTTCAAGAATGTGGACGGGTTTTTAAAGATTTGTGACTGCGTCACTGAGACACAAAAACAGGCCAAATACGCACCCCTCCCCCCCTAAAAAAATAAAACTAATTGAAGAATAAAAACCGGTAGTACAGAATGCTCTCTTTAATACTGTAGATTTTGGGGAAATGATGTTATCAGAGAGAGCTGTTGGTTTTAAGCGAGATAAATTTCAATAAATTTTTGGCATGGTCTCAAAACTTTTTTTCCAAGTAGATTGATCTGTTTAGTACTTTCTGAGTCTAGCAGGTGTTATATGCTGTGTGGAAAGACTAATCGGGTAAAACCCTGTCTTTCTTTTTCTCGCACTTTTGTTGTTCCGTTTCTAGGTAACATGAATCCCTCATGTTGCAATTTCATTATTTCCGAAATTAAATTTCCCTTTTACCTGTTCTGGGGAACAAGACCCCAACGGCGCTCGCCGTCCAGTATCGTACGGTGGCGCTGTTCGGGTACACCAAGATAGGACCATCGTATAGATTGACGTAGATTTAGACTAGTGAAAGAACCGTCATTTGCACCATAAGTACCGGCGCGGCCGAAAGTTTGTGCCGTATAGTCCACTGATCTCATTGTTGCAGCTCTATTTTTGGCGTAGCCAGGATTTTTTTCAGTGGGGCCCAGGGGGCGCCAGCATTGTATTGGGGGGGGGGGGGACTCCAGGGCGGATCCACATCAACATTTGCCCAAATTTTCACGGGGCAGACTGGCCAGCCAGTTGCTGCAAATTCGAAAAGCTGGGGGGGGGGCTTCATTTGATGCTCTTTTACCCTTTTCTTATCTCTTTATTCATAATTATTTCATAAATTCGTAGGGTTAAGGTAATAAGCATCAAGTTAATCTATTCGTCTTTATTCTCATTTTGGTTAATTTACTTTTAAAAAAAAAAATTATTCTCGGGAAAGGGGAAAATGTAGGTTTTTGTTTCGTGGGAGTGGGGCTAGGGGACACTGGGAATTTGTGAGGGGGCACACGCATCCTCCCCCCCCCCCCCCCCCCCCCCCCCCCGGCAACGCCACGGTGCAGCTCTCACTGAGCACTGTACTGCAGCAGTGGCGGAATGTTTCTGAATGATGCAAATGTGGGAATCCAAAAAGAGGGGACAATATTAATCACGAGTCACAAATAGTATCAGCATTCACTCTTGCCTCATTTTACCTTCGCTGCCTATACTGCAAGCCCAGCGCTCCAAAGATTGGTCTCCCGGCCCGTGTATATCAAAAGGGACGTGGGTCATTATAACCATTATAACTGCTTTAATTCATGTTTTAGTTCATCAATAATGATCGATTATTAAGTATGCAAAGTTTGCACAAATCTGACCTTGCATTCCCCAAACACGGTCAGCGTGGCTCGATGATCCACTGACACAACTAGGGTGCAATATGTAATGGGGTATTGGGGGAGGGGGAGAGCTCATTTTGTAGTGGTGGCACTCAATCGGTTTTTTTTTTAACAACTTCTCCTTTTTCCTTTCCCAAATTCTTAGCGGGGCGGGGGTGTGCCTCCACCCCTGGTCCTTAGTTACGCCACTGCTTGATGCATCTTCTCCTGACCAACTAGCCTCATGAGGGCGACACACAGAACCCATCCTTGAATGACACCCGAGGCAGTGTGAGCTTCATCAGCATTGCTAAATCCCTCAGTAATCCACTGGGAGAAATTAAATGATAAAAACTCCAGCTCCTTAATGGCTTTCCCAGCAAAATCGTACACCCAGTATCGGTCTCCATCGCTTGCTTTTAGTATTTTGTTGTATCATGAGCTTATTTCAAGAGCAACCTCATCCCACGCACTGGGTTATCACTGCCTAGAATTCTTCACGGCCAATTACCTCTGACGCGTTTACGTTTCCAACCCCACCGCCGCTGTCACGGGCCACGTGTGCCAACCATACCGTACCGACCCGGCTCCTCACAAAAACCCATGATGGCCCTGGTTCCTCGCCTGGTATTATCCTCTGCTTCCGTGAATTCCCAGACGCTAATCTGACGACAGTTCGGCGCTGCTGCAATCAAGTCTAACCAATCTCAATATCATTGGCTGAGCTAGCTGGGCCCCGGACCCGGCGCTTGCAGGCATGCAATAGCGCTCCCGCGGCCGGCCGGGGACCCGTGCAGCGCTGTTTACTGGGCTAAGCGTCGCCAAGTCGGTTTACAGTCAATAGAGGATGGCGTAACGCTAAAGCGCGTATACAGCGCTGGTCTCGCCCCGACGAACCTGGCCTACAAAAAGCCGGCCCCCTCACGGGCGGCTCCGCATTTGGATCGAGACCGTCTCCCCGTTCGCATGGATGATGCTACACGTACAACTGACACCAACCTGCGATCATTGGATGCCACTGTCACAACAGATAACTATTATAGATACGGACGAGTATCCCTAATGGGTTTACGCGTACGATAATCCCAAACTGCCTGTCGAGTTACCACAAGTGATACTTGAACTTCAGTTACCTGACAGACCTGCATACCTCAGTAGGCGCTCTCTATCTACCAAGTTGTCACACGGTGAAACTTTGAGAGGCAGACTTTGAGAGGCAGATTTTGCGGAGGATTTTTTCTTTCTCTTTTGTCCCGCATCATCCCGTTACCAGGATACCATGATGAGTGGAGTTTGCAGGCATCTCGGCACGTTACCATGGTGAGTCTTAATGTAGCTTTATAATGCACACTATCTATTTCTTTGCAGATGGAGGAAAAGAACGCCTTTTTTTTATCCTTACGGTAGCTTTACATCCAGAGCAAGTTGTTGTTACTCATTTACCAGTGACGTAAGCTTGTGAAGGAATGTCGAGACTTTGACGCAAAAGTTTAAAATGCTCACCAACACGACCTGTTCATGTTAGAGTTACACATAAAAGTTACAGTCGTAGATATTTCTGCCGTTGGAATGTCATAATATCGCATGTTTCTGTCCTTGAAAGTTATAAATAACCCGCTCCCCCGATGCTTCACAGGGTTGATTTTTCTCCCCTAAATCCATAAATTGAATTGTATTTATTCCGCCGACTTCTTAACTTTGGATTTTTTTCTCCGTCTAGAACCAGCAGGTTTTGATTGGTAAAGTGGTGGCTCCTTGCTGCGAATGCACGCGAACAAAAACAAAATTAAAGGCATAGAATCATTTTGCTTTTCATGCATTTTGTTCGTTCCCAATTATAACGTCACTCAAAATCCAAAGAAGAATCTTAAAAGCCTAACCTGTTGAAGTTTCAGCTCAGTGGATATGAAACTTTTAGAGAAAACAGTGAAAAACCATACAACGGCCCCCTTGATGATATCACGACGAAACACTTTGCCGTCAATAGCACTCTCTATTGAAAAAAAAATCAGTCAAAAACATTGACTGAAAGTTGGAAATCACCTACATTTCTTTCTTGTTTTCTTCTAAAATGACAGCAAGCCAGACGGAATAATTTCTGTTTATAGATAACTATTTAGTACCAGAACGATCTTTCATCCAAGGTAATAATTCAATGGGTTTATTTCGGGATGAATTCAAATATGCCTTCAAATTTGCGCATCTGGTGTTTTAAAAACAGACTTGCCTTCCAAATGTGTGTGTTCGGTTGGGAAAAACACTCAATCTATTACTCTGGGACCCTTTAGTGAAGTATTTTGCTAAATCCCCTAAAACAGGTTTTCTTTTGGGCGTTTGGGGAGACCGTGCTCTCTTTTTGTACCAACTGGCGCCGAAGCTACTTTAGCGTGTTGCATATTTCCCCTCTTTTGTCAGCGAGATATGAAAAGGAAATACAATATGAGTTTGTTCCTCTGTTAGTTTCCATTGAGGATTAGCGAACTATGAACAAAAATATACAGGCGCGGGACACGACATTTTACAAATTACAGTCTAAGAAAAATGCAAAAGGCATTCATTTGCACAACAATCGCGATTCAGAGAGCCAGGTGAACCATGTATGCCTTTGTGGAATCGCTGTTAATATTATTGTACACAATCGTGTGTTGTCTGAGTGCATGGTATGCTTCCGAAAAGTCCACCAAGCACAGAATATCAATTGTTCAGGACTTTTGAACAGGTTTTGGGATATGTTCTGGGGGGAGGGGAATTTAATTCGGAATTCGGGAAGTTTTGCTTATTTTAGTGTCGTCGAAAACCCATTATTTCCGATATGAATAATATCGGAAATGATGATAAATCTATTTTTTGTTTCAATTATGTGTGGGAGATTAGGGTAGGTACTAGAAGTTGAATCCACCATTCTAGTTAGCTGGTTTATTGTTCTGCAGCTCTGAGGAGATGTTGGAATTGTTGTAATATCTTATGGTAATATAAAGCCTCAAGATACAACGCTAGGGTCATACTTATCAACAAGAACATTGAGTGCGGCAAGCACTGCCTCCAGAAAGGTATAACTTGTTCCGCAACCTGATTGGCCTCTCCTTATAGGCTGGACACGCCCACAGAACCTATACCTACCAAACGACATACATCTGTTGGCACGCCAAAAGAACACCCCCAAACGAGATACGGTGCATCTCCCTCTCCAACCCCACCCCACCCAACTCCGTGAGTGCAGTAACCATAAATACCTAAATTCGAACTCCGTGTAGAGAGCCAAGTGTACCTTACTATTAAGCCCCCACTCCCCTCCTTGCTCTATGGGTACAGAGAGGGTCGCCCACCAGTGGGTTCCCCGCTTCGGGCCTCCACCGTACACCACTAATTTAATCAAGCGTCTTTTACCAAAAGGAAAGGCCTCACGTACTGCTCCGTCGCCACTCGCAATTTGGGGCTTCCTTGGGTCTCCGTAACTGGGTTAGCGGGGTACCGTCCGCTAAGCTGTAGTGCGGGCCTGCGCCTTATACAGACTCCCGCGGTAGCCTTTTCTCGGTCTCCCTCGTTGCGGTGTGCTGATTACGATGGGTGCCAGGATTATGAGCCCAAACATCACTAAGTTGAGGGTCATCGAACTTGGATCGTATTGGGCTTTTTTATTTGAGCGATGGAGCGAGGATTTTTGGACTAGATTGGCTCGGTTACGTGGGTTGTAGTCTCTCCGGCGACTGCCAGGCGGCGTGTGCTGCTTCCTGGCTGGGAGCTTGCTGTGGGCGTCAGCGTGAAGCTGTTAGGAAAAATGTTCAACCATGGATCTTTTTTTCCCTAATCTTTTCATTCATTCTTTTACTCTTTTTTTCCTTCAATTTTTAAAAGTATTTTCCTTATGCCAGGTCATTGTATGAAAAAAAAACAACATAGCACATAGTACAAATTGAAACAACTTAACCCAAAGAAAGTTCAGAACTAGAACATTATTTTGTTTGAGAACTCTACAATCCATCCCTTGGAGAATCGCGCTTGGCGTCTACGGGCTGGCATTGCGTGCCGACTGTAACACGCCTGGCCCAGCACCGGTGGGATGGTATAAAAACATCAACCCCAGGCTCAACGGGAAAGCTAATGTTTCCTCCTTGTGTTGGATGGAGTACTTCATTCAGACCCAGGGTATTGTACCTACAGGCTACTCGCAACGCAAACTGACAGATCGTAAAATGGTCACTTGTACGTGATGGGATGTGTGGGGTCGGGGAGGTGAAAACACTACTATCGCGCAAGAAAACTGATAGTGCCATTAAGACACTGGTCTAGAAACCCAAGTGTGAGTGGTTAAGACAGTTGATCTTGTTGGAGCGTGTGGGGTTCTGAGCTTTCAGATTTGTGCTATTTTAAGACTCACAGGAGCTGGTCTGTCACGGCCGGGTAAAATGGCTCTATATCACGGGGCCTTAGCTCCCTCAGAGGCTGGGGGAAACTACTTGGCCTAAAGAAATTATTTACGATTAATTCTTTCGGTTAGGAATTTGTTGGTTCTTAAAATACTTGTTGACTCTTGTGCCAAAGTGTGAAGAATCGTTTCTGTGGTGGAGATATGCAGGTGCCCATCGCAGCCTGTTGTTATAGCGAGGATGTGTTGCCGTGTCTGCATCAGAAACTTTGCGGCTACGACTTCCAGTTTTGCCGTTGGTTTGCTACAGAGCCTAACCGTAGCCGTGAACAAAACGCATAGCCTATAATCCAGTCTTTGTGACAGCTATCAAATTATCATTTTGCGGAAACGCGGAGGACTGTGGGTACACTCTAACCTACGCAAGATGTTATGAAAAAAGTCACACGAGGGCGCTGCAACAGACCCTGTTCTTTAGCACTTCGTGGTACCCGCCAACAATCCGCTGGCGAGAACCAGAACCAAACTGGTGCAGTCCCGGACGTCATGTGCAGTGTGGCGTATATAAGCCTGCACACCATGATGAACTGTTTCATATTTTTGACTTCCATGAAAGTTCTGTTCGATTGCGAGGTGCACAAAAAAAAAGGCATCGGCTGCATTGCCAAGTCTTCAGCGGCTTACACATTATCTAAATAACTACCGGTATAAGATAACCAAACTGATTTGATAAAGATTGATTGGTAATCATTGTTGGTAATTAATAGTTCGGTAGTAACTCCAAGTGACCACTCTTTCTGGTATTTAGCTGTAATGTTTGGAAGAGGAAAAAGGCCATGGCAATCTGCCAAATTCCTGGCGAGATACAGACTGCGGATCATGTCAAACCCTTCGACATTGGGACTCCGGGCCAAACTTGGCAGGCACGTGCCGTCAAGGTTTTTCCGCCGTGCCCGAGCACCCCGGGCCCCGCCAAGCCGTCCAACGCCGACACCCTAGACGACTGAGTAACAAGTTGACGGTATCGCAGAACGTTCCCGTGGGGTTTGAGCGAGGACACGGAGGAGCCATGAAGGGACCTTCGCGGCCCATTGCCCCCGGGGGAAAGAAAGGGGTCTGCAACACCCCCCCCCCAAAAAAAAAATCAAGTCACAGCAATCGGTAGAGAATGGTCCCAAAAATGCAGAAAACAGGAAAAGTCCGAAGATAGTTCATTGTCCTTAAACCTTTCACAGTCGTGATGTTTAAGTACAATCACACTTGTTGAAGATCGAGAAGCGTTCTGTGATGAATATTTCACCTCAAATTTTTCAAAGTTGGTGCCAGTCTTAGTAAACTGATATTCGACTATAGTATCGAGTTGACAGGGTGATTTTCTCTGAGAGAACACACAGACGCATGCAGTCAACTCCCGAAGAAAAATACTTGGAATTTATTTATGCCATTGCTTCTCTGGAAAGAAATTCACTCCAGGCAAAAGTTACAGATGCTTGAAATCTTTAGCAGTGTTTACATCGCGTCCACCGATCATATATAGTGAGGGTTTCACAAAATGACTGACGGGCCTTAGGAAATATAATCACAGTCCACAAAACAAAATACCGGGCATTAATATGTCCTGATTCATTATAGTGGTGGGGCCTCTGAAAAGGTGAGTGTCCCTTAGGGTACAAACGCGAACGTTAACTGTGCAGGCGCTAGTCTTCATTACAGTTGACGTCTCACACACAAGGGCGGATCGGGAAGAGGGGGGGGGGGGCAAAGGGGACCATGGCCACCTCCCCTACCCCCCCCCCCCCACGAATCTAATTTTCTTTTCTTTTTTTAGATGACTTCGCAATAAAGGTTGGCAATGAGTACACCACCATCTTTTCCTCAAAAAACATTGGCTAAAGTGGTCAGAAATTGCCTCAGATCGCACCACAGAGCATCTAAAATCCAAACAAAATTCGGGGCCCTTAGCGGGCCCCGAACCCCACGCCGTATTTTTTTAGGACACACTTTTTGGGGACCAAATTTCTTTTTGCCCCCTCCCCCCAAAAAATGTGTTCTGGATCCGTCCTTGCTCACACATCGTATGAACCTCCTATCGTTTGGGTGATTCCGATGCCAATTGCCTTGGGAAATTACGGTAACGATTCCTGAAAGTTGCTGGGTTGATGTGACGATGCCCATGTTGCCATGCAAGCCTGTGTACCGGGTTCGATTCCCACCTTGTTTGTTTTAAATGAATTTTGGGTGAGGCTGAACGTGCATGTTAAAAGACGTCGATTTTGTGGGTTTTATTTTTCAAAGCGATTAGAATTATTGGAGTCTAATTCTCAAAACAATATTTGTAATTGAAATCTGAGTATTCGAGGTAATCGTCAACATCCAGAATGCGATTCAAATAATTTCTCTTTTATTAAAGGAATGTGTTCAATAGTCTCATTGCATAAGAAATTAAATTGAAAGAAAGGGACAACCCCACCCTCCTTTTGAAAGACTCATACCCACGGCCCCGCCCGGGCCACTGCGCTCGTCATATTCAAGAAGAGCACATGCATGACCAGGCCTATGGGTGAGAACCAGTAAATACATTCCAATAGGCAACTCTGGTAAATGCCCCACTTCAAAAAATTTCACTTTCTGTACGATTCATTAGGGGTTAACGGATGACATTGGGTGATTTTTTTCCCTTCAAAGAAAGTCGCCCCTAAAAGCAGTCCTGAAGCCTGTCGCCATTTTGAAAACTTGTCCCTCCACTTCATTGCAAAAAAGAGCGACTTTTGGGTCTAATTTCACCCCACATTTCAAAGAAATACAGGACCGGTGCAGAGCTGCGACCCTTCAGTGCAGGGGCCACAAAACTCTCAATTAAGACCAAAATTGACAAATCGTGATTTGGCCGGCGTAGCCAATTTTGGGCTTGTTAACTTGTCTGCCTCGCTATGAGTCCTGTGTTTTCGGTTAAAAAAACTTGAAAGATTCAGCCACTTAAGGTTCTTACGTCATTGCTTGGCAACCTAAATAAAAGGTTGCGAAAGAATACTTGTTTTGCCAACTCAGCCTCGTTTTCGTTTTACAAAGGCGATTCCAGCGTAATGAGCTTATTAGAAACTATAACACTCATTATTTATGCTGTTCGTGTAATCTTTCCTGTTGTTTCAAACGGCCCCGTAAAATTTTGACAATTAAGCCACTAATTCTGTTAGGGAGGCTCCCTACTCCGATGCCCTTGTTTACAAAATTGACACAATTCATAAGTTTCAAATTCTGGAGAAACCTGCCGCAGTTCGACTCCTGCCGTCTGGACAAAGAGCATGTGCGCAGTTTGCACATACTAGCGTTTCATTTGTTTCCTTGCGTAGGTATAGATTTTCTTTAGAAATAAGCCGACTTGGTTCCGAATTCCAGGATGCCAATTCCTTGAAGTCAAGGAACCGTCCCGGAGCCTGGTATGGTTCCCTCCAACCCCCGCGCGCATCTGACCGATCGAGGTCATCGGGTACTTGACCGTAATAAACCGAAGGAATTAAACATGATTCAAGATAACAGTTTTACCTTCGGAACGGACGTCGCGGGCAATTAGGCGGGAATATTAAAAATGTTGCAGTGTTGAGTTTCACTTTGTTGTTATGGTAAGGAGTTTACCAATTATATCGGAGATTTGTTTTACCTCCCGGATTCTTGTCCACGTTTATGACTGAGTCCCGTTCCAGCTGGGCACTTAATTGAGTTAACTAGACGCTTTATCTACAGTGGTATGCAATACTGGATTTGGCGGTTTGTTGATAATTTATTCATTCAAAAATAGAAGGTCTATGGTAATAAAAAGAGCGCAAACAACAAAGGCCAATGTTGTGAAAAAATTGAGCGGTGGGGGGGGGGGGGAGACGAAGTGGGTTTGTTGTCGTGATTGTGGTCATTTTGGGTGATGTTGGTGATTTAATTAACGTCAATGGCAACGTTGACAATTACAATGACAACGGTGACAATTATAGACAGGATTTAGGTAGGGATGTTGAACATGGTTGATCTCCAGTGTGACGGTGGTCTTTGCGACAACGATGACAGTGATGACGATGATAATTGCGACAATTATTTGGGTAATGGTGGAAATATTGACGACGAGAAATGCCTATAATTTAAACAGAACAGTGACTATTTTGTCGTTGATATTAATCATGACGATGTCGATAAAAACCGGGGATACTTCGGGTCATGGCGAGCATATTAATAAGTATTTTGTTTGTCGATGATGGCAATTGAAAACCGTCATAGTTTTGATAATTATGACAAATATGACGACGGAGATGACGACGAGGATGATGCATGGCAGTGGCTCTGATAATTACTATCCTGGTGACCTGTATGAAACTTGTGATGTGGTGGGCGGTGACTACGAGTGGTGAATATATAGACCGGCAAAGTGTTCTATTCTTATGCACTCCCATTCTCATTTTATGTTCATTGTAAATATTAACATGTCAATGTCCAACGGGCCCAATATGTCGATAAAAGAATATAGGCGAAGTCAACCGGAATATCGGTGACCAAATAAACAGAGCAACAATAGATCATTGCCACGTGACTACAATGATACACAAATATTGCGTCAATACGTAGATGACACGTCACTAAATCTCAAGATCGTGGAAAATGCCGGTGTCAAGCTTTCCCAACAAATTGAAAATCCATCACTTCGACCAGTTGAGACAAGCCCCATGTGCTGAACGCGTTCTCGATTTCCTGGCCGGTCGCTCTTCTCTCTCGCGCGTACCGTCTCACTCTCCGAGTCAAGTCGGCTGGAATATTTCCGGCGACGTCCGAATCTATCAGGACAGATAAATAATGGTAGCTGTCACGATAAATTATCAGCTCCGTCTGAAGCAAGCGTGGCCGAGTGTCAAAGTCTTCGGACAGCTGCCGGGCGAATGGGGGTTTATTTTGGTGGTGGCTGTGAATTTTGACCGGGCGGACTTGGATGTAGTTGAGAGCCCAGGGTGTAGTTGAGGGTCCAGTGACAGCCAGCTCGGCGCTGCGCGTTCATCTCGTGGTAGACGCTCTGTAGATTTTGATGTCGGACTTTCCGACAGGTCCGTAACGTTCCTTTGGTAGTTCGTCTAATGTCGTGTATCAAAATTATATGAGATGTTCGGTATGAGACGGGGAATTCTTTCGTTTTAGCAGAGTTTATAACCCAAATTACTTGATTTACGAGCTGGCTCTTTGGTGTGTTTGCAAATGCGAACGATTTCAATCATTGCATTATCTGTAAAACTACAGCATTATATTTGTCGTATCAACTCTTGACTTTGATAAGGGTTAATGTACATGAACATGGCTGACAGTTACAAATGACTTAACCATTGTCAGCGAGTAAGTAACAAAATACTGGCGTGCGAAAATGCCATATGGGGGCATTATGTGCACGCTTATGAAACGAGTAGCAATTATATGTAACGGGCAATCTGTCATGACATAATGCAATGCGAACCATTTATTTTGCAGTGCGTTTTCGGGCTAAAACCTCCCTCCTTCCTTACGCGTTGGCCCCTCCCCAAATCCGTACTCGAAGTACGATGCTTACCACACGTGCCTGCCATCCATCAACTCGGTGCAGCCTAGCATTGCACGGGCAAACATTCTTCTCGGCCGGTTAATCAAATTTGGGGAAATGTTTTGCCCGCCGGCACACAAGTGTCTGCCTCGTTCAACCACCGGTCGCTTTGATGTGTCCGCAAGGTGCTACCGTACAACGGACTGAGTGGCACATTCTTTCCTAGCGGTATTTTCGGATACTCTTTGCTCTTCAACTGTGTTTAGTTTGACTTTGAAATGCATTTGAAATGAAATAATCTTGATCGGGTTTAGCTTATTATATTTCACTTGAGCTCAATCAAAGCGCATTTCTAGATTTGGAAAGTTAGTCGCTACAGTAACCAGTCACTATTGTAATCAAAGAAAAATTATCACAATTAACATTACTTTTAGGCTTATTCCATAGAAGTTGGAGAATACAAAAAAACCCGCGGTAATGTTGAATTTTTCTGCAACGTTGCAAAGGAAGAAAAAAACCCATATTGTTGGGCTGAATGTAGAGCTTGAATAAATGTCCGTAAATTCATCATTTTAGACTTTTGATTTTAGTTGAAAGTTTTCCATGATGTAGTTGTTTAATGAACATTATGCTCAAGAAGATTGAAGATTAAAAACCATATTACATTTTAGTGGGTTGCATAAACGTCTTTGAAAGATTATAATTAATTGTTAAGAAATGAAGTTGAAATTTAGACGCAAGACAATCATGCTAACCAAAACTCAGCTCATTTATTGTCAAAGAAGAATTAAAAACGAATCGGAAAATTTGCGGTCGTTTGTCCAGATTGAACTTCCGAGAAAAAAAAACGGTCTAGATTTTAACCGTATGAAACCCCACACTGCAGGGTTATTCGGTAAATCTGAAATAGTATATCTAAGGGGGGTTTAGGGGTCTAAACCCCAACCTCCCTTTCGGGCCGCCAAAAGAAAATTAGAAAAACCATGCAGAAAAACAAAATAACAATTGCCTGCTACCCCTCTCTCAGCAGCTAAACCTCCTCTTCATCCACACCTGGCTCCGCCCCTGAAAGGGTTAAATGGAAATCCAGGCCCAGCTTCTGGAAAAACGAACATCGCCAACTAAATCTTACTGGAAATTTCTATCTGGTGGTTGAACTCTTTAACTTGAGGCAATTATGGCAAATCAAAACTCGTCGCCTGTATTGTCAGAAAATAATTGGCGATGAATCGGCGAGTTTGCCGGCGTGTATGTGATTTCCAGCGATAACGTCTGGAAAGAGGCACGAATCAACGGCATTGCGAAGACTTTCTTTGGATGGGATATAGGAACCTTGAGACATGGCTGGACTGCTCTTCGGGGCTCCAAGCGACGACACGGAGGGAATAAAGATCAGGAAAGGAACATCTGTCGCCTTTTAACTAGATTCGATCCGATAAACAGTTGCGATTTTTTTTTTCCGCTTTCCCCCCTTCAGTTTCGGTGTCGTTATATGAACCACAAAAATGTTTCCTTGTTGATATGGAGTTGTCTGATATTTTGTACCTTGTGTCTTTTTTATGAAGTGTGATTATGCGAAGACGAATTTGGAAAACCCATGTTTGTCAAAGCACCGTTCTTGGTCTCAAAATGAATCAATGTGAACTGCTGAACTGAATTTATGAAAGAAAAACTGCGATTTTAAGCTTAGCATATGGTGGGGATTACAACTTGAGATAAAATGACGAAAATTCACTTTCAAGCTTTGGTTAATTTTGTTGTTGGATGCACGGAGGAAGGAAAACAGATGTGAGGGTCATTATTACTCCATACACGTATATCATACATCGTACGGAAAGTCCAATATAGAGCTTTTGCCGTCTGCACTTGTAGCGTATCTTATATTAAACCCCCACTGGAGTAAGTTTGGACTATCTATTTTTTTTTTTTCTAAACCTCTTGGACAGCACTAGGCAGAATTTTACAAAATTACGTCGATGAAGGGCAAAATTCTTTACGAAAGTGAAGTATAGTTTCTTTTGCAACGCGACCCAGTGGCTTGGGCGCCAGTCTGTCGACGGAGACCGATTGAAGCTTCTGCTTTGATTAGCCCTTGGAGATGGGTCACAGGTCTGGTTGCCGACCCCCACTTGGACCATCAACCCTAAACGATGCTTGAAATCAAACCGCCCAAAGCCCAACAGGGGACGCGCTGCTTCCATGAAAAACAACTTCATAAATTGGAGACCACACCCAGCTAGCCTTGTTGGGGGTCTCGCTGTGGGTTGATCCTCGCGAATTAAAATTTCTCAAGGTCATTTTGACGTCATTTCCCCCTGTTTATCACTAACTGCAAAATTAGTGTATAACCATTGTTATCTTTGTATAAAACCTAATTATTAAAACAAAAAGAGGGATAAAAAATCTCATGAAAGAAGAAACATCAGGAAAACAATGATGTTAACAATCTTTGATTTATTGATTAAGGATTTTTGACCCTTGGCAAACCTCTGTTGTACGTTGGGGGCGCGCTTCATGCTTGGGAGCAGCATGTAGCTCCCATGATATGCTACTTTTCTCTCGACGTTTGCCATCTTTTTATGTTTCCTTTTCAGTCGCCGACCACTATAATCACTTGCAAGTATTTTCCACGAGGGTTACTCAACAAGATTTTGACCACTCACAAATTTTCCATTTTGAAGTCTTACTTTTCCATTGCTGACACATGAATTGTTTTGAAGGAGTAAAAACTTGGTCAGAATAGACACTTCCTTTTGTGTGTGTCTAGGGCGAGTTGATGGCATGACAGATGATTTCCCAAGACTTATGGTTGTTCTATTATAACGTTGGTTGGGAGATTCATCATGTTCTTCAACCAGCACGATGATGCATGAGCTGCAACTTTGCCCGGGCTAAAGGTAGCTGACCACACTTGTTGCAATCTGTCTTGTTATTATTCCGTGGTCTCCGCGTACGTTGATGGACGAGCTGCCGGTGCTGCCACCGATAGACCCGGATCAATCATCGTGGCTATTCACCAATTCTGTCTCTCTTTTCAATTTCTGATTAGCGCGCCGTGTGGCAGCTACGAGGGGAGCCTGTCACTCGGTTTCCAGGCGCTGTCCTAAACGGTTGTCCCCGCTTGACTCCCGGGTCGACCCCCAGGCTGACCTTTGGCTGACCTTTAGCTGACCTCTTGGTGACCCCTGAGCCGAATGGTGACACGGATTCGCCGTATCCCCAGGTGGCCGACACGCTGTCGGCTGACTGATGGGGCTTCAAGTCCAAAAACTCGCAACCCTGCACTCCAAAAATGGGCAAACAGTACAACCGAAGGTTCTGGCAATGAACCCGCCGCCCTACATCCAATCGAGGGCTGTATTGTGTACTTTTGTTATGTTCTCACTCTGTAAACTGCGATGCAAAGTTGCCAGGTGCATCAAGCGAGAGACTTTGAAATCAAACTTACGATTTGTTTCCATCCGCCCTTGATCATTTTGTCGTATTTCTAAACACAATTGTAACCAACAACAAGAGCCCCTTTTTTTACGAGCTTCGCTCTACGAGTATTTGTTATAAATAGATATTTGAGAATGAAGAGATCTGTGAGTGACTCGAGAAGTGGGGCCTAAACAGCGAGACCTTTGTTTATACTGGACCAGCTTGGACGTGACGCGATGCGACAGTCCGTGTCGGCACTCGGAGACGTGGAGTTAAAACGGGAATAAACACTGTAAATTTGCCTGATAGAAGTTACAGGGATATGTAAATAAATATATCAGAAATGGAATCTTCGGTCACCTTGTAAGTAGCTTGCAATTCGATTATTTTAATGTTCGTGTGCACCCAATACAAACGTATGGTTTTGTGAATAATGCACATTAAAATGTTAATTAAATAACTTTTTTCATCTTCATGCGTATAGGGCCTAGGTGTTGAGTTGGCTAAACCCCCGGTATCATTTTTGTAAAAGCTCTGGCAGGGGCTTCTACATGGCACTTGGTGGTCGGTCAGTCGGATGGTCTGTCTGTCTGCCTGTCTGTCTGTCCCCGGAAAATTGACCAACAGTATGGTGTTCCATATGTGCCATTGACAATGCATTTTTCGGCGTCGCATTTTTCAGCTCTGGCAGGGATCATTTTTATCGATTTAATGCAAGACTTTCATGAAAGAGTTCTTGCAACACGGCCAGAGCTTAGTGTGCACTCGCACTTGAGCCGTACAACATCTTCCTCGAACAAGGTGGATGCCGTTTTGTGTAGTGGTTGGACGGTATCCAGAAGGAGGAAATGTCCCCAAAAGGTGGGCGGGGTGCGATATTTTTAGCTCTGGCAGGAGCATATACATGTCACTTGGTAGCTGGTCGGTCGGTCGGTCGGTCGGATGGTCTGTCTGGCTGTCCCGAAAAGTGACCAAAAGTATGGTGTTCAATAAGTGTCATCGGCGTCGCATTTTTCGACAGAGCTTATTGTGCACTCGCACTTGTTTACCGAGAACTGGCACTAAATGAGCCGCTGTAAAACCGCCCTCCACCATCAAGATAACTGGGTTTCTGGATCCTGTGGATTAAGAGATTTAGTTTCGGCTGTTCCCAGGAAAGGCTGGACGACCCAGCTTCTTGGGTTGGTTGCGCGCTGCGTCTGGTCCTAGGCAAAGTTGTCAAAACAGGGAAGAATTTCTCGTCTAAGCTCTACACCTGCAACTTGCTCTACTTTTCTCCGGGACGTGACTGTTCTATTTTTTTTCTCCATTGGACGGGTTTAAACGTGTTCAGTAAGCGAAGACTCTCTCCTCTACTTTTTGATAAACGAAATTGGAGCGGGACTTGAACCCAGGACCTCCGGAACACTGTACCGGTGTCATATGAAACTCAGACTCTTATGAAAATCGGGCTCCTTTACCCTTTTATTGGTTAAACCCTCTCACGTGACCAGCCACCTCCTAATTATCTTCGCTTATAGCATGCACCATACTACCAATGAGTCCGTATTTCATAGGAACCCAAATTCACGCTACACAGGCGCTCTACCAAATGAGCTTTGTATACCATCTGAGCTTACACGACAGAGGAAGGAACTATTTCAGTGAAAACACAGTGAACTTTTACTAAAATTGGGATAATGTTTAAATTATGCAGGTTCCTAGTCCTGTATACAAAACTTTGTCAAAGCGCAAGTGAAAAAAAAAACCCTCTAAGATGTTCCCAATTTGAACGAGCGTCGCAGGCGTTTGATGAACTCGAGAGTCTTCTCTCGCAGTTGCAAAAGATAACCGAACGTAGAAGTCGGCCATCTGGAATTTGAAGCAAGGAGTACCCTGCAAATATCTTTGCAAAATTCTGTTGAGAAGGAATAAAAATGGGTAAATAAATGTACATTTAACGCGACCTTAAGTTGTGGATAATTCCTCTCATGTTTTAGGCCCAGTACACCATCGATACAAGCATGTTTTATACAGTCTGGTTCCTTCCTATTCAAGAGTTTACAATATATACAATAGATTTGAGGAGCAAGATTTTACATGACCACCCCGGGAATAAGGGCTCATATCAGATCAGTGGCTCATATAGGCATCATCGAGTCTGACTGACTGACTGTTGCCAACCATGCAGTACTCTGCTTGTTTGTGTGTCCCTTCTGCTGAGTACTAGTACAGGCTCCGTGGCCACTTAGGGCGGCATGTTCACGAAGGCGCCAAAAGGGTTATTGGCGGTTCGCGGGCAAAACGTTTGGAATTTATGAACGTCGCCACGGACTATTAAGAGTTGACATTTATAGAAAAATAAAAAAAGAGTCGATTTCTTGGGAAGATTGGGAGGCGTTAGTGAGTATTACTAATGCAGTGAGAATGTCGTTGCGCAAAACACCATTCGAATATTGCGAAATGATCAAAAACGACTTTGAAAGTTTACGGAACTTTTGAACTTCGAGGAGAGTTTCTTGCAATGAACTGAGAGAACCAACTCATGTTGAGAACATAGGTTTAAACTCACTGTGCACAAAAAGGATTATTTTTTTGGCTTCATATTGCTTAACACTTTTTCATTGTGGTAAGAGTTCAAAGGGAAATTAAGGAGATTTCAAACTGAAACATAAGGGAAATTATTACATTTATTTTATTATTAAAATACTCCCTATAACTGATGATGAAGGTGCAGAAAAAACCGGGGTTAAAAGAGCTAGAGACTCAAATCTCACATTGGAATCATATATGCAGGAAGTTGTGAACGATTATATTAAACCAACCTTAGTTGATATGCGTCCAACAGACTGGTGGGTTGCTAAACTGTTGGCAAACGAAAACAGTTGTAATTTTATCAAGTACATATTATTCCACACTGACTTTTTTTCTGCTTCGTGATTTTGCTTGCAATTCGCGAGGTAACTAATCACAGTAAACTTTTCGTTATTTTCGATCATCACTTTGATCTAAACCTAAAGGATGGTCAAAACAGCGAACAGCCACAGCGATCTTAAGGACGATGAAGAACAAGACGCACAGAGAAAAACAAGCCGCTTATATTGGAGGGGATGTTGTTTAAAGTTATCTAGAAGTGGTACTTGAAATCGCTCTCGAGCTGCCGTAACAATGGTGCGTAGACCACCGCGATTTATGCGAGATGTTGAACAGCTTTCGACTTCAATAGCACTGTCCCTCCCAAAACCGCATCATAGCTTAATGAGGCAACCTTCAAGTATCATACAACTCGCTTCCATAAAAGACTTCAAGTTCCCGGACCACCTTGTTTCAAAAGCCCGTACGTGCTCCTCTGCCGTCTAGAGGTACAACCCACCACGGACCAAAGAGGCACCCGAAACGCTCATGCAAGACTCCAAAGTTTCTGTAGTCTGGGACAATGCCATTAAACGAATCTGCGCTGTGCCAAGAAGTCAAGTGGCGCGAATTTAATTGATGTAAACACACTTTGGCCATTGTTTGTCGAAGAGGAGCATAAAGCTCGGATAGCTCTTCAATAACCCTGTCTTGAATCAGTGAATAAACCAATTATGTAAATATGGGAGTAAAATTGGGAACTAAATTTGTAGCAGTACAAGTACTTAAACTCATGGAACGTTTACAAGAAAGAAACGCACTCATCTTAAGCTGTCTGCCACTTTGATCCAAAAATCAAAAAGACAAAGGAAGATCGCTTGATCAGATTTTGAGTGTTGGAGTCGGGAAGGTGCCACAAAATAGGGTTCAACTATCGGACAAGCCAGCCGACCGAGAAAAAACCTGCTGATATGCTTGAAAATCTTTGTGAACAATTTCTGTGTATCTCGCGAAAATCAAACTGTTTGGTTCTCTGGAGCAGGGAATCTTGAAAACAAAATTACATGATTTGGAGGAAGGGGTATTGCGAGCATAGGGCCGGTGGGTGATGACATATGGTCGCGTCGGTTTGTTAGAATAAAAATACTTTACCTAATTTGCCACGGACACAAAACTGAGTATACAGTTGATTCGGATGCATTCAGGGGTGGGCCAGCACGAAGAAGAAACCTCTTGACAACTGACTATCCGGTTAGTGTGACGTCAGTTCAGTTTAAACCACGCCCACTGGCCATTTAGTAGCAATGCATCCAGAAGCTATCGCAACTTGAGTGTTTATTCAATGGGCGCAATCAGTGGTGCGCGCGCGTGTGTGACGTTTTTACCAACGAACCGGATATCGGGTTCGTAAGTGACTGCGTCATACACGCGCAATCCCCATTGATTACTAGCGCCCATTGGCTAAACACGCCACTTTGTACTACTTCCGGTTCCAATGGTTCCAACGCTACACCGTGTACAGTGGGCGTGGTTTAAGTTGAAACGACGTCACACTTACTAACCGGATGTAGTCTTCGTTAAAAAAAATCAAAGTCATCGAACGCGATTTATACTAAGGCCTAAAAAAAAAAGTGTTATGTTGGCGTAACCCGACCGACCCTAAAAATGCAGCCGACCCTGGATATTTTTTTTTTTTTTTGGAAGGGAAGAAATATAATTAAAATCTATAGAAATGAATTTTAAATACATTTTAAAACCATTTCTGACCGTTTCTCCTCAATTGTATGACGATAGCGCGCGTGGAACTTTGGAGTGCACAATGTTTTGCACCTTCCTCTAGCTCTCCATGACACAACGAACATGCAGAAGATCGCGCAGGCCTACAGGCAGTGCGCGTGCGGAGATCGATGCACGATGCATGCATGATAGATGCACATGTACAGTACATGTATAGCCTCGTCCTAGACTGTTGCACGGCGCGAACTGCTACATACACTATTGAAAATACTTAGTTCATTATAATATAAATTATTTTAATTAATTTTCCACTATTTTACACGATAACAATTGATATATATTTATTCTAAAAATGGTAAACTATTCTGTAACCCCGGCGGCCGACGCGACCCGGCCGGCCCCCCGGCCCGTGGTTAACGCGCGTACGCCGTCGCATCATGGCGCCCGGTACCGAAGCGTAGTGTTTCCATCAACGGCAAATGGGGATCTTCGGTCATTTTCGACCGTTTAATGCGGATAAATTTGAGTCTAGAGCTGGGGGTAATCGCCCAGAGCTGTGCCGATGGTGTAAAAGCGGGTTACACAGTGCTAAAAATACAAACTTCAAAGGAAGAATCGGGTCCATATAAAGATGTCGATGCAGATGAAACTTTTTGAAACGGCAAATGAAACTTTTTGATATGTCACGCAGAGTTTAAAAGTATACAACTATTGTGTGTAGCCTTGTTTTCTTTTGTTATCGTGTACTACTACCAGCTTAATGTCATTTTCGTTGCTAGGATTACAACAACAACAAAAAAAAAAAAAAAAATAACCCGACCTACCTACCCTATTTTTTCTGGCCCGTTACGCCAACATAACTTTTTTTTTTTTTAGGCCTAAATTAAAGCCGAAATATGCATTCGCCACATACCAGTTCGACAGACTCACTCGGCTTACGAACACTGCATAATAGCTTTGCGTCTTGACCTGTGCCTCCCGATTCTGATTGAAACAAAGGTCCATGTTTGAACCAACCTCGGGAAATACGCCTCTGGGTTGCCTTTAGCAAACACTATCATTTTCTCTGCAAATACTTAAGTGTGTGCTCACTCCTTTTTAATATCCGGGGTTTTCGTGTTTGTTTCCAGATGCAGAGGTGTGTGATGACAACTTCTATTAAAACAAATCTTCCCACGCTATTAGCATTAACCACGCGTCGTTTTGTTTTCGCAGAATTCTTTTGACCTTTCGCTGACGTCAATTTTCAAAACTAATTATTATACTGTCTTAATGTTCCAGGCAAAACTCGATATTGCATTTTGTGGCTTTTCGCCTTGTTTGTTGATTTAGTTTTCAATGTGTAGGCGGCGAGTCATACTGATTCAATTAGTCTATTGCTTCTGATTCTATCTTGATTATTACTTGTCGTAAGTCAATCGTGTCAAGGGAATAACAAGTTTGTCCTCATTCAAAAAAAAATGAATAGTCCTATTTTTCTCCCCTTTTTGGTTACTGTCCACAGTTTGTCAGGGAACCGAGTCTCCATACCAGCCAGATCTATGTTCGTGTGTTCTGTGCTTCTGTGCCTGATGACCACCCAATCCCTCATCACAGCGGCATCAACGACCGGTAGGAGACTACCCCACACCAACCCGTTAATCCTTCTGGATGCTGAAGAGGAGGATTCCACGACGTCCTCGCACCGAGGCGGCAGCAACGAGCGGGGCACGGGGGTCGGCGGGCCGCTCGCCCCGGAAGAGGTGCTGACACCTGTGGGCGATGAACCGTACGAAGTCACGGAGAAACAGTACCTGAGGGGTGACTGGTGCAAGACCCTCCCGCTCAAACAGCGTATCGACGTGGAGGGCTGCATCAGCAGGACCATAACCAATCGCCTCTGCTACGGTCAGTGCAACTCGTTTTACATCCCCAAACAGTCGTCGGACTTCAACGACGCCTTCAGGTCCTGCTCTTTTTGCAAACCGTACCGGATAACCACGTTCACGGTGAGTCTACGGTGTCCTGGACAGACCCCCAGCATTCAGCGGAAGAGGGTGGAGAAGGTCAAGCAGTGTCGATGTGTCGCGGTAGACGTCTCGTAAACTTTTGTGTCGTTGTGTATGTTCAGCAACTGAACGCCCACAGGGAGAAGGCTACGACGTGTGCGGCACGGCGGTACGCCTCGTGATTGGTCGAAAGTCGTGCAACGTCATCACGCGCACTGCGCTTAACTTTGACCGAGTTGAAGTCAAGTATTAAGATATTTCTCTTTTGGATTTGCGTGTTACGGAATGAAACTAACAGGTCGTGGAATCATCCAGACTAGAAGTCGGAAGTTCACACAAGAGCAATCGGGGCTGTTTTATGAGGCGTTATGACGTTTATGGCACACAACTCTTTGACTCATTACTATCATTCTCGCGTATTGTAGCTAATGAAATCGCATAATTCTTTTCCCCTAGTAATGCTATATAGGCTTTCTGAAATGATTTCCACATAAAGATTGCGTTGTATTTTCATGATATAAATCCCCCTAGGGGCTCAATGACTCAATAGACATGTACCTTAGGAGTGTGACCCAAACGAGTGGCCTTTGTATACCCGACAAACGAGTGTTTCAGTCTCTTTAATGATGTATTCACGAGTGCCAGTTCAAAATTCGAAAATATTCAACAATTTGCAACAAAAGTCAACATGGTGCAAATAGGTTGGGTACCAAACATACTGCGAATTTAATTTTGGAATTTTTTGGGGTTAAGTCGAACTGGCTCTCTGCCTACAGGGATACTCAAATATTTCAGTAATGCATACCGAAAATTACTGCCCTTTACCTACCTTCAAACAAAATCAAATTATGAGAACCAAACAATATCTAAGCTACATTTTAATAAATGATTATCCATACAAAATAGTGTACTAGATTCGTGGTAAAAATACTTAACTCGCAGTGTTCTCCTAGAGGTTTTGCACCAGTTGAGACTACTTTTTCAGAGGACAGTACTGTGTTGTATATGCACTGTAAACAGTTTCTCTTATTGCTTTGAAAAATGTTTATTAATACTGAGGAGAAAGGGAATTTAAAGGGAGGATACAACATTTGCAAACATCTAAAAACCAAATGATCAAATTATCACGAAATATCTTACTGGATTGTTAGGGAATGACAGTCTAAAAGCGTCTTGTAAAATCGTGGCTCCTGGTAAGCTGACATTTTCAAGAAAAGTTTTATTTTTCCAACGCTGGTCGGCCGACCAGCGTTGGAGAAAACTGACTTTTTTTCTCAAAAATTACTCCTATTTTTTATATTTAGTTACTCTGCATTTTCTTTGCAATTGATTACACACCTGTGAAGGGATGCAAGCCTTCTAGACTGATTCTCTGACCTTACAATTCCCCAAACTCTATAAATTGCCCCGTCTCATCTAAAGTGGGGTCAGGGAACCGGACTACAAAAACATGGTTGGTTTTCTTGGATTTTCCAGCATCTCCGAACCCAAAACGTGAAGCAAGTCAGTTTAACAATATTTGCTATAACATACTTATCCTCCTATCCATGTATTTCTGAAAATTGCAGCAAAAGCAAATGTTGTACATTCCCTTCAAAGTTTCCCATCACTAGAAAAAAACTGACATCAAAACAATAAATAATGACATTTAACAGTATACGATTTATTTTATGGAATACTTTTGAATAATATGATACGGTTACATAACAACGGGGAAAACAATGCTTGTGTATAAAAAGTTGTATGTGTACCTCATTAAGTGTATTGCATTGTATTTAAAAACTGGCTTTGATTATTTTATTAATATATATTATATATTTTATTTGTAAATATGTTACATACGCAAACTTGTATTATTCAAACAGAATTATTTTTCTTTACGCGATTGTAACCACCAATTTAAGCATTTTTTTTCTGAGGTTTAATAATTTCCAGCTAAAATAACAAGCTCTTGCGATGTACTAACGCTAGACGTTTATTTTTTGGGGAAATATATTGCTTCGTTGAAGAAGTCATTAATGGATGTATCCACTGTTGAGTGGAATTACCTTATAATTGTACCGGAGGCGGACAATCTTTTTTGCCTCAACCCAAATTTTACATCGTTCAAAAATCCCGCTAAAATTAGAGAAGCGGCTGATTATCTTTTGCTTTTAAACGCATGAAACAAACTATAATGCAACCTAACTCCCTAAGACTTGCCACTGACTCAGACCGATAGTATTTTTATAAGTAGAGATTTCTTTTTGTAATGAAGATAAGTTAATGCTGTTGTCATCATAATCTCAATTCATGTTAGTGTAGTAAATTGGGGGGGGGGGGCACAGTTGGTGGCAATAATGGGGGAACTCGAAGGGTAGTTTTGTCTCCTTCACATTTGGAAATCTTGGCAAATTGTGGCAAAATTTCCTTCCAAATCTCCCTCTCCCTGTTTTGCATCCCTCGTGACAAAGTTAGCAATAGTTAGAGTTTAATTAAGTGCCAACATAATATGCGTACACATCGAGTCTGCAGTGAAAAGCCACACACCCGTGAAACCCGGTTTTCGAAAATATTTCCGGCTGAATAATTTCAGGACATGTGTTTCAGGACTTTTTGTGTACCCTTTCAAATCAAATCAGCTGCCGCTGTTTACTTGAAGAAAAGGTGTTTTCTTTATTTTGCTGAGTCAAGTAGCAAAGGGGCTGGTTATTGAATGTAGTTGAGGTAAACACGTGTACCGATTCTTGGTGAATGTATTAACTATTCATAAATTAAACGCTTGTGCATGAAAAAAACTATAAGCACGCAGTATATATGCATCACTTTTACCTGATGTAAAATTTGTACAATAAATCCAGATAGAGTTTGTATTGAATTTAATTGTAATATCTCAGTCAAGAACTGGAGCGATCGACAAAATATGTGTACTTATTCATTATTGAATGTCGCTTTGTGGTTTTTTTTTCTTCTCCTTGGACGAGCACATTTTATCCTAAAGTTTGAAAATGGTGATGAATAAAAGTTATTAAGTATCATGTCATTGATCATGTGCTTCTTGAATATTATTTGCATATTGTGAATGGTAGAGGGCGCTATCGGGCGTTGCGAAAGAGCCAGTTTGGTATTCCTTGCGGGTGCAGACCGGTAAATAGGCCCAAATTTGACTATACGCGCGGGCCAAATCACGATTTGTATATGCACACAAGGTGTTTTTTTGGTATTAGAGCATTTTGTGGGCCATGAACTTGACGGTTTGTATAAACAGAAGTGTAGAAGCCGTGCACATGATTGTGAGCTCGTATTTCTGTGAAATTCGGATGAAATTGGGCCCTAAAATTGCTCGATTTAGCAATGGAGCGCTGGCATCATTTTTCAAAATGGCGATGGACCACAGAGCTAATGTTAGAAGCGATCATCTTTGGATGATTTTTTCCCAAAAATTACCACCCGAAAATTAACAGCAAATTAAAGATGACGAAATTAGCTTCAATTTGATGGGTGTCTCAAACACCTTGGAGAGTTGTGCGATGTTTAATAATTTGGTGAAATGCGCGTAATTATCACGGAGGTCTATATGGGAGGAGAGTCGATTTACTGGGCTGCACCCGTGCGCATAGCACGATTTCACGATACTCAGATAAACTGGATAACATTATGAAACAGCGGTGCGCATGTAGAATAAGGTAGCAGACTGAGAGGCGGGCCCACATGGTTTTTTATAAGAGGTATCTGGGGTGTTTAAGTCCCAGATTTTGCAAAAAAAAATTGCATTAGCAAAAAGAAGAATTGTGATGTACATGCACACGGTCTTCCCCTAAAGAAGAAATAGCCGTGACAAGGGTGCATTAGTTAATATAGTGTGAATGATTTTAGGATTTTATTGGCGCTCCCCATTGAAAATATGGCATGAGCCCCCCCCCCACCCCCTATTGATTTTCGGAGGCCTAAGTGTTTGGACAAAATAACCGGTCAACATTTCAGCACGCCTCCCTGAAAAATTCTGGATCCACCGTGCTAGCCCCCCCCCCCAAATATTGGTTCTAGAACCGCGCCTGGGGGGGGGGGGCGGGGGTGAACGAGGCGTTACCGTTGCAGTCAACGCATATTAGGACCGAATGCCTGAAGCAGTGAATTAAGATTTACAAAATTGAGTGATGAACTTATAGGAATTTGGGACTTGAACAAATAGGTACAAGTGTGGTTCGTGTGGTTCAAAATGTGGTTCGGCTAGTGGGCAACAAGCCGGGCTGCTTAAATCAGCTGACTGGAGAGCACTGGTTTGGTTCTTCGTGTTGTTCGTAACTGGTAAACAAATTAATATTGATTAATATCGGTCTTAGATTTCGGCTCGAGAGTCGAGGGGATTTTTTTTATAACACCTCCTAAACCATAAGCCTATATCTAAGTGTATTTGTAGCCAAAGCAACATGGGACATGTAAGACTAAGTGAACAAAATTGGCTAACCCTGTTGTTAAACGTAGAGCGAATAAAAGCCTTAAAAATGCCATGCAAGAGGCTGAGTTAAACACGCCAAGAAAAAAGGGAAAACAGGTTTGCAGTTAACACGACCGTTCCAACTGCTATCGCATATACCTTTGATATCTTTCCGATTTCGCGAGCCGTCAACTGTAATCGACAGGTGTGCGCGTGTGTCGTGTTGGCGTGTAAGGCGAACACGCAGGGAGCCAAGCTGGCGTCGGGGGTCCGTACGGATCAACGGAGGCGTAAAAGATATCAAACACTTCCGATTGGAATGATGCAGAAAACATCAAATCAAAACAGGTTGGGAAGGAGGAGTGTCAGTTGAAAATCACCGAGAGCCGTTGGGGTTCGCTGAATCAATTTCTAGAAGATATCGAGACGCTGAGGAATTTCTGACATTTGTCAAAAACTGTCGAGAGGGCGGAAGTAAAACTCTGGTTTTTTTTATGTAAGCCTAGTGGAGGAATGAACAGAGATATGTCTTACTCCATGGCAATTGTCCTGGTTCGTGTTTTAACAATTATTATTGTTCCATTTGTAGTGATGTATAGAACTTTATTAATTTTCACATGCAAGTATAAAACATGAATGGAAATCAGGGCTTGTGAACACCCCCTGCGCATAATATGATTACCTGACCCCCTCCCCCCAGAGTCTGAGTATCACCCGTTGCCCAACGGAGCCCTCTCCATATCAACCAACGTCGGATATAATGTGAGCAATGCAAATGTATGCGAACACACGCGTCAGCCAATCGGAGTCGACTTTAGAAGTTGTGACGTCATCTATTTCGATCAGAAATGTGGTCAATTTGGCTTCCATGTTTTTGTAATACAACAACAGGTTACCGAAGACTGATAGGAGGCGCCCGCTGAATGGTCAGAATCTCGAGGTCAAGACGCAGTCTTGTTTTGCATAATTATCTGCTCGCATATCTTATATTTATCATAGACTTTTGATAGACTAACCCCCCCCCCCTCCCCCACATCAATCGAACGGATCTCGGAAGCTGCGGGCCAACGCGTTCGTGTTGTACCATGTAATTTCTGGAAGGAGTAGTGTTTACAGTAAAAAAAAAAATCAGGTTTTTGCCCCCAGTGACCCCATGATGACCTTTGACCCCAGTTTGGTCTTGAGACATGTTGGGGCTGGGCTACTGATACTTTTGACGAAGTTTGGTTGAAATCGGTCGAAATATGTAGGGGCAATAGACAGTAAACCTATCGCGTTTAAGTAGTGGTTTAAAAGGTCATTAGTCCAAGTGACTGTTTATTTGTGTATTATAAGCATCGGGAAAAAATCATGGGAATTCGATTTTTTTTCTTCACTGGATTTCACCGCCCAAATGAACAAGAAAGATAAACGCTGTAAAGAATAAACCGATATATGGTTTCCGGTCCCACCTTGAGTTGCTAATAACTACCTGAAAATGGCTGTTTTCGGAGACTGAGGCCAAATATTGTTAGTGGCTTTATGGTGTGGGCTAGTGCCATTAACACCTTGGCTCGAGCCGGCCACCAGGTCAGCCTGAATTCTCCTTCCTGCCATATAACTCTTGTCTTTATCGTTTACTATGGGCAAAGGTGTTCAATACCCGATCTCACATATATAGCAGTGAATAAATATAGCAGTGTCATATTATTTTATAAAGGCTTAATATCACCTGCGCGGCGCCCGGCGTTTTTTTTTATTTTATCGGAAAGACTCTTATGAAACCGGGAGGTTTAACACGTCAGTGCGTCAGGTGCGGAGAAGGCCGCCTCCAACGAGGATTGCTGGCACCGCGGCCATCATTCCGCCCGACCGGACAATCGAGCGAGAAGTCCCGGCGAGCAAAGTCATGCAGACACGCCTCGGCTTACAACCTTGGCGGTGACAGGTCCGATCATTACGTGATGAAATCACGGAGGGGCTCTCCTTGATCACATGCACCCAGGGAAGAGACTCCGGCGTTGCTTATTCTACACCCATAATATTACTGCAAGCCTGGTTGGGTTTCTGTCTATTGACAACCCGTTTCCGGATGTGTTTTATGATACCTGGCAGCGGCTATTACGCTGAGAGCGCACAGACAAGTGTCGCCAGCTTTCCCAATCAGGCAGAAAGCACTGGCACAACATGGGGAGACAAATTGCTCAATCTCACCTTCAAAAACTTGTTGGTGGGGGATCGCTAAAGCTAAATAAAGCTAAAGGCTACTGGAATAAGGTGCCAAAGAACCGATCAAGGTTACAACTTAGTGAGCAACTTTGTAAACGAGGGTGGGGAAGTGGGTCCAGTATTATTAGAACTGTTGAGTAGAACATAATCAGTTGAAAATCAGTAATAAGCTCCCTATACATCTTATTCCATTTTGGTGTGTAGGCCTTACCTGTTTTAGCTCGGCAAATAAATCCTAAACACCCTTGCATTTTCCTTTTTATTTCCCCCAACCTCGCTCTAAAATGGCCTTAAAGACTTTCGCTACCACAGACTGTTCTCTCGATGTGTGGACCAAGGGTTGTATGAAGTAGATCATGAAACAACGAAGCTGACCCTTATATCTGAGCTTTGAGTAGTCTGGGTACAAAACTGTATTTAGGGTTCCACCATAGAGCTATATTTAATATATCTCTATGGGCTCCACTAATAAAGGGTGAGACCCAGTAAATAGGCCAAAAATCCGTCCGCCGTCGAGGTCATGAATAAAAGCTATACATGTACATTCAAATTGTTCTATACTGAGAGCCATGGAATTGGGGAATTGAGGACCTTATGGCACTGTGCCTCTGGCCTTGACTTGGGGCTTCCAATTCTGAGCATTTTAGATGCAATTGGGTCCGAAAGTTGTGCTATTTAGCCATGCTGTGGAGGGATCTTTTTTTCTTCAAAATGGCTACTTTTCCAGTATGGGAGGTGTTTTTTTTGGGGGGGGTGGTGAGAATTTTTCCAAAAAGTTATCTGTCAACCCGCCAAAAATTGAAAGGAAAATGAAAGATGACATGTTGATCATCGGTTCTCTGTGCAGCCTGAACGCCTGCGAGAGTTCTGAGTATTTTAAAAAGCATTTCGCAGTATGGGGATTTATAACTGGTGTCTATAGTGTCCCTGACAGGCGCGGTAGAGCCACCACGGCGATAGAGGTCGCCTTCAACAAGATCAATCGAGTCCAGTGCTGGGCACTGTGGCAGCGCTACCCATGAAATGCCAAACATACCTCAAGCGCGCTGCAATAAAGTTAATGCATACGCGTGAGGTATGCTCGGAATTTCCTGGGTATAGCCCTGCTGAAGTTCCAAACGCTGGACTTGATTGATCCTGTTGAAGGCGACCGTTTGATCGCTGCATTAGGGGAATAAAACCCCAAATCCAGTCTTAAGCTGTGGGTGTTTGCTTGCAGGGAACCCAGTTAATGCTTCATTGCCTCACAAGAACCCCGTGAAATTGGGCCGTTCGGTACCCAGCGAGTCGCCCACTCTTTAGCCCGTGGGTGTGTGCATTACACTCGGCCCCTGGCACGCCACCTGCCTCTCCACGGAGCTATAAGATCTCTCCAAGCACGGGCTCTCTGCTCGTCGCATCCAGGTGGAGTTAACGACTTGACACATATACCGTGAATTTGTCAACCCAATAATCTGATGATCGCATGCATGCATGCACTGATATATAACCTATATATAACCGGGCCCACGCGAACGCAGAATTATCGCCATTAGCTGTGTTGTTCATAATTAGACGCCACCCCCCCCCCCAACACCACCTCAACATCTCAAATTTGAACTTTGTATTATCTTTTGCCAATGATGCATCATACTGTTACCAGTGTTACATTATTGGGTGTTGGTCTTTCTAATTGAGAACAAGGATTCGTGTATTAAAGTGCATTAATGATGTAGAGCCGATCGGACATTGCCCCAGAAAATTTTTGCGTAGGTTCCGATATGAGTGGCCATCTTCCTTGCGTTTATTTCCTTTATTCGTTTATTTCACAATATGAGAGTATGGTCTTCACAAGCTCTTACAGGGCATCATTTTGTATACGTACAAGAAGACTGTTTTATAATATGTCACTCGCAAGTTATGAGTCACCATGCACGGACAATAAATGTCATGGCTTAGACATTTTCATAGAAAAGACTTATTTTATGTTCTCCATCAACGAGTACCTGTGAATCGGAGGATGTAACGACACCCAAACTACACCGGCTCCAAGCCCGAGTTTATTTTCACAACGCGACGGTAGCTTTTGTGCGCGTATCCCGCGCCACTTGTTGGAAGGCCTAATAGGCTCTCGAGGAGTGACGCCAAATATTCGCGCAGATTGATTCAGAGCCAAAATCTCCCTCCCGAATCGAATTTGATTTGTTTCAAGAGAGGTGCCGTAATTAAAAGAAAACAAGAAGGACGAATCGGTATAGAGACATCGAATTCGAGGAACTGCGGGTCCGGTTTCAAAATGGTAATTCGTTACTCTTTTTCTTTTGGCACTCGCTTAGAACGGTTGCATTGGTGAATGACCGTGAATCGTTCACACGCTGGTGCAAAAATTTTCTGAAAGTAGTAAATTTCGAGTGACATCGAAAATAAACAAGGACGGTTTCTTGTAAGCGAAGCGACGATGTCTACTGATAAAATCGTTCAACTCTCGAGGCTGACTATTTATGTCCGTGTGCAGTATCGCGGGGTTTGTCCCTCACATAGTAACGAAGAGTTCGCTCCAACAGTTATGTGAGTCAATTTGACCGGCGAGTGCTCGGCCGGCCATAGCTGCGTGACGCCAATGTCCGGTCGACTGAACCCGTCGGCGAGTTAACTCGCCAGTGATTACCACCGATTGATATAAATGTTGAACACGGGAATTAATTCAGTGTTATATGCGAACGGGGGAGGCTGGGGAGGACACACTCTTGACAAACAAGCAGCTTTCTTTCGGGGGTTGTTGCTTGTTCATCCAATTCAGGTAGCCTTTAGGATGAAAATTTGATTTAACGCATGAGAGGTTTGTAAAAAGCTCTGCGCGGTCCATTTCAATTCCTTCACTGAGTTTCGTAGGTGGAAGATTACACCGTTGCCTGTGTCCGGTGAAAAACAACATTAAGGGTCGGAAACAAATTTTAGCAACCAATGAAGTAAAGGGAGACTGAGATAAGTCAGTATGGTATTGACGGGTCAACCCCCCCCCCCCACCTTAGAATTGAAGCATTTAGTTGGTGCAGTTGATATCGTTCGCGTATTTATACTCCTCCGAAACAACTCGGTCAACAAACCGACTGGTCTGTCTTGGTCTTGGAGGGGCGACCGGATCGGAAATCTCGTCGCTATACGGAAAACACACGCCGAGCGGTTGTCTTTAAACTCATTAGGGCCTATGCAGATTTTAAGTCTTACCACGAGACAGAAAATCATGGGAACTTGTATATTTCCCACAGCTCTATACTGATGTGCGGATGGATGCGGAGCAGAAATGCCCAACAACAAAAACCAGAGCGGGAAAGATGGGGAGGATTATCCCCCTACTTTTTGACCAGGGGGTGGGCTATTGGATCCCCCCCCCAATCTTTTTGTGGTGAGAGAAACCAACAAAATGTCCAAATAGATATGACAAATGGAGAACATATACAATACAAACGTTTTAAATGTACCGTTTTGATGCAAGCTTCAGGGACGTCAAGCGCGCAAGCTTGCATAAGATGTACATTTTGTATCATGAACAGCGCACCGTCTTGGTGGCCGAACGCACCATCACGAAACCTCTCCCGTTGCAATACGCATGGCTTTTGATAACCAGCGACGCCACAATCTTTCGGATTATTTCAGTTCAGGGCACCAGGTTCGGGCGAGGACCATTACTAATGGCTGCTTTTGTGACGTAACTGAAAATGCCTGCGCACTAGCAGTAGCAACGTGCGAAGGCCTCCAGTCAAAATTAATTAACGTCATCACAGAACTTCTTGAACTTCTTGTTGTGCATAGTGATGAGCGCGGCTATTGGTTATCAGCGATGCAACAAGCCCTGTTGTCCGGTTCCAAATATTCGACTAGAGTAGTCCAACCATCCTGCGTTCGAGTGAAATTACTCGAACTTATGGTTAATTAACCATAGTCAAGGCCGGGTCATACCTCTGCAGTGCAAATACGAATGACAAGTGACTGTGACGTCACGAACCCAGTAGAGTGGCGACATTCGCCGGAGTTGAAAGCTTTTCAACTTTTGCCAATTTGCCGAGCGAGTGCTTGCCGTGACGTCACCAAATCACGTTCACGTGCGGTTTTGAACCGAGTGCGAACCCATCTTGAAAAAAGTGTAGTCACCACGGAAAAAAAAAAAAAAAGATCGGGCCCGCTGGCTAGGGATATGGAATATAATCGTTGGTTTATTACTCAAAGTGCACCAATATACTGTTGAAGTTTCCCTTTTTGGAAATGTCATATGCACGTCCCCTTCCCTTTTGTTTCTAATTCTTCGACAGTAAAGTGCAGCATCACCTGACCTTTAAGGCTCCATAATCGAAACCAGATTTATTACCAAACTCCAGCGATTAAAAACATTAATGCACTCGTCGGAATGTCGCCTTCCTACTTACACCGCAATGTTTATGTCGTAATATCCCAGCGCTGATTGTGCAAATTAATGGTGCAGACATTGTACGACAACAATGTGTAGGCGGGGCGAGGCCCATAGATGTTTCCGCTACTTCCGCCCCGTAAGTATATTCTCTTCAAGGCGGGGTACGCGGTAATACTTTTCGGTCAAACAATCATAGAATGCTTTTATTAATTTTATACAGAGAGGAAACCAGCAAATAACTCAGTATTAATTAAACTTGTATAAACAAATTAGAAACAAGGACGGGACAGTCTGTGGTTAATAGGACGAGGGAACGACGGAATTGATGAAACAAGGGGTGGTATTAGTTTATAAGTAAACGCAAGGCTTGACCTATGCATTTTGAAGGGGGGGGGTGGCATCGATGTTTTTCGACCGGCTGTGGCAAATTGAATTTTGAAAAGCGAGGGGACCTCATTTGACGCTAGAGGGCGCTATTCATCATAACGTGTATTGTCGGTAAACACCTCTGGTTCTTGACGAAACTGATTCTCTTATTATCCAGCGGTGTACTATAGGCTTAAGCTTCAAGGGGGCACCTTGGGTGCACCCATTTTTAAGGGGGGACTGAGGGTAACGTATACATTGTTTGTGCGCAATTCAAGATTTCAATGGAGGGGGGGGCATCCGGGGGTGGCACGTACCTCCGCTGGGGGCACGTGCCGCCCCCTCCCCCGCCCCTATAATTACACCACTCCCCGCTCCTATACACAAACTTTTCCTATACGTTTTAATTAATGAGGCGGGGACATTCCAACGAACTACCTTAGCCGCCTCCCGTCGAAACACTGTGCGCCAAACTGCATCTAAAAAAAGTTTCCTGAAGCACTGTTGGCAATTATCAATCAGTCATTATTACAATCGTCGGGTGACATGTCTGTGGTTAGGCCCATTATGACTCGATTTATAGCCCCACAGTTCCCGAGGTTTCTTTGCGAGGGCGAGCCGGGCGCGCGTGTCAATGTTGTACCCCTGCCGTGAGGGAAAACTTCCTATTTACGCGGTCAGCTCAGGTGCGCTGAAAGTTCGCCTCCTCAGGCACTGGAACAGGTGTGCCGTGAAAGCCGATGGGAGAAACTACAAGAACCACCGAGATTTCGCCGGTAACACCGATGGGGACGAAATCACGCATCCCCGGGGAAAGCTAAGCGGGACCCGGCGGCCCACCCGGGCCATATATCACGGCGAATTGCCTCCGTGGAATAGGCCGTCGGGGACACATTCCAAGTTCCCTAAATTCATTCTTTCGGTTCAGGGGATGCGTGTGTACTTTTTATTGAGTGCAGCAAGAAGTAGGTTTCTGGTACAGAATGTTTCTCTTGTGTCTTTTGAAACACAGTAGGTAACAAGTTATTTCGAAGCTCAGTATGTTAACCCCCCCTCCTCTCCCCCACCCACCCCCCCATAAAAAAGAGAGTATTCAGTTTGAATTGCTGCTTTTTGTAGCAATAAAACCGGAAAAGAAAAAAAAACAAAAAAACAATTGGCTCCTTTTTAGTTATGGAGTAAATACCTTAAAATAATACACAGATTGTGTAACCGTAACAACACAAAGAACTTTACATGATATTACTTCATTTAATTGTTATTGTCTTCAGGGCAAAGAGCCAGAAACTTTAAGTTGCAAGGTCCACTTCACTTCGTACAAAGCCGCGCGAAAACCGTTTACCCACAAAAAAAGTCACGGACACAAAATCACAAACAATCATAAAGTCTATGACCGATTGACAATCGTTATAAATTTGTTGTTATCATGTGGAAATTTGAGGTTTTAATATGACGTCCTTGTGATAACTTTAGTGACTTTCAAATGTTATCGTATGCATTTGGGGCCAATATCGGGCGCTGTCGAACTATAACTTTCTTAGACAATCAGTAACTATGAAAGCAAACACAAGTTAGGTATAGGTAAACATTTTAATGTTGCACAACGAGAATCGGAGTTGTTTGCATGAGGGAAAGTGCAGAAACAGAGGGGCTTAAGTTTAAAAAAAAAAATTCTCAGATTAAAGATGCGCAACTAAGGTGAGGATACACGCACACCGTAAACGGTATAGGCTCCATCATGTCTACCTATCGGATTGGTATTGACATTTAGGAGTACCGGTTCGCGTGCTGACCGGAGAAATAATATCATCCATGGCGGGTTTGTTCCGTCATCCGCCCCGCCAGTCGTGTCGTGTCAACCCGCTGAATGGCAGCGATTATCGGTAGTTTTTCCCCCGTAGTTCTGCGTGGGCGTATAGTGTAAGCCGGCCTCAATCCGTGCGATAGCTTTGTATCATTCTACCTGCAAATGCGTCGGTAATGATCAAGTACAGAAATTGACGCGATGGGATGACAAACAAGTAGGTGTTGGGTAGAGAGCACACGCACAGCACGCGCGAATGGGTCGACACGCGAGATTCATTGAATCGTATGGTTCCAGAGCAGTAGACCTCAGTGGTAAATACGCGCACTTCCCATAATTATTTTAAAATACTCACAACTCTCCAAGGTGTTTGAGACACACATCAAATTAAAGCTTAGTTCATCATCTTTCAGTTTCCGTTCATTTTTTTTTTGAGGGGGGGGGGGGTTATCAATGACTTTTAGGAGAAAAATACAAAGATGATCACCCAAAAGCAGTCCTGAAGCCCATCGCCATTTTAAAAATGGACCCCTACGCTACATTGCAAAGTAGAGCCATTTAAGGGCCTAATTTCATCCAAATTTTACAGAAATATGAGTTCTCAATCCTCTGCACGGCTTCAACCCTTCTTTTTAACAACTTCACGGCCCTTGAAATGCTCTAATACCCGAGAATTTGAGGCCATGCAAATCGTGATTTGGCCGGCGTAGGCAAGTTTGGGCCCAATTACAGGTCTGCACCAGTATACGGCTCTCACAGCGAGGTAACTACGTGATCATTGAGCGTGCAAGTCTCGCCAGTCCACGTTCAATTTTCTGTGAACGTCTTGGTACAGTCACAGACTCCCGTGTTTAAATTTACCCAATTGCTATATTCGTGATCGATTAATGGAAGTTGTAGTCAACAATGTTAATTTTCTAATAGTCATCAATTCGCAATATTTTCAATACGTTGTAAATTGTTTTCTTTCCTTTCAAAATACCAATTTATTGCCCTTGATTGGATGGGCCCAATCGGGACACGAAATAAATGCAAAAAATAGGACGTTACACACGTTCTATAGACCCTAAATGGTGCCCGGATGTGCAGGATTCTCGTAAAATTTCGCAGGTTATTGAGGTTTTTGAGTCTTTCGTCTTGTTTTGCCTCCCACATTCCTTGGGCCGACGTCCTCCCACAACCTTATAGTCCAACCCTGAAAACACTTGTTGTGTACCAATCCATCTAATTATGTCTGGCAATCGAAGTGATGCAAAACACAATCCATCATGGTACATCGGCGTCACTGCTTTCAATTTTTAATAAATATGCTCTCCTAAAAATTAATTTCAACAAATACATTAATCAAATACAGCAAAATATTTGCCCGGCTGTTTACGTCATCAACGAAGGACGTCAATTTGAGATAATAATTGGCAATCATATTTTTTAATGAAGCAAAGTGCTCGGTTAATGGTAAATAACGGTGATGACGTCTTTCCTATAATCGCTGTTTGATGTTTCAGTTCATATTTTTCATTATTACGTGTGGTTACGCGTGTCGTTGCACTTAAATAAGTGTATGACATCATCAATACTTTTACATTTATATTATTAGTGTGTTTCCCAAACCGCGGGTTAATATCCGGTTCTGCTTCATGTTCATGATTGCAGGCTCCTGACGTAGAGGACTGAATGCAGGTTCATGTTGATGCTTTAGGAAGCTGTTATGCGAGGTTAGTTGCTTTGGACATTAGATCAGAGGCTTCTAGTAAATGATTATGATCCAGAGCTGAAGAAGAAGCCAAGGCTTGGTTAACACCCTCATCGTACGCGTTGCTGAAATTCGACCGGATGAGTCTTGGGTACCGGTGTCATATGAAATTTGGACTCCAATGAAATCTGGTCTCTTTAACATTATACGGACTCCAACACTGACACATGATCTGATACTTTTTAATTATGTCCACTTAGGCATGCGCAGTAGACTGTATTCACGAGTCGGCCGTATGAAATTAAAAGCCAGGTAAACTCTTCATTTTTGGAACTTGCGAGTAGAAAAATGCCCGTGCAAACTGAACACAGAACTTGTGAAGGATGGAGCTTCGATGAGGCAAAAAATAATGGATTAGCATATAAAATTCATTTCTCTTCCAAAGCTATGAGAAAGAAAATCTGGCTTGTAGTTGAACTTAAGCCACTCTCGAGCACTGCCTTCCCTTTAACTATGATTGGTAACGCGTTTGGAATGAAAAGAGACAAGAGGGGAACCAAGGATTAACTGAATTTTAGGACGCACTTTATTGCTCAAGTAAATAACTGTTTACAGTCTACTTCCCTTACGAATACTCCACATTGAATGTTTTTGAAGTATTTCATCTCCTGTCTCGTTTTTCGAGAAATACAAAATGCAAACAGAATACAAAATTCATGAATTATTTTATATTGTATAACTGACATCCTTGTCATTTGATTGGTGGAACTCACATCACGTGACATTCATTATTGCTCCCATTCAGGCCGGGGCTCAAAATAGTCCCATTCGCCCATAGCGAATGGTATTTACTATTCAACAGTTCAAAGTACGAGAATATTCCTTTTGAAAAAAAATGACGTTTTTGAGCCAGTTTTCGTAACCCCGAAGATCACTGAAAACACTCAAAGAAATTTACGGTTAGCAGAAATTTCCTGCTGAATACATACTTAAGTACATTGTGATAGTTAAGCAAACATTCTGCGCTTAGACAGTTTCTCAAGTTGGTCCTGTATCTACTCGTTCACAAATGCATATTCATATATGCTAAATCCCACAGCATTTCTAGTTCTCCTATACAATGCAAAGGGAATATATCTGTTCAATATAACATACTGAAGTCAACCTTTCAAATATATATCACAACAGCTTCTGTCCTATAGTACAAAAATACAAACCTGCATATATATTCATGGTCTGATATATACAAATACTGAACTATGGAATAACATGATACTACCAATAACCTTATATATTTTCTCAACACACAACTTTGATAAGCCTCTTTAGAAATATTTCATGAAAAAAAACCCACAAAGATATTGTAATAATTCCTTTCACATAGGCCTGTTTCATATTATATAGTTCATTATAATATAAACACACTTCATAATTGTCCAAAGAACATGTTTTTAATATAATTTGGCTTGATACAGTACTTACATAACATATTATTCTTTAATTTGCATACAAAAATAATACAAATATTTAGACCACACCAATGCACCCTGTTAGACAACATAATAAAAGACAACTGAATGTTGTTATAAATATCATTTTACTGTTATTTGCTACGTTTGAATACACCACCAAACACATTATAGTCTACGTCTTGTAAATACTACACTGGTAATACTGTGTAAGTTAACTTCATTGAACTGGAAATTAAGGCTCAAACTGGGCCAAGCCATTTGGGGGAATTACAAATACACTTGGAGGTAAGGATGTGACATTGCGTTTCATTTTGGTAAACGTTTAGCTAATGTTCTAAGAACTGTTTAAACGTTTAGCCATTTCACAAAGACTGACGCCTGCCCATTATGTCTGCAGACCGGCGTAATTGACATGCTAAATCAATAATGATTGACATAAAAAATAGTGGGCAGTCATTGAAACAGTAAAAACTTAACCAGGCGTACCCCGATAGTAATCAAGTACTGCAGTGCATCTAAGGGTTTGTAAATAAAATAGGTTTGAAAACGTTGTTAATTATTTGTGCTATGTAGGTGTTTAACTCCAAAGAAGATCACGTGAACGTGGGACCTTTTTTAACAATTCACGTTTCGTTTTATATGTTTTGAAAAATTTGTAAACGGATATGATTTTGATTGTTTTCTCGTTTAAACATGTAAACGTCACATCCTAATACTTGGAGGCAACCAAATGCACTGCCGGCTATTAAGGAAACATCACAAAGACGAAAGTAAAATTGATGGAAAGTCCTCAGGACATTAAATGAAATGAAAAGTTTTTCCTGTTTTTTTTTCCTTGGAGATTCAAGTTGATTGTATAAATGACCTCACGTGACATGGCCCTCACACCAAAACTTCCTTTTAATGTCATAAATTGACAAGTACAGATTTTTATTCCGCTCAATATTCCTAAAGCTCCCCTAAATGTTCACAATATTCTTGTTAAAATTATTTTAAGCCTAAAGTACAAAAATAACAGAAACGCTCCAAAGGTAGGAATGTTGAAATTTTCACAATATTCTTGTTAAAATTATTTAAAGCATGAAGTACAAAAATAACAGAAAAGCTCCAAAGGTAGGAATGTCGACATGTTAAACGCGCTCTTCATAGTTTTAATTAACATGTATTCTTACTTGTACATTTGAGTTGAGTGACATTTTTCCCCATAAAATGTGATTAAATATGGATACAATAAGGAAAAGACTTTTCAAGATATGAGTAACTCTCTTGTTTTCTTTTTGAAAAATGGCAACAACAATAATGCAACAAGCATAATTAATACATCAACAGAAACCAATGTGCATGAATACTTCAGATGTTTAGGCAAACCGGTAACCCAAAGTTGAACCAAAAAAGTGTATACATCTCCCAACTACAAGTACAAAGAAATCTGCAATCTATTGTGTAGTATTCAACAGGGTACCGGTATCACATCTTACAGCTAAACTCAATTTGTCCACACAGCAGAACCATGCAGGGAAAAAGCAACCAATGAGGACATTTTCGCAACTGGTTTGCCAGGGGGCAAAACCCCTGGTTGAAGTGGCAGGTACTATTAATCACTGGTGCCGAGTTGGAGGGTGCCAGGCAGGGTTGTTGTTAAGTGGGTGTCAGAGATGGGAATACTGATGGTGACAAATGAGTCCAATAACGAGATGACCAGTAGGTATAGTCACACACAAAACCATTATTCCTTGTCAATCAGAAAATGTGGAAGTGGACCATCAGACTTCATTTCTAGGGGATTTTGTTGACACTGAACGAATCGAATGAAACCAGGCTAGTATTTTGCACCGTGCAAAACATAACCAGAACATCATAAATGCCTAAAATTGTGGAATTTTAGGCATTAATGATGCTCCGAGTATCCAGTTTTTCAGATAGTGTAAAATTCACTCGTTTTATCCCTGCTCCAATTAACAGCAGATACCGTAGTCTTGAGGATCAGACATTCACGTATGCAGAGCTACACGAACGAATGTCTGATATATCCTAGCATGCAAATTTTATGTGACCCCGCCCGCCAGCCAATCGGAGTCGACTTTAGAAACTGATTTTGATCAGAAATGTGGACTGAGCTGTTGATTGGTCAATTTGGCTGCCATGTTTTTTTTATAAAACAACAACGGGTTACAGAAGACCCAATAGCTGCTGTTGTGTTAGACTAGAGATTGCTATCAACAAGATAAATTTCTGGGTAGCCCTGCCAAAGTTCTCAAAACTAAATTTGATACAAGCTTAATAATAGCGACCTCGTATACTGCCACAGTGGCTTTACCACACTTGTCAGGGACTGGCTGTAATGGCCTTTTCACACAAGACAAATCTTGAGATTGACGCGGGGTTGACACACTTAAAAATTTTCAACCCTGTACCACCCTCCGTCAACCCAGCATCAACCCTGTGATTGATTTCGCCCCGGGTTGAGCTCAACCCTGCTCCAGACCACGGTTGAGACTTTCAATCCGGGTTGAAACACCCTTGCCAGGGTTCAAAACAGTAGTAACTGAGCGAAATTAAGCTTGCTTTGCACAAAACAAGTGTGAAACGATGCGGGGTTGAACGCGGGGTTTGAAAATTAAAAAACTCACCCCTGGGCAGTACTGGGTTCCCCCAGGGTTTGAGTTCAACCCGGGTTGAGGGGCTCTAGTGTGAAAAGACCTCACATGGGGGAATAAAATCCACATCCAATCTTCAACAAAGACTACGCAGAAACAGACCTTCTCAAAGCAGAAAAAAACCTACTATTCTAACAACCTCAACAAACTTCAAACACCAGACAACTCCCCTGATTCCTGATGCCTTTTGCCAGGCCTGAACCATCTGTCGTGGTGACAGGGGGATGGTGCTGGGAAGGCGTCTATAGACTGCCATACTCTAATCAATCTACCAGCAATCTTTTGACGGTTCTCTTTTTCTTAACAGTCAAAAACACAGCTGATGTTTTTCACTATTTTTATGATATCCCTCTTGTGGCCCTGACTGCTCTGTTGAACTGGAGTGAACTTTTTTTCTTAGTGTCATAATTCTGTCAGTGCTGTATATAGCTCTGTGGGAACTGTATTAATTGAACTTAAATGACTTAACAGTAATGGTTTGGGAAGGGTCCGGCAATTGAGGGGAGGGGGTTGGCCTTTCAACATTCAGCTTAACTATGTTATCATTTGGTGCAATAATTGGCCTAGACATTGAAGGGAGACCTAAAGGGGAGGGGGGGGGCCTACCTGCAATCTAAAGTTTTCCTTCAAAGCCAACAACCTTCAAGTCATCCTATGCATGTAAATCCGACCAGAAATAAGATGCAACCCAAAAAAATCATGAATATAAAGTTAGATATTTCCCTTTAAAGGCACATTTGCAATCACCCAAAAAGTTTACTAGAAAATCCTTGCTCAAAGTGAAGATAGGACTGGCACCAACCAAATATCCTGAAAATATTATTGCACCTGAAATGGTATCATTTGGAAGAGAAAACATGAAGGTGTTTAAGTAAATGTGCCTGCGGCCACATTATTTTTACCTGCATAAGCATCAGAATCCAGTTATGAGATCCCCAAATTGTGCATACATTTTCTCCATTTTCTCGAAATGTATAGTATCCACTGAGCTGAAACTTCAACAAGTTAGTTGTTATGCAACATTCTTAAGATTTTGAGCGATCTTGTTGCTTCAAAAATGTTTTTCAAAATAAGGTACATGTTCTCATGATCCTTTTGAACACATTGTCTCACACCAAAAGCCCAAAGATCTGCTCTGTGATAAACCCAATGGAAACAAATCCCAGAAAAGTAGGGCATCTTTTTGACATCAACTACTTTTGAAAAAAATCATTCCCCTGGTACCCAAGTATTCCCCTGGTACCCAAGTATTCCCCTGGTACCCAAGATCATACAGCACAACTGGAATGACAACATTCAGGATGTAAACCAACGCCAAGTGTATGAAAGACAAGATGTAAAAAAAAGAAAAGAGGGAACTTGACAACTGTTGCAAGAAAAAACAAACCGGCGCCACGGAGCTGTCGCCAGTGTAAGCCGGTCTACATACCACAAAAGCACCAGAGGTATACATGCATGCTTCCAGGGGCTTTGGGATACCGGTTGTCTTGCCAGAGTGTTTTTACAACTCAATTAACGGTGGTTCTGATAGTCATAAGCTTGCAAGCTTTTCGTGAGCCAAATATTGTAGGTATTCTGTCGAGGCGGCAAAATGCCAAGCTCCTTTTTTTTTGAGAATTTGGTGGAACTTTTTTTGGATAAGAATCTAATATCATGGACAGATTCCTGGAACGAATACCAATGTGGCGACAATTTGGGTTTGGAGGCACTTGTTTTCTTCAGAAAAAAAGAAGAAAAAGGAATTCAATGACTCAGTGAAATATCTGCAATTTTTTGGCAATGCATTAGAACTCTGTTCAGTTTCAATTTTGAAATTACTAATAATCAATATTTGTAGTTTCAACTCAATCTACCAATATTTTTGTACACTTGGCAGAGCCACAAACAATATAAAAATGGTTCACTGGAACAGCCAATTTTTCTTGAAGCGGTTGAGCAGAAATCGTTACCTTGCAATTTTTCAAACCAAAATTAGTCAGACTCAATCGCAAGCCAATTATCACACCTGTTTTTGTGGAGCAAAATCCTTTTCCATTTACATTATCAAATTTGTATATTATCAAATGTTGGAGATTAAATTTAAAGTTGAGAATTGCCCTGAATATTCGATGCTCAAGCGGTAAGATATCTGCACTAATAACGAGAAGTTGTGGGTTCGAGTCCCACCAGAGTTAGCATGTGAATATTTTCCCCAGGCAACACCAAGTACACAGTGTTTATGAACTTATATTCCGAATACCGAGTACTTCCAAGTACAAGTACAGGTCTCCTAGTATGAGTACTTGTACTTCCGAGTACGAGTACTTCCGAGTACGAGTACTTCCGAGTACGAGTACTTCCGAGTACGAGTACTTCCGAGTACGAGTACTTCCGAGTACGAGTACTTCCGAGTACGAGTACTTCCGAGTACGAGTACTTCCGAGTACGAGTACGAGTACTTCCGAGTACGAGTATGAGTACTTCCGAGTACGAGTCCAAGTACTTCCGAGTACGAGTACTTCCGAGTATGAGTACATCCCAGTACGAGTATGAGTACATCCCAGTACGAGTACAAGCACTTATAATAAATATAATATAATAATACCATGATGCCCGAGTACGAGTACCGTCATTTTGAGTACGAGTACTTTGACATTCGAGTATGAGTACGAGTACGAGTACTCTAAAAAAAACTCCAGGTACAGGGCTACAAGAGAAATACAAAGAAGAGTAGGTACTCAGGAAAACTGAAGATAGGAATTAACATTCCTCTTGAAACAGGACAGATCACAGGTTGGAGGGAAACAAGCACCAGGCAAGGAATTCCAAACAGATGCAGCACTTGGAAAACAAAACTGTTGGAATATCCTTTTGTTCTATGAAGCTGTTTTTTTTCAGAGGGCAGACTAAGGACACATGATATCATAAGAAAGATAATTGTGCAAATTTGCTTGTGCAAGATATTGCATAAAAAAAATATAGTTTGCACTTAGCGCTTCTTTTGTACTGGCCTTAAAACAAACAAATGTTACCGTTCAGTTCGGGATCGAAAGTGCTATGTTTGGTGAATTTTGCCTCGGTTCGGCAGTAGCATTAACTGCTACTATTAATTTTCCAACTTAATTTTGCTTAAGTGACCATGCATGTTATTACAAATGGTAAGATATAGAACTTGCACAAGGCAACAAATTCCCTTTCAAGCAGAAATGCTGGAATTTCAACAGCCGATCAGAGTAAATCAAAACAAGCAGCTGGATGATTTAAGACAATGCTCCCAAAAACAGACACTTGATGCTAAATCATTGACATGCGTGCACGCCAACAGCATCTACGATACAACCCAACATTTACATAAAAATTTGCAACCACCAGTGCACCATCTATCACAATTTTTTTAGGGCAGAAAAGGGATATTTTTATAACTATTTATGACAAGTGTTTCGCAGCTGTTGGAAGGACAGGCTGGGAAACGTAACAAAAAAATCTAAAATATGCAAAATTTCGGTTTTTGTTCCTTTTTTCAAATGTATACTGCCTTTTTAAGACAATTTTTTACATTCAGACTTGAAAAAAAAAAGTGGTGGGTAAATTTTTAATGTGTGAAAAATGACTTTAATAATCCTAAAAGAATTGGCAAAAGTTTTATGAACAATGGACCTTATTCATGGGGAAGCCAATTTGGTCGTGTTCCCTGAATGTATATTGTTAATTGTGAACTGTTAAATGGGATGGTGCCAGACTATTTATGCTTTCTAGCCTCACTTTCAATTTTTTTTTTTTTAAATGTGGCTTAAAACATTAGGGTATGTTTAATCACAAATTTGATAAATTATTCATCAGAGCAGACTGGTATTAATTTGAAATTAACTTTATTTCATTGCTTTCATTTCTCTTTGCAAGTACCACAAATGAAGATTTTACCTCGTTTTTAATTTAATATGGCCGACTCGTGAATAAAGCCCATGGTCAGAAAGATCTTTATATAAAAAAAAAAACCCAAGATAATTCTCCAATAATCACAAGTTTGATTTTAGGGAATATTATTTTTCTTTAAAGATTTCAAGTTTGCTTTTATGACGGAATACACAATGATTCTGTCCCACAAGTAGCAGGCAAACTTCCGGAGGCACTGGAATCTTGTCCTTTTTTTACAGCCATTGTTCAGCAAGCGTGTCAAGGGGAGGCTGGGCCAGCAGTAGACAGCGAAATCACACCCTCGTAAAAAAAAAAAAATGAAATATTTTCCAATTACCCAATTAACACCAGCAAAACGTGCCGCCTTCCAGCTACAAGCACACACGCCATTATCCATAATAGAAAGACAAACCCCTGCGTGAGTGACAATTGGCAGCCCAGACACCCTGGCTCTAGCCTGGCACACTAGAGGTTAAAACACTGACCGAATGTCCTTGTGGAACCAGACGTAAGGTTTTTAGGGGACCCAAAAATGACAGGTGGCCATTCCCCAAGATGGCTAATATCGGACTGGTAGGCCATAAACCACGCATTAAATGGCCATACAAATATTGATGGAAATGGCCCAAAATGACATAAATATTACTCCATGGGATATAGAGGTGTAGGAAAATATAGTAGTGAGTTATTGGAGCTGTCAGCTGTTACCGAGATATTCACAAGCCAGTACTTTGCTGTTACCACTGAGACCAGAACACTTTGGCAAAAATATTTTTAAAAATGAGGAGAAATCTTCCTTTTAATACAAAAATGGACCCGGATTGCCTCCTATTCACATGAGAATATCGTTTCTTCCATGACCACAGTTTAAGGACCGGAGTAGTTTGCTTTCTCAAAACCAATACAAACTGAACAGACTCACATGCGAGTTGCATTATCTGCTGTACATGCCTAGGCGTCCAACTGTCCAAGAAATAATCACACTTTCCAAGTTTTACCCGTTTTATCCTCCTATTCTCAGACGAATTCTGGACTGCTTTTGTGCCCCGAAATTGATGATTAGAAACATGAAAAGAGAGAACCTGTGAGGGCATATATATGGACAGCAGAGTTGTAGTCGAGGCTACAGACCTTATTCATAAGGAAGCCATTTTTGGTCGTGTTCCCAGAATGTATTTCATAAGTTGTAAACTGCTGAATGGGATGGTGCCAGACTATGTGTTCCAAGCCTCACTTTCACTTCTTCTTTTTTTAAATGTGACTTAAAACATTAGGGCATGTTTTATCACAAATTTTATAAATTATTCATCAGAGCAGACCGGTACTAATTTGTAACTAACTTTATGTCATTGCTTTCATTTCTGTTCGCAAGCTCCAAGAGGGAAGATTTTACCTCGCTTTCAATTCAATATGGCCGACTCGTGAATAAAGCCAATTCTCAAGTCAAATCACAAGTCTGTCACAAGTCCAGTCACAACAAACAGTGGACGAAGTGAGCCAGCCTCAGGTCGACCCACAATTTGCTTGCGCCGTGACGAAACCGTCGGCATCAAGTAGAAAAATTATGCTCAGGTCACAAAACTGAGAAATCGTGTGATGGTCGCGGAACACGTCGCAGAAGTTGAAATTTTTCAACTCTTGCGACTGGTGATTTTTTTTTAGCGCCAACTGATGATGATCGTTTTAATACCGTCGCAGTTACACTCAGGTCGCACAAAATCAGCGACTGAGTTGTTCCTGACGGTCGTGGCTCAGACGCAGCTTTATCCTGAAAAGTCAGTCGCTGACTAATCTGTGTTGTCGAAGGTCGGCCTGAGGCCAGCTTACAAAGGAACGCCTTTGTCACATTCATTCGAATACACACAGCTTGTGACTTGAATTGGGACTGAATGACTTGTGACGGACTTGTAGGAACTGGGTAGTCACTCTCTGCCGAAAAATACTATTCAGGATTTTTCTTCTTTCTCTGAGGCCAAAAAAAAAAGGTCTCAAGTTTCTGGTATGGAGCTTGCCCCAAAAGTTGTGCGACGACCCGGCTTTTTTTTCTTTACTTTTTTTCCTTCAAATGTCGGCTGATGACTGCAAATGGTGCCCGACTAAATTTAGTGCAAAATGTATTGGAGCCCAGAGAGGCCACAAAAAGTTTATACTCGATAGTAACCCCATCTAAAAACACGTTAAAATTGTGCAGCAGCAGGATTCCAGTCAAACCAGTGAGTTTGTGTGGTTTTGAGACATCATCTTACATTGAAATTTGTTTTTTTTTAAATTTTGCCGATGCGCACGGCTACGGTGACGCGTGCGCATACCAGAAACCGGAGACTTTTTGGGGGGGCCTCAAGCTGATTTTTTTCATCTGGGTTTGTTGAAAAAAAAGAGTTTTCACAGGTTGAGAATAAGCAAAATGTATGTACATGTAGTTTTTTCTATAGATATATTCATTACTTCACACACTTAGTAGTTTGGAAGCAATACAGTTCGTGGAAACTTAACTTTGTAGAAAAGTGAAATTGAAAAAAAGAAAATGCAGCATTTTAAAGAGATTGCTATAATCTACCAGTACAATCCTACTTGAGGAAAGATACAAACACTTATTGCTTAAGAGTACATTTCTGGTGTAAATGTGGTATTTACCGTAATAAGGAATACATGAAGATGAAAAACCATTCAATAAACACTCTCTGCAAATATATACAAATATGCAGTTGGAATTTGGACTGAGTTCAATAATTGTTTGTTTCTAAACATGAAAACTGTTAACTGAATTTGGATATCACTGTAAATTAAATGCACGCTATTCTGAAGCACCAAGTTGATACAGAAATATTATATTGTTTGCCCATTTTTAAAAGTATGAATACAATTGCACAGTGAAATTAACAATGAATGTAAGAAAGATACTCCAAGCTGGTCAGCGTTTTTGGGCAACAGTAAAGAAATCCTGGATAAATGATTTAAAGGGCAATGGGAGACTGACTGATTAGAAAACAAGTTGCTTAGAAACTGTCATGGTTAGGACAATTTTGGAGAAAAATCACTGATATGTATGAATCATGCGTAGTTAAGCTGACAGATTTTTACCTGCAACTAAATGTGCCCTAAGCTGGGAACCATACCCATCCTGGCAAATTTCAACACCATATGGGAAACTCCATAAGGGGAGTGTGTGGCCTAGTGGTCAGGGTTCGTGACTCATGATCAGAGGGTCCGGGGTTTGAATCCAGCCGCTGGTCATATATTGTGTCCTTGGGCAAGGCACTTCACCCCCACTTGCCCCTCTCCACCCAGGAGTATAAATGGGTACCGGCATTAGCTGGGGAGTAACCTGCGATGGACTAGCATCCCATCCAGGGGGAGTAGAAATATTCTCAGTCGTTTCATGCTACTGAAACCAGAGATAAATGCCGGCCTGATGAGCCACATTGGCTCGGGACAGACTTTACTATATGGGAAACTGCATACACACATTTCTGACTTTGATTCTGGAGGTGTGCCAACCCAATGTAAAAGACTGTCAGTTTAGGGGTACTGTACCCATCCTGACAGATTCCAACAAAACATGCCGTTGGGGTTTGATGGGTTGAGTTCTGTTAGGGTTAAAGCACAGTGTCTAGGCTTGAGATGTGGACATACACCACAGCATTCGTGCTCAAACGTTTTGTCATTTTTACCACTCAAAGGGATATTGTGTTCGAACAATTGACCCATGTATGATCAGCACATGTGTTTTAAGGGACCGTGACCATTCAGCCCCGGTATGAAAAGGGCCCCCCGGTAAGCTCGTCCCCTCCCAAGAAGTCCTTTCGTACTGTCCCAGCTACCAGCCCAGGAGCTGGTCCGGTTGCTAATCAGGAACTCCTCTATCCTGGGGTCTATTGTTTGCAAGTATTGACACATGTAATATATCCCAGAAGAAACCTGCTTGTACGGTGGTTTTCATCTCTCAGCGCGAAACAATAGAACACTTTCGTCGGCACAGATCAAAACCCCTGCCTTGCGGTTTCGCCCACAATGGGACCGTAAATTAAAAAGGCGTTTGGAAAGATTTTATCTTTAATCCGGTAAATCTGCTATTGTTCTGCTCTGGACGTTCTCTGAAGGGCAATAAATTGATGCGCCTGACTGACTTCAAAACTTCTGGTCAGACAGGACCGTGCACCGGACGAGACTGGGCTGAAGACCGGACTGGCTCTGGACCGGACGAGGTACCGGGGGGGGGGCCCTTTTCATACCAGGGCTGAATGGTCACGGTCCCTAACTGTGATCACATTTGAGAGCTCCACTAGTAGGGTGATAAACTGCGTTTGTGCACTGGTTTGAGCGCATATGGCACGCAGTATGCGCTTCTTATTTTAGCCTCAATGTGCACAAACCCACTGCGTCAGCATCAGGTTGTTGTAAGCAGCGATGCGCTCGAATGTCCCCCCCCCCCCCCCCAGTGGTCTCCCCCAAATCTCCCTTTGTAATCGTTGAGGGGGAATCTGTGCACGGAGTCCATGTGATTGACACGCATTATGGCAACAGTGTTTATTACATTCATGTTCTTGCTAGAGATGGTTTGCCTTTTCAGTACAAAACAGAACTGATATTGCAATTGTTTCAAACCAGGGGGCAGTTGACATGGTCGTTTCATGCTACTGAAACCGGAGATAAGCGCCGGCCGGATGAGCCACATTGGCTCGGGACAGACTTTACTTTAGGGGGCAGTTGACATTTCCCTTAGTTGTTGATCAATTGAAAACTTAGCTGAATGTGTCCAATTTCTTTGAGAAAAAAATAATAATATTGTTTAGGTGTTTTTAAATTACAAGTATGCTGAACATTTACAAACGAATCACCCAAAACTAAATCAAATTGTTCACGAGCAATGACAATTACAGTTCTGTGTGAATAACATTTCACTGAAAAAAAACCCCACGGTAACTTTTGAGTAAGCTCTTAAAGTAAATTTCCTTTCAAACAGGAAAACCTTTTCACCTTTCATCTTAAATAACTACAAATTCTTGATTTTTTTCCCTCTCAATATTTGGCATTACGAAAGCGGTTAAGAAAGCCGCACAATTTCTCCTTTCCTTACTACAACAAGTATCTTGAAACAATAAATATGCATGGAGATGTGAATGAATTTGCGTAGAAAAATATATTGAGTAAACAGAAATAATGCAACACGAAATCTAAAATCTAGGTAAATTTTCAGCAATTTGAAGAAGAAAAAAAAGCCCTCCACAAAACTCTTATTGTGTCACGATACTCGAAAAACTAAGTTACTCAAGTTAAGTACTGGGAAATGGACCGATCCAGTAAGCCCCTCCCACTGCGCATGTGGGCAAATGAACACGTGCTCCTCTCCAATGTCACACTGCATTTTCCTTCCGCGCGCATCATACGCGCGTGCACGCATGTCGGACTTTTGTGCACGCATGTCGGACATAAATCACGGCTGTGATTGGTCAGAATACCATGGGGTGGTGCTTACTGGATCGGTCCATTATGCTACTGCAAGAAACTAGCACAGATGAGCATTTCAGACATGCAGGCACATATTGACCATACCTTCAACTCCGCAATGCTGGTGGCAACTCTTGAGGGAGTGTTATGTTTTGCCAGATGGGCTTGCTTTGGCTGCCAACTTGGCTTTCTGTGAACAAAAATGATATCACAAAACCAATTATTGAATTATTATAAGATGGAATTTTGTGTCGGGGTGATATAAATCAAATAAGGTTTTGCCCTTCACCGACATTTTTAAACACTGTTTACTCAGTGTGTTACCTCCCGAGTTAAAGTTGGAAAAAATCACTCGGGTGGGACTCGAACCCACGACCTCCTATGTACATCAGATTCGAACCGGCCAACCGATCCCGTTAGCTCGGTGGTCGAGTGGTAAGACATCTGCACTAGAAAGCAGGAGGTCATGGGTTCGAGTCCCACCCGAGTGATATTTTTCCAATTTTCACTCGGGAGGTAACACACTGAGTATACAGTGTTTAAAAAACGACGGTGAAGGGCAAAACCTAATTTGATGAACAATTATTGAATGTTAAATGTACATAGGATCATTTGCATTTGGTGCATACATGTATTTTTGTTTTAACCCTAACTCCCTAGGCCTTTTTGCTAGGATGTAGCCTCAATCCTGCAAAATCCTCCAATTGGCCTCATGGAAAAATAGCATATAGCCTCAATCCTGAAAATTCCTCCGCTATTTCTTGAATATGGTCCATGGAGGGGTGACCACTGCCTGAATCCTGCAAAATCCTCCGGCTATGACTGTCAATAGGCTGAGGCAGAGGCAGTGACATCCTGGAGCAGTGCGGAGGATGTCAAGTATAATCAAGGACTAAATTTATGCACGGCTGAGCATAAACAACACAAGGTCCGGCCCAAGACCTTGACACAGTGTGTACTCCGAAATCAGCAACCCACTTTTGCCATGTAACCTCAATCCTGCAAATTCCTCCAATTTGCAAAAAGGATTTTGGAGGATTCAGGGCGGTTAGGGTTTAACAACAAGAGTCCTCACAATTTTCAGTAGATTGCACAACAAAAACTAACCAATCAAAGTTTTAGATCAGTGGATACTATACATCTTGAGAAAACAGGGAAAATCTCAGCACAAGTTTTTGGTCTTGTAACTTTTTCGTAAGTGAATTCCGTTGCAAGCACTTTCAATAAGCCTCTGTACTGATGACGTCACACTTTGTTTACATGTGCACTTTCCTATGGAGCCAGTGGGGGCCCACAGTCCACTGAGCACCATAGGAAAGCACACACGTAAACAAAGAGTGACATCATCAGTACAGAGGCTTATTCCAAAGATGCCGTTTCATATTTGAAATTGCACCCACTCTTGTACTATCCCTAACTTAGGGGCCGTTCACAATTATCAACATTTTCACAAGTGTACAAAGCGTACACTTTTTCAAGACCCCCCTCCCCTTAAAGTGTACGAAAAAAATGTTGATTTTTTTTCACACAAGTCTTTATATAGACACTTGCATATGACTTTGTCACATGTTCGTCGAACAGTAATTCAAGGTCTGCATTCCGCCACAATCTCTGGCCCTCACATACGACATCTGCTTGTTAGCGTTGATCATTCACAAACACAAAAGCATTTACAAACTTCATGTATTTGTCGGTCGGATTCTTGTGGACAATACATCCTTGTCGAATGAGGAATTTCAACAATTGATCCAAGTCAACAGCGCGGCTGGAATATTTATTGTCCGCCATATGATTGCCAGTGCCGGTGTTGTTCAACCAGTGTAGCGTGAATATCCGACTCCATGCAATGTGGACTCACTGGTAGTAGTACAGTGCGCACGCGTGAGTACGATACTACGCTATTTTTAGGATCGTTTGGGGAGAGTGACCTGTCACGTGCGAGGGATTAACCAATAAAAGGAAAAAAGGGGTCCGATTTTCATAGGAGTCGGATTTTCATGTGACACCGGCCGTTAAAAACACGCAGTGGATACGGACTATACATGTACATGTACATATGTACATGTACATACAGTACATTTTCATGTACGTGTGTAGGACAATGCCGCGAATGCTGTACACAATACGTTCATGGGATGCAATGCGGGGCCTGGTGCGGGGCGCGACCGGCTCGGCAAGTGCTCGATCGGCATCGGTTGCGGCTGTCGGCTGTGGCGACGGGCGAGAAAACAGATCGACATTTAAAAAAAAAAAAAACGTACGGCGGCCATTAACCCCCTCCCCCCAGCGTACGGTTTGTACGCTCGTGAAAATTTCTTTTTTTATCATCTTTCTTTTTTTAAGTGTGGCCATGGGAAGACTATTTAAAACAAACAAATTCAAATGAAAAGACTCTGTTCTTCCAAACAACATAATTTCAGGCGGAATAATTTCACAGGGTATTTGGTACCAGCCCTATCTTCACTTTGAGTAAGGTTACCCTATTAAATTCATAGGGTTACTTCTGGGTGATTACCAATGTTCCTACGTGCCTTTAAAGCTATAGTCCATCATTTGCAGCCATCCGAAAAAGTAACTGGCGTATTATTGCTGAAAAACATACTTGGTTGAAAGATAGTAAGTGGACTAAACTCCCTGTGAAATTAATCTTTCTGGCAAGCTATCAGTAATCAACGAAAGAAGGCCTTTCCAATGGTGCGTCTTAAGACGCACGTAGGAAAATTTAAATTAGTAGTTTGTTTTGTTATTCGGCGCAGCGCGCGCAAGCATTGGCACGACGCACAGGCGCGCGCGGTTGCTATAATTCATAGGATCAGTGCGCGACATCACGTATAGCTGCAATTCAGGCACAATTCAAAACATGATTCAGCAACTTTTGATTTGAAATTGAGATCCTACAATGCTGTTTTTCTCGGAATATACAGCTGAAGCTGAAGCTGAGCTGAAACTTCATCAGGTTAGTTGTTAGTATCCTTCATAAGATTTTGAACACTTTTGTTGCTTCAAACGAACAAAATGCACAAATTACAAATGATGGACTATATCTTTAAGGTTACTTCAAACAACAGACAAGTGATTTGGACACTGTCTATCATGGACCCCTCCATTCAGCTTTGAAGCTCTACAATTCCGTGGCAAATTGATACACTGCTTTTTCTCAATGTTCAGTGGATGATTTATTGACATTACAAAACAAATGCCATTGACAGAGCTTATGGGCTCCTTGCGCCGACAAAGAGGGCGCCCTTTTACCTAGCAACGATGCCCCATGGGCGGGACATTTCGCTGGTTGACGCGCACCGTTCCTTGTGTGTGACGCACGTACACCAGGGGATTTGTACTATGTACACGCAGTGGCCGCGCTTTGCAGCAAATGAATTGCAGTCAGGCAAGATGGCGTCGGTCGGTCACCCCCAACTGTGCTTAAGCCAGTGAGGGGGTACTTGTGAACGGATCGGATTAGGGTAGCCATTAATGAATGCTGGATGACTTCTGTAACGAGAAACATGTCTTACCAGGCCCCCTGCCTTCTTGGTTCCCTTCTTGATGATAACCGAGCTTCGCTTCTCCTCCTGTTTCTGTTTGACTTTCTCCTGGGCCTCTCGCATTCTGGAACAATCACAAATAAAGAAAGAAATTGTGAGTGGTAATTATCAAGCCCACTCCCTTGCCTGAGACAAGGGGGTAATGGGGGGGGGGGCGCAACCCCAAAAGTGGAACTTTTCATTTCCACAGACACGTAGATGTACTGTATCACTCTTATGCAAGCTGTATGCTTTTCTACCAAGGGTGTTGAATGTGCAACAAGGGCGTCATACTGTGATTTTATGCATACAATGCATGCAAAAAAAAAAGGTAATAATATATATCAGAAATGATAACTCAGATCAGATAGCAAACGACTGCAGGTTATCCCTGTTTTATAGCTCATTGGGGTGGAACAATCAAATGAAACAAGCTAAATGGCAAACATTTGGTTCATGTATTTTCAAATTTGAATGCTTTAACGTTTTTAGGACTCTGTGAGGAGATACCCCTCAACAGTGAGAGATAGTGAGAGATGCGATAGAGTGAGTGCCATTGGAGTAGTGTGTCCATATTTTTATGAGAAGATGGTTGGAGTGTACGTGTTCTACATAACCCCCGAGGACCGACACACAAAGGGAGAACAACAGATCCTCTCAGTCCTCGGGCGTTGGGTCCTTTGTTGAAAACGGTCCTCTATTGTATGGTTATGAGCTTGGTTTATGGGAGAGTGTTACATTACAGGGACAAAGGAAAACACAAAGCATTGTCCTCGAGAGTATAGTAAAACAGAACTGTGTGTGCAGAGTGTGTGAACGTAAGTGTGTGAACTTAACATAGCCTTTATACACTGGCTTGATGTGAGTAGGCAAAACAAAGCAACTTCTGTTCCTTCAGGGAGATCATATTGGACATACTATGTTATGGAAACTAACAAATTATTGTACAATGGAAAAATCACACCACTAAAACGATCATTCAAGGAAGTGTTTAGCCCCACCAACGATTTGGGGGAGAGCTAGATAATGTTTTAAGATAACCACTTTCAAAGTAAATACACTATTTCATTGCCTAACATTGTGATCATAGTACAGTCTTTGTCAATGGCAAAACAGGCCATCAGCCTTGGTCCAAAATTGTGGCCACTGGTATCAAATGAGGGGAATAATCGTCATAGCGATTTTTGGCAAGGTATACACCTCCAGAGTTGGTAAATATGTGATAGCATTGCAGCGGTGGCAGCTTTTTGGGTGTTATCACCTTTTTTCAAAATGTCCATCAAAATGCTTATTACCACTCTAGGGGCGGTATACCTTGCGCATGCGCACTATAATCATTTATGCCCTGATTTGATACTGACCAAACCCCCAGGCTGATGGCCTAAAATGACAGGGGTACAGAAACATTCAAGTAACTAGTTGTTTATAGAAATATTAGAAACCCTTTGAAGTTTAGAATATGATCACAAAATCTCAGAAATTATTGAACAATTTCAACTGCCGATGCCTGCCACGCATCTTGAGACTGACCTCCTCTTGGCTATCCCTTGTTGTTCCTTCTTCCAGAGATCCTTGAAGTCTTTACACAGCGGAGCCCAGAGACTGAACAGGTAGTTGGGCGTGAGCTCCTCGTTACCCTTGGGTTTGACACAGTATGACTTGGACAGGTAATCAAACCTGTAGAGAAAGTATAATAAGAAAATCTGTGTTTAAAGGCATATAGGATCATCTGCTTTCGTGCATTTTGTTTGTTCCAATAATAACATCACTCAAAATCTAAAGAGGAATGTTCAAAACCTAACCTGTTGAACCTTTAGTTCAGTGGATATTACACTTATCGAGAAAATGGTGAAAAAGCATGCACAACCTTTTGATCTTGAAACACATTTTCATCCACAGAACTATTTCCAAAACTCAGTCGGTTGAATGGTCGTTGGAAATCACCTGCATTTCTGGATTTCTTCTCAATGCAGGAGTGTGAGTGACCACTGATAAAAACAGCTCAAAACAGCTGAAAAGGGTGTTAAAAGGCTGAACTTTGGAAGTCTCCTATACTTTTGTACACAGCAAGTGAGGGAAAAAAGCTGAAATCCAACACAAAAAAAGCTGAAATCAGCTTTAAAGCTGAGATTGCACACCCCTGTAAATGACAGCAAGCCAGACGAAAAATTTCACGGGGAGTTCAGTACCAACACAATCTTTAATCTAAGTACACTTTTAGATTCTAATTCAGTAGACTACTTTTGGGATAAATGCAAATGATCCCATATGCCTTTAACATCTTTTAATTGGACACACAAGCATCGTGACATGGTCTTTGCCAAGAGAGATTGAGGCAACGTTCAGACTCACTTTGTGACTGTTTCTTCCAGTTTTTCCTCCGTGATGCTGACATCATCTTTTGCCTGACTCAAGAAGGCTTCCATCTTGTCCTTGAAGGGCTGGAGATGCTCCTCAGCTGAACTCTTCAAGACCTTGACCATCTTGCCCTCACAACCTGAGCAAGGAGATTCAGAGGTCAACTTAATCATTCGGGATTTTTTTGTCAGGCTACATGTATATATGGGTCATTATATAAACTCATGGTCCAAAGTGTGACATTTTTCCTGTCCGTGTTACCTTGATACTTTGTAATTTGTCATTCAAGTATCATGAAGAATGATGTCAAATGCTTCTTAGTTGTTGGGTAGGTAGTTCACTATTCATAATCACTCTTGCAGGATGACTGCATTAAGGAGTGTATCAGAATAATAAAATCATAGATGTCAGATGTAACAGGGACAGGAAAAAAGTGAACCCCAAATTTATAGAATGACCCATATGAGCTTTGGGCAAAAGTACCCCCTCGGCCGGTTCCAAAGAAAAAACTGGGAGAGACGATTAGGTGGGATATTTGAACATATTGTCGACAGCTCTGGACCCTCGTGCAAAGACAACACATACGATGAGAAATGAAACAACTGTTTTCTTTGTTTTTGTTTTTTTTAAATATTTGTGATGTATCTGATATTGCACAATCCCAATGTCACAGTTAAGTCCATTTCAGAGTCTCCAACTATACTGAAACTAAGGGTTGTGTTGATTTAGCGCCTTGAATAGAAATAAAAGTGTTTAGACAAAACTTGGACAGGCTTTGCAAGACATCTGTACAAATACTTGAGGAAAGACATGGGCTATCCGAGTTCTTTGTACATACTAGAGACATTTTCAATTTTGTTTTGTATCTCATGCTTATGCTTTACAAATGACATTAAATATAACATTATTGTACATGTATTTAAACTTAAGACAGGCACTAAACATGGATCAGCTGCCCACCCCTCCCAAGCTGAAGGTCAGAAAATCCTTGTTCTTTCAGGATCAATTGGTTATAGGTAAATCAATCGAAAGAAAACACATCTTTATGACAATTTTCAGAACGGGACATCTTGGAAAATGTCAAACAGCCAAGCTAAACATGTCCAACTTTATCCAGGTCACATAAAAGGAAAACAGTAAGTGATCCAGGGGATCAGGTTGGAGCAGATGTACTTTCCTCGCCTTCCACCGCTGTGACCCAGGTTCGAATCCTGACTGGGCCAACATGTGGATTGGGTTTTCAGTCCCTACCTGATTCCCTGGTTTTCCTTGGAATGTCATTCTGGAGTTTTTCATCCCACCTCTAGTACTGCAATTGCCTTCCACATCTTCCGCCAAGGGTCCCTTTTTGCAATAAGTCATAACACTTTTATAGGCTGACCATGCTACATGCCAAATAATAATAATAATAAGTAAGTACTATTACTGCAAATTGGCCAATAAAATCAAAGGAATCACATGCCTTTCAGATCTCGCTTGATTTTGCTGAGGTCCTTGGTGAGGTCTTCAAACTTCACCAGAGCGGCTTGGTTGATCTTGCTGGGTTCAGGGAGAGGACAGTGTGCTTGCTCAGTTCCTGAATGCTGGACAAATCACAAATTAGAAATCAAATATTGAAAATAAGTTTACTTGTTTTAAAAGTTGAACAAAGAAATTGACTGAACCTGCGAACTCCGGACTGCCATTCCGGTGCTCTACCAACTGAGCTGTCCAGCCCTATGTTGGCAGTTCTCCATTTCTTCAATGTCTTGTTCAAGGGGCGCTAGCCACTGGCCTGACTAACATCCCTTGAAAAAAGACATTGAAGCAATGAGGAATCGCCAACATAGGGCTGGATAGCTCAGTTGGTAGAGCCCCGGAATGGCGGTCCAGAGTACACAGGTTCAAACCCATCTCCAGTCAATTTCTGTTGTTCAACGTTGTTCAAACAAAAATGATTCTAAATGATTTGCTTGATATCCAGTCAGGTTGGGGAAGTTGTATCACTGATACATGCAGCTCATTGGTCAATAAAGTCCGTAAAAATAATGAATTGTTCCCGATCCTTTCTTTAGATGTGAACAGGAGCCAGTCTTTAAAACTCCCATCATATAATAAAAGAGAACTGCCTTTAAGTATATGAAACAACTCTTACTTTAAGCCCCTGAACCGCCCTGCCTGTTACTCCTCATTCTACCCCATACCGCCCCAGCACGGGCATGTAGCTAGGGGTTTGTTTGCCCCAAAGTAAAATAGAATTTTCATCCCATTTATGTTAAGTCCCGATTCTGCATTTAAAATCCATTTTTTGCCGTCCCGATTTTGCTTCTATCGAGAGTCAAGATTTTTCTTTTAAAATCCCTAGCCCGTTGCACTCTGCACCCTGTGGCCTGATTGATTCAAGGAGGCATTAACACAATGTAATACAATTTAATACCTGTGCTAAAGAGTTAAAAAGAAAACAACTACTGACCTCATCTATTTTCTCCACGTAGTAGGTGACGATATATTGCAGAAGAGATATCTTATTATCCTGAACAAAAAACAAGGAAATTAACTTCATTTTAATGGTTAATTTTAAAATACAAACAGGTATAATACTTAACAAAATTTGGGGCAGCCATATGTTAATTTTGTTAGTTTGGGCCTCTGTAATGCCAAAAGGTTTTGTCATGTATCAGTCAGTCTTTAATTATGAATTTTTACCGAGTCTAATTTCATGCTAAGCATATATGAGCTAAGAACCATTCTAAGTGTCTTGCCCAAGGGCACACCTACCACAACCCTAGGCTGTTCTCGTACCAACAACCTGCATAATTACCCCCAGACCATGCGTTCAATGCCCAAGACCACTAGGCCAAGGCACTCCGTGCAATTTTGGCTGGTTAGCTGTATTGGCTGTGCTTAGCACATTTTTGTGCTAACCAGCTCCACCAAAATTTGAAGAGTATATTTTCAAAAACACGATATATCATTCAAAAACAATGAAAAGTTGCACAGTTATGGAAACTTACATAACATACACAGTTTAACAGCCATTTCTAAACTACATTTTTCACTGTACAGTATTCTTCAATTGTGTTTAAATATACAACAGAAGTCAAAACTGACTTTGGGCAGCCTGGAGAGCGCAGGATTCTAAAAGAGAACAGAATGGTGTTTATTGAATTTGGGAAACAAACTCTTTATATTTTTTTAGTTTTTTCGTGCCTAGCATGAAACAGCTGTGGACCAGTCAAAAGCAATACTCATCCCATGCGATTTTGGAAAGTAAAGGCCCGTCTAAATTCATATCTGGGGTGAGTTCCAGACAAGTTCTGAACATTGTATCGGGTATAAGTTGCAGGATTCTGAACAACATATTGTGTTTCTTTTTCTCAGCTACATTCTGTGGATTTTTAAAATTTTGTATCACTATCTGTATTTTGCTTGTTGAGGTAAAATAAATAACAATAATAAAATAACTTCCCCGCAATCTTCCCACAATGAATATCAGTAGTGGTGAGTCAAGTAATTGCTAATGAAAATTTCCCCAGAACGCGTCCGGCACAATAAAGTGAATGATTCTGCATGCAACTTGTCCGGAACTCGTCCCAAATATGAATTGAGACAGGCCCTAACTACAGTTAATCTTTGCTAAGCAAATATTTTTCGTGCTTAGGAGGTCCGTGAAATCTGACTCCAGATGTGATAATGGAATATTAATGCTTACCATGCTCTTGACGTCTTTCAGCTTAGCGAGTATGTCCAGACCAAACCCATCGGCCTGGCCCCTGGTCCGGTTGCCTCCATTCATGTAATTACCAAAGGCTAGGATGAGCCCAAGGATCTTCTTGACCCCCTCACTGGTAAGCAGCACCTGAAAAGCACGGAAATGCATGACAGAGTAGGTTACCAGTGAAGGGGAATAAGAATATACAAGAAAGCTTAAGCTGCATCCGAATCAGCTGTCTAGAGCTAGGTCTAGGTCCGCGCCCATTGAAAATACGCGGGGACGCGCCGACAATAGACGTAGCCGTAGCTCTGGAAGCCCGTTTCGGACACGGCCTTATCAATAACCATTGGTTGACTAGTGGTTGATTTGTAACGTAATTTACATAGATCTGCATATTAACAACAATGTGGGGGAGTCTCTCGTCAAACGATGGTCAAAATGTCATCACAAAACTTCTTGGTCCTAGCTCCTTCTTGTACGTTATGATACGCGCAGCTTTGCAACCAGCAATGCGACCAATTTCTTTGGTCTGGTTGCGTCTAGTCGACCAGACTAGTCCAACTAGAAAAACATGCTTGGTTGAAAGATAGTAAGGGGACTAAACTCCCTGTGAAATTATTCTTTCCGGCAAGCTGTCATTTTGAAGAAATCAACAAAAGAAGGCCTTCCCAACGGTGCTTCTTAAGAAGCACCGTAGGAAATTCAAATTAGTAGTTCGTTTTGTTATTCAGCGAAGCGCGCGCAAGCACTGGCACGAAGCACACCCGCGCGCGGTTGCGATAATTCATCGGATCAGTGGGCGACATTGCGTGGCTGCAATCGGCTCAGTCAGAACATGTCTCGGACACTGAATTCGGGCCCAATTCAAAACATGATTCAGCAACATTTGATTTGAAATCAAGATCCTAGAATGTTGTTTTTCTCGAAATACACAGCTTAAGCTGAGATGAAACTTCATCAGGTTAGTTGTTCAGCACCCTTCTTTAGGGCACAAAAATGCACAAATTACAAATGAAGGACTATACCTTTAACTCAGGCCCAACCACGATGGTGATTAATGTTAGACATTTGTGCGCCTACGTTGATGCTCACATTCTTGAACATGCAGTTTGGCATAAGACAGGCGCACATGTTGTTGTCTGCGTGCGCAGTGAGCAGAGCTGAATGGATCTTACCTCACAGACATATTGGACGTTGCCGAGTTTGCCCCTGAATGAGGTCAGGTTTTCATGGAAGGAGGCCTGGAATGTCATGCAGTATACCCGGTCAGCAAAGTCTGGGATCTGGGATAACTCGTATAAAAATCTGTGGGGGAAAAAAAGGGGGCGGGGCAAACAGAACTTTTAGTTAACTATTTGTCAGAGAGACTAAAAATCTGCCATTTGAAGGAGTTTCTAAAGCTAGAGTAGACCATTTTGCAGCTATGACCACATTATTGTGAAAAAGCTAACTTGGTTAACGATAGTACGACACTAAACTCCCTGTGAAATTATTTCTTCCGGCACGATGTCATTTTGAGGAAAACAATAAAAGAAGATCATTTCCAAAGATGTCCAACGATGTCCAAAGATGTGTCAAGTGACACATTTTGGAATTTTCTGTGATTATTGCCCCCATGCATTCTAATTCAAACGAAAAAATTCACAAATTACAAATCATCGTGTGACAAGAAAGCAGGACATAAGCAGCCAAAAAATTTTGACTGATGACATTTATTAATGATTAAAATAATAAGGTGCATTTTTATGTCAAACTATTACTTTATTTTGAAATTATTTAAATTTTCATGCTAACGACCTTTTACCGGGAACTTTCAAAACCTTAAACGTACGCTTTAGCAGCATATTCAATCCTTACGTCCTTGGCATGTTAAATCCTTACTTCCTTTTGCCGGGAACAAAATTGGCTTTGCGTACCCACTTGAGTGGGACGTTAGGGCGCTTGGAACATTTTTTGTTACATTAGAATTACACGCTTACGACCTTTTGCCGGGCACAAATAATGAAAAACCTCCTTTCGTCCTTTGTTTACTATTAATTACGTCAGAATGACATAGCCGGTTGAGACAATATGTATATCAAATGAAAGATATTTCCAAGCTCTATCGATTACCCGAAAAATCTGAATTTGACCTTTTGACTCATTTTTCGCCCTTATGACCTTCTTCCAGGCACCCAACGAAATGGTCTACTCTACCTTTAACAATCAGAAGACTAGGTTGTCCTAGTCAAGCTGGACCTGAAAGTCACAGTGCAGGACATAATTTATACCTAGTGACTCAGTCAGTCACAAAACATCTTAGCCTCATCAAAACACCATGAATAACTCACTGTTCAGGTTTGTCCAGTGGTTGGTCTGTTTCCTTGTCTAGATGAGCTTTGATCTTGACCAACTCATCATCTTGGTGTCTCTGTCAATGGGATACAAACATGGGTCAATAAGAATGATAAGCAGATAAAATACCCAAACACATTACTTAGGGAAATCATTCAGTTAAAAATACAATCAACCTGATATGTAAAGAAAGAATGTCCAACCAAGGTTCTATTTTATCACTGATATGAACCCTTTGGTGCACAGGGCTGTTGCTAGCAAATGCCCAAGGAATGTCACAAGTGCATCTAAATAATCCAAAGAACCTGAGCACCAATGGGTTAAATACTGTACTCACAATTTCAAACAGGGACTCGAAATTCTCCAGATCGACGATGGTTGTGTCCATGTTTAAGACCGACTGGCTGATATCGGACATATCAACGTGGAGGCTAGACATGAAGATACCAACTGCTTGGGACCGCTTGCCATCCAGTAGCTTCATAGCCTGGGAGGAGAAGACGGCAATTAAATATGTTACTGACTCTGGATTCATTGCACAAGCAAGGCCCTCCATGGTGAAAATGTAAAACTGCACCAACAGAGACGGACACTCCAACATCACCGCTCGGTGACTGCTCTATCTTCCGACACCCCTATGTTCCAACACCCTTATGTTCCGACAACCTGCACATAAGATTGTGTTACTCATGGTTAGGGTTAGGGTTAGGGTTAAGGGTTAAGGGTTAGGGATAAAAATATGTGCAGTCGGAACATAGGGTTGTCGGAACATAGGTGTGTCGGAACATAGGTGTGTAACCTTGCCGCTCTGCACCCCCATTTACCACAGGTAACATTCATCTCACACACGGTTGGTTCGTGCAAATCACAGTTGAATATTGGTTGTGGATACTTCCGTACCATGGATGATACACATGTACATAAAAGCAATGTCATAAAAATGTCCTTCACTTGATGTCATGTGTATTCCCCACAGCACCATCTGCAGTTTTCGCACATTTGTGTGCGTGCTGATATAGGTCAGTGTGGATATGAGCTAGTTGGGGCAAGGACTATAGTTAACCATAGTGCAATTAACTTCACTCGAATGCAGGATGGTCGGACTACTCTAGTCGACTATCTAGAACCAGACCACAGGGCGCGGTTGCATCACTGGTTACTAATTAATAGACGCACCCATAAAGCACAACGGGGAGCCAGAGCCAGAGGAGTTTTCATGATGATGTTTTAAACATTGTTTGACTAAAGGTGTTCCCACGTCGCTAATAGTGCCCAGGCATAATTTACGTCACAATTCAACCGCTAATCCACTAATGGTTCTCCCCCGAACTTGCTCCATGCTATCATCTTTTATGTAAGATAGTTGAGATCTGTCCCACTTTAAAGCACATTATCGGAAACATGAAATGTTCCAGTCACATTTTGCGGAGCGCGTCACAAATGTGCTTTTGGAAAAGCAGCGTCAGCTGAGCTCAACTCTCAAAACCTGACAAACTGACATTAAGCAACTGTTTACCTTTTTGGCCTTTGGTTTGTCAAAGGAGTCGGCCAGCGGTCTCTTCTTCTGGGTCATCTTCTTGCAGAAGAGTTCCTCCAACTCATCAGGGGAGATGAGTGGCTCATCAAACTGACTCCATATCGGGTCAGGACTAGAAGAAAAATGAAACAATTTCCTTGTAATGGGCAATTCTAGCATTGTGTAATGTCCATGACACTTGAAAGAACTTTTAAGAGCTCAGTGAATAAACCTGAACATTTACCTTTCAAATCTTATACATCCATCATCTAGTAATGGTCAAGGAGATTACTGACGAAAAGTTTGGGATCATTTTTCTGAATCATAAATATGATATCATTGTTAATTGGCTCTGTCATGTCTGTCACAGACATAACATTTGTCTTTCATAACTTCGGAATTGCCCACATATATATCTATACTCTTTATCAACTAAATGTAATACACCTGTCATTTCTAACAACATTGAAAGTGGAACTGAAGCGCGTGCAAAGGCAGGAAATCAGAGCACAACTGTTTGGAACACTGAATTAACTGGTTATTCTATAATGAACAAGACACAAAACTCATAATAGTGAGTGTTTCTGCTACCACAAAACTGTACTGGCAGATGAGCACACTTGTTCATACTTGAACCCACACACTTCACCGTACATCTTCATACTTCATTTGTGACAAGTTTCTCCACACTTGGGTTGTTTCAAATCTTTCCAATCTAATTGTACTAGGCATCTTGATACTTTGGACACCTTGGAATCTGGGACATGTCTTCTACTGCTATTTTTTAATTCAACCCTGAAAAAAATATCGGCCCATCTTTAGCTGTGAAGTAATTACTCTACATATTTCTAATTATTTGCGGCCCGACAATAGTTTAGTTCTCACTAGGTTGACTGGTTCCCACCCCCTTATAATAAATATTATAACACCTCACCCACAGATTGTGTCTTGATTCGCGTTATTGTGCAAATGCATGCTGGTGTGCCGTTTGCGCGTAGTGCGCGCGCGTATTATTCCAGAGAGAGCGCGCCAGAGACTTGGGAAACATTTGTTTGTGGGGTAGTTTTTAAGAAGAAAATACATTTTCCACCAATATTGTATTGAACTTGAAGTTTATTTCAGCCGTGTTCAGATTTAAATAATTTAAAATATTAAAATCAAGCAGAAATCTGTGGGTGAAGTGTTATAAAACATTCAATATTTGTATAATGTAGGGACCAGGAACCAGTCTACTCGAAGGGTGAATATATCCGTGTTCAAAAGTAACACAAAATAAAAGTTCTTTTTCAGAGGGTTCCAGACGGCCGAAATAGGATTTTTTTTGGTTGAAATAAAATACTCAAAGGTCAAACTATGTTGGGAGAAAAAAATTGAATTTGTTGAAGAGTATGGATATTACTTTTTTAAAAACTGATCCAGAATCTTACCGATCTTTTGTCACCACTGTGGGTAGTTTGTGCAGCTGTATTCGATTCCAGTAGAGTGGCTTCATAGGAACTGTGGGCTCAATCGCTATCTTGGCAGGCCCCTTAGGCGTGGAGGGAGTGCCCGCCGGTGACTGTGAGGAGTGTGGTCCATCGGGGATGATGAGACTCCCCGGGGGTGGGGGCGGTGGAGGTGGCATCATCCCTGGCATAGGTGGTGGGGGAGGCGGTGGTACACCCCCAGCCCCAGGGGGTGGAGGCGGCTGGGGTATTGTATCAGCCGACGGTGGTAAGGGAGGTGGTGGTGGTACCCCACTTGGCGGAGGTGGTACGCTTGCACCTCCTGGTGGGGTGGGAAGTCCTGCAAGGCTTGGGGGTGGAGGGGGTGGAGCAGCATTCTGGGCATCGACTAAAGGTATTGGTGGAGGTGGGGGAGGAGCGGGCACTTTCCCACCACCCGATTCCTTGATCTCCTCAAAGAGTTCAATTTGCTTCTGCAGTCCCTGCCTGCTGTAGTCTATCCAGTCAGTGTTGACCCCGACATCCATCATGACCTTTTGCTGGGAGTCGCTGCTTGGTTCTCGGTATCCACCCCCGTGCATCAGGGTGTCCTGAAGAGTTGAGAGCTTATCCTCCAGAGCACACAGCTTGGTTGCTTGCTCGCAACGCAACTCAACCATAGCTAGCTCATGGTCCAACTGTTCAGAGGTAATACATGATTAAAGTGTCAACACCGAAATGGCAAAAAATTCCACTTATAGGTTATAACCCGGGCTCAATTTTTAGCGCTGCTAAGCACACAGTTTTGTGCTAACAGAACCTCCATCTATTTCACCGAGACAGTAGGCAGTAAGCACACAAAAGCATGCTTACCTCAGAGGAAAAAGTCTCTTAAATTTGTGATGTAACAATATAAATCTCCATGTGTGCAAAACCATTAGCACATCCACGCCAGCTTAAGGTTAACACAATTTTCGTCTCTAGTTAGCACAACTTTTCTGCTTATTGTTAAGCAGCGTATGAAATTGGGCCCGGTTTAAAATCAGGATATATTTCACAAAGCTGCTGTTGAGAAAATATCCCTTCAAAAATCTATTTACATGTACCGAGCAAACACTAGTTTGAAATTGTCAACACAGATATATACCATATGATATTGGCTGATAAATTGCTTTTGCTCAGATGTATTTTTATGCTTTGGGGCAATTCCACGGTTACTCACGTTACATTTTTGATGTACTTTTGAGTTTCCTTGGGCTGTAATTACCTTACTGAAAAGGTTTAATAACTGTTATCTCCATGGTAGATAGAGTAGACCTAGACCTACCTAAGCACCAAAGATGACATCACGAAAAATGTGTTATGTATGATAAACAAGACCCACAAAATTGGTTACTCACGTTACGAAAATGTAACGTGAGTAACTGTGGAATTGCCCTTTGGCACAATTCTGTGCCTAGCAGCTCTAAGCAATAAGCCAGTTCGGTATCTCAGTGAAGTAGTCCAGGTCAAAGGTCATTTGGGATAAGCGCCAAGCGTCTTGTAACCGCCATGCTATGTGAACTCCCATTCTGCTTCTAGTTAACGCGCGAGCGTTGTGCGACTGTCTCCTTGCGCGTTCATGCGCCTTTGATGAGCATTCGATCATCCCGAATGACCAGTGACCCAGATCATTGTACACTTGCGCAGTTGAAATACAGAACTGGCTTGGGGATAAAGTGCAGAAGGCATTTAATGCACAGAATTGCTTCGCACAGAATTGCTTAGCACAGAAATATTTTGGCTTTGTAAAATGATTACCAGCCAAGATGTCATGTAAAGCATGCTGCTTGCCACTAGCTCCCAGCCAAGTTCTGTTTAGTGACAAAATTAAGATACGAGCCCTCTTTCCTCCATCTTAAACTAATCAGTAAAACCCAACAGAGAAATCGTCTTGCATTTATGTATCAAAGAAATTCTAGCTTTCAAGAAATCATACCTCCATCTTCTCCAGCGCGTCGTCATGCACTCTCTTCAGCCCCATGATGTACTGTTGAAGTTCTGTCAAATGCAAAACAGATGAAGATAAGTGCATTCCTATGATATCGATATTTTTTTTCTTCAAGATATCAAAACCCTCCATTCCTTTAAAAAAATGAAAAATTGGCAGCCATTTGTGCAAAAAGCGGCAACAAAATTTAGTGGCTAATAAGGAAAAATGAAAATAACTCAAGAAGCAGTGATAATATTACACAAATTTAGTGCATAGTTAGGAATTATCTTCAACAAAAATATGACAAGTATTTTAAAATCACATGTACATCCAGGCACTAACTCAAATTTCAGATTTTACCATATTACATATGACCATTATTTTTCCAATATTACCATCACACTCTTGGATCTAAGAGCGAAAAAGACTTTTATCAGCTGTTTGACACTGCCTTATTATTTGAGCCTTGCAAGTATGTAAATCACAATGATCAATTCATGCATACACATGAAGTACGGTATAAAGTTTTATAAAGCATTGATGGATTTTTAAATAAGGAATTTGGCAGCAATTTGTAACATGTATGTAACTTTAATACACCAGGTGATACACATGCATTAAACAAATTTTAATAGGGAATCAACAGTCAGTTGGAGCCTTTTGGGTGTTGAGTTTTGGAGAGATGTACATGTACATTACATGCACATACAGTATGCAAATAAACATGTATTTATCATGTGTCTCAAAACGATTACGGTCACGTTTTGATTACAATTTTTTTTAACAAGTTTAAACAAAATTTACTGAGATAAGACTTTTTTCTGATTAATAGATTTCTCCCTACCGGTAGGTGTTTACAAATTCAGATACATGTACACTATAGATCACAGCAGTCAAAATCCAGCAAGTTACTGTTTTTAACAGTTAAGAATTTCCTTGTTAGTTTTATATAGCCATGCTTTGACTGGAGGTGATTGATAGGCCACCGGTTCAGGCCTCTTTTGTCAATCGGTGGAATTTGACTAGTCACAGTGTTTACATGATTGGATCTGAATGGTTTTTTTTACTAGTCTGTACACAAATGCAAGGCAGAGGAAAAGGAAGAAATTTTTTACTGTTTTTGACTGATCAAACCATCGGACGGTTTATTATTTCAAAGCTGATTTCAGTTGAGTTTTTTTTTTTCTTTGGATTTCAGCTTTTTCCCCTCACTTGCTGTGTACAAAAGTATAGGAGATTTCCAAAGTTCAGCTTTTTACACCTTTTTCAGCTGTTTTCAGCTCTTTTTATCAGTGGTCACTCACACCCCTGTTTAAGCTACAAAACTTTGAAAATACTAACTTTTCAAGTTTACAAATGTGCTTTACATTCCAGACATGTTCTTTCATTTACATAAATTGCCGACAAATATGCAAATGGATTCTTGGAGGAACAAAGTCTCCACTGAATCCCCGGGATTTCTTGTTTGCATTAGAAGAAGTTGATACAGCGTAATAGCAAGCGCGGTCATTCTTAATTCGTATAAATAGTAACCAATGCCTTTAAAAAGAATGTTTAACAACTTCATGGGTCTGTGTTGTGTAACCTATACTGCTGTATGTTATTTCACATATCTTGAACAAAAATCCTTCAGTTGGGTAACTAAGGTGCAGCTATGCATGTCTTAAAGCTATAGTCCATCATTTGCAGCCATCCGAAAAAGTAACTGGCGTATTATTGTTGAAAAACATACTTGGTTGAAAGATAGTAAGTGGACTAAACTCCCTGTGAAATTAATCTTTCTGGCAAGCTATCATTTTGAAGTAATCAACAAAAGAAGGCCTTTCCAACGGTGCGTCTTAAGACGCACCGTAGGAAAATTTAAATTAGTAGTTCGTTTTGTTATTCGGCGCAGCGCGCGCAAGCATTGGCACGACGCACAGGCGTGCGCGGTTGCTATAATTCGTCGGATCAGTGCGCGACACCGCATACAGCTGCAATTCAGGCTCAATTCAAAACATGACTCAGCAACGTTTGATTTGAAATTAAGATCCTAGAATGCTGTTTTTCTCGGAATATACAGCTGAAGCTGAACTGAAACTTCATCAGGTTAGTTGTTCAGTATCCTTCATTAGATTTTGAACACTTTTGTTGCTTCAAACGAACAAAATGCACAAATTACAAATGATGGACTATATCTTTAAAGGCATATAAGATTGTTTGCTTTTTGTTCGTTTCCACTAATAATACCACTCAACAACCAAAAGAGAATGTTCCAAACCTAACCTGTTGAAATATCATCTCATTGGTGTTACACTTTTTGAGAAAACCGCAGTATGATCTTTAATCAAAGTGAGGTTTTTGATAATAATTTGGTAGGTTACTTTTGGGATAAATGCAAATTATCTTGTATGCCTTAAAAACAAACAAGATTTGATGGAATGTTTCTTCTAACCCAACTAGCCTCCAACACATGTGTTCATGTACGGTACATGTACACGTGTTCATGTACGTACACGTACATGTTCACTGCAAATTATTTAAATGAAGCCAACGTAAGAGAGCAGTGCCTTCAGGCTTTGCTGTGCATACAGAATACAGAAACTCAGAGTGTCTAAATAGAAATAGAAATAGGACTCACTCACAACATGCGATACTATTTCCAGTATCTCCGTGGAACCTAAATTTGTTGGCAAGCCAAAAAAATGGGGGAATTTTGAAAATTCTGATAGTTAAAGCATGCACATGTTTACAGATACCGGTACTATGTGCATTTTTAAGCACAATGTCATTTCGCTGGGCATTAGTATTAAATATCATTTTCACAAAGAAGACTACTTTGTTGTTGTAGCTTTTGGGGGGGAGGGGCAAACAACTTGTGTGTTATATTTTTGTCTCTGTTTTGTGTGTGGTACCAAAAAAAAACACCAAACAAACAAACAGAAACAAATACCGTAGGCTATTTTGCAAGACTTTGACCAGTTTTCAGTCTTATTTGCCCTCTAAAAGCATGAGCAATAGAATAAACAAAACGGACAAGCTGAGCAAATGGTCACTGCATGGATTTTTACATACCAGGCCTTTTATAGTCGAAGAAAAAGGCAATCTTGCCTGGTCAAACAGATCAATGAGCCAGTGGCTATCCACTGACAGTCTGCGCCTTACAAAAACAACCCATATGGACCGCTCGGGTCAATTTATACGAAGAGTAAAGCACTTTTTATGCAGGCTGTAAGAGTACACGCAAAGACGGGTTCATTTTTCACACGAATGCGAATGCAAAACGAATTTGACATCACAAAACGTTTGCCGTGAAATTCACCAGAGCTGTTCAAGTGTGTTCAACTTTTGCAAATTGTGATATCACAAATTTACGATTGCTTTCGCGCTGAATATGAACCGACTTTTCATCGTCGAAATACTAACTGCATGATGCACAGATTAAGTTTCACTAAGTTTAGTTTTATTGTTGAATGCATATAAAAATTAGGTTTATAAATGTTTCGGTAAACAAAACGGTATAAGGTTGTTGTTTTTTTCCCCTGCAGCTGTTCAGACATCAAAGAATGTTTTAGTTTTGTTGTAGTTTGCATCAAATATGCCTGAAACATAATGACGTCAAGCATTGTTTACATGTACATCCGCAAGATTTGTTCACATCTTTCTTATGGTAATTAGGGTCGCCAAGCTCCCACAAGAAATTGCACTTGTAAACAAGGCGATTGGAGGATAAGGCAAAAAAGAAAAATACATCTGCTGCCGATAACATAATATTTGAAAATAGGGTACATGTACATGTAGGTACCGGTAGGTAGTGAATTTTTTGGGGGGAAGGGCAATTTTTTTGGTGTACGATCATACGGAGGTGTCTGCGTGTAGTCAAGGGTAAAAGTTAATAATTGATGGTTTTGGGTTTTTCCCCTCATTTCTTTCAAAAGAAATCAGGCTAGGGGCTGTCAAAATGGGGTATGTACCGGTTCATGTAGGGTAACCAGAAATAGAACTGATTTTTCCTTTTTTGGGCCAAATTTTAGGCTAATGTTTAAAAACAAAAGCAAATTTAAAACAAAAGCATAGAAAGAAAGTTTAGATATGCACATGTGGTACATGTACATTTTGTACATGTGTACATGCACAGAGTAAGCAATACAAGGCGCCTAGTTAATGTACATGTATTTGGCCGACACACTGTAATGAAAATACAATATGGGCTAATTAGCAGACCTGTATGTGAGCGTCCTTACGCCACACTGGCAGACTGCCCAACCTGCATATCATGTGCGTGTACGTGCAGGCCAACATTCAAAGTGTATTGACAATGTTGATTGATTGAGTGACATTATGACTGCTGCATCAGACTGTAAAAGCCTCAATATAGGAAGCCATATTGAGGCAATTGAGGTACAAGGGGAGGTTCGATTACATTTTTTTTTAATTATAAATTTTTATGTACACCCCCAAAGAAAAAATGAATAAACAAAAAAGAATAAACCAGAGATACATGTATGTCTGTTCCATAAACAGACCACAGGATTTTCCACATTTTTTAAGAAATACTTGTAAAAAATACTTTAAAAAAATTAAAAACTATTAAAAGAAAATGTAAACAGTTAATAAATTAATCAAACAATAAGGTGATGACGTCATCATGACGTCATTTCAGACGTCATTAACAGTATGAAAAGTCTATGGGATTTGGGATAGAAAAAAAAGGGGGGGAAAAGAAGAAAAGAAAAAAAATTGAACAAAAACAAAGCTTCTCCGCTTTTAAGCGGAAAAGCAAAAAAGTACCAATCAAAAAAAAAAATACAGTCGCCAAAATATGAAAAAAACAAGTGTAAAGAACTTATCCTCACTATTTTCTTTTGCAAAAACAAAAATACTATGTTTCACAGGCGATAAGAAAGCTTGTTAGGTTCATGTAGGATCAGAAAAGATTACACGTATATGAGGTCAAGTTCCAGTCAAGGATTTACATTGGAAAAATCATAACAGGGTTTTCGCCAACTACACTGTAAGTGCAAACCACGTTCAGAATACACTATGAAGAAATTGAAGATCGATATGTATACATACATGTACAATTAATTTTCCCGAGAGTGGGGCTTAGAATCAATACTTGTCCATGTTTTCAACTGTGAGTCAACACAAACATCTCAACTATTGGATTTTGGCCACCCACCTGCCTCCGTGTACTTGAGTCCGTGTTGATGGGCGGAGCCTTCTTCCGGCTTGGGAGGGGGCCAGACGGGTTCCAGCTTGCCCGGGGAGGACACGATGGGGATGCCGTTGGGGTAGCTGGGGTGGTAGGCGTGCTGGGCCCAGCAGTACATGGCATCCAGCTGGAGTAGGAAGGAGAATTACATACACTGTCATCTGTTTCAATCCCTAGGCATTGTGCTAGGAAACTTTCTATAGTAAATCTTCTGAATTCCACAAAGGTGCAAGAAACCATGTGGTACGTGTGTACTCTTTTATACCTAAACTTTTAAGGGGTATTCATAAATGTAAGGTTTACTGGCAAAATGAGACAGAACTTGGCAGAGGTCGAAATGAGGGTTTGCTGGTATCATATCAGGAAAGAGAATTAAATTCTCCTTTGCTGTATGTTGCACTTCAAATCAGACATTCTGTTGACAAGTTTTAGCTGTTCAAAGTTCGCATTTATCGACAAGTCAAAAAGTAAAATACTGAGAAAAAAGCCATTAAAGTTTCAAGTTTTGTATTCGTAAAAATGCCAGATGCCAATTGCTTTTCCTTTAAAACACTTTTATTCCACATATTTTATACTATATCTTTAACAAATGTGTAGTAGACGTATCAAAGCTTACAAATATGAATAAACCTGAAATTCGAAAAATAGGCCTAATCAATCCCATTTAGTTGTTTGCAAATTTCTCCACTACGTCCTGTGCCCAGTTCTGTCTCATTTTGCCAGAACACCTCACAAATACCTTATCTATTCCTATTTGTCGAGAGCTCGTCAGGTGGGAAAGTTTTCACTACTGTCAGTGTTTCAAAAGAACCCGAATACGAGGCTCATGCGCAGTTTGCGAACATGCGCACAATGCATGAACACGCAACGCCTGTCGCCATCAATGAAGACTCTGTGAGCTTGAGACTCACAAAGATGATATTATAAGTTATCCCGCGAGCGCGAGTGGAACACGGAATAATGTAGTGCGTCTGTGTCCCAAATTCGGCCGAGTGGTATGTGGGACACAGACGCACTACATTTTCCGTATTCCACGAGCACAAGCGTGATAACGGATTTATCTTCAAACAAACTTGACGCACAATAAAGATGAAACGCACACTGTACACAAAGTGCTTACCCTATTACATAGGTACCATTATCCTGGTTTGAACGGAATGGCGCGCGCATATCTTGGAATATCGCAAAACGCAGAGTACAGTATGGACCCTGGCCATGCTACATGGTTATATGTAGCACAGCTTATTGCCATGGATCGACCAATCAGGATCGAGGATTCAAGTTTACTTGAAGATAAAACATAATGTCCGTATGAGGAGATGTTGAGCAAAACCAAGCATGCCACATGGAGTAAAAATGGAAGAACAAAATCATTGAAATTGTCAACTTTTTTTCTTACTTTTATTGGTTTATGACCGAACAGTTCACCTTTGCCGTAAGTACCAGTACGAGTACCTTGCCATGAGTATAATAATATTATTAATATTGGCTTCTTGTATAGCGCTCATGTCTGTCACTAAGTGACGCTCCTGGCACTCCAATATTACGTATGAGTACGATGACAAGAACAAGGAATTTTATCCAAGAGTACATTTATAGAAGTACAAGTACGAGCACATTTCAATGGGTATATGTTCGCATATGTTTTCAACAGTTACGTGTAATCAATTTAATTTGTCATTATAATAGAAATGTAATTATTCCGTCAAAACAAAAACCCACAAAAAGTTTCAAAGATTATAATAGACTGTACATCACATACCTTGAAATTGTCGGTTCCCGTCTCAGCCTCCAGCGGTTGTATGACTCCGATATCCAGCAGGCAGGAGCAGAGGAGCAAGATGGAGGTACGACCCTCAGAGGATGGGGAGGTGACTGAGGAGGATGGTGTGGGCTCATCCTGCTTGGGGTCTATCATGGTGGAGCACAGCCAGTCAACTAGCCGACGACCTGCAACATATTGTTATACATGTAACAGGAAAAATATCATAAAAAAATACACAGCTGTCCAAGACTGCAGGGGTACATGTATAAAAAATTAATGGAAAGCTGATAAAGCCAAAAAAAAAAGTATTTCTGCTTCCGGTTTCCCTACCTACCCTATTATGACAGCCCCCATCCCTATGTTTTTATTGGGAAAATGAGAAAAAAACACCCAAAAGCATAAATTTCTACCTTTTACCCTTGACTACACGCAGACGCCCCCTAATGATCATACATAATAAAAAAAATTGGCAAAAAAAAAAAAAAATTCCCTACCTACCTGCCCTATTATAAGATGCAATTTTGCGTCGGGGTGATATAAATCAAATTATGTTTTGCCCTTCACCGACGTTTTTTAAACACTGTATACTCAGTGTGTTACCTCCCGAGTGAAAGTTGGAAAAAATCACTCGGGTGGGACTCGAACCCACGACCTCCTGCTTTCTAGTGCAGATGTCTTACCACTTGACCACCGCAGCTAACGGGATCGGTTGGCCGGTTCGAATCTGATGTACATAGCAGCGGGTACCTGCCCTATGTTCGAATGCCATGTAATCGGAAGCAGAATGTTCGAATGCCATGTAATCGGAAGCAGAAATATTGGGGTTTTTTGGCCTAAACTATCCTTTAAACATGTACAACCACAACACAGTGTTGAAGTACATATAAATTCACATGCTAAAACCAGCCACAAAGAGCAGCCACATGGGCACTATTTATAAGCTTCAAACGTTTTTTTTTGTTTTTTTAAATGTCGAAATTCATCATGCAATGGTCTGCATTTTGTACCAGTCACTCGTTTTGCAAGTAAATGAGGTTGTTTACTTACATGTAAAGGTACTTCTAGTGAGTGTCAATGATTTAAATGTGGTATCAGTAAACATGGTGACTACTAAATTGAAAAAAAGTAGCAATTTAAAAGATGAGGACTGTTTGCATTATTATATTATGACATTTTGCATTTAAGAAGTAATTTCTCTGCTTTAGCTATAAAAATGGGACACATTTTAATATGTACTGAAAAAAAAATACTGTGCAGATTTTTGAGTAGTTTTGATTTTGACAAATATACATATGAAGCATACAGGATGCAGAATGTGTAAGTGCCTCCTACTTCTACATGTTGCTATGGAGTACCGAAGTGAATACGTCACGCGCACAAAATGTGTGTAAAATTAGCGCGTGATTCAGCCCGTGAACCAACACGCACGTGTGCTCCATTCGTTTGCACTACACTTTCTGGTTCTAAATGACGTCACACTTCGGTACTCAAAGCTGGCACACTGCAGCCCATACAGAGCACATGATAAATTCCTCCAAATTAATTCCAGTATAACAGCTTCAGTAATTGCTCCAGTCATGGTTTGTTTGTTTGCCACTTCAGTATTGACTCAATTTACAAAATAGATGATGGATTTTGTAATATCTGCACAATCTTGTACTGCTGCACATTTTGGCATGTGTAATGAACTTCCGTGAATGTGATTAACACAAAATGTGTACATACTGTACTCTGTTAAAATATGGAATTTAACTAAACTAAAATACAATATGCATGAAACTTGAAATGCAAAAATTACTCACCAGTAAAAGTTTTCTGATCTTTGAAGTTGATCTTGAAGTCCAGCTTTGCGTGTTTTTCCCGCTCGGGGCTGATGAGTGTGGTCTTCCTTGGAGACATTATCCTTGGGCTCCTCAGCGGGGATGAATAAGGCGAGGTCAGAGGTGAAAGTTCACGCCACAGGCGCCCATCTGACCGGGTCCGTGTCACCCGTTGCCGTGGTGGAAATCCTGGCTCTTTGGCAGAGGGCTTGGCTGAAAATGTGAAGAGAGTGTCTGGTCTTTTGAGTCCCCCTTCCGGTTTTGAGGGTCCGGGAGGGGACGAGACTGCCAGTGGACCCTCGTCGAACTGCACCTTGGAACGCTTGGGGTCACTCTGGGGTCTCAGGGGCGATCCCGAGTCTTGGCTCAGGCTTGTTAGGGATTCTGAGTTGATTCTGGTGGCTCGCTCGCTCTCCGTGAGTTGATGCATGAGGTGTTTGGACTCATCAAAGGAGATGGAGCGCGTCTTCAGTGGCGTCTGCCATTTCTCCGAGAAGGAGAAGAGCTTGGCCATTGGTGTGACCTTCTTAATGAGGTTACTCCACTGCGGGAGGCTGGACATGGCATCGTCAGATTCAAACACGTGGCTAAGATCTGCCTCCTGTGGGTCATCACCAGTGAACTGTTTCCTCTTCTGGCCTGACAGGGACTTATGGCTTGAAACGGAGGACATACTTTTCGTTCTACGCTTTGGAGAGCCACTCTCAGATGAGGATGAATCAGCTGTCGGCTCCTCAACAACACGACCGACCTCTTTACTTGCTTCCTCCACTCCTTCAGCACCTGTTTGGTTTTTGGAAGGTTTCAAAGCAGCAGGGCTTGATCCCTCCAAGTTAAGAGATCCCTTGATAGATTCAGACAGATCCTCGTTGACTAAATCGTCCAGAGGGTCTTTACTGTCGTTCAATTCCGAGCGGCAGTCAAAATACTCGCTCGGACTCTCGGCACCGAAGTAAGTATCCCTCTCTCGCAATCTAGCCACTGATGGGATCATCAACTGACCAAACTCCCCACTGGAGGTGCTTGGGGTACTGGTATTGCTTCCCTTCAAACTCGCTTGATCCACCGGGCTGATCACGGTGGGAGATTTGGGTACATTCAGGTCACTCTTCTGGCTTTCTTTAGTCGTAGTCTCCTTTCTAGGAATTACAGATTCAGGTGGGTCAGCAACGCTTGGGAGGGCAAAAGCGAAGTCAGGCGAATATTTCAAGAGAAAGTGATGATGACTTGCTTCTTTGCTTGCATCAGTTTTAGAGCTGCCCATCTGTCTAGTTTCTAGTTCACTGGGGTCTTTATTTGCGCCTTCGTTCTCAGCCATGACTGGAGCTAAGTCATCAAGTGTAAGCAGAGGAAGACTTGATTTCCAGAACGACAGCTCACTGAATGATTCAGATGAAGGCAGTGACGTCTGCTCAGTCAGAGGAGTTTCAAAATGAAAGTCTCCTTCCGATATCCTCGAGCTGTTGACTATCTCTCCCCCTTCGAGTGATGCAGTCACCACTGACATGGGTTCATCTGCTTCTCCTGCATCTTCAACTTTACCTAAATTTCCCGCATTGTCTTTCGAGACTGTGCTGCTGCTGTTCACCTCAGCAGTCTCCCCCGAACTATCCATCGCTTGCCTCTCTTCCTCGGCAGTATTTGGGGTCTCTCCCTCAGCACCATCTTTGGTCATCCCCGTTGGGATTTGCTCGCCTTGATATTGCTGTTCTTCGGTTTCCAGCGAATCTGTCATTATAGCTACATTAATGTCTTCGGTATCCAAATTAGTCTCCAGCGTTGCATCCCCGAGGGCGCTTGTGCTTCCCCCCTCCGAGGTGTCAGATGATGGCTCATGATTCAGAATGTTTAAGTCTCGAGTGTCAGTGCTATTGCCTGGAGCTGTTAAATGATCGGCCTTGGCATCAGTATGTAGTCCATTCGATTCCGATGCATTTCTTTGCATTTCCTCACTATCCGATTCTTTTTCAGGCATTCCTTCTGAATCTTGTAGCGTTTCTACATTTACTTTTGGATCGCCTGCAGTGAAACTTGGTTCAGGGGGCGACTTGGTTTCAAGTGTTGCCAAGGTTAAAGGGTCTCTCTTATCATGCGTGTTTGCAATCTCTTCTATGGTGATTTCATCCACCGTGATCGTCGATATTATCAGATGCTTCCCACTGTCCGACGAATGGGACGAATGAGGCGAATCTAGTTCTACTGGTCCTGAAAAACTGGTTGGTAGAACGCATGTGGCATTTTCTTGAACTGTCTGCGTTTCAGGTTGAATACATTCGTTAGACTGGTCGCGATCTTTGTACTTTTCACTCATCTGGTTTGCAGCAGCCGCTGTAATGGTCTGGCCCTTGAGTTCAGTCCCACGACATTGTAATTGTGCAGAAGCAGCACCATCACTTGAGTATTGACAGGGTTGTGCGACTGACATGTTATGGCTCTGAGCTGCAGCTGTGCATATATTCTCTCCGTTTGCCAGATCAGCAATGATTGACCCAGAGGCACTAGCATTACTCCTTATTTCACCTGTTCCTTCAATGGCATTCTGGGAATTTTTCCCAGCCACTTCCTTACAAGATCTGCTTGTTTGTCCGGCATTGTTTAACTCCGCAGACACTGGAATGACAGGCGATTGTTTCAGCTGTGTGGTCTTTTCGCCGGTTACCAATACAGCTGGTTGACTCGTTTTACACGTATTACTCTCGCTTTTTGGATTTGAGTCACACACATTAGCATCACTGCCAGTACTTTGCGAAGCCACAACAGGACCATCCTCTGTTGAGGGCACGGTATTTTTTACCAAGTTGACCTCTGACACAGTGCTCCCATTGTCTGTGTTGGCAGCTGGGGTTTGCCCCTGTAAATCTTGACTTACAGAGATCATGCCTTGATTCAGGGATTGCGTTGCGGTGCGTGATGATTGTTCCTGGCCCAGTTCTGCCATTTTCTCATCAGATGTTGGAGGTTGATGCAAGCTCGGGTTACTCCCTCCTGAATTTTCACCAATAAGAGGGTCGGATGTTGATGCGTCATGGTTTCTCCCTACTTGCACTTGTGCAGGTGTAATCCCTTCTCTCTGATTCCCACTGCGTACACACTCGGCATATGAAACAGGTAGCCGGCCATCGCGTGATCCACTTTCATCTCCTCCGTTCCTTTCCTCCGAACCACTCTGCAAATTTACCGAATCTTCAACTGTCAATCTTTCATTTCTCTTGTCTGGATTATCCGTGCTCGGCAAATGCGATAATGCACCTGGTTTATCTGTGGTGCCGTTTATTCCATCCAGACCTCGTTGTACGTGTTGGACTTCTTCCGGACCCTTGGGTGGTGGTTTTGGAGATGGTCCACCCCCATTTTTAATACTCTCGTTGTTTCCCATACTAACCTCTGCGTCATCTTCTGTGGTTGAAATGGCATCAGAGTGTTCCTGGGACATCACTTAATGACCACCAGAACCCAAAAGTTGCAACAGCCAGTTATGCCCCGATAACCAACCTGCCTCTCCTCAAACGTTACGCAATTTTTTTCTCCACTGAAATCTCTTTGACCTTCATGTGCTGGCAAACAATACACTGTAGAAAGATTCTGTCCAAATCCTCACAGATACCGGTACACCAATGAATGGCACAAATGCACGGTACTACCTGAACCAAATATATTTGTGCTTAACTGTTCTCTCTCATATCACGGTATTCATTTATCAACTGTTGACAGCGTTCAAGACCAGTTACAGCCATCTTAATTTCCTGGTGCAGGGCTCTGTCTTTTGTGTCGGGCAGCTCTGTCCAATTTCAGGCAGTGCTGGGCTTATCCAGTCATACAGACATTGTCCATGTTCACAGACCTGTGACAAATAAGGGAAAAAAAGAAATGTCAATGGTTTCATGTGGCACTGTATACATTTACGGTGTAGGCCCCTATACAGTAACTTGCAAGCCTGTACTGTGTGACATCAAGCAGATCACAATGTTGCCAATGGGTGTATAGAATATAGCCTAACCACTGCATCATGTCATCTGCATTTGGGCAATTCCCGGTTACTCACATTACATTTTCGTAACGTGAGTAACCAATGTTATGCGTCTTGTTTGTCAAACATAACACATTTTTCTGGATGTCATCTTTGGTGCTTTGTAGGTCTAGGTCTACTCTATCTACCATGGGGATAACAGTTATTAAACCTTTTCAGTAAGGTAATTACAGCCCAAGGAAACTCAAAAGTACATCAAAAATGTAACGTGAGTAACCGTGGAATTGCCCATTTGTTACGTAAATTGATGGGATTTTTTTCTAGTGCAGAGGACAATGTTTTAACAACACTGGAACAATATTTTCTAAATTTCCTCTTGTGTTTACCTCATCAATTCTACTTAATGTACACTGTATAAGAGTTTCACACTCAACAATGGATTCACAAATGTAACTTGTACGTGTGTAACAACCCTGGTGGCGGGTCAAACTCACGAGTTTTGCTTAATAGTGAATTACAAATGTGCAAAAGAAACAGCGTCAAGCATTTTAAAACACCAATTTGCACAACAGCCTTGTAAAAAAAAACCTGTCAAGTGAACTGGCAAGTACGGCGATCTATCCTGACCAGCTATAAAAATGTATAATGCAGGCCTGAAGGTACTTCAAAGCAATCTTGACCCCATACATGCAGGTGTACGGTACCTTTCACATACACACACTATTAACGGCACTATTAACAACGTGTTTAGTACAGCCAACCCATTCACAATGAGATTACCGCATCTCTTGAAATCCGCATACCTCAGCAAATCCCTTGTAAAATGTATTACGCACGCAATCCTGGGCCGAAGGGGGGAAAAAAAAACGCTCACATAGAAATCAGATGCCAGTATGGAAATTTGCAAAATAAAACCTTCAACGAGTCTGGAGTGTATTCAATTCTATTGTAACCCAAACATAAAGAAAATTTGTCAAGGCAATATCACTGAAGCGCAACAACTAAGGCAACTTAGTTTCTAAACCGCACTGTACATGTACATTGTATCAAAAATATTCAGATCTACATTGTACATTGTACTTGTACATGTACGAACATGCACATACATGTATGTACGTATACAATTAACTGGGCTACCGATATCGTGTAAACGCTTCATTTACAGGTGTTTAACTTTATGGACCCCGTACACAAGCATGACATTGACAAGTTTACATTATGATGACATGTCAAGTTGTGTGAAATTGTAAAAATCCATGCTTATGAAATACATACATTTACATACACATTTACCTTCTACGGCCTGAAGGAAGAAGAAATCAAAATGACACCAAACAAACAAAAACAAAACATTACATGTACAATGTACATAACAAAACATAACAACATACAAAACAAAAACAAAACCTCCAAAACGGCACTGGCTATAATCATTTATTCTTATTAATCTTTCTCAAGAAACACATAAATTTATTAACTTATCTGCATCCAAATGATTCCAAAGGAATGCTTCAAACATTTTTTTGGTCTAGCACTCACATCACTTACTTCCTCAATATAACTAAATCACTCTTATTCGATCATCACATACACATGCATGTCAGGTGCCACTGGCATTCCCACAAGACTCAGAAAGTCTACATCTCATCAGTCTGGTCCACACACTCCTTTCTCCAGTATCATACAGTATACATGTACATGGAATCACATCAATCCATGTGTCTGTCTGCACTTGTCTGCTTGCTAATTCCAGCCAAATGAAAGTGGTTATAGATGCCGAGTATGACATCATCATCTCCCAGCGGAGACGAGAGAGGGTCAATCAGACAGTCGGAGAGCAGTCAAGCGTGTCTGTGCACAGCACAATCCTACCATGGAGCTACATGTAATGTACATATCCTACATGTACGTACCGGGTACATAATGTATTTGTGTACATCAACATGGGACTCTATCCCTGCTCTGACTCAAAAACAGGTCTCGGTAGTGTGCAGTGCTATTAATTATACATGGATACATGTACAATGTACGTCTATACATGCTAAATGTTTATGCACAACATTTTGTTTCTTAAAACAAAATTTTTTCACTTTTAAATACTTTTAAACAATCATTTATGAATGTTACAAAAAAAATATGATTCACTTCCATGCTCGATCTGCTAAAAAATTTCCATAAAGTGGATTTCACCTCTGCTGACAGATTATGGAAGAGGGAAAAATGTACTTTAGAAGAAAAAAAGGAAAAAGTGCAGACAACAAGTACAAAGTTATTATACATGTACATGTACATGTGTACACATACATGAATTATGTACGTCAAGGATTCTATGGCTATCTCAGCACATGAAAACCTGTTGTTTTTTTAATGATTTAACAAAAAATTGCAAGAAAATGAAAAAAAACCGAAGGTTTTAAAAATGTACGTATGGTATCAGTTTACGCTGGTTTTGCAATGCCTCACTGGTGACACATACATGTATAGGCCTAATGAATGTCTTAGATAACTTTAGCAAGTTAAGCCTACTAATGCAGTTTTCATATTGATGCATCGTCACAAATGGGGCCCAAACTGCATAGATCCCCAGTAAACACAAACTACATGGTAAAAACACATACAAAACACATGCTACATGTGTATGTACCGTATATTGTACGAGCAGCCTACCGGTAAGTTATGGTTCAGCAAACCTAAATTTCCTCCTACCAGGTAGCTTGAATCACAGACCATTTACATACCACAACCTCTGCTCATTTTCAATGCTTGACAAATAAGACTAGACATACTTGTACAAATGTAGACCAATTAAAAAAAAGCTAACTATTGAAATACACAATTTTAAAGTGAAGATACATTTTAACATGAACATTTGATGATTTGATGAAGGCCATGTTGTTTCCAATTCTCAGATTCACTAACAATCTCTCCGACATACCTTAATTTTTGTGAAAGAAAATGGTTTGACCCATTCAGCAAAATGCCAATTATTTTAGATCTTACAAAAATCAAATTGTTTCATGTATTGGGTGTCGTGTTCTGAGACTGAGTAAACAGTACAGTCTGTAATTTCCCTAATGTATTCCATCGACAGACCGTGTGCATGTACTTCATGGTAACATTGCCTGCAGACATCAATGTGAGCTGTCAACATTGGCGGTCTGCTGTCATGATGGTGTGTTTAAGAGCAATGGTATTAGGCCCAAAAAAAATAGTTCTGCTGCCGATCACATGGCATTTGGAACTAGGGTAGGTACTACATTTGTAGGTAGGGAAATATATTTTTTTTTTGGCCAATTTTTTCTGTCAAGGGAAAAGGTAAAAACTGATGGTTTTGGGTGTTTTGTCCTCATTTTTCTCATCAAAAAATAGGGTAGGGGCTGTCAGAATAGGGTAGGTAGGGAAATCGGAAGCAGAATTTTTTATTTTTTTGGCCTTACCAAACTATGTATAATGTACATGTACGTACATGTACAGGTACAAGTATCAGTGCACACACACTAAACATGCTAAATTTGCTAAATACCGGTAGTAAATTTAGCACCAGAGAAAAGAATTAACTGAACTAAAAATGATAAAATACTTCTTTCGAAGAATTTCATCCTTACATTACATTATTATGCCTGATTATTACTTTTTTGGCAGATAAGAAATACAAGGAGTAAAAATTAGAATGTACACTGAAAAAAATACAAGCAATATTTGTTACAAAAACCCAATAAAAACAGTACAAGGCGTAAAAGATTTAAACGTTTACAACTGTAGTTGGACTATTATTATTGCGGCAACTGTATAATCATGGCATCAGAAATTTGTCATTTTGTCGTGCCAGTACCCGGTTCATCAATGGCTAAAGACTTCTAGCCGAATAACTTAATTTTTTAAAAAGACGATAAATAAATATCTTGTCTTTGAGTACTTTTAATTAATGATATTTAACTTTCACTTTTTTTTCTTAACTTACATGACTTACAAATTTTCCCTCACCATGGCCCATGTCTGCCAAAAGGTGCCATCTATATTTTAACATACATTTGTACATCTTTAGGCCTAATGTTGCCATGTCCATGCAAGTTCCATTGTCTGGTTCCTATTCTACTGCTGCAAAGGTTAATGACGTTGAAGAACGATATTTCCAAAGGGAAATCGTAGAAACTTGTAAGGAATCCGAATAAGAACCAGCATACATGTACAGTACCTAAAAATAAAAACCACATTTACACCCAACAAGGGTAAAACATCCGGGCAGTGGGGGAAGGAGGAGGGGGATACCTTGGGGTGCCAAAAAAATGTTTCAGGGGAGGGGGGGGGGCACTGAAGGCAATTGATATTTGTTTTCCATTTCAAGATTTCAAAGGGACACTGAGTCCTGGAACAGCCCAATTGGGCTACAAAACGTGCTTTGAACGAAATTATGTTAAACGGAAAGAGCACATGTAAACATCCACACAACTACTGTATCCTTTAAACATTGGGCGTTTTTGTGCTATTCCTGTATTATGCGTGCGAAAACGAATTTCGGGGTCGACTTTTCGCCTTTTGCGGACGTCGAAAGAAATTTATTGTGTGCATTGGTGATTGGTCACTGCTGTTCCCGAGACACACAACGTGTATATCGTACACTGAGAACGACAGTATTCGTACTCCGTCATGTCTGATGTAAACAACCGGGGGTTTTCGTCTTTTCTCGGGAACGGTAAGACATTAGGTTGGTTTCCTTTCAACCACATGTTTGAAATAGGATAAGTAAACAATCCAAAACATGAAATTTTCGGGGATTTCAGGACCTAGTGCCCCTTTAATCAGGAGGGTGGAGGCATCCGAGGGACATCCGCTGAGGGACACTTGACACCCCCCCCCCCAAAAAAATGTTCAATTGACCAATACACAATAAGCGAACTCTGCATGATGTCAAACGTCACCGACACAGCACAGCACGATCCGTTCCACTCTTGCATGTTGCACTTCACTCATGTTGGATTTGCACAACAATCTTTTCTGTACTGAAAACTACATGTACACGTACATGTATACATACGTACATGTACATAATACTTCCGTTGGCTCATACATGAACGTGTAGACATCAGAATATCAGTTTCTGAAATGAAGCTCAAATGTCTAATTTTGCTACATTTTTGTAGTTGCCAACATTCAGTTGAATGCACAGTCTCTTCCCTTCCAACGGGTATTTTCATTACAATTTCTATGTTGACATCATACACATTTACAAAATGGCCAATCACTGTAAATCTCACAGACGAAAATATGGTGACGAGTAGGTTTTAAACCGATCAAAATACACTAAAACAGGGGAAAAAAGCTTGATTCTTTCTGTCTAAGTTGAAAAACGTCCACAAAAATCAGGCCAAAGTGCAGTTGACCCGGATGTCTGTGGATTTGCACACAGTGACAGAGTTGATTTCATTGATTTTTCGGTGGTATAACCCAAAGATATGAATTATGACAGGTTAATTTTTCTTTGTGACTTGTGTACACAAATTTATAGGCCTATATGTAGTTTGCGGCCTTGTCAGGATCCGTTGTTTTTGTCCACAGTGAAAAGTCAAACAGTCACAGATGTGAAGACAAGCACAGTACAAGTTACAACTACAAGTTATTACAAAAAACACAGTGATCGTGTAGAGTAGGGTCCCGTTTCTATTTAAGGGAACAAAATCAACTGTGAAGTTCATTGTAATTTGACTTACTAAACATTGGCGCCAATAAGAAAAAACAGTCATGCTGTAGATAGAGCTAGAGGGTAGGGTTTCGAAATGTTGAGGCAAAAATGACACTGACAACAAAATGCAATACTGAAGTTTAATGGCGATCAACGCGATGTAGTTTTTGTAGGCCTACCGTGAACCATGGAGGAAGACGTGAATGATAATTAATACCGCACTGAATCATACGACACCAACCATAAAATGGGAAAACGCTTACAAAAAATGGTAATTTCCAAATTGTAATTTCTACCCCAGAATTACCAGAAATTGTTCAAATTACAAACAAGGTGTCATTGGAACATGCAGAATTGAGAGGAGTCTGCTTGCTTACAAGTTACCGGTACATGTACGTTCAAAAAGTCCTTTTTTTTTAATAATAAAACATCCTTGACCATGTTGATTCAAAAATCTAATTTGACCAAAACTAAATGGCAGTGTATATTTTGCCGGAGAAGGCAAACGTTAGCTTGCCAGATATGCATTGAACATGCGCAGTTACTGGTTTTTTTTGTACTTCGACATTTTCCGGTGACATATTTTAGTCTGGCTCCATGCCAATATTATCGTTTTAACTTCATATTCACAAGATGGGAATCAGACCATTTTACAATTTCGGACCTATATTTCCCTTCAAAAAAAATCCTCCAGAGCCACAAATCTGAAAAAGAAAATGTAATACTCACAATAAAATGTTTGAGACATGTTAAAACAATAAAAGAAGAATATTCTTATTTTTGGGGATGGGGAAAAACCTTACAAATTTCGCCAGTACATCACCCTCTGTTGATATGGATTGCCGCCGGCAAACCTTTAGTAAACGTTAGCTTGCCAGCATTACCTCCGGCAATATATATCCACTAAACTAAATTAGGCCCGGGCACTACACTCCGAGTCACTACACTGTACACAATTGCCAAAAAAACACTGCACATTGCCTACAGGGAGTCCGGCACTTTTTAGGTTTTTTTTAAGAGCACCCCCCACAAAAGAAAACTGGCCCTAGGCGCTGGCTAGGCATGCTAGGCCCCTATATCATCATGACAAGACAAAAAGACAAACAACAAATATAAATGTTACTTGTTAGGCCTACTTAATTAATTAAGTAAAACACATACCTAATAATAATAATAATAATAATAACGCAATTTTATACCGCGCCATTATCGGCCATAAATGACGCTCATGGCGCAAACAAAAATTATATCAAATCAGAAATAACAAAACAATTAAATTTAACTAAACAAGAATATTCTGAGTGGTCTGAAACAAATAGGTCTTTAGGGCAACTTTAAATTCAGAAAGCGATGAGATATTGCGAATGGCGAGGGGTAGTTTGTTCCAAAGATGAGGACCTGCGTGAGAAAATGATCGATCACCCCAAGATTTGTGAGTGTGAGGGACAACCAGCAAAGAAGCATCAGAAGATCTCAATCGCCTGGACAAAAATGCTGGATGGATTATATGGAGTTAATAAAGGTCTATGTTGTATTCAGGAGCTGAATCATGAAGGCAATGAAGGCAATAATTGCAAAGTAGCTTGAGTAACTCCAGCTGACATGCTCATATTCATTCACATGTATGATGTAGCCTCAGACAGGGCTCTGGAGTGCTCTGAAACGTGCAAAACTAAATCAGGCCCACTTTACTCACAGTTTAGCCAGCAAATTTCTCCAAAAATTGCACTGGGGCAAAGAACATGTCCTCAGTATTTCACCTACCAAGTTTGCAGACTCAATTCAATTTTTAAAGGAGAATTTTCTTCAATATTTTGCACATGAGAGGGAAGACAAGTGATTCCAAAATGGGGCTAAAGACTAGACTGGTACATGTCCAACCATGGTCCAACTATTTGGAAAGACTGACCTCTTCATTCAGTGTCAATAGTCTGGTGGCTTTACTATGGAGAAATGTGTAGTAAATTGAGACTAGTTCCCGCTTCATGCCACATGTTTCTTAAATTCTTTTGGCATGGTTGATTGATGCAGTACTGAAAGACTGGTTGTTTTAGGTGCCAGTCTATTTTCTTGTTTTGCATGTTTTCAATACCTTAAGTTTTGGGACTCTCATACACAGTATTGAGAGTCCCAAATTTTCGGACTAGATGTAGCCTGTGAATGAATATGAACAGATGAATGAGCAGCATGTCAGATGGAGTTACTCAATTGCAAAGAGAGTTTTATTTGTACTAAAATTGTATTTTCTCCACAAACCAAGAAAGTCGAAATCATGCTTGTGTAATCAACGTAAATGTAGAACAGCTGATTGACTATGTGGTAGTTAATAATACTCACCGTTTACATCGAGGAATGGAACTGGAAGAATAGTCCAGACTTCATCCTCACTGCTCACCGATCACGCATAAGTTTCCGCGATTAGCAGATCACTTTCACTTAACTTTCACTCGATGTTATCTAATTTGTACGCGATGCATTCTGTGATTATACCCAGACTCCCCACGACAAACTATATAGGAAAACTCGCAGACTTTTGGGTTACCATACTTAAAATTAAATCTACGTTATGTCGACAATGAGGGCGCTCGATATTCAAAACAAAGGCACGTGCGTGCAACGCCAGCGCACACTTGCCGCTCACCGCGGAAGCCTGACATAAAACATGGTCTCACTTCTTTTTGTTATTGATGTCAATTACTTTGAGAGATTCTCCAATAAGTCTCATTAACAATATCCTGCTTTAGAGAACCGATATCATCGAAAGGAGTTGAAGTCTTTTTTTATTTCATGAAATTATTCAGTAAAAGAAAACTCGGAGCGCGTGTACTGCATGGAGCCTTCTGAGCAAAAGGGCTTCAATCGGCGAGTCAGTTTATTTTCTTTGGTCAACTTCAAATTGAATTAAATCTACACAGTTCCCCGTGGTTCATTTAAGGATTTTGAAAAGTAAATGTCTAGATATAAGTTTTTGTTGTAATAGAGCAGAATGATGACTTTTTGGCAACGTGCTACCGACCATAATGAACGGTGGGTTATTGTAATTGCCACACATTTTTGCTTCCATGCTTTTAATAGTGTTCTTTATAATAGTTCCACAGTTACTCGTCTATTATTGGGTAACGTAGGAATCAGACCCTACCCTGGGGTCAAGGGGAAGTTTGGTAAAGGGAACCTCAGCTCCTTCTAGCTCGTGAGGCGAGGTCTTGAACAAGTTCAAGTTCAAAGAATTCCCCCAAAGTAAGAGTTCAAGGTTGTTTATGAAGTCAAAATCAAAGGTTTAAAACTCATCAATTGAAGTTTGGTAAGACTATTTGATGAAATCTGTTAAGAAGAAAAATGCGCCCAACTTTAGATCACAAGGGTATAGCCATTTTGGATATTTCAATGTCATTTTAATTATCCATGTCGTATATTTTGTAAGTAAGGATATTTAAAAAGAATATCCAAAATGAACTTTTCAGTTTGTTTAATGTACCAATGATATATGCATAAATACATTTCACGGCAGCAATTTTGTATTCATGCAGTTAAAATGTCCAATAATAATAACAACTGTCAGGTGGCAACCTTCTGAAATATTGTTGGTGCTTTGGGACCAGTCGGTCTCAATGCCACTAACCACCGGACTGCTGGGCGATCGCCCATTAGGATTACGTCATTAGCATTCTTTCGTCTGATTTGCACTAAAGTAGTCCAAGATTGTGCGGGAAGCAATTATGCAAATAACGTGTTTAGAAGGCGTGCACACGTATTGTTACATTCATGCCTCACTGATCTCTACAGCGTAGCATGCTGGGGCGCGTCTAAGAGGCTGTTTCAGTACATCAGCGTTGACAGTCATTGTGTTCCTCACGCTCACACATACACTTTCACTTACCGTTCATACATTGCCTATAATTTATTTCGGTAAAATTGTTAGCTAAGTTCTGTACTAGGTTTATTTTAATTTAACATGTGTGTTACTGGTTGGCCATATCACACAGCCACTTGTAGCAACATTCGCCATCGCTGTCTCGCCAAGATCAGCGCCAAGTATAGCACAAGGTATGTCTTTATGTTGCATGTTCGAATTATGAATTTTTTTTCATTCAAATTGTTCGCAAGATATCGTTTTATATTGCATTAATAATGTTAGTTACAGTAAATAAGAATCAAGGTCTGGTACGTGCAGTGACATTGCGTTCGCACGTGAAAAATTTAACTTTATCAAGGAATAGTTAAGTCAGGTACGTGCAGTGACATTGTGTTCGCACGTGAAAAAATAAATTTGTAATGGAATAAGTAAGGTACGTGCAGTGACATTGCGTTCGCACGTTGAAAAGGAAAACATTTGGCGCGGCTATAGTATCCGTTAATCCCAGAAAGTTTTGATTTTCAAACATGATTTTTGCAAGCTGAGCGAATATACACCTTATCACGGGCCTGAAAAACACTTCTTATATTGAGGAATCTGTGAAGAAAAATGAGTTTGTCACCTGAAACGAAGAACTCCTTAAAATTAACTAATTTATTTCGATTATCAATAGTCAGGATAGGAATTTGTCTGATACGTGCAGTGACATTGTGTTCGCACGAGGACATAAACATTACATCGGATGTTTCTTGAATAGTTTGAATCGTTCACCTTGACCGATTTATTTATAATTACTATTTTTTTCTTAAAAGCCGGGTTGCATTTCAGTGGAATCTTTCCTTTTCAAATTCTTGTCCCTAAATTGTTTTAATACCATCGCTATACTTTACACCAGTACTTTCAATTATAACTGATAAAAAAATATTTATATAAATTTATGAACATTCTGGGAAAAAGTATAACCTAAACATTTTATAAATGTACAATCTGGGGAAAAGTGTATAACCAACAAATAAATTGGGATTTTGTTAAGTTTGGAGGGGTGCAGAGGCAGCTCGCGTGCATTGTTAAGCAGCAGCGCAAAGCAGCCAGTTGCTTAGGCTAGGAGTGTGTGATAGGGACACGGTTTAGTTAGGGTCAGGAATTCGATTTAAATTAGGTCTAATACCATCGACATTCGAACGCGTTTAGAACGTAAACCTCTACCGCGCTTTACCGCCTTTTCATTTTGGTGATTGAACTTTTTTTGAACAAAATCCAAGCCAAAATATGAAAGTAAAACCCAACGCAAATACATACCAAGACCTAGAGGCTAGGGGATATTGGGGACTTGAATATTTTATTTTCGTATTACGTACGTACATGATGTTATCACGTTTGCATTTGATAATATAATTAAGTTTTTAGTCACGTACGTACGCAATTATATTGTGGACGTACATTTTGTACGTAAGTGATGATAAGTACATACGCAATTTAATCACGCCCGTACGTGTTTGTATTTCGTATGCACTCGGCAATATTACGTTGGTGCGTTATATTATGTGATCACGTACACAATAATATTGCATACGCAATTATTGCGTAGGCAATAATATTGCGTACGTAGGCCTGCATAATATAATATTTTCACATATGTATGTAATAACAAGTACGTTTTTGATTTCGTATGTATATTGCGCAGGTACTTAATATTATATGATCATGTAGGTACGCAATATTATTGCGTACGTACGTAATATAATATTATCACTACGTAATTACGTACGTAATATAATCACGTACCTACGTTATTTAATTACATATGTGCCCAATAATATTGCGTATCTAGGTGTACGTGATGTATGATCACGTACGTACGCCCTATATTCATCACATAGTTCACAATAATACGTACGTATGTAATATTATCGCGTACGTACGTGATGATTTTACATACGTGCGTAAATAGTATCACCTGCTTACTTGATACTATCGTGTTCGTACGTAATACAACTGTACTGATAAAAATCTAAAATACAAATGTAAAATAAAAATGTTCCCCTCTAGGTCTTCTTAAATTCAAGGTCATTCTTTTTTTTATACCGGAGAAACTTTACCCACGCGATTTCGTGAACTAATACCATGCTTCGAATAATTATCGGCAAAAAAATCTAGGTAAATGTGAGCAAATGGTAGGGCCTATATTAGGAGCAAGCACAACCCGCTGCAAGCATGCGCACATCGAGCCTGAAAGCAGCGGAATAATCTTCATTGGGGAGGGGTGGGGATGGGGCAGGGGGTTCGGCGTTAACTCTACCCAAAAACGTTTTTATAACTAAGCCATCATACCCTAAAAGTTTCAAAGTTTTTATGAAACAGTTTAAATAAGTCTAAAACGCAAATTGTATGATGATCATAAATAACACTGTGCCTTCTGCCTTGTCAAATAATTGTATTCCTAAAATTGAAAGTACTGGTGTAAATTTTGCTCTCAAATTTAAATCTGATTTCATAGTTGATTGATAATCGTATTGTGATATTTTAACGATCCACTGGAATACTGCCCATTGTATTAATGTTCAAGAGCAGGCAAAATAACAATCAGTGTCGGGTATACGTGCAGTGACATTGCGTTTGCACGTTTAAAATTCAAATTTGCAAAGGAATAAGTAAGGTACGTGCAGTGAAATTGCGTTCGCACGTTTAAAATTCAAATTTGCAAAGGAAGTAAGGTACGTGCAGTGAAATTGCGTTCGCACTTTAAAATTCAAATTTGCAAAGGAATAAGTAAGGTACGTGCAGTGACATTGCGTTCGCACGTTTAAAATTCAAATTTGCAGAGGAATAAGTAAGGTACGTGCAGTGACATTGCGTTCGCACGTTTAAAATTCAAGTTTGCACAGGAATAAGTAAGGTACGTGCAGTGACATTGCGTTCGCACGTTTGAAATTCAAGTTTGCAAAGGAACAAGTAAGGTACGTGCAGTGACATTGCGTTCGCACGTTGAAAATTCAAATTTGCAAAGGAATAAGTAAGGTACGTGCAGTGACATTGCGTTCGCACGTTTAAAATTCAAATTTGTAGAGGAATAAGTAAGGTACGTGCAGTGACATTGCGTTCGCACGTTTAAAATTCAAGTTTGCAAAGGAATAAGTAAGGTACGTGCAGTGACATTGCGTTCGCACGTTTAAAATTCAAGTTTGCAAAGGAATAAGTAAGGTACGTGCAGTGACATTGCGTTCGCACGTTTAAAATTCAAATTTGTAGAGGAATAAGTAAGGTACGTGCAGTGACATTGCGTTCGCACGTTTAAAATTCAAATTTGTAGAGGAATAAGTAAGGTACGTGCAGTGACATTGCGTTCGCACGTTTAAAATTCAAGTTTGCAAAGGAACAAGTAAGGTACGTGCAGTGACATTGCGTTCGCACGTTTAAAATTCAAGTTTGCAAAGGAATAAGTAAGGTACGTGCAGTGACATTGCGTTCGCACGTTTAAAATTCAAATTTATAAAGGAATAAGTAAGGTACGTGCAGTGACATTGCGTTCGCACGTTTAAAATTCAAATTTGCAAAGGAATAAGTAAGGTACGTGCAGTGACATTGCGTTCGCACGTGAGGAATTCAAGTTTGCAAAGGAATAAGTCAGGTACGTGCAGTGACATTGCGTTCGCACGTTTAAAATTCAAATTTGTAGAGGAATAAGTAAGGTACGTGCAGTGACATTGCGTTCGCACGTTTAAAATTCAAATTTGCAAAGGAATAAGTAAGGTACGTGCAGTGACATTGCGTTCGCACGTGAGGAATTCAAATTTGCAAAGGAATAAGTCAGGTACGTGCAGTGACATTGCGTTCGCACGTTTAAAATTCAAATTTGTAGAGGAATAAGTAAGGTACGTGCAGTGACATTGCGTTCGCACGTTTAAAATTCACTTAAGGACAGTGACGTTGACATGTCAATGTCGCTTCTTAGGGATATCCTCTTCGGTGCATATTAGTAGCGCCGACTTCCAAGAGGCCCCTTCCTGCTAAGGACTCGAGAGACTTCTGAATTTAATAACTTGAAAATTTAAACTAGCTTTGAGCAAAAAAAAAAACTCAAAGAATTAAGCCACTCAATAAATAGCCATAAAGAGAAAACTGAAATTTAATCATTAACACTAATTACTAAAGGAGTTCTTTGTTAAGATGACGATGCAAAAGCGCTAAATGGAATTAAAAGATTTCTGCATTTAAATCTGGGATTAACACCGTCTGTAAAAGCGCACATTGTTTCATCTTTTATATAATTGCTAAATGTGTAGTGTGAGCATACAGTGAGGGCACAATAGAGAATGATGATCAAAAAGATCTTACTTTTGGTTCATTATACTTGTATAAATTTAAAGATTTATTGAAGAGATGTTTATGTTATTCTTCGAGAAGGAGGCTCATAATTTGATAGACTTCAATCAATAGATTCATGGCGGAGAATGCAGTGTGTATAATTATTTTCATTGTAAATGTTGCATGTTGACAAACGAGGAAGTTTGGTTTATTGCCGCTTTGTGTGGACTGCTTTCTATGTGTGGCGTGATTTTATTTCGAGTCATTTTCTCTGCATGTTGTAAAAGGGAAAAAAGGAAAGGTTTTAAATTCAACTTTCGTTTCGGCTCACGAAAATGACATCTCGTATGTGTGCCGCAAAGCAGACGTTGAAAGAAATAATACTTGAAATCAGTGTTACTTTTTTCTCGAGTACAATACTTCGGGGAAAAGACGGTTTCAAAGCAGCAACGATCAGAAACAACGACAATACCGTATGCCAACATTTACAGCGGCATTGGAAGAAACATTATATAGCCGAAATCAGCGTTACTTTTACCATTACAGCAGTGCCTACTCGGACAAAAATGACGAAAATGGGAAAAAATCAAATCGGTGTTACCCACAAACTAAAAAGAAAACGGTTACGGAAATGTCCCAATCAAAGCAGAAAATGATGAACAGAAATTACGGCAAAAATTAACAGTAGGAGAAAAAGAAATAAACCATGAAATCGGTGTCAATTTTCCAACTTTGATGCAATGCAAAAGTCGGCTACAAATACCGTAAATTATGATCGGCAGTAACCGTTACAACGCTTCCAACAGTCGGAAAACAACGTTTTGCAAACGGGAAAATTACAGTAGAAAACAACATGTTGGAAATTATGGCAAAAATCACAGCTGTATTTGATTTCCAAAAAACCGTTAAAAGGAACATCACGAGTATGACGAAAATGGGAAAAAATCAAATCGGTGTTAACCAAAAACTAAAAAGAAAACGGTTACGGAAATATCCAAATCAAAGCGACGAAATACAGAAAATGATGAACAGAAATAACGGCAAAAATTAACAGTAGAAGTGACAGAAATAAATACATGAAATCGGTGTAAATTTTCCAACATTGATGCAATGCAAAAATCGGCTACAAATACCGTAAATTATGATCGGCAGTAACCGTTACAACGCTTCCAACAGTCGGGAAAACAACGTTTTGCAAACGGGAAAATTACAGTAGAAAAACAAAATGTTGGAAATTACGGCAAAAATCACAGCTGTGTTTGATTTCCAAAAAATTACCATCTCGAACCAAACAAAAAAACTGTTAAAAGAAACGTTACGAGTATGACGAAAATGAGAAAAAAATCAAATCGGTGTTACCCAAAAACTAAAAAGAAAACGGTTACGGAAATGTCCAAATCAAAGCGACGAAAAATAGAAAATGATGAACAGAAATTACGACAAAAATTAGCAGTAGGAGCGACAGCAATACACCATGAAATCGGTGTAAATTTTCCAACTTCGATGCAATTAAAAAATCGGCTATACAAATACCGTAAATTATGATCGGCAGCAACCGTTACAATGCTTCCAACAGTCGGAAAACAACGTTTTGCAAACGGGAAAATTACAGTGAAAAAAACAAAATGTTAGAAATTACGGTAAAAATCACAAGCGGTATTCGATTTAAAAAAAAATACCATCTCGTTGAACCAAAAAAAAAAACCTGTTAAAAGAAAAGACGGAATTTACAGCAATTTGAAAAGCATTTTCCCGCAGGAATTAAGTGTTACATTGCATATGGAAAAAAACGGATATTGCTGCACATAGCGAGAACATTTCCTTTAAAGTTATGTCGGCATTCAACAACAGCAAAATAATCACCATCTCGAACCAAAAAAAAACCTGTTTAAAAAAAAGATTGACGAATTTTTCAGCAACAGTTTTTAGAAAGACTAAGTATTTTTGCCTACGAAAATAACGGAAATTACTGCACATTTTCTAAAAACTTGTGTTCAAAAAGATCTCATGGAAAAACAGTTGTATAAATGTATATGAGTAAAATAATATATCTAAACAAAGCGTAAGGAAGTGGCTGTAAGATGTATGTTTGCTGTTGCTTGCAACATTTTTTTTCTCGTTCTTGTAATTGTTTATGCATCATTTATGTAAGTCCGATTTCGAAAGATCGGCAGGTGAACATAATTATTAATTAAAGAATCTAGTGACTTTTATAATCCAATCTTTGTACGGATAAAATTTGCAAAGGAGTTATTGTGAGACATGAGACACCTTTATAGTCACATGCAGTGATGTTAATTTCCCTTGTTGAATTTAGGTATAGGGCCAACGTGTAACCATTCTTCCTCCATGTTTTAATGTAAGTCCGATTTGGAAGGATCGGCAGGGATATGAACATGGCATTTTGTCATCTTAAAGTTGTATTCATTTCTTCAATGTTCGTTTTACAGTGTGTGAGTTATATGCGGTTTCCAAGGCAACCTGCCATTATCAGCGTCGGCCCATTTTTGTGTACATTATAATAAATACTCGTGTCTGTTTTTAGAAGAGTAAACAACAATGTTGAAGTAAGTATTGTAAACATGGGTAGAATCGTTAATTTCCATTATGTCATTAACCATGACAGGTTACAGGTAAGATAGACAAAATTTAAGTCATTTTGCAGCTGAACTACACCACGTCTTTGAAATATGAACATTCGTCAATGAACGGAACTTGCTGCCCATCTTCGAGAGGTTTATCCGTTCTAAAAGAAATTATGGTAAAAACCAAGGTATGTAATGTAAATGAGTAAAGCGTAATGTAAGTAAAAAGTTTGTGGAAAAAACAGGGCTGCAAGACATGCGACGTGTTTACTGTTGCATGCGACATTTCTTCATGACTTTAAATTTTGTTTTAACCTTATACATGTACATCATTAATATGTAAGTCCGATTTGGAACGATCGGCTGGGACTCATAATTATTATCAAATTGTATCCGATCCTTTTTGTAACTCATCTTACTTTGACCTTTGATAACGTAAGTCCGATCATCAAGCATCGGCTTGGTATGAGACTTGACAATCAGTGCTGCGTTAGTCAAGGAAGAAAGCAGAGCTTACTTGGTATTTGGTTTGTTTCCTCCTGAAGGGCCTCATGGGATCTTAGCTTACTGCCAAAGTAACAGCGAAAGAGACATCTTATACCTTGAATGAGTGACAGTTTTAGTATCATCGGTATATGATTTTCAAAATCAGGTCTGTGTGTGAGTACGAGTATACCGCACTTACCGTGAATGCACGTCCATAGATAAGATATTATTATAAGACATGTGACATGATACAGTCGCATGCAACATTAAATTTCCCTCATATTTTTGTTTTTGTTTTTGTTTGTAAATTAGAGTTACATGTAACCCTTCCGCCGTATGGTATAATGTAAGTCCGATGTGGTAAGATCGGCAAGGATGAAGATGGCATTTCTTCATCTTAAGACCATAATGGATTTCTATAATGTTCGTTTACAGTGTTAGCTATCTTGTGGTTTCCAAGGAAACCTGCATGCCATTATCAGCGTGGCACATTTATATGCATTATAACAACTTAATAATCGTGCCTGTTTGAAAAGTAATGAAAATATTGGAGTAAACATGGGTAGAATCGTTGATTTCCATGTGTCATTAACCATGACCGGTTACAGGTCAGATTAGACATAATTATTGGCTGCATTGGTGGAATGTTTCACTTTTGTGGCTAGGCCCAGTGTTTTCGTACCCCCCCCTTACACTTGGGAAAGAGTTGCAGCTTTCACCAAAGAAAATAAGGATCTAAAAGTTGAGACAGACTGGACGAGGAGGAGGCTGCTTTTTAGGCCGAACATGGACCCCAACAGCCTCATCGCACATTGCTCTCTGTGTGGTGTGTTTTTATTTCGTGTCATTTTCTATTCCTGACGTCTCTTTGATAAAAGAAAAAAAGGTTTACTTTAATTCAAGTTGATCTGAGCGCTACGTAAATGTAAAATCGTAGGCCTATAGGCCTGCATGCAGTAAAACAGACGTTGAAAGAAATCATATACTTGAAATCAGTGCTATTTTTTTAAACTAAATTACAATTCTGCGGGGCAGAAACGGTATCAAGCAGCAAAATTCAACAACGAGAATCCGAAATATACGGCAAAATGTTCACCAGTATTGGCAGAAATTATACCTGAAATCAGTGTTATTTTTACCGTTACTGCAGTACCTATACCAGAAATATTTAACTACGAGTATGACGAAACTATGGTAAAAAAAAAATCAAATGGGCGTTACCCACAAACTAAAAAAAAATCTTTTACGGAAATAATGAAATCAAACAGACAACAATTATAATGACGACGAAACTATGGCAAAAATTAATGGTGGCGGCGAAAGAAATGAACAATTAAAATCGGTATAAAAAAATTGGCTATGAATTCCGAAAATTATGATCCGCAGCAATCGTTACTACACCGCTTCAAACAGTCGGAAAACGAAGTTTTGCAAACGGGAAAATTACAGTACAAAAACAAAATGACGGAAATTTTTACCAAAATCACATTAGTGTTCAAAAAAAATTATCACCGTCTCGAACAAAAAAAAACAGTGACAAATACTGACGGAATTTACAAAGTATGTTCGCCTACGAAAATAACGGAAATTGTTGCGCATTTTCGAGGAGTTTGCTTTCAAAAAGACATTTGAAAAAAAAACAGTTGTTTTAATGAACATGAGTTTTTTTCGTCATCTTAAAACCATATGGATTTCTTTAATGTTCGTTTACAGTGTGAGTTATTATGCGGTTTCCAAGGCAACCTGCCACGATCAGCGCAGCACATTTTTGTGCATTGTAACAAAATGATCGTGTCTGTGTGTGTGCTTTTTTTTTTTAAGTAAATAATGGAAACATTGAAGTAAGCATTTCGGGTGGAATCGCTATAGTTTCCCTTGTGTTATTAACCATGACAGGTAACAAGCTTAAACATACGTATTGGGTGCATTTGGAATGTTTCACTTAAGTAACAACGGGCTAGGCCCAGTATTTTCGTACCCCTGTTTACTTAGGAAAGATTTGCAGCTTTTATCAAAGAAACGGAGGATCTAAAAGTTGGGATTGGACAAGGAGTGCAAGCTTACTTAGGACGAAATGGACCCCAATAGCAACGTCACAGACACATCAAGGAACCGGAAGCAGGGAGGAGGACTGACAGATGAACGGATGACCTGCTTGCTGGGCTTCCCATTACTGATTTTTGAGGTGAGTTTACATGTACTTAAAAGTAAACTGCAGCAAGTCGAACAGAACGAATCAAAAAGTGTGAACCGGCAATCTTTTTGATGTTCTTCCACAAAGAAAGAGTGTTGGTATAGTGAGGCATTGCTTTATTTTTTAATTCAAAGTTTCCTTTCGCCTTTATTTTTTTATATTTCAGCAAAGGAGCACTGACAGGCATTGAACTGGCTGGATGAAGAGGCTGCTTCCAGTCGGTGAGAATGGGAGGATGTAACCCAATTTGAAACCATCGCATCAAGACAAAACCTAGGAACCGGAAGCAGGGAGGAGGACCGACAGATGAACGGATGACCTGCTTGCTGGGCTTCCCATTACTGATTCCCGAGGTGAATTTTGCTCAAATAAGAGTGCAGTCGACTCTCGTCCATACAAACATAAGCCGGATCTAGCCAAAATGCTTGTTATATCAGAATTGTGGAGTGCCGGTCTTATTCACTGTACATTCACAAGTCGGGAACAAGGCTTTGTTTTCTATAACCAGAATTTGTAGCACCAGTATTTGTAACAGTGTTTGTGTTGACGATAGTCGACTGTCACTGCCTGGTTTCTTATAAGACTTAGCAGAAAAGATGCAGTCATATATTAATAAAATCTATAACCATATAAAATATAGGTGTATGCCAAAGAAGACATGCTAATTAAGGCTGATGCGCCACTATTTTTCTTTGTGAATGAATGCATAAAAAGTAACTATTTTAGAGAGAGCTCTGAATATATTTTAGTTTATAGTATTTGTTTTATTTTCTTTCTTTGTAGATCCTCCAAGCTTTCACCAGCGCAGCGCTCAGCATATACAGAGATGGCTAGCTACCTTCCCACTCATCCCCTCAAGAAGAACATTATAATAAGAATGTTGTATAATTTCAAAGTGGAGTGTAGACTTGCTTTTGCACTGGACAATGTTCCGAAATGCGATTTTTAGATAACGTTATTGAAAAATTTGTCTTTCAAACTTAAGTGTCAGAATATTGAATAAAAAATGGGACAGCATATTTTGCAAAGTTCTTAATATTTTTCAATCGGGCAACAACATTCCAAAAAAAGAAGAAGCCTACTTTTTAGACATTAAATTAACTATGCCTCTAAAATATCTTAAATCTAATATAAAAACTGCAACAGACAATTAGTAACTTTATAGTTAATAATAAAACGTGACTTTCTTTCCAATTTTAAACTAAATAAAAAAATTTTAATTTAAATGGAATTTTCACTTTAAATTTAAGGAATCATTGGGAATTGTTAAGTAACTTCTGTTCACCTAGGTGTTGGAAAATATTTTAGAAAGGTAAAAGACCCCACCCCCATCATATTTCACCAGTCTTAGTGAGGCACTTTAAGTCTTATATCAAAATAAAATTGAAATGGTTCTTTTTTTTCATGGAGAAATTTCTTTAATGCATAGCAATAGGTGACAGGCACTCAAAATATATTTGCGTTTATGCTTTTGTTATATATTTTATTGCACAATTTTACTAATAATTAACGTTCTTTGTTCACTCTCTGTTTGTTGGTGGTTTGCATGTCTTTTCATTTTATTTACCGTTTAATTAACCCAACAAAAGGATAAACGCAATGTGTACCGAGTGCTGAACTTACCTCACATCAAAAACTGTATTCATATAATAGCTAAATCAATAAAAGATAAAGAGTGCTTAAAATACTTTAAATCAATCATCTATGAATGTTGATTTTGTTTTGTTTGGGGGGGGGCTGTCCCCGATTCCCATTTAATTGATTAAGTCGCAAAAAGTGAAATTCAAAGAAACCAGCTTTACCCTTATTGCTATATTATGTCTTGCACCTCAACCCTATAATGTTCTTACTTTTTAAAGGTATATTTAAGCTATAGTTCACAATGTCCAAATTTAATTGCTTCAAAACAAATTTTTTTTTGTTATTGTTGTAAGATGTTGCTATCAGCTTCTACTGACCTGTCTTATTCCTGACTTTGTTAGTCAACTGAGGGCATTTGACCAATCAGCGGCGGTTGCTCTTTAAATTCCACCAATCCAATCACTTTGACTGCCACAGATCAGCATTGGATTTAATTAAAATTTCCGTCATTTACTCAGTCATGATTGAGATGGAGTTGTTGACGGAACAAGTGGAATCATGTTGCATTGGGAGAATTTAATTAACAGGTGTATTGTTAATTCATTGTATTCAGGAAATCGTGAATAATTAACATATGTCCTCATCTAGAATCCATTGTCAGTATTGTTTTGTAAGGAATTGTTAAAAACGTCTATGTCAATAGGTTGTAAAGAATAACAAAGAAATAAACTAAAAGAAATGACACCCTTGGTAGATTGTCAATTATTGCTGCTTTTTTGTGCGTTTAATAAAAAAAACACGGAAATAACGTTTTGAATATGGCGATTGGGGACGGGGTGCACACATGATATGATCAAAGTACATAAAATATATTTGGTTTTTGTGTATGGGGAATATTGATACTTTGAAGATATTTAGGCTTTTCCGTGCTCTTCAAAAAATGGATTTTTTTTTCTCCCAACGAATTTTCGATTGGACTGTTTTGTTGAAACAAACAAAAAAATTGCTTTAGTGTAATTTTGGGCTTTTGCAACCTTATGAAAAGGGGCTTTAAGTTTGAGCACATATTATTAATCTAGCAGCCAATCAATTGACATATTTGAAGAAATAATTATACTAAAAGTTGGTGGATGTTCCGCTCGATGTGTCATTCAAAAGTGAATAACGTTGCAACTAAGCAATAAAAAAAACCACCCAAATTAAGATAAAACTCGAAAATGGCATGGGGAACCATTATTAACCAAGACCAAAAACCCTCCAATTGCTAAGCAAGCGTGACCAATAGTGCGAAAAGTGCTGTTAGGGCCCAAGTGGGGATTGTTCATTAACAATAAGCGGATGTCATTCCCCCCCCCCCCATGTAAACTCTTGAATTGAACAAAAAATAATGCATCATTTGCCTTCAATGCACCCCTTGAAAACATGTATGAAGTTGGTGGCGGCGCTATACGGGGGAGGGGGCCCAAGTTTTTTCCTCCCCCCCCCCGTTTTCTCCCAACTCTTTATGTTTAATTTATTCGCTGTTTAGATTGAAAAAATGTGGACAAATTTTGGGCCAATAAAAGCATTATAAACATTGGTACTTTAGACGAAACGCAACACATGCATTTATGCAGCCAACGTCTTTTTATATGTTTGTTATACATTTTGTTATATTCACCCATTCTGCTGTTTGATTCATTTCTCATTCATAAAAACGACTACTGCTAGTCTTCTAGTTGCTCTGGTGGGTTGTTTCCGGACCATTGACAATGTGCACGTGCGCGTACACAGGCTGCAAGATTTTATTTTGACTGCGCCCCCCCCCATTCCCCATTCCCCCATTCCCCAAAAATGTAGAGTCTGGCGCCGCCACTGACCTCGGTAAATTACGACTGTGATATATCAAAGAGCGTATGTGGGAAAGATTTACAGAACCGTCGCCAGCTCCGGGCATTTTCTTGGGGGGGGGGCACAGCAAACTTATATATACTTTTTACGCTTATGGTTTTTGCCGATGGGGGGAGGGCGGCCCCCTTGGGCCACCTTGGCGATCCCCTTGGTCCCTCTTGGCGACGGGCCTGGAAAGATAGGACACTCCGCTGAAAAAAGGAAACAGGAAGTAGCTGCTCACAGCGAAGGGCGTCACCACGTCCGTGGTAGGTAAAACGCAGCTATTGCTTCACCAACCTCGTCCCCAGTGCTTACTTTATTTCCAACACGCGCACGGTTTCCAATAGTAAACCCTGGATAGGAAACTTTCTTCCTGTATCCTGATTCGATACCGCAATTGGCTAATAATGGATTTTTATCGTGTACTTCAAGTGGAGTGCCGCAGCAGCCATTGAGCGTAGTGATAATACACACAAGCATTCATTAAAATGAGATATTAATAATTGAAATCAAGACCATTGTTTTTACTGTCAGTTGTAATGGTTTGCATATGAGGAACAAGTCAACTTTTTTTCTTCAGAAATGTTGTTAGCGATATAAAAATCCTTTGCAAGTTCTCGTTCATTCATCGAGGTGGGAAAACGTCCATGTTTCATAATACTCAATGTGTATTAACCAGTTCGTAGAATTATCAGAGATGGACAGCGGCCGAGCTTTTGTGATCTTTTTATTCAAATAGACATAACGTGAGATTTGAAGGTTTGCATGGTGGAAAGATACTAAGACAAGAAAAGTTTGCGGTAGCACCATGTGAATAACATTCTCCTGACGACGGGCAGAGCATACTGTTCGAAACGTTGAGTCCCTCGGTTCTTTTCAGAATCTAGCCTTTAGTCAAGTCCCACGCGCTTACCCGGACACGTGACGCACCCCGGATGCTGACACGTAAAAAGACTCGTGCTAGTCTTTTTACGTGCCAGCATCCAGGGTACTGCGTTACGTGTCCGGATGGTCCGGGTATAGGCGCGTGGGACTTGACTAAAGGCTATTCAGAACCAAACATACATACATACGGAGCTCTGGAAGTGCCATCCGACTTGTTCAGATACTGACATATTTTATCTCCGGATGAAAACAAAATACAGGCAAGATGACGACATCCTGGGATATTTTGTTGGGGGATGACGACATCCTCAAAGAAGGATGACGGCATATCGTCATAATTTAATGTGGCATGACGACATCCTGATAATAGCATGACAACATCTTAAGACAATATTACGGAGCTCTGGAAGTGCCATCCGACTTGTTCAGATACTGACTTATTTTATCTCAAGATGACGACATATTACAGGCAAGATGACGACATCCTGAGATAATTTGTTAGGGGATGACGACATCCTCAAAGTAGGATGACGACATCTTGACATAATTTAATATTGCAGGACGACATCCTGAAAATAGGATGACGACATCTTAAGACCATCTATTCTGGCATGATGACATCCTGAGATAGTTTTAGGATGACGACATCTTGACATAATTTAATATTGCAGGACGACATCCTGAAAATAGGATGACGACATCACGAGATAGTTTATTAGGGGATGACGACATCCTGAAAATAGGATGACGACATCCCAAGATAATTTATGATGGGATGACGACATCCTTAAAAATAGAATGACGACATCCCAAGATAATTTATTAGGATATGACGCTGACATCCTGAAAGTAGGATGAGGACATCCTGAGATATAACGGGGTGCATGGAATCCATCTTGGAAACGCACAGACATCATGACCTCTCATCATCAAATAAATACCTTGTATATTCAGCGATAGGGTAAATTGTTTACAAGCCGCACGTCCACCTGTGCGTTTTGAAGATGGCTTCAATGCACCCTGTGATAAATTATGTCATGATGTCGTCACCCTGCTTCCAGGATGGCGTCATCCCATAACAAACTATCTAAGGATGTTGTCATCCTACTTTCAGAATGTCGTCATCCCATAATAAATTATAATCATCCCCAGATAAACTATCTCAGGATGTCGTCTTCCTCATTTTAGGATGTCGTCATCTCCTAATAATTTATTTCAGGGTGTCGCCATCCTACTTTTAGGACGTTTTCATGCCATAATAGATTATATCAGGATATCGTCATCTTATTTTCAGGATGTCGTCATCCAATAATAAATTATCTCGAGATGTCGTCATCCTACTTTCAGAATGTCGCCATCCCCTAATGAATCATCTCAGGATGTCGTCATCTTGCCTGTATTATGTCGTCATCCTGAGATAAAATAAGTCAGTATCTGAACAAGTCGGATGGCACTTCCAGAGCTCCGTCCCTACCTTTTATACCCAGATATATGGCAAAACATTTCTGCAGGGATACTGGGAGCGCCCACTATAGATTGGAGTGAGCAGGTTCTGCACCAGGATTTCAAACCTCGGGATCATTTCGGCTGCAGGTTCGTCTCTCTTAAAAATACTTCAAGAGAGTATAGTAGAGCTATCTCAAACCAAAATTTAAAAAGGGACGTAAAATCATGAAGCTGTATCTGAAGCCATGACCGGAGATAAGTGCAGGTTTGAAGAAAAAACACCTTTTGTTTTCCCGGCAATTATTCATACTCGTTGCAAAATTTTGATTCAAGCAAAATGTACTAATGTAATGCATTGTTGATGTTCCATAAAAGAGGCGCGGCCCCTAACGTGGCGCACTTTGATTTTTCGCCTCTAGCGCCATGCTAGAGCAAAAGTTTAACCTGAAATTCCACAGTACAGCCATGTGGTTGCGAAGGGCGATTTCGAAAGGTTACGTAACACTTTATTTTGAATGAAACTACATGTACACACACATGTTCACGTTGGCGGGCAAAATCTTATTAATTTCTCCCATTTGGAAGACCGTATCTTCATCATTCAACTTTCAGGTTTTATTTCCCTTATAATGATCTAAGTATGTGCTACAAATCGTTGTGATATGTTCTTTACTTTTCGTTGAAATTGCGGGGGAAATAGGCCTGGCTACGTGCATTTTGAAAGCTGTATCACTGGCGTTAGCAATGTAGCCTCACAAATAAAGTTCCTATCCATTATGGTGTGCAGTAAAATGTGCATAAAAGCCTCCTTCACGGGCTATTAATTGATAAATATCACCCTTTTTGCCGGCTTCCATTGGTCGATACCGAGACCCACGCCAAGTCACGCCACTTGAAGTGACGCTAAATGAATATGCTAATATGCCCGTCGTTATTGTGCCGTGCCAGGCCGAAATTGGTCAGCCGTAGCGCCTACGGCGCTATGAAAACCATGCAAGTGGGTTGGTCGGAAAAATCCTCGTCGAGATTATCCTTAGATATATTTTGAGCTGTAAAACAAGCGTTAGCACCAACAGATTAAGCTGAAATTCGGAATATACTTAGATGATATAAGTGCTCAACTACTCGTGAAATAACACATTTCGTAAATTCCTAGAAATTGATATAAATACATAGATTTGGGGACGTTTTCGCTGAACGATTTCTTCCAGACTTGAAAGAAGGTCTGCTTTACCAGTAACCATGCAGTATTGAGGTTTCGGCATCGATGACGGCGATTTTTTCACTGACATGAAGTTTAGAATTTCCACTTCCGTTGTAATTTAACATTTCGATCATACTGAGCATATTTTCTGAGAAACACAACGTTCAAAAGGCCATGATTTTTCGGGTTCACGAATGTCACTGCTCTGTTACAGTGTCTAAGTACGTAATCGGATTAGCTTTACTTGACAACCAGCCAAGCTTCACCCTCGCAACCGTAATAATGGCTGAGTAAGTGAAATTGCATCAAGCTCTAAACATTCACGTTCATAAATCTTGAGTTTACCTATACCCGTTACAAAGTTAGCAGATTATGGCGTGATTTTCCGATTTTATTTTTGAAGTGCACATTGAACCCTATAAAAATAAGAATTGTTTTGGACCAACATCTAGTTGGGAATCTGAGTAGAGATAACAATGGTTTATCAGACTTTTTCAACTTTAAAGAAATTGGGATTTTCCGAGATTTTTTCAAGTGCGCCACGTTTAAGGGACCGGGAACACTCGGCCGATTTTCTTGAAAATATCAGTGAATATGACTTTAGGGGCCATTCAGAATTTTCAATGTTGAAATTTCGATCTTTTTTCCAAATTGTGGGTGGGTGGATCAAGCTAAATAATTGAAAATCGAAATTCACTTTCCATGGAAAAAGGATAAAAAAAAAAACAAAGAAAGATAGATCTTTTGACTTGCCTGAACAACGCGCAAGCGTTCCGATATCGCGATGCGTGTTTCTTTTCCAACTTGGTCCCCTGTATGTACTGTACATGTACGTGTACGTCATGTACGCGTATATATAGACCCACTGTGGCATGAGAGAGGGAGGTGGTTTTTCAGTAGACTTGGATGCCGGGCGGATCTAGTGGTTAGGCCGTGCAGAGGCAGCTTTATAACAGGCAGAGGCTCTATAACACGCCGCGGGTGTCGATTACCAATCGCTATAAAAACTGGACTATTCAACCACTGGACTCCAAGACTATGAGGACCGCAGCCTGTGATGTGATGACTGCCCAAACCTGATGTTTTTCTTTCGCTCGTACCCCCGCCCTGCAAACAGGGCAGGGGGTACGAGGGAATGTTTTTCTCAGCTACCTCACGTGACAGGCACAACCTCGTATGTCACATGTCATCCACCTCATCCAGAAATAGCCCCATAAATGTGGCCAATTTACTGGACTGCCTCCGTAAATAAAGGCCACACTGCCACCATATACAAAAACATGTCGAACTTTGTCAAATTTTGATTTTCACATTTAGGCTTAGTTTGTAGTTCATTTTTTGCTTTAGAAGCATACTCACCCCCTTTATAGGCTAATTAGAAAGTGCTGCCTTTTTCAGATGTCTATTTTTCGTAAAATTTCATGTTGAAATTTTGATACGCAAACGTGTGCAAACGAATCTGGAAATTTCACGAAAAATAGACACCTGAAAAAAGGCAGCACTTTCTGATTAAAGAGGGTGAGTATGCTTCTAAAGCAAAAATAAACTACAAGCTAAGCCTAAATGTGAAAATCAAAATTTGACAAAGTTCGACATGTTTTTGTACATGCCAGTGTAACCTTTATTTACGGCCACATTTATGGGGCTAATCCAGAAAATGACAAAACCACGGTCATCTTTGTGGCTTCCAAGACTGCAACCTGTCTTTCCAAACAGCATATCAGCTGGTAAAACACTGAAGGCTGAAGGCCACCACTGCAAAAGAGGAAGACCGACAACTTCACGCCGTCACTGAACTAGACACACATGTACATGGGTACACATGTACGTGTACATGTACATGGGTATACATGTAAATGTTCAAGTATATGTACACTCTGTATGCAAGTGCATGTACATGTACATGTACATGTTCAGTTTTTTATTAATCGAAATTAGGGGTGGGTGGGTGGGTCAAAATAATTTGGAACAAAAGTCGAAATTTTAAAACATTGAACATTCTGAATGGCCCCTTACTTTTCTACTTAAAGTATTCTTTTCCGCACCCTCCCTCACATATTGTATCAGGGAAAATAGCTCACAATTTAGATACAGACACGTTGCTTATGCCTGGTGTTAGTCGTTTGCCATTCTTCGATTAAATGAATTATTTGCTTTTTATGTATTTTGTTCATTTCCAATAATAACACCACACAACATCCAAAGAAGAGTATTCAAAGCCTACATAACTTGTTGAAGTTTCAGCTCAGTGGATATTACACTTTTCAGTGACAAACCGTGCAAAGCCTTTTGATCACGAAACACGAACAATTTCGTGAACACCACTCTTTATTCCAGAAAGCAGTCAATTGACTGATCTTTGGAAATCACCTACGTTCCTTGATTCCTTCTAAATGACAGCAAGTCAGACGGAATGATTTCACGGGGTGATTTGGCAACATTACGATGTTTAATCTAAGTAGGCTTTTTGATAAGTATGTGACTATTGGGATAAATGCAATACGCCGAGTCACCCAAGTTAAGTTGATGTGCTATTCATATTGCCCATTGTACGAAAAACATCATGAAAAAAATTATGAGAATTTAAGAATTTATCGAGGTAAGCATGATAAATTATTTCCATGTTTAATAATTTAATACCAGGAATTCAACACAAACACAAAAAATATATACAACAAATTCCACAAAACCATGCATTTTGTTCGTCTCCTAAAAAACCCAACGACTACATAGAAGTGTTATCAGCTGCCCCAAAAATTGGCTTGCGGTAAATTTTTATCATTTAAAAAAATTCTTACGAAAATGTATCCATCAACAATTAACAGGCGAACCTTTGAGGAGCTAGATCATGTTAGATAAAAATGTCTACAGCAAAACATTCACACATTTTACTCTTTTAGGCTATAATTTTTCTTTTCATTTTACAAGTAAAATAACATTAAGTGAAATGGTAAGAGGACAACAATCCTAACTAATTCGTGTTTGTTGAGTTACAAACGCACAGAGTGATCGGGAAGACAACTATTTCATTAGACATTTCCCAGTTAAGTACTGAATATTTTTGTCAGAGCAGAAATAGGATCATCGAAATTTTCCGGTACAACCATTGTTTTGTTTTCAACAAAATGCATTTTTGGGGTGATGATCAATGTCAGGATACACATATAGGCCTACACGTACACGTACACATATTTTCGGTTTGATGACGTCATCAGTTAAAATGAGCTAATTGAATACTGATTTAGTTCAGAGAGGATACATGGTCAGCAGCCTGAAAAGAACCTTTGAAAATTTCGGAATTATAATGAATGTTAAGTGTATTTGTTAACAACACCGAGCTTCCAATTTGATGACGTCATAGCATTTGACAGCCAAAGGTCAACATTGTGGTATCATTATTTGTGCTACGAAAATAGTCATTAGACAGGGATCTAATGATGGTGCAAAACTGCAAATTCATTTGCGGTTGTCTAGGGGCAATTTTGTGAAATGTTTATGCAACATCCAAAAAGTTTAACTGTCTTTGCTGTGCCTCGAGAGCGCGCCCTTTTGGGTGATGACGTCATTATGGTGTTTTTATGTGGTTTGCATTCCTCACTAAACACTTCCATAATTTATAAGTCTGCGGTAAAATGCTTCTGGTTTCGAGTAATATTCAGTTTTGATTGCACTTCCGGTAACACCAGAATTGAAGGCCGTCAAGCCACGGTTTTTATGCCCAGAAATTAGAAATGTTGCTCAAGGCACCGCATAACACTTCACGAAAAATACGATAATTATGCGAACACGATACTCTACTTAATTCAAAAGATATAGGCCTAGTTCAAACTATCTTGTCAAATTCTGCTAGTGGCTAGTGGTGACGCCATCATGACGCCATAGTTATATGCACCACTCGGAATTAGGGTTGATTATGTTGAACTAAATCAATATTTAATTTGCACATCGTAACGGATGATGTTTGCAAACCGGAAATAAGGTGTAGACTGTAAACTGTGTACTGAATTTTATCAAACCCCGAAATATGCATCACATTTTCAAATTAAAAGAAATGGTTCAACTGGAAAGGCTGAATTTCGTGATTCTTATTACTTCTGTTCTGACATTGAAATATTCACAACTTAACTGGAAAATGTCACATGAATAGTTAATTTCGAGCCCGGGCCGATCACCCTGCGTTTGTAACTCGACAAACGCAAATGTCTAGTTTGACATGTTTTCTAACTTGGTCATTTTCTTTTTTACTCACACTTTTTCTTTTTTACTCACATTCAAACTGTCATGCAATACAATTTACACATGTTCACGTTACTTTATCTTTACTACTTTAGCATGATTACAATATACACGCTGCACAAAATTTAATATCCAATAAAAATTTCACACAAAAAAGCTCATAGTGAATTAATTAAGGTCACGTCTTCAACCTTGTCCCCTTCGCTCTGTATCTGGCATCTTATGCCTGAACCACTCAGCGCTCCCTGGCCACGCAGTCTTACTCTTTTGGAGAGGAAGGAATTTAGAAAGAGAAAGGAATCTTCTTGAAATGGCGGAAGATGTTTTGAATTAACAATGACAACAACAAAAGGGTGCAAAAGAACTTTAATAGTTGCTATATGTGTTTCATACTAAACTTAATTCATAAGCGTTCGATACGGATCTTTCCGACAGTTAAATCAGACATATTATGTAAAGCAACGTTTAGAAACGTTTAGAAACGTTTTAAAAACGTTTAGAAACGTTAAAAGGAGTTGACAATCTTACCTTTACAACCAAGCAGCTCAAAGCGAATGCAGATATACCTTGCCCAAGACTGAGGTTCAATTTGGATGAAGCGAGTGTGCAGAGGCGCCGGGAAATAGACAGTTACTTGAGAGTCATCATCCGTGTTTCCTGGAAACTATATAATAATCGGGTTCACCAAAAAGAAAGTCAGAATTGGACCCTGAGAAAGAAGGGGGAATGGGTCAAATTATTGTTAAAGTTACAGCTTTTGACTCCAAATTTACCCTGTCAGAACTATGTTAATAACGCTGTAGAGAAAGTCATTCTGGAGCATTCTGGAGCACTAGAAGAAAATAAACCTCGCATGAAAATCAAAAGCGATCACTTTGATTACAAAAAGGGTGGTATGAATAAATTCCCACAGCTTACCACTTTTGGGTTGCCGGTTTTGTCAGTGACATAGGCCCAGGCCGCGTTATCTGAGCTGTACTTGACTTTGTATGTCTTGGTCCAGACATTACTGTAGGACCTTCCTTGTGTGATGAGTCCTGTCACTGTAGTTGAATTGCCTAAGTCGACACGGATCCATTGGTTTGTATCTATGGGCGTTGCACACCAGGCAGCTAATAGGCAAAAGGGAGGCTAATTATTGGCTAAATTTGGGTTGTGTTGGGTTGGGTTGCGTTGGCATGTGTTGGGTTGTGTTTGGTTTGGTTTGGTTGTGTTGTGTTGTGGTGGCGGGCTGGGCTGGGTTGGGTTGGGTTGGGTTGGGTTGGGTTGGGTTGGGTTGGGTTGGGATGGGCTGCATGGGCTGCATGGGCTGGGCTGGGCTGGGCTGGGCTGGACTGGGCTGGACTGGATTGTGCTGGGTGGATTGATAGTATGGGCTGGGTTAGTCTTGTTTTGCTGTGTTGTGTCGGAATATACTATAGCTTAGCAGTAATTTGATTACGTCACAGATGTAAGTTTACCCGGATAATTCAGCCGAGCCTTCCATTTTTCGTAGCCGGGAGGACCTGCATCAGAGACAAACAGATTGTCCGTAGGAATGTCTCCATTCTCCATTCCTAATGGATCGGCACAAGCTGTGGAGCAAAACAAAAAATGATCTGAGATAAAATCGGAAATCATGGAGACAATCTTCTCAACCCAAACGACTAAAGATGGGTCGGGTCAACGTTCTCAAGTAAAAAAAAAAATCAAATGCGAAGAAGATAAGGTTGCATGGTTTGAAAACAAAAGACTTCATTTTCAACATGAAAATAGAGTTAGTGCTCAGGCCTATTTCCTTGATTTCATTTTTGTTGGTTCTAGGAGGGCCGCGAATTGTTTTTCTCAAACGACTTCCGCATATTATGGGTGTACGCTATGGCTTTTTGGACTTCACTTTTCTGAAAACATGAGAAGAAATCATAAATTTAGTCAAAAAGAAATGAATTCGAACCTAATGAAATTCGGACTTTAATTCCCTTAAAAAAAATCCTCCGAATTAAGCCTCAGATTAGAAAAGAAAAAAAATTAGGGGGAACAGTTACGGTGACTCGAACCCACAACCCTGCGGTGCAAAATCACGACTCTATCGACTGAGCTAGCTATCGCACTACACGTCAAATCCTGGGGGGGGGGGGATTTTTTATATACCTGCCTACGTATCATAAAAGTATCGTAGAGGGCGCTAATCTACCATGTATGTGGATGTAGTTTGGGAAAAGAAAATTCGCAAGCCGGCCAGCCTAAAGTCCTCTTTGTTTTTCTCACTGACACACTGACTGAGTAACATTTTTGACTTAGGCCAAACAAAAAATAAGGATCTACTTGCATTTCTTATCTCCATAATTATAAAGCTCGAGGACAGTTGATCAGTCTTCTGTTTTGGCTTCTTATATAGCATATAGACTTGGCATAAGTCGTTTTTTTAGTGGGCCCTTTACACAACACTTGATGATACTCTGGTGATGAATTTAGGGCTGGTTGTGATGGCAACCGGTGTTGTGAATTTCGAAATAAATCCGACTTGAGTGAAGTCTATTTACAGCAGAAATCAAATACCTTTTGTATCTGTTGTCCAAGGTGGTTTGTAGAAATCCTCGGGATAGGACGAGTCAGCTGGTATCCTCTGCAAGAGATGTAATTGTCGACATTCACTGCAGGAGGAATCGTTCACTTGCGGGAACCAGCGGGTCTCCATCGGGTAGCGCGGATCTGGCTTCTTACGAAAGGTGCAACAGCTGGCTAAGAAACTGCCCGAGGCACCTAATGAAAAGACGAACGTGTGGAGCATGTACACCGACTTGTAATCAAGACTATTCATAAAAAAACACGCGCATAAAGAAGTAAAGCAGACGTTTACGGAGTAATATTTATGATAACTCCATGACGTTTACCTTTCTTTTGTTTGATATTATGAGGCACCATTTTGTATGGGCTGCCACATGGTGGGTCCACAAGGGTAATAATTTAAGCCGCGTTTTGCAACACTTGCCAAACCTGAATATTAACACCCTCATTATGTAGAAAAGAGGTATTTTAGTAATAAGTGTTTTGTCGCGCTTGTTAGTTATTTTGTATATATTTCAATAAACTTGCTTCATGTTTTCTTCATCGAATGTGATCGTGCAAATAAATTGCAAAACGTTCAGGCTCACCGTGATTTGAACGAATACAAAAAGCTGCGAAATGAAAAGTCATGACTATAGGCCTACTGACAAAACAATCTGCAGCAAGAAAAGCGAACATTTTAAAGGCGTGGAGGCCACATGAGACTATAGGGGCGCTGTTCAAGATACAAAATATGTATCTTTTAAGTTGTATGCTAACTTCCCTTATCACCAAAACGGTGCATTCAATGCTTTTGCATATCCGGTAATGTTTGTTCTAAAAGAAAACCTCACAAATCGGCAGTTTTGGTTCCTTAACATTAAAATCTGGGGGATCACGGCAATGATCCAACGGCCCATCCCCCCTGGTATCCATTTATTTTTTTGCCGGGGGGGGGGGGATTAATATCCCCCCCCCCAGCCATGTGGTTGCGAAGGGCGATTTCTAAAGGTTACGTAACACTTTATTTTGAAGAAACTACATGTACACACACATGTTCACGTTGGCGGGCGAAATCTTTGAAAATTAATTTCTCCCGTTTGGAAGACCGTATCTTCATGCGACTTTCAGGGTTTATTTCCCTTATAATGATCCAAGCATGTGCTAAAAATCGTTGTGATATGTTCTTTACTTTTCGTTGAAATTGGAAAACTAGGCCTGGCCACGTGCGTATTTGAAAGCTGTAACACTGGCGTTAGCAATGTCTTTTAATCTTTTCAAGCCTCACAAATAATAATAAGGTTACTACCCACTATGGTGTGCAGTAAAAATGTGCATAAAAGCCTCCTTCACGAGTTATTAATTGATAAATATCACCCTTTTTGCCGGCTTCCATTGGTCGATACCGAGACCCACGCTAAGTCACGCCATGTGACGCTAATGAATATGCTAATATACCCGCCGTTATTGTGTCATGCCAGGCCGAAATTGGTCAGCCGTAGCGCCTACGGCGCTATGAAAACCATGCAAGTGGGTTGGGTCGAAAAAATCCTCGTCGAGATTGTCCTTAGATATATATTTTGAGCTGTAACAAAAGCGTTAGCACCAACAGATTAAGCTGAAATTCGGAATATACTTAGATGATATAAGTGTTCAACTACTCGTGAAATAATAACTTTCGTAAATTCCTAGAAATTGATATAAATACATAGATTTGGGGTCGTTTTCAAACGATTTCTTCCAGACTTGAAAGTCTGCTTTACCAGTAACCAGTATTGAGGTTTCGGCATCGATGACGGCGATTTTTTTCACTGACATGAAGTTTAGAATTTCTTCTTCCGCTATAATTTAACATTTTAATCATACTGAGCATAATTATTTTCTGAGAAACACAACGTTCAAAAGACCATGTTTTTGAGGGTTCACGAATTTCACTGCACTGTTACAGCGTCTAAGTACGTAATTGGATTAGCTCAACTTGACAACCAGCCAAGCTACACCCTCGCAACCATATGGCTGCACCCCAACCCCAAATCCAGGATTTATGCCCTCGACAGGAACGAATTTGAATGCAATGCACACCTGTGACGTGGAAAAATCTTTGTCGATCGATCAAATTGAGTTCTTGATCAACCTCTTGTACAATTAACTTTTTTTTGTCGAGAGAACGACGATTGAATGAAGATGAAGTCAGCGTTCCAATTCACTTGAAATTGAATGGGCATGGCATTGAATCGAACGACTTTATGTTGAGATTGACCGGGAAAATTTGTAATTTCATCTTCGACTTCTCTTTCAACGAAAAATAAAAAGAAATATAATATGTCCGGAGCTCAATCAAACGACGCAAAAAAAGCTATGAAAATAGCCTAGCCTTACGTACGTAAAGTGTAGTACATGTAATGTCACGTATCATAAAAGAGTAATCCAGACACCATGCATTGTGGCACTGCCATGCACCAACGTCTTTTATGTCATTGGAACTCCAGCCCTTTCATCGCAAACCTTTCATTATTTATCACAACCTCTTTGTCTGGTGCCGCCTTGGCCGGCTACCCAATTTCTTTTGTCAGCGTTAATCTAGGGATTAGTGTAGCAACCCTTGCCTGTGCTCAATAGCCCGCATAAGCACGCAATGGCACGCAGTTGCCCGCAACGGCACGCAACGGCACGCAACGCTGACAAAAGAAATTGGGTAGCCGGCTCCGGACATATTATATTTCTTTTTATTTTTCGTTGAGAGCTTCGGTTTTAATTGAAAGACACCGAACGTTCTTACTGTAAATATGAACGTCAGTTGAAAGACTGCTTTATTTATGTCATTATTCTTAATTTGGAAAAGTTGGAAATGGAAAGTTCCACTCCATTATTCAAGTTAAACACCAATTATTGAAAGAGAAAGTATACACATCATCAAGTTCATTTTCATCATTCAACTTTATAGTCCTCCGATCAAAAGTCATGATAGGCACTGCTGTACATCAATCATAGGCCTGCACGTACGTATCGTCATGATATGTTGATAAAGTAATAGGCCTCATAATTGGGGCCGCGCCCATTGAGAGTCAAGTTGATTTTTTTGTTGCAATGGCGATTGGTATTTTATTTGCTGTAGGCCCATGCATGCACAATTGAAGTTGAATGTTTTGTTCGTTTCAGTAACTGTTGTATCCATTTTCTCATTGACATTAAAAAAAATGTTATGTGCTCTCAAATTTTCAATTTTGAATTGCACCGACCCATTTGCACTGACGACATTCCGGTACCCTGGCCGCGCGGATGCCAAATTTCAAAAGTAAATACATGTATCAGGTGTGTTTATGTTTATGAAGTTGATACTCCAATCAATCAAAGACTGTGACTCACATTTACATAATTAACAAGCAAACCGCGTAAAGATCGTGAGACTGTCTAAGCATCTTAGTGAAGTTTTGCTTTTGGTCCCCAAAAAGTGAAGTGATGCACCATATTCCACGAAACTTGACGCTGAAATTTCCAACAACTTCTAGAGCCAAATATGAAAAGATTCCCATATCTGGCCATCAGTAATTTTTCCCTTAAATGACCTATTAGCCATCAAAAAGTGATACTATATATGTCCTAAAAAAAATCTAAATTTGCAAGGACAAGTTTTGAATTGAGAAAACACTTAGAAATTTTCAGACCTGCAGTCCCGTAGGGTTTGTGCACAGGGTGACAAATGATTACCAGATATAGGAATCTTTCCGGCCATTTAGTTAATCCGGTTTTTATCACCTCCCGCCCCGATTTCCACGCAGCCCTGATTTTTTTTGGCACAATTGCAGAATACCCCGCCACTCAATCTACCAAAAGTATAGTTCCGTTCCCGCCCAGCACAACGCAGCACACGGAATATGTGTCCACGCATTATCCCTGTTTATAAAAACCACCACCGCGTGTCAGACAACGTCTGGCAATGGCCGATCCCGCTCCACACAACACGGAACATGCGTGCACGCGTTATTACTGTTAAATACCGCCAGCCAGACTACATGTAAGTCTGACACCACTTCCATCAGCGTACAGTACCATGCAGTTGTAGACCAGTCTGGCTGCGTCTCGCCGTTTACAAAATTCTCTCATTTCGCTTCTGCACCCCGACCTTTAAAAATTCTTTGCGGCAAGGTGCGGCAAGCTTTTAATAATTTCTTTTGATACCACTGTTTCAATAAAAGTCTGCACTTAGTTCTGGGTACGAGTGTACCAGTCCGTACCATTTTTATTTATAAAGTTATGATAAAGATTTTTCAAGTAGATTTTAATTCTACACGGTGTTTTAAATGAAAGTACCGGCTCACGCGGTAATGTTTGGGGCATTTCCTGTCCTTTCCTGGGCACTTTTATCATTTCGTTAAAATTTCCTGTCTTTTTGGAACGCGTGTAATTATTGGTACCACCAGAGTAGATGAGTCATGCTTGGCCCTGCCAAGTGTTTACAACCAACTAATGAGCGGATTAAGGGACTCAATGGCTTAAGTCCAAGACGATGTCTATTGTGCATTTCTGCGGTTTGTTTGTAATGTTGTACCGCCTGGCACTGAGCCCGTTTGCGTGCCACTGCGAGCAAGTCCGTGCCAATGCGGGCAGATGCGTGCCGATGCGTGCCGATGCGGGCCAGTGGGTTCAAAATCTCCTTTGTTCGAGCTTGCCTGCATGGCGCACGCGTGCGCACGGGGGCGCACGCAAATCGGAATTAATCCACGGGGCCTAAGTTTAGTCGGGCACCATTTGCAGTCATCAGCACACATTTGAAGCAAAAAAATCAGGTAAAAAAAAAGCCGCGTCGCCGCACCACTTTTTGGGCAAGCTCCATACCAGAAACCGGAGACTTTTTTTTTTTGAATTCGGCCCATTAATCAAACTCTTCAACGCGCCAATGGCCGTTGTCACATGCTGTGTGCCTTAAAAGGTCACGGTCTGCCAATTGAAGATTTAATTACTGTCTATAAAGGGTATCTCCGCCCCTTACTTAAATATCAGTTCCTGCCTGTAATGGTGCAATTTCAAATCACCAACAAAACCAACTGGACAAATAAATACAAAAGCGTGTCCTCAAATTAACTCTAGGTGCGGAATACAATGATTACATTAGTGCATTAGCTTCAGTTAAATTAGAAACATTGACTGACCGTCGTAGATCACTGTGCCTTGGATTTGCTAGAAACTTGACGTGTAATGAGAACATGGCGCATCTTATCCAACAACCTCAAACGAGTAATAAAGTGTTACGCCGGTCCAAACTAGTGTCTGAACCAAGATGCAAAACAAATAGATTCAGAAATAGTGCAATCACGTACTTAATCCGATTAATTAATTCCATGACATAATATGTGCATTGGTAAAAGGTCACTTTTGACAGCAGCTCACCTACATTGTATATTTTGAGATTTTTATTCATTGTACACTGTGTCTGAGATTTTTAAATGTTAAAGGATAAGTTTGATTTTTAAACTTACTCGTCCTAATATCCCAAATTATATTCCAAACATTACTGTGGATTCCCATTCCCTTCCCGAATAATGTAGTCTTTCCCTTCCCACCATGTGTCGATGTCCTTTTCCCCTACCACTCACCCAATTTCTTACTGCATTTTAATGTGTTAAACATGTAATTGTTGATTTGCTATTATCAATTTTGGGGTCCTTAAATTTTAGCTTCATCATTTCTTAATAGTTTAATTAAAATGATTACTTTTTAGTATTTTTAAATTAATGCATTCTTTATATATGTTGCTACAGCTTCACACAATTCCGCTACAGGCGGCGAGAAAGCTGATTTAATCAACCATTTATCTATCTATCTATCTATCTATCTATCTATCTATCTATGTATGGACATGTATAATATATGTCAAAACTGAAAGTCTTTCTGATATTGAGACGTTTTCCAAAATTAAAGCTCGTTCCTTGTGCTCGATCTTCAACAAATTTGATTTTGTTGTTATGGATACATTTTCAACTTATTCCAACAATCAAAACAGTTTTTCCACTTTTATTGGACGCCTGCAAACATCTGAAAAAGGGTTACTGCTTTGGGCACTATTGGCATTGCCTTGGCCGTAGAGGGCGACTGATGATTCTACATCAGTCGCGACTCTGCCAGACGGGGTTCGAGGTTGACTAATTAGCAACGGTTCTTTGAGTCGGCAAGTACACTGGTGAGGGCTCGGCAACAGCTTTCCCCACCCACCCACCCCACAAGGGAACACAGGAAGATGGCGCCGGCTCCGGTTTCTACTCTCCAATCGTTTCACACCCAGTCCTGAACAATGTAGAAGCTGGAGCCCAAAACAACAGAGCGGTGCAAATAGACTACTGTTGCCATTGTAGACTATTAGGTGAAACAAGGGCAACCGCACCAAATACAAAGAACAGAACTACAGGTAGAAAACACTAACTGACATGGAGTGTACTAACATAAAGTTGCCAAAATACAAAGGAAACTAACAGAAAACAACATCAATTTTGTGTGGACCAAGCAGCAGATTGGGGTAAGACATATTACAGAGATTTGTATAAGTGAGTTTTTAACATAGATTTAAATGTTTCTAAGGACGAGGCATTTTGAATTTTAGGAGGGAGACTGTTCCATAATTTGGGAGCGGCGACGGAGAGAGCTCTGTCACCATAGCGTGTTTTCACTCGAGGACCAGGCATAAGTTGAAGATGAGAGGATGTGGAAGAGCGTAGCCGGGTTGATGGAACTTTGGGTTTAATTAGTCCTGAGATATAAGTTGGACACTGACCATTACGAGTTTTGAAAGTAAGCAGAAGAATTTTAAACAGTATGCGTTGAATAATTGGAAGCCAGTGGAGATGACGAAGAATTGGGGTGATATCACCTACATTTCTTGATTTCTTCTAAATGACAGCAAGCCAGACGGAATAAATCAGGGTGGGATTTAGTACCAGTGCGAGCTTTAATCCAGGAAAGCTTTTTGATAATAATTAGGTAGGTTACTTTTGGGATAAATGCGGTGACCCTATATGCCTTTTAACCGTTGTTTACAGATATGCCTCCTTTTTTTTTATCGGATGCAGATAGAATAGAGAATATTGTGGGGGAAAATAAAACAACAAAAAACTGATGGAATGACTAAAACAGACGATTGGGAAACAAGGGCCGCTCAACAGAATGAAATTTTTTGGGGGGGGGGTTAAGAAAAGAAAAGAATCAGGAAACAAAACATACCCGTGATTGCTGTAGCTGAAACGACAATACAAAACCCCATCAGCGAATACAAGAGTGCATCCATGGCCCTTGATGAGAAGCAACTGCCAAAGTTGAAGATTTTCGTCTTATTTGAAGTACTGAAAAGATGAGTCGGCAACAGCGCGTGTGTGGTAATGTCGTCGTTGCCAACGTTTGTCGGCAATAAGTTTATAATTACGTTTTTGATATCAAAAGCACTCAGACGCCGACTTTCGAATCTTATGGTTTCGCGTCAAATTTCAAAATGACAAAAGTCATACTGAGGAATGACGAGTTGCAAAACGTAAACACTTTTTTGAGCCACGCGAATACTGGTGTCCGGTTTTGATATAAGACACAATTTGTTATGTCCTCCAACTCCTCTGGCATGCGCACTAATCCAGCAGTCAATGCCACCAAGACTTCGTGGAAGTAATTACCATGACGGTCTACATAGCAACGAAACGCCCCACGTACAATCAGCCATACCACTCAAGGATTCCTTGTATGCTGTGATAATACAGCGTATTAATATGTAACTACGGCGCTCCATGAGTGCCATCCACTTCTTTATTTACTCAGATAATTTATCACGTCATGTTGACATATCGCCGAGAGTAAGGCGGCTTAATCACATAATTGTATCGCTAAGTCGACTTACCGAATTCTATGAAGCCCGGGAAGGGACAGGGTTGAATTTTTTTTTGGAGTTTGCTAATTCGTTCGCACGAATTACTAATTCGTTCCCATGAATTAGTAATTCGTTCGCACGAATTAGCAATTCGTGCGAACGAATTACTAATTCGTGCGAACGAATTACTAATTCGTGCGAACGAATTAACAAACTCCAGTAATTCGTTCGCACGAATTAGTAATTCGTTCGCACGAATTAGGATTTCGTGGGAACGAATTAGCAAACTCCAAAAAAAAATTCCACCCTGTCCCTTCCCGGGCTTCATAGGCTTCATACCCGGGCTTCATACTAATTCGTTTCCACGAAATCCTAAATCGTGCGAACGAATTAGGATTTCGTGGGAACGAATTAGCAATTCGTGGGAACGAATTAGCAATTCGTGGGAACGAATTAGCAATTCGTGGGAACGAATTAGCAATTCGTGGGAACGAATTAGTAATTCGTGCGAACGAATTAGTATTTTGTGCGAACGAATTAGTATTTCGTGCGAACGAATTAGTAATTCGTGCGAACGAATTAGGATTTCGTGCGAACGAATTAGTAATTCGTGGGAACGAATTAGCAATTCGTTCGAACGAATTAGCAATTCGTGGGAACGAATTAGTAATTCGTGCGAACGAATTAGGATTTCGTGCGAACGAATTAGGATTTCGTGCGAACGAATTAGTAATTCGTGCGAACGAATTAGTAATTCGTGGGAACGAAATAGTAATTCGTGGGAACGAATTAGTAATTCGTGGGAACGAATTAGCAATTCGTGCGAACGAATAAGTAATTCGTGGGAACGAATTAATAATTAGTGCAAACGAATTAGTAATTCGTGCGAACGAATTAGTAATTCGTGGGGACGAATTAGCAATTCGTTCGAACGAATTAGCAATTCGTGGGAACGAATTAGTAATTCGTGCGAACGAATTAGGATTTCGTGCGAACGAATTAGTAATTCGTGCGAACGAATTAGTAATTCGTGGGAACGAAATAGTAATTCGTGGGAACGAATTAGTAATTCGTGGGAACGAATTAGCAATTCGTGCGAACGAATAAGTAATTCGTGGGAACGAATTAATAATTAGTGCAAACGAATTAGTAATTCGTGCGAACGAATTAGTAATTCGTGCGAACGAATTAGGATTTCGTGCGAACGAATTAGGATTTCGTGCGAACGAATTAGGATTTCGTGCGAACGAATTAGTAATTCGTGCGAACGAATTAGTAATTCGTGCGAACGAATTAGGATTTCGTGGGAACGAATTAGTAATTCGTGCGAACGAATTAGTAATTCGTGCGAACGAATTAGGATTTCGTGGGAACGAATTAGGATTTCGTGCGAACGAATTAGCAAATGCCAAAAAAAATGTCCACCCTGTCCCTTCTCGGGCTTCATACACAACCATTAGTTGCCTCTGCACGCCGCATTTCGATCAAATTTTCAGTCTCGGTGTCGTCGGGTATTAGTTTCTAGGAATGCTATTTAATAATTAAGAAATATCAAGGCCGTTTGCGAAAATAATTTACACGTTTCAAAATGTACCACAAACGTATTGACACTCAACTTTCCTTTAGTTCTAATTTTACATGTCTTTGTGTGTGTTTACTCGACTAAACCACAGATGTCCCCGGTTCGATGCCCCATGAGTTTGTAAGCTGGATAAACACAATCTACAAAGAAATAAATTTCGTCGAATTTTTTGGTTTGTTGTTTTATATTTTAATAACATCATGATGATGTAAATAACAGTTGATGACTTATTTTGAGGTAAAGTTAAATGTTCTTGTGGCAATAAAACAGACAAGTCAAGCCTAGCCAAGCTTTTCCCAAATCATAAAAAAATTATATTCAACTGGTGCCGAATGGTTATTCAATAATTGAGGCCTTGGCATGCATCTGTGTACACAATATCCCATTCGTGTGACGTTACGGGGTAATCCTGTACAATAGTACTGCCCAGCGCCCCTACTCCGACACCCCGAGAAATTATACTGGTATTATACGCCTTTCCCCAAAATACGGACAGAACCTGCTGGGTTAGGGGGTATTTGTACGTCCCGTAACATATTGTCAATAATCGTCGGATTTGAACAGCGACCGCTTTGAAAGTATGGTAAGAGCCACCCCCCCCCCTCTATTGATTTTAAGGAGCCAAGTGTCCGGACAAAAAAACCTGTCTACATTTCAGCATTGATTTACTGATGAACCCCCCCACAAAAATACCTGGTTTCGCCCCCTATTGTTGTTGTGCATATACGGCAATTATTATCGTCTACAAGGTGATCCAAATGCAATCAAATTTGATGCACAAATTTGATACAATGAACTATGTCTAATAAGAGCATGTTCTTTCACTCATCTGAAAAAAAGCAGTTACTGATATTGATCTATGCCAACAGAAGTTATGCATGTTTTACTTTAAGAAACCATTTTTATAGCTGTCCTTGGAGTGCCATTGAGCGTAGTGATAATACACACAAGCATTCATTAAAATGAGATATTAATAATTGAAATCAAGACCATTGTTTTTACTGTCAGTTGTAATGGTTTGCACATGAGGAACAAGTCAACTCTTTTTCTTCTGAAATGTTGTTAGCGATATAAAAATCCTTTGCAGGTTCTCGTTCATTCATCGAGGTGGGAAAACGTCCATGTTTCATGATACTCAATGTGTATTACATGTAACCAGTTCGTAGAATTATCAGAGGTGGACAGCCGAGCTTTTGTGATCTTTTTATTCAAATAGACATAACGTGAGATTTGAAGGTTTGCATGCTGGAAAGATACTAAGACAAGAAAAGTTTGCGGTAGCACCATGTGAATAACATTCTCCTGACGACGGGCAGAGCATACTGTTCGAAACGTTGAGTCCCTCGGTTCTTTTCAGAACCACACATACTCACAAAAGAGATTTATTCACATGGTGCTACCGCAAACTTATCTTGTTAGACATAACGCGGGAATAAAGTATGCAAATGACGCGAAATTTTCACAGTTAAAAGTCAATAAGATGTACTTTATCATTTTTTTCATAACGAAATTGAGCAAGCCGAATATTTAAAAATATTTTCAAATTCAGTAATTTTCTTTTTTGCCTCCCCTGCAAGGAGAAGCCGGTAGAAAGCCTTGCGAATCGGTATCGGCTGAGCACCGCATGCATGGTTGTATACACGGTAGCCTCATCAGTAACCTGTACTCTGAAACCGACCACTCGCATGGCGGTTTGCATCATGTCCTATTAGCCAATATATTCGGCTTTTCCAAAAAGAGAGACTGACAACAACATTCCAAAGGGAAAACGTTCCTTTTGCGCAACTCACAGGCAGATGTGATAAAAGTATAATATTGTCGAATTAGCCGGTTATGCTATAAAATATGACCGGCGTTTGCATGGTGATAAAGGAAGGATATTAAAAAACATGCTGACATATATTTACAGTTATAATTATTTTGTATTTCTTGAAAAAAAAAGGGTACAACATATTGGTACCATCAGTGGCGTAACTGGGTTGTGCCCCCCCCCCACAACGAATGCCCGTGGCATACCCCCCCCCCCCCCCGCCCGGCGCTCCCCGTTTAAAATTTTGAAATAAACAAAAAATTGTCATTTGCCTTCAGTGCCCCATTAAAAATTGTGTGCACCCATGCCCCCCCCCTCACCGGAATGAAACCTCTCTTTTAACGTCTTTCACCTGGTGTCTTTCGTCAAGGAGGAAAGTATCATTAACTTATTAATAGGGAAATTGTTTACGTTCTTGGGAATTTGAATTACATGTTTGACAAAATTTCATTCTTCCCGAGGGATTTTCTCAGCCTTAACGATTTAGGTCGATTTATGATCTAAAATCGGTTGTAATTTCATACTTCATGACGTCAGAAAACGTCACAGTAATATTGAGGCCGATGTCTCATTCAAAAGTGAACAAATTCTATATTGCTAGGAACGGAACTTTATCATAATGTGATGATCACAGTGTGATTTTAGTGTGCTAAAAGGCTAATCATAAGGTAAGGCCCTTTATAAAACATTAATTTAGTGTTGACAATAAGAGTTTTTATAGTGATATCTTTATGAAATCATTTCTCGTAATATATCAGACAAGAGTTTTGCTAAATTTCCGATATTCCAAAATAAGCCATGAGAGTCGTTTTATCTTAAATATGATCTCAATATGATTAAAAGCAAATCTTGAATTTGTTAGTGTCATTTAAGAAAGCAACAAGTTTTATGCAACCTGTCAATAAAGACATTTTTGGGAATTTATGATTGTTAATGTTTAACGTGAAGTGAATTACTTTCAACGGGATAAATAGGGGAAAACAAGGGAGAGGTGTGATTTCCTACGAAGCTTGGGGGAGTAATTTAAAGCAAGATGAAAATTAAAAAAACACAAATCAACTTCGACCCAGATCAAATCAACACCCTACAGTTTATCTCTTGTTCTTCTGCCAACTTATTGTTCATATAAGAACGGGTGGGGAAACCTCAAATGCACCGACGACAAGAAAGAATCCACGACAGTGCTTCAAAAACGGGATATCCATGCAGAACGAGATTTTTGCATGTCATCATCTCCACATCGTAAGTCGACTTGGCGAGATAATTTATCTCGACAAGTTGTCATCTTGACTTTAGGAAGTCGATTAGCGAGATATTTCATCTGGACAAGTCGTCATCTCGACTTCGGGAAGTCACCTTGGCGAGATAATACATCTGGACAAGTCGTCATGTCGACTTTTTATGGAAGTCGACTTGGAGAGATAATGCATCTGGACAAGTCACCAAGTCGACTTCCATAAAAAGTCGACTTGGCGAGATAATACATCTGGACAAGTCGTCAAGTCGACTTCGGTAAGTCGATTGGGCGATACAATTATGTGATTAAGTCGCCTTACTCTCGTTGATATGTCAACATGACGTGATAAATTATCTGAGTAAATAAAGAAGGGGATGGCACTCATGGAGCGCCGAATGTAACAGTTTACCGTATATCTATCTTGTTAATATTTATTAAATAAAAAAAAGGATGGACAAAAGGTAATAAATATTCCTTGCAAAATTCTAGAAAAGAGGATTAATGTTGGTATCTAAAGAAAACTCTACACAACTTCGCACATTATTACATTGCCACACAATAACTTATTCATAACTGAAAATTGCTTAAAATTCTTTTGACACTCTATATTTTATGAAGGAGGATAAACATTACAACAAAGTGGGATTTAAAACAACTATATACAGCAGCTTAAACATTATATTACATCACTGCCACCTTTTCAAAACTACAAAGTATCTGAACATTTCTTAATTAATGTTATTTGACATTCTATAAGTATCCAATGACGCCACTCATCACTAACCTAGGGATGCACCCTTGTATCAAAATTTCCATAGACACAGTGTAAATGTCTACGGGATAGAATGCCTATGATGTGAGCAGATTCGCTGATTAATTAGGCAAGACAACCGCCTCTTGACCTCTATATTTTGACCAATCAGCGGGCCCTTTCTACATTGGGTCTTCGGTCATTCATCTGTTAAGCGTCAAAGATAATGGGAAAAAAACTTGTGTCACGCGCTCTGTATATCATGTTACTCGATAATGCGCCCGGCTGTTGTATTTAATTACAAAACACTGCATTGGAATATTGACCAATCAAACCCTTTAGTCCTGATTGGGAATGAAATGACGTCATAATTTAGTAAAGTCGACTCCGATCTCTGGACAGGGAGGCCACATAAGGCCAAAAAAAATAAGTCGGTCTCTGGTCAGCGCGCGCGTCGATTTTAATCATGCGCGTCGATCTTTTTTCCCCAAAATGTTCCGCGGTAGCTCCAACAGCGCCCTCTATTTCCGCCCCTCCTCATTTTTTTTTTTACCAAAGAGCACCAAGGAATGGGAAATTGCACCAAGGCAAATGATCGAAAGCACCAAGGCAAATTATGGAGGACACCAATGTACATGAGGACACCCAAAAAGCAAAATAGTACCCACCTTGTCTGTACAATCCAAGCTTGAAGAAGAAAAAAAAGAAAAAGAAAAAAAAAAGCCGCGTGGCCGCGTCAATTCCGGAACTTTGGTCTGACCGGAGACCGAATATTTTTTTTGGCCTAAAGCTTATTCTCGATCGTAACCCCATGTAAAATTGTGCAGCAGCAGGATATTCCAGTCAAACCAGTGAGTTTGGCGGTTTTGAAACATCGTCTTTCATTAAAAAGACTTTTTGCCGTACTATATGGAGATCAATGCCTAGAATGAAGTTTGCCGAATTCATTTCGTCGACAATCGGATATCACCCGAGTATTTCCGAGTATAATATAGGTTTAATTAACTGCTAATTCTTTTTTTTTAACTTTTTAAAATGAGATGATAATAAATATTCTTTGCTTTCATTTAGAAAACTTCAAATTCAACGCCGATTTTGTGCATCGAGTAAACTCGGATCGTACGGGCGAACTTTTTGCAGCGTCATGTATTGTTTTGAATTTCACGACCGTTACTGAAATTTTCCAAAACTCGGTCTTCCTTCGGCTCTGCCTGCTAACAGTGGTATCTGGGTCAGTGTTGTAGGTCTCGAGACCGGTCTCGGTCTCGGTCTCAAGACCACTTTTTGTCGGTCTCGGTCTCGGTCTCGGTCTCGGGAGCTGTGGTCTCGGTCTTGGTCTCGGTCTCGGTCCCCAATGGTCTCGATATTTTGGCTGGTCTCGAGTCGAGACCAGCCAAAAAGTGAGGGGCGGATTCCGCCCCCGGCCCTTTTAGGGTTAAGTAAAGAATCAGTTTAGGGCAAATGTGACTGCAGTGTGATGTTAATGGACATGTCTCTCTTCACTTTCTAGTGAGTGAGGCATAGTCCAATAACCATTGGTCCTCTTCTTATTTCTCGTTTTTATTGTGGGATGATCTGTTGAAACAAGCACTTTATAGCCATCCTCATTGATTCCAAATACAACTGAGGTTTAAATCTTATGAATCAAGACTGAAACATTATTTTTACCGTCAGATTTTGTATTTTGAATATGGGAACAATTCAACTCTTTTTCCCTAGAAATATTGGTGATTTTTTTTCTATTTTCCTTTTTAATTTTTCCTTTATTCTGTGTAATTTGGATGTAATTTGGACCCTAAAAGCGCTCTATTTTGCAATGGAGTGTAGGCATCGTTTTTCAAAATGGCGATGGGCTTCAGGACTATTTTCTGGGGTGATCATCTTCAGATGGAAATTTCTCCTAAAAGTCATCAGTTGACCCCCCCGGAAATTGAAAAGAATATGAAAGATGATGAAATAAGCTTTAATTTGATGTGTGTCTCGAACACCTTGGAGAGTTGTGAGTATTTTTTCCCGAATTTCTGAAGTGGGAGCATTTACCATTGGGGTCTATTGAAGTTTATTTACTGGTCTGCTACCATATGCTGTTTACGGCCATCACAATAAACTATTAATATATTGGCAATATGTCGTACTTGTTAATCACTAAAATACTCAAGTAAATTGCCCAGCAAAGTAGCTGATGCGGGCGATACGATGGCACGGTACAAAACAAGGAGAGGCGTGCGCACTGAGCCATGAATCCTAAAAGTACATCTCGCCCACCACATTCAGTTTGTGACTGCGCCCTTCTATTGTGTCGGCCACATTCTCAATTAGCTTAATGACGATGATGACGGCGGGTAGATTAACAGAAGATAGATCAGGCAAATAGGGTTCATCAATCTTCTATAGTATATGTAACGTTATTGACATTAAACAAAAATAAAGTGGCATTACATTTCAGCCTTAGCCATCCTTCTTCAGAGGTAAATGACAGAGGAACAAGAAACAAACATGTAGGGGACACACAAACATGCAGGGTTGGAAGGAGAATCACAAAGAGGGATGTGGGGGGGGGGCAGACCAATCCATATCTGGCTACCATCTCTCAATTTTTTGGTCTACATGTACAAATCTATATTCCATGACAGAAATTTAAAAAAAAAAAATCAATATTTTCTTGCTCCAAATTTTTTTCGAATCAGGTTTACAAGGAGGTCCAATGTAAAATTAAAGTTGCATTTAAATATCCGTTAGTGGTCATTGCTGAAACCAAGGGGTGACTGTGGAGTTTAGGGTCCGAGTTCCTATAACAGATGAAACATCCACCTTTAACTTTTTACTTTTGTCAAGTTTCAACATGTTCAAGTTTTGCAAAAACTAGTACAAATTGTCGTACTCCTAAGTTAGGGTTTCTTCATCAGATTTACACTTTGTAGTAGTCAAACAATCAAAAAAAAATTTGAAAGTGGCAAAAATATATGGAGTTCATCAAATAAGGTTTTCCCCTTCTTTAAATTAGGTTGTTTCCAATTTTTTTAATTGATTGTGACAATAACAAATTCTGTTGCCATGTTGTAATTTATGGCGTGAAGCAAACACGAAGAGCACTCGCATGACACAATTAAGCAGGTACAAGTGATTCCTAACTTTCAATCACTTCCTTCACATCCCCATTAACATCAACATTTCAAGGACAGACTGTTCAGCTGCAATTAGTGTCTTGTTGTTTATTTAGATTATTGTTATTTATTATCCGCGGTCTCGGTCTCGGTCTCGGACCATTTCGGTCTCGGTCTCGGTCCGCCTTGAAGGGGCTGGTCTCGGTCCCGGTCTCGGTCTCGCAACTTCAGGTCTCGGTCTTGGTCTCGGTCTCGGACTATCCGGTCTCGACTACAACACTGGTCCACGCCTTCTCGAAAATATTAATTTCCTTTCCAATTTGTTAATATTAATATGAAATGTGATACTGCATATTGTTTCGTTAAGATCGCAACAGTTTAATTGAATACAAATCGTGTTTTCGTAACTCACGCCATACTCGCGCTGCTACGAATTGACTCTGTTTTTACCCCAGACACGGCAAACAAAAACAAACGCTAATGTAACGCACATGAAGGCACCAGACTATTCCTCATTTGCATACGTGTTCAAAAATCTTGCACATGCAAATTATCCAATACCAGGGTGAGAGAGAGAGCAGGTAGTGATGGGCGCGTACCGCTCGACACCCTGGGGACGAGGTTGATGCTTCACTTACTCAACGTGATAACATAGTTGTGCGCAAATTTCAAAATCAGCACCGTTTGATGTCCTTTATAATAATTGATGTTTTTTTAATAATTGATATTATTATCAAAACATTGAAGGGGATATATGCATGTTATTCACAGTAGCTGATTCAGAGCGGGGGAGCCTGCATGGTTACGAGGGTTGCACCCCAGCCGCCAGATATGTTTTACGGGGCAAAAAAATAATAAATGGAATGCAAAGGTTCCTAAGTTTCTTCTCAAATTGCTTTAGAAGGCATGTCTAGGAACACCCCCCCCCCCTTAGCAGGGGACGCCTTCACTATTTGGAGATAATTTTAGTGGTGCAAATAGGATGTGTGTTTTCTCTTTGTACACATTTTCTACTTCATATTTTGCACTAATTTTAGTGGATGCATAATATCTGAAACCTGCTTACTTTTTAAACACCATTATTCTCAACATTTGAATCTAGTTCCACGTGAACATGAACTTGAACTTCACTGAGGAAACTTTTTGTGGATGAAGCAATCGCCGCTTGAGTTTAAAGGGAAAATACAACATTTGCAAACATCGAAAAATACAACTACCAAGTTTTTACGAAATACCTTACTTGGATGTTGGTAAATGACAGTGACAAGCATTCTGTAAAATTATGACACCTGGTGTGAAGTCATTTTCAAGAAAATGGTATTTTTGCATACATTTCCAACGGTGGAAAAACCTAACTATTGTTCAACTACTGCTCCATATTTACCATTTGTTTCAGTTCAAATTGTGTTTGCTATTGGTTACATGTTCATGAACAGGTACAGGCCATCTAGACTGGTTCCCTTACCTTACAATTTACCGGCATCTATAAATTGAGCCATTTCATCTTTAGTGGAGTCAGGGAACCAGACAACTTGAACATTTTTGTTTTTCTTGGTTTTTCGAGCATTTTTGGTCACAAAACTTCAAACATGGCAGTGTAACAATATTTGATCTATTGTAATAGCCCTTCAACTTGTTCATTTCTAAAAATTACAGCGAAAGCCAATGATGTACATTCCCTTTAATACATTGCCCTGTCTCATCCCCTCAACAATTAATTGTATTATGTGATTTGAAAAACATCGTATACATCCTAAAATGCTGCTGTTATTTGTTACATCATTTATTACTATATTCATTACTTCATTTCTCGATTTAGTCATCTTTTGTTTTCCAATGAAAAATCCCGCTCACAAATACACCCGATTCCCCTCACACGCGTTTACCTAGCCGACGCTGGGGGCGTTCCTACCGCCGGATGGGACTTGTGGGAAACGAACATGGCGGCCTCCATGATTTAGAAAACAAATCAGGCGCGGCCTACACGGTGAGAATTTTTAATGCATATTATGCAATTACAGTCTTTGATATTGTCTAAATAGTCAGGACCTTTTCACAGATCTTAAAGACATTATTTAGAGGAACTCTTAAGTAGAATTTGAGAGACATATTTTCTTTCTACTCCGAAAATGTGAAACGGCATCACCATCGGCCCGCGGCCGCACGCGCAGCGGCCGCACGTACAGCAGCACGCGTGATGATGTTGAGGCGACGTACACAAGTACATAGGCCTATAGTCGTGTTCCCTAACGTGGCGCACTTCGAAGCTTACCCAACTTTCCTCGTGTAGTGTTGCCAAACCTCATTGTTGACAACCTGAAATTCATGCAGTAAAATACTAGTACTTCTACCTTATTAATGCTTGCTATTTAACCTCTGTGAACAATTTCGGTTTCATAAAATTTAATCCGAAATGCAAAAACGGTCGCGTCCGGAAATTGGGCACAAATTGGCGGAGTGTTCCCTAACGTGGCGCACTTGAATAAATCTCGGAAAATTCCAAATAGTAACATTTAAGAATTTCTGTAAACTTGATAAATTCTGATATTAATCATTATTATCTTTATTTACAAACCCTGCCAGATGTTTGTCAGAAAATTATTTTCTTATTTTTCGGGGCATTTTTAAAGGGTTCACTTTGCACTTGAAAATAAAATTGGAAAATCAGGCCAAAATTATTTTTTCTTTTAACTTTGTAACGGGTAAATAAACTCGCGATTTATGAACGGGAGTGTTTAGAACTTGATGAAATTTCACTTTCTTTGAAATTTCAGTTAAAACATTTGCTCTAGGCTAGCTAGGCGCTACAGGCGAAATATCAAAGTGCGCCACGTTAGGGGCTGCTCCACGTTAGGGTACATCAACAATATAGTATTAGGCCAAGTAAAAAAAAAAACAAGTTTCTCGTCCCCGCCCGCTTCCTTTTTGGAGGCCGCCGGGAGTTTTTAAATTATTTTTTATTTTTGAAAAATGTAGTAAAACAACACCGAAAAAGTCCACAAATTCATCGGAAAATAAATACCAATACAAATACAACTCTAATTGACACTGTGGGAAAAATTCCATACTGGGCCACGACTTTACCTGCCGCTAAACACATCAATTTTCACCTCACCTTGTGATTTCACCCAAGAGGAATCCAGGAAGCTGTGTTAATGCGGAAAAAAAATTAGGCAAAATGTGTTTTTAGAGCCCATTTTGGATGCACACGTCGTGCGGAACTAAGTTGAAGCAGCCGGTCAAAACTGATTGAAGTGTGGCTGACAGACAGCGGTACGCATGACGCATGACGCATGACATCGACAACCATGACGTCGCATGAGCCGGCCAATGATAGTGCAATACGTCATTATGAATATTTAGTTTATTTCAATGGCTACTTCAAATACGTCCAAAGATTGATTATTGCAACAGCGATCGTGCGCGGCCTAGGGGTTAAGAGTCTCGTGTTTCAAGTAAGAGTCCGAGGTTCGAATCTCGATGAAGTAAGTCAAAGGATACAACTTTCGGCGCTTGAAAATTAATTGAAAAAAAGTTGTGGCCCAGTACCTATTTTTTCCCGACACTGTAAATATGTTCAGTTCTCTTGTCCAACTTGTCTTTCATTTGAAAAGTCTCTTTGAACAGTTGACACAACCAACGGTTGCAGGAAATTTTAAAATGGCGGCCATCTTGAAAAAAATAAAAAAATAAAAAATAAAAGGCCCCGCTTCCTCCCTTTTTTTTCAAAAACCCCGGACGGGAAACTTTTCTTTTTTTTTACTTCGCCTTATGTGTAGGATGATATCGTAGGGATTGTGAGGTTTAGGACAGCTCACTTTATTACTTTATTAATTCTTGAAAAAGATTTTGTCGCTCGAAAATTCCATCGCCAACCTTGGGCAATCTTCTTTTAAATCAATAAATGACGCAATGTTTTTTAATATGAACAGTTTTTGTGGAGAAAATGTGACTTTCTTACCTGATTTCTTGTCATGCTTTTCGAGATTCGATCCCCGTACTCTCAACACTTAATGCACACATTTATCGAATTGAGCCTGCAAAATGCTTCAGTCATGTTAGGAATTAAAAAAGATTCGCAATGTTATGTTGCAATCCCATAACTGTGGCTGTTGAAAAATGCATTAAAAATTAAAATTCCCTGAAATTAGCACTACTTAAATTAAAATTCATGTTATCAACAAAACTATGCTTTAGTACTAGAATTCTCTTTGGGATGCCGTGTTCAATGTGTTGTTTATTTCAGTACTTTCATACTGTTTACAAATACAAGGATTAAAAATTAAAAAAATTACAAGGTTTAAAATTTGAAAAAGTTTACAACTTTTATGCAAGGGTTTTTAATCACGGTTATGTCCAAAAGTTTTATAACTACTTTGAAGCTTTTTGTTAATTCTTTTTGTTTTCTTTCGTTGGCAGGTTTTTCTTATGTAAATTTTACAGCAAAGATGGATGCAGGATTGCAAAAGAGGCATCTGCTTTTGATAAAGCAAATCGCAGTTTGTGCAATGTGGTCAAGAACTTCACGATCAGCTTCCCGTCAGTGCTTGCAGTCGGCACAAATCCTCAGACATAATCTCCAATTACGACCTGCCAAGAACTGCTCTACAATTGCAGAGAGATTCAGTATAGAGCCACATTTGCCGTACCGTCGTCCTTGGAACGTTGCCCCCCTTTCTGCTGTTGACTGTCAAAGTTGTAGCCTGAATCAACCGGCGCGATGGTACACCAGGGAAACGTCCCAGAAAAAGCTGGAGCGAAAGCTGGAGAAGATTGAAAAGCGCAATAAGGAGAAGAAAGAGAAGAAAGTCATTGAAATCAAAGAGAGAATGTCCATTCTGGAGCTTGCCGTTGCTATGGATATGGATCTAGGTAAGGGAATTAGGAAAGATTTCCATATGCAAAGTTCACTCAACACCCTGTGTACAAACCCTATGAGATTGGACTGAAAAATTGTAAGTGTTTTCTAAGAAAATGCTTGTATTTTCTCACTGCTCAAATTGACTTTGATGACATGAAATTGCTATCTGGGGGCTTGTTAGTCAATACAGAGGAAAATTAGTGAACTTCGTATATGGAAATCTTTCCGGGAATTAAGCACTAGTGTTAAAAACTAAGGGAAGAATTCTATACATGGACATCACAAATTTTTCCCTGTGGTGATCTACCAGCCATGAGAAAGCGATAACACGTCCTAAAAAGTCAAATTTAGCGGGGAAAATATTGAAGTATTTACTGAGAAAACACTTGGAATTTTTCAGACCAGTCTCATGGGGTTTGTGCACAGGGTGTCAGGTGATGTCCAGGTATGGAACTCTTTCCAAAACGAAAATTAAAGAATTTGTAGTTGTTTTTTTTTTTTGTACTGCAATGGTCTACAGACTACCTGTGGCCAAAACTGATGGCATTCAAACTGTTAAGCATTCAAATTTAAGTACATGTACAGAAAACATTTGTTTTGGAAAGAAAAACTTTATTTGCCAAAATGTCATTTGATTTACATTGCTCGTGAACACTTTATTCAAACAATTTCTATTGTATAATCGTATATTTCAGTGGCACCATTTCAAATATTCAGAACAAAAGGTGCATATTTGATGCCCAATTATCACAAATTAGTAATATGATAAGATGATTTTTTTCTTTAAGTTGGCCCAGTACATCACTCAAAAGAAACTGTGTTTAGGCCTTCTGAGGATTTGGTAAGACAGACCCTGTACAAGCCAACAAGCAATTTTGGTTTGTTACATAGATTTACAACTAGTCATACATGTATCAATATTGGCATTTTGATTGTAAAGAGTGTATTTTTCCTTTTCTCCTGCAGATTACTCTGTCAATCTTTGTATCTTTCATTCTTTTGTTTTCGTCCTTGTTTCTTCATAGATGGTGTTTATGAATGTCTGATGATGAAAACAACCATTGAAGATTTGAAACCTACAAAGGGTAAATTTTGATCTTTTCCCTCCAAAAATGTAATCAAAATGTGAGAAAAATAGTGAGTCACATGTAGTATGTAGTATGTAAAAGTGATGAACTTAATTAGATCAGAAAAGATGGTTTTATAAGCTTCTATAGTTTAGGTAAAAGCTTTTATAGCTTTTATAGTTTAGGTAAAAAAACACCCCACTAACAGGTGTTTCCTATTACCCAACCCAATCTGCAAAATCACACCAATCCCAAATCTTCTTATTTGGAAAAAAAATATGGTGCCGCACCCATCCTATTTTTTTGAGAACATCGTCCTACATTTTTTTGAGCTGTTGTACATTCAACAATGCTTAGTTGTCCATGATTGTAGGGATACTAGCAATCGATGGGAAGCTGATGTTGCAACCTTACTGACAGCATTCAAGTTCACAACTTTATCATGTTACCCATTATTTTTTATTGCCTTTTTGGCTCCGTTGCCAAAAGACAACCACTTTATGCATTCATGTACATTTTGTGGTGTTACAAACGTGTATGATGAAATGCGGACTTTTTGCGCACAGTTCTTATGAAAAGAAACAGAGAGTTAGCGTTTTCAAAACCGACAATCGTTCACTCTACCTGCATTACACAGTTTCATTTCTTACATTTGCAGTTCTAAGATTGGAGACAATCAAAGAAGTTCTTAAGTTGCTGGGCATAACGTACCGCTTTGCCTCCCTGCACAAAGAGGATGCCAAAGAGAACAAAGATGCTGTAAGAAGGTAAAAAGGGAGGGGTGGGTTGCCTGTTAAGCACCAAATAAGTTTCCATATTGACCCTCGGAAAATATAGGCAACTATTCATGCCCAGTTTTAACGAGTGTAATTGTGCGATTGTACCATGTGGGTTTGTGTGGTTCTGAAAAGAACCGGGGCAAAACTGAATGTTTTGGACAGTATGCTCTGCCTGTAGTCAGGAGACTGTGGCGATGGGGGAGCATGCTGTCCAAAATGTTAAGTTCCCCTGTTTTTTTTTCAGTACCACTCAAACTCACAATTCTTGTCACATGGTGCAACTGCAAACTTACCCTTATTCTTAATTCACCTTGCAAACTTTCAAATCTTATTTCTCCAGAACAGTCATCAAAGTATTGAAAGGTTAAATTTATAGGATGTTTTAGTGAAGTAGTGGACCCAAACATTGCTTGCTTGCTTGCTTCAGTCCGCCATCACATGTTATGCTTGGCTACCACTCTCACGCAACTCTTGATCTCCTGCCTCAAGCTGCTCTGTCCTGAGCGAGACGCTTGGCTTGTACACAGCTCTTTCCTGTCCATTCTTTGATGTTGTCAAACCGTTGTTTCTTTGACGACCCCTCCTTCTTGTTCCCTCTGCCATTCCTTCTATGAGCTGGAGAGCCAACGAACTAAACATTATATTGTAAAACCAAAGTGTAACTCTTTTCTTTTTTTTACAGGCCACCCCCTGAACCCTCCCAGCTGAAGCCACGCCCTCCTGTCGTCACGGTAATGGGTCATGTTGATCATGGGAAGACTACGCTATTGGACTCGCTTCGCAAGACCTCCGTGGCTGCTGGGGAGGCCGGCGGTATCACGCAGCATATCGGTGCTTTTCTAGGTTAGTGCTTGTTTTTGTAGTTTACACTTAGTTTGATACTACAATACCCTAGCTTGCGGCATTGTTTTCACACTTTGGAGATCCACACTGGATTTCTCCCTTGTCTATTTAAGGATTCCTTTCTCGATGAAATAGGCCTTTTCCTTATGATGTTCAAAACATACTGACTGAAACATCCTCTTCTCAAACGCAGAGATGAGAGGTTCAGTTCACTGTTCACTAAAATTGACCAAAATTGACTAGACCAAAACTTTTTTTGCTATAATTCGTCAGTTCAGTGCGCGACATCGCGTAGCTGCAATCGGCTGAGTGAGAACATGTCTCGGACGCTGAATTCAGGCTCATTTCAAAACATGACTCGGCAACTTTTGATTTGAAATCGTGATCCTAGAATATTGCTTTTACAGAATATACAGCATTCACCGAGCTGAAATTTCATCAGGGTAGTTGTTAAGCACCTTTCTTTAGATTTTGAGCACTTTTGTTGCTTCAAACGAACAAAATGCACAATTACAAATCATGGACGCTACCTTTAAGATTTTGAGCAATTTTGTTGGTTCAAATGAAAAAAAAATGCACAAAAAAGACAAATGATCCTATGTACCTTTATACAGCCTGATAGGAAAGCATAAGCTAGATATATTCCACCAGAACATAATTACTTTATGATTGCATCTTTACGTATTTTTACACCCTGCAGTTCCCCTTTCAACTGGTCAACAGATTACCTTCCTGGACACCCCAGGCCACGCGGCCTTCTCATCTATGAGAAAGAGGGGCGCTAACGTGACCGACATTGTCATCTTGGTTGTTGCAGCGGACGACAGCGTCATGGAACAGACTAGGGAGTCCATCAAATACGCTCAGAATGCTGGAGGTAAGAATGGAAAAAAGTGATACCAGCATTCGCTTCACTTGGACTGCTGTTCCAGAGTAACTCAAAACCGAATTTTCTAAAGATTGAATCAAATACAAACAACACACAATGTACGTGGAAAGTTTGACGTTTAAAAATGTTAGGAGTGACTACTTCAAAATATAGTGTTGTGCAGTCATTCAGAACAACTCCAGAGTCTGGCCAATTGAAAATAATACGCAAAGTTTGCCTGTCTGAAACCCAAATCTATTTGGGTCATTCTGAGACACTGCTATTAAATACAGTTTGGTTCAGTATGACTCGGCAAAGCTAGTTTTAAATGGGTGTAAGGCTGAGTCTTCAAGCTTGACAGTGTTGTAGCCGAGCGTTTTGAGTCAAGTCCGAGTCGCGAGTCACCTAGGTCGAGTCCAAGGCCAAGTATTGAGTCATTTGTTTCAAATCCGAGTCTGAGTTACAAGTCAATTGCTGATGCACATACATGTGCATGCTGACCTATGCATTGTACAAAACGGATGATGGACGCACATACATGTAAGCGATATGTAAGTGATGCACTGTCATGGGAAATAGGGTGGGGCACTTTTAATAACAAACATTATTATTTGCAACACCATCTGGAGAGTGGTGCGATACGGTTCATGTGCTTAACATTCTTTAGCGTTGTTTTAATGTATTTTTGGAAAATAAACACCCGAATTATGTTTCCTAAAGATGAATTTGTGGTAAAAAAAATGTGATTTTGCAAAGTCACGAGTCATTAGCGTCAAGTACGAGTCATGATGGTTGAGTCCGAATCCCAGTCCAAGTCTTTTGCTGATGTGACTCGAGTCGAATCCGAGTAACCAAAATTGTGACTCCACACGGACTCCAGTCCTGGACTCGAGTCCTACTTCAATGAAGCTTGAGAACTTGAAAGCTGTGATTCCTCTTAACATGGTTTCAAGAATTATATTAGTTGGGGCATTAATAGTAACAAAGGTAACACCCTATTTCATCTATCAGTAATATTTTCTTGTGTTTCTGTACAGTTCCCATCATCGTTGCCGTCAACAAGTGTGATAAACCAGGCGCTGATCCCGTGAGTCAAATCCCATGCATCTTAATATTTTCTCAAAGAATTTGCAAGATGAACAAAGAAATTGACTGGAGCGGGGTTTAAACCTGCGCCCTCCGGATGGCCGTTTTGGTGCTCTACCAACTGAGCTATCTAACCCTATGTTGGTAGTTCTCCCCATTTTTTCAATGTCTTTGTTCAAGTGGCGCTAGTCACACTTTTGTACACTACAAGTTGTGGTTCATACTCACCTTCCACGTATACAAAAGTGCAACTTGTTTTTCAGTACCATTTGTCATCAATTGCATAATTTTGTACACACATTATCAGTGTTTTGGACCAAACAAAGAGTATGGCTGGATTGCTAAGGAATTTCTGAACTGATCAGTCGTAATTTGAGCAAGATGTGCCCAGTAGTTTTTGAGTTAGACAACAAAGTATTAAGGGGGACTATCTTTTTTGGTTGAGTGTACAGTATTATCGGGCCGCAATTCTTCTTATAATTAAAACTAGGCCGTTTTTTGCTTGTTGTCTCATTCAAAGTGAATAATTTTTATATTGCTAGCAAAATATCAATTAAATGAAAAAGAAACTCTTACTTTTGGGGTCGAATTCAAAAATTGCACGGACTGTACATCTTTAAATTGATAAACTCTTAGACTTTTCAGGAAAAACGATCACAACAAGTTTCCAATTTGAGCCTTGACACAAAGCATGCACCCAATAGCATTTGCTTTAGCACACATACTGTAAGTATTTGAATTTACCACAATCTTGTTTTTTGCCTGAAATTAAAAAAGTAATTTTTAGAAACATTTAATAATCAACCCTCCCTGGTTTACTCAGGACTTTACCAAGCGAGATCTGTTAGGCCACGGCATTCAGCTGGAGGAGTTTGGTGGCGATGTACAGGCTGTGGAAATATCAGCGCTCAAGGTGAATTATTTTTAAAAAAAATTAATCAGTATAAAATACAAATGAATCAGTATAAAATAATGAAATTATATTGAAATAAAAATACAAAGAAAGGTTTGTGCATAATGGTGGAGTTGCTTTGTATCGCGCACAACAGTTTCTCCATTGAAGGGGCCTAGTGAGTGTACAGTGATCACGTGCCCGGATTCGTCCGTACTGTATGACATGGCTGCTTAAAAATGTAAGTGTAAATTCAGTCCAATTTTGAGAGATGTTATTGTTTGTATCTTAGGGTACCAACTTGGAAGCCTTGAGTGAAAGTGTGGTGGTCTTGGCCGAGCTGATGGAATTGGGTGGGGATCCAATGGGGCCGGTGGAAGCCACTGTCATTGAGTCACGGGTCGACAAGGGAAAAGGGTAAGGGCAATTCAATGGTTATTCACATTACGCTTCATTGGATCCCTTAACATTATGAGTGCTGTGGTCTTCAGATTGGACAATCTCTTTCCTTCTTTACTTAAACATACCCAATATTCAAGGTGTTTCCCTGACGACAACAACAAATGGCACTTTTTGGCAATATGGTTACTCACATTAACCAGAAAGGACATGCCAAAAAATGTCTTTTAATTCAGTGATTTCATTTGAATGAAACTGCAATAACCAAATGAGTATTTTTACCAAATTCAGGTATGGATGATAGAAAGAAAAAAGGCTAGTCACTCCAATTACGGTTACTCGCATTTAATACAGTTTGTCCACCCATTTTTGTACAAGTTTAAGCATAGACTCTAATAATAATAAAGAACTTGTTTGACAAAAAAGCCTCAACCTTTTACTCGGCCTTAAAACAAAAACTCATATTAACACATGCATTTTGCATGTAGAAACAAGCTACCAAAATGACTACCAAAATAAAACACCAATTTTTTGCAACTTGAGCGTAACTGCAACAATATTAAGACGATTGGCATCAGTCTGCACTAAAAAAAAAAAAAGACAATCGCACAGATGTAGAAATCAAACACAGTCAACCTGTGTGAAGTTATGACATCGCGCGCGCATCCGGATCATTGAATTCTATTGTGAATCATCATCGTGTCGTGGGTGACATGAGCATGATGGTAGCGACTATTCTTTGTCGCGATGACGCTTGTTCCAAGGTAATCACGTGATTTCTCAGTTTTGTGACCTGAGCAAGACTTTTTAAACTTGATTCGCAAGTAAATTGCATGTCAAGCTGAGGCCAGCTTTAAAGCTGTGTCACGGACATTACATAATGCTGGAGCTGCCCATATGCAAATATTATAAAATACCTGTAATATAATCCCCCTTTTGTTTATCATCAGTCCCATAGCAACAGCCATCATCCAGCGTGGCACATTAAAGCGAGGCAGTATCCTCGTCTGTGGCACGGCCCAGTGCAGGGTGCGGGCCATGTTCAACGACAAGGGTCAACAGGTGCAGAAAGCAGAGCCTGGTATTCCTGTAGAGGTGATTGGCTGGAAGAAACTACCCAACGCAGGGGAGCTGATACTGGAGGTGCAATCTGAGGTACATTGGGTTTAGGTGACTTTTCAGCTACTTGACATTCAGCCGACTTGGTTCAGTTCCATTCTCAAAATATCGTGGTTGCGACCAACCAGTACCCAACTACATTTCCGCTGATATATTTCTGGTTGAAGTTTTTTTTAAGTTGCGTTCCTCATGTTCTTCAACAAATTGATTTTTTTTTCTATTAATAAATCTTCAACTTGTATGTTTTATTCCAAACTCAAATTTTCCTTTTTTCCCTTTTTTTGACGCTTGCCACAACTGAAAAAACAGATCTGCTTTGCAAGCAGACTGGCTCCAGGTATGCACGTTATTGATACTGATTATGGGGCGGGAACCAGCCTACCCCGCGAGAACGAATTTACATGCATTATCTGGCAGCCAATAATTCAAAATTATAAAGTAATAGTTCAATAACTAATCATAGGCCGATTTTTTTTGGCAATCCATATGTCAATCAAAAGTGAATAACTTTTGTATTGCTAGAACAACTGCATGTAGAATGGAATCAATTCTTTTTCCAAGATGAAACTCGAAGATAGCACGGGGAAGGAATGTTTAAGTAAACGTTTGTCTTTATTGCAATCATGTTGGTTCCAAATTTCATCATGCCCCTGATGATTTAATCACGTGGGATTTTTTGTTTTTTTATTGGGCCAAACCCTGCGAAGCTACACCCTGCAAATTGATGACTGAATTAAACAATGCAAAGTTTGAGCTACGTTATGGGAATTAAATACAATTTTGTAAAGTTAATATTGTAAAGAATATAATTAGAAGTGTATATACACCTTCACAACATGAAGTTTCTGCGCTTGTAATTTTTATTGCACCTTGTGCTGACTGTAAAAACTGTTCCTCCTTTGCTGAAATATATTTTTTGTTCTAAAACAAACGTTGTTTTGGGGGACTTTTTTTGACAGAAGAGAGCCAAAGAAGTTGTGAGGTGGCGAGAGGAGACTGCAAGATCTGAGAAACTTGAATCAGAGTCTGTGATCATCGAAGAGAGGGCAGCAGAACACCAACGGGCGTACAAGGAACGCAAGCAGGCCAACAGCTTGCTACACTGGAAGACACTGCGAGCACAGAGGGCAGCAGAGCGGTTTGCTCGGCCGAAGGAGAACGTCAAAAGTGACGACCCTGAGCTCAATCTTGTCATCAAAGGTTCGTCATTTAGTAAGGGGGGGAGGGGGGAGGCAGGCGGAATTCTTAACAGGGTTGTAAGCAAGTCACCACAAGCAGTGTTGTAGGATTCAAGTCCAGGGCTTGGACTGGAGTTCATCTCAAGTTGCATTTTGGTGACTCGGACACGACTTGAGTCACACGGCAAAAGACTTGGACTCGGACTTGACCAACGTGACTCAGATTTGATGCTAAGGACTTGTAACTTGCAAGTCAAGTACCTTTTGAAACCATAAATCCGATGTTTATTTTCCGAAAGTAGTCGTAAAGCAACGCTTAAGACTATTTAGTACACACAATGTACCAATCCTCTCCCCAGGCGTTCATGCAAATAATAATGTGTTTTGAATACTCCCCTCGCTGTTTCCCATGATTGCGCCTTACTTTCATATTAATAAATACCTTGGAGAGTTGGTGGCTTCTGATTGATCGAGACTCGATCACGTGGGGGTGTATTAACGGTGATATAAAGACCGGCTTCAAAGAACAAGCGAAAAAATGGCCCCTGAACCAGCATTGATCCATCCCCATGCAAGACAATGATTGGCCAAATTTCAGTCCTACGGCAGCTTGTAAAAATACAGCACTGCACATGCGCTCAACCACCTTCGCGTGAGACTGACGCGCGCATACGTAACACAGTTGCTATGGGTACGCGCGCGTAAGGAAGTTTTCAAACGACATCGTACAGCAGTATACTGAGGATGTTTACGACGAAAGCGTAGATCTGCGATTTATTTTCTTTCAAACAATTCGCCCACCGACATATTTGCCTGTCCTAAACCAAGCATCTTTGTAATTCTGGACACAAGGAATATGTAAAAGAAATTTCAGCTTCCTCCATCAGGTAAAAATATGAAAAAATTGTTGTAATTTGTTTCGCTACGGCAGCAGAAGTTCATAGCCTGGACATCTCGGTCACCACTCGGTCAGCGGTCACCCCCAAACCCGGTCATTATCACGCAATGAAGACCGGATCTTCACACTGTTATTCATTTATTGCAAAACATGTATGTGTGTCCATGTCCTTGCACTCGTGACTTAGACTCGAACTCAACCCAAATGGTTGAGACTCGGTCTCAGACTCGGCCCAAGTGACTTGACTCTTGAGACTTGGACTCGACTCAAGTGACTCAACTACAACACTGACCCCAAGTAACTCACAAGTCATTTGGTCTCAAGTCAAGTAACAAGCTATTGAAATGAACCGTGATAAAGCCAATTCCTCCATCGTTCTCCATGCCATGTGATCTAACGTGGGATTTTACTTCTGATGTAATTGTGACAAACTTGCTGTGGACTTGTGATTGACTGAGTTGATTTCAACTCTGTGTAATCATTTTAACTGATTCTGATTGTGGGGTGCTGTGGTCCAATGGTTACGGTCTTCGACTCGTGTGCCGTGGTACATGGGTTCGAATTCTGACCGTGGGAACATGGTGCTTGTGCTCTTGAGCAAGGCACTTTACCATTATTGCTTCGTCCTTCGGATGGGACGTAAAGCCGTAGGTCTCGTGTGTTGTGTAATGCACGTTAAAGAAACCAGTAACACAATACCACGAAGAGAAGGGGTTTGCCCCGGTGTTTTTGGCTGTGGCTGCAATATGCGCCGCAGCACCTTGTAAACCATTATAAGGTGCTACATAATGGGTCTCATATTTCTCATAAACTTTATTTACCTTTCTTTAATATTGGACATAATTTTCAGCGCCTTGAGTACCTAATTGTTGGTAGATATATAAGACTCTATTATTATTATTATTCCGTAAAATCCCATCAATAATAAGAACCTTTTTAACTGTTTGGTTTCCATGGAAACAGGTGATGTAGATGGCTCCGTGGAGGCCATCTTGGATGCCTTAGCAACCTACGATTGCCAACAGCAGTGCAAGATGGACGTGCTTAGCTACGGTGTGGGGGTCATTTCAGACAAAGAGGTGGAGTTGGCGGACACATTCTCAGGTAAGACTAGTAACTTAGAGGCATTTAGGATCATTTGCATTTATCCAAAAGTAACTTACCGAATAATTATTAATCAAAAAGCTTACTTGGATTTAAAGATGGTACTGGTACTTGAACCCCGTGGAATTGTTCCGTCTGGCTTGATGTCATTTAGAAGAAATCAAGAAATGTAGCTGATTTCCAACGATCAGTGAATTGACGGATTTTTGAAATAAAGAGTACATTACAGGAAATGGTGTTTCAAAATGTTGTGAATTGTTCAAAAGGTTCAAAAGATCATGGTTCAAAAGATCATGGTTCAAAAGATCAAAACATTGTGCATGGTTTTTCACTGTTTTCTCGAAAAGTGTAATATCCACTGAGCTGAAATTTCAACAGGTTAGATTTTGAAGATTTGTCTTTTGATTTTGAGTGGTGTTAAATGCATGAAAAGCCTCTAACCCTAACTCCCTAAGTGTTTTTATTTGGAACATTCCTGGATCCACCACTGTGAAGGGACCCAATACCACTTTCTGTACTCAAACGTTTGAGGGGCAAAAAAAAAAATAGTTTGAGTAGTGACTGGGCAGCGATGCAGTAGAGTCAGTCACTAGTCTACCACAAGTCCACCACAAGTCATCAAGTCTCACTTCAAGTGACAACCTGTTCAAATGAACCATGATAAAGACATTCCTTTGTCATTGTTAAACTTCTGTTATTTGTGACCTGACTTGCGAGTTGATTGAATATTGACTTGGAATTGAATATTGACTCGTGAGATTTGCAATAATCTTCCCAAAGTCTTGGTGGATGTTGGAGTATTTTAGTGGTAGGGTAAATAAGAATTACTTTTTGAAAGGTGGTGTATGTTAGTACTATCCTGTTTTGAATAAAGTGTGTAATGGAAAGATATGAGCTTACTATGAGCTTACTTTGGCAGGAACTAATTAGTTTTTGTTGGAGTTGAAAGTTAAACGTGAGTTGAAAGTGACTCAAGTTTCACTCATGCATTGGATACAAGCTGGAATTTTACTAGTATTTCCCAAAAAAATATTAATATGTTTCTTATTGAAGATCTTATCTTACAGTTAAAGCAGTAAAACGATCATCCTTGAAGTGCATTAATTAATCAGTTTGATTTGTTCCCCTTGTAGGTGTAGTGATTGGATTCAACGTCACAGCGAGTCCTGAAGCTGAGGCCCTAGCCCAAGATAAAGGAGTACCAATGAAGATGCACTCTGTCATCTATAGAATGCTGGATGACATCAAAGATGAACTCAGCAGTCGACTACCACCCAAGGAGGAGCATGATATACAAGGTATGCAGAGTTAGACCATGTTCGAATCACTAGGCTAGCGGCTGCAGCCACTGGCTAGCGGCTGCAGCAACTTCCCATAGACTCATGTGTTATTGCCAGTCGTAGCCAAGTGATTCAGATACGGCTTTAGTCTGTGAGATCCAAGATATGAAGGCTCAGTTTGTGAGATCCATGTGACGTAGAATCAGTGTTTATTTTTTTTTCTTTCTGGTAATGAAACCGAGGATTCCTCAAAAGTGCCCTAGGCGCTGTAGCTGGAAAGTCTGAAGAAACCTGTGGAGAGAAGACAATGACAATTACAGTTTTAGAGGTGGGAGGAAAAGCCCAGAAGAATATTCTGAGGAAAACCCACGGAATCAGGCAGGGACTGAAAACCCAATCCACATGTTGGCCCAGGCAGGATTCGAACCAGTGTCACAGCGGTGGAAGGCGAGGAAAGTACCACTACGCCAACCTGACTCCCCTGACAACCTGAGTCCATACAGAAGCCATTAAGAAACAGCAGTTGTCTTGCTCCAAGAGTGGATTTGGTCTGTTCTCCCCTCTACTGCAAGAAATTGAAAGCCTGGGCTCCTTGCACAAGTACCCCCTCCCCGGTATTAGAAAATTGGGGAGACCATCTGGAAGAGACACTTAAACGCATTGCCGACACCGCCCGAGGCTCAAGCAAAAACGCTATGGCTTTGTGCACACTCAGAATAAAATCAAAATACTTTGCGTCATGCGCACACGAACCAGTATGCACATGCAGTGTGTCCACCCACTGGAGCTGTCAGAAGTGGTCAAACAGCGCCCTCTCCTGTTTACTCACAGAGCCCATACCTTATGAATGCATGCTACGGGGCGAGTCCAAAAAAAGCGGAACCCAAACCCCCACAAATTTATTTCATTTTTAAAAAAATTTGTAGTACCAAATATAATAAAGACTGGAAAGCCAATTTAATTAACTACTTTTAGATGAAAATATGACTGAAATTGCTCAATCCGTTCAAAGAATATTACCATTTAAACACAATGACCCTAAAACCTCTTTCGTCCAAACATGCGATTTCAAGAATCGTCATCATGATTGTTTTCAAACATAACCAGCGTTAAAACCTCAGTTTAAAATTTAACAATACTCAGCAAAGTGCTTTTGAAGGCCCGTCTTTTAAAAAAAGTGGATTTTATAAATCATATTGCTTGCCTCTAAAGTAGGGTTGTTAATAAAAATATTGTGTACTACAGTTGTTGAAACTAGTATTCTGTGTCTTTTTCTTTGTTGTTCCAAACAGTCAGAACACATAATAAATTGCTTTTTTGGACGAAATAGGTTTTAGGTCATTGCATTTAGATGGTTATATACTTTGAACGGATTGAGCAATTTCAGTAATTTTTTCATCAAAAAGTACTTAGTGTGCATGCAGGAATTTCGTGGGTCTGGGTGCCAAAGTTCCCAAGACTTGACTTGATTCATCGTGTTGATAGCGCCCCTACTGTGGCAACTTATGCCAGGGTTTGCTACTGGGTTCAGTCTGCAACTGAAAATTGGTCGAAAGTGAATCCTGTCGGTTTCTGTATGGTTCGTTTGTTGCCTGTTTTCAGGTGTTGATTTTATTTTAAATCTCCAACAGGTGAAGCCACAGTTATCCAAAACTTTGAGATCACAGTGGGCAAGCGCAAGGTTAGCATCGGGGGCTGCAGAGTGAACCAAGGCTCACTGCATGCCAGCAAGATGTTTAAAGTACTACGCAACGACGACGTCATACACCAAGGTACAAGCATTGATGTGCAATAGAAGGTTCTTGGTTCTTGGTTGGTTCATCTCCTAAATACTCTGCGTGGGAGTTTATACAAGAGACCAGAAACACCAGGGCAAACCCCTTCTCTTAGCGATAAGTGTCACTGGGTTTTTTTTACGTGCATTGGATTACACAACATACAGGACCTACGGCTTTACGTCCCATCCGAAGGATGAAGCAATAATGGTTAAGTGCCTTGCTCAAGGGCACAAGTGTCCACCCGGCGGGCTCGAACCCACGCCACTGTTGCCTCTGAAACACCAGAGGCCATGACAACTCCGGACTGGATAGGACCCAGTACCTGCCACTGCAAATAGTTTTTCTCAAAAATAATCTACAATTTAAAATATAATTCATTTTTCTTTCTTTTAACCCTGACTCCCTATCAAAGCCGTTTTGCTAGGATGTAGCCTTAATCATGCAAAATCCTCCAATTTGCCTCATGGACAAATACCATATCGCCTCAATCCTTCAAAGTCCTCCATTACATTGTATTTCTTGAATATGGGTCGTGGAGGGGTGACCACTGCCTGAATCCTGCAAAATCCTGCGGCAGCGACTGTCAGTACGTTGAGGCTTGGCCAGTGACATCCTGGAGCAGTGCGGAGGATTTCAAGCATAATCCAGGCCTCAGTATATTTTATGCATGGCTGAGCAAAAACAACACAAGGTCCGGCCCAAGACCTTGACAAAAAGCATCCTATGAAATCAGTAACGCACTTTTACCATGCAACTTCAATCCTCCAAATTCCTCCACTTTAGCAAAGAGGATTTTGAAGGATTCAGGGCAGTTAGGGTTTATAATGAAAGAAATGAAAAAGCAGAAACATGAAAAAAAGTACCAATTTTGTTGTTTTCTTTTGAAAAAAATGTTAGCAAAGCTTCGGGTCTCATAACATTTGGAAGATATTGAAAACTGTTACTCCCAAAATAATTTTGCTGAATGTTCCGGAATGGTCCCTTTGCTGAAAATCAATGACACGCTTGGAGGAATATGTTCTGGTTGATATACATGTATTAACAGAAGTAGAAAGTACCTGCTTTTATCCTCTTAATTATCTCAAGAAAACATCTCATCAAAGTATTTTTTTTCCGGATTTCCATGAATACCTCATATTATGGACATTTGATTGATTTATTGTCACGTTTTTCTGATAAATAATAATATTAAGACATGTAGCACTGATGATATCCTCATGATGTCCTCATTACAGGTGCGCTGTCATCCCTCAAGCATCTCAAAGACGACGTCAACACGGTCAAGAAAGGCATGGAGTGCGGTCTACGATTCCAGCAACCGCTAGAGTTACACGCCGGAGATACAATCATCTGCTATGACATCAAACATGTACCTCAAACTATCGACTGGCAGCTAGGGTTTTGATGACGGGCATTCCTTCCCCCTCCCCCTCCCCCCCAAAACAAACAACAGTAAACAATTTGAGAACGGCTACAATTAGCATACCGGGCGGATAGGTCACAAGTTTGTGTTGTCTTGTGACGTCAAGGGCTGATCCAGGGGGGGGGGGGGGCAAAGGGGGCCATGGCCCCCCCCCCAAAAAAAAACGAAACCAATTTTTTTATTTTTTTATGTGACATCGCAATAAAGGCAGGCAATGAGTACACCACCATCTTTTCCTCAAAAAAACATTGGTTAAAGTGGTCAGAAATTGCCTCAGATCACACCACAGAATCAAAACATTTTTCGGGGCCCTTAAGAGGGCCCCGAACCCCACGTTGTCATTTTTTTGACCCACTTTTTGGGGGGACCCAAAAATTTTTTGGCCCCCCAAAAAATTGTGTTCTGGATCCGCCCTTGTGTGACGTCATACGCAACTCACTATCCACCCTGTCTGTACACGGCCCAGATATATCGCTTGATACGCGTCATGTGAAAGGCATAGTAAACTTGTCAAATTTCATGTCTGTTTGTTTATTCAACACCTATTGGCTGGCGCTGGCGCACGGCTTGCATAAATCTGCATGTCTAGACATATCAGACGTTATACTGGACTTAGCTCCATGGATAACGGGGCATTTTGATAGAAGTACGTCCCGTCATACCATTCGCTCTTTTCACGCTTTTGCCATAAGCATGCAGAGCCTCGATTGGGCAACTTTTAGTTTACACAACAGATATAGCCGGTTCAGTGATTCCCATGTCAGGGTTCAGTGATACCCATGTATACCTGGAAATCACTGAACTGGCTATTATTCATTGTGTAAAGTTGCCAGATCGAGGCTCTGCATGCTTATGGCCGAGCCTGCAAAGAGCGAATTGTAACCTGTGCGTGATGGGACGAAATTCTGTTGTTAGTGCCCCTGTGATTACCACATGACCACAAAATGGCGGTATCCACGAAATATCTATGAAGCTGTTGAACAGAAAATATTGTTTGGCAAATTCACATGCTTTGCAAATGATGAGCTGGGAGCCAGTGACAAGCAATAGACATCACATGGCATTTTTGGCTGGTGACCTGTTTTTGCTAAGCCAGTATTTTCTGTGCTTAGTTGCAACTCCATGTAATTTGCCTCTGCTGTCAGATTATTTCATGTCAAATGAGATTAGTTCCTTAATGGAATTATATAAGCACTTCCACTAATAAAGCACTGTGTGCAATTTATGCAGTGGTGTAACGAAGGGGTGTGCCCCACCCCCTCCCCACATTAAGATCTTGAAATGAACAAAAATATGCATCATTTGCCTTAAGTCCCCCCCCCCTTGAAAAATCTGTGCACCCCCAGGTGCCTCCTAGAAGTTTAAACCTATAGTTACGCCACTGATTGTATGTTTTTAAGGAAACATTTGAAGTTGTTGCTATCGTATACATATGTACATGTGTGTATTTCGAATTAAATTTGAATATATTTATAACAATTTATTGAAAGTCAAATTTGGTGTGGAATTCATTTTGTTCATTGTGGTTTTGTTCTTTTGACAAATGAGAGCAGGCTGAGGGTTCCCTTTTACTTCCGCTTGTCTTTGCATCCATTTTTGATTAAGTTCACACAAATTATTTTTACTTTTTTTTTTTTACTTAGGGACCTCACAATGATATGCTTTTTAGGAATTGCGTATTATAAAAAAAATGAGCAAATCTGCAGTTATCAATCCTTATCTCTTAGCAGTTGTGTAGTTACAGGCCCCTCTTTCAATTTGGTCCTTTTTGAGTGTTTTTATCATTACAAAATGACATCTGCAACCTTAAGCAGTCTTTTAATTCTAATGACCCTATTTTTTGTAATTTTGAGCGGTATCATTTAGTAGCAAAATGTGATTTTCTTATGCATATTTTAGTTGATTTCCGTGCTGGTTTTGCTTCTATGTCATTTTACCCCCCCCCCCCCAGTTTCCCTTAAAATAATAAAATAATTCCCTGCATCCATGACAGTCCTGTTACTTTTAAATATCATTAACAAGTTGGGAGAGTCCAATAACCTAAAAGTGGATTTTTGTTCTCCTATCCGCTCCGTTCACAAGTAGCCCCTCACCGGCAAAGAAAGTACAGTTGGGGGTGACCGACCCACTGCGTGTTCATAGTACAAAGCCCCTGGTGTACGTGCATCACACACAAGGAATGGTGCACGTCAACCAGCTAAATGTCCCGCCCATGGGACGTCGTTGCTAGGTAAAAGGGTGCCCTCTTTCGTTAGTGCACGAAACCCATAGGAATGGGGCCAGTAACTACACAATCATCTATTTCTTTTCAGCAATGGATTTCAATGGGAAATGAGAGACACAGTGGGGAATCAATGGATAATGTGCATCCTTTGCCAGCTGCAATGTAGGTTCCGATGCTATCCAGCCCCCCCCCCACCCCACCCCAGGAATTTCTAAAGAAAATTCAATATTTTTGATCATCATCCACAAGTTGTCTTAACAATTTTACACCCTTGTACACGACAGTTGGTTACTTAATCAAGTGACAGCAATGAGCAAGTTTTGGTGAGGACCATTAGTTGACTAGTGGTTGATTTGTGACGTAACTTACACCTGCGCACCAGTAGACCTTTATCATGCTGCCACCATTTCAGTCATGTTCCCTATATCCATTAACAGAACTGATTGATGTTTGTCGTGCAAAAAGAAACCAGACAATTTTTCCGTCCAGCCTCGCTTTGGTTACGTTGGTTTGAATGGGAAAAATCCAAATGGCCGCAACATGATAATGATCTATAGCAATGTGTGAACGCCTCTAGTCAAACGATGGTCAAAACACCACAAAAAACTTTGTGGTCCTGGCTCTCCGCTGATATGCGCGTGGCTGTTTGTAAGTAGTGATGGAACCGTGCCCCGTGGTCTGGTTACAATATAGTCGACTGGAGTAGTCCAACCCAGTGTTTCCCCTCCCCATTCAAACGTGACGCGGCCCACCTCGCTACTTTCAGTGACCACCTTGCTCAATTTTTGCCAATATCACCACCTCGCTGTGAAGATTTACAATAAAGAAAACATCGATTGAACAATTTTCATTTTGTGTAATAATTATATGAGCGTTTTTCTTGACCTCTATGTATCAAGAACTCACAATTTCGATGTGTTTTTGGCATCATCGTGCATTTTTGTGAGCGCTGCATTCTTTTCAGTTTGCAGACTGTAAATTTTGTTTCAATCATCAATTTGAATTGTTACCACCTCCTTCAGTTCATTAGCCAGGGGAAACACTGGTCCAACCATACTTCCTTCGAGCGAAGTCAGTCAAACTTTATATAACTGACCTACAGATCCTTGTCATTTGATTGGTAAAACTAACATCACGTGACATTCCTTATTGCTCCCATTCACGCCGGGGCTTAAAAAGTTCGCCCATGGGGAATGGGATTTACTATTCAACAGTTGGGATCATCCTTGTTCCATGGCGCGGTATTTGTGTGCAAATGCCTGCTGGTGTGAGCGTTGAGCATCTTGTTCCCAAGAGCCATTAGCTAAAGTTGGGTTCAACCATTTCGTGGGTTGGATTGGAAGAGAGAAATACATTTCCCACCAATTTTGTATTGAAATAGAAGTTCATTTGAACTGTAAATCAAATGACAAGGATCTGTATGCAAGTTATATAAAACAAATATCGAGTGGCTTTAAATTGTGAAATGGGAGGCATATTATTGCTCGGTAAAATCTGGACTTTTCTATTTCATTTAGCTTCGCCTCGTGAAATAAAAAAGTCCAGATAAACCTTGCGATAATATTCCTCCCATTTCACTCTGAACCACTCAATATTTGAATAATAGTTAACAATAGTTGTCTCCTGAATTTGCTCACTGCTGAAAAGGTTTTACCCATTCTAAAAGTTCCAACGCGCATTTCTACTGTAAACTTGACTCAGAAATGATTACGAATCACACCATTCTTTTCTGTGTAACTGGACACGAGCTTGTGTCAGTTTTATTGTCAATCCTTGCAAAAACCACAAAGTTTACACACGGACCGATCTCGCATAACTGATTTGATTACATTTACTAGATCCAGTAGTTTGATGGGTTGATGTTTAGTTTTATACGACATTTACGGGAAAATGTGAAGTGGATTTTCAATTCCAGTTCATGATACTAGTTGGGGATTGTTTTTGACAGTGCACTGATTGGCTGTCTAATGCGTACATTGGAGTGAATCGTAGTCAGTTGGATCTACTTGTCCTTGAAGACGTATGTCAAGCAGCACTTGCCGCAGTACTGCCGGTCAAAGTGTGAGGCCATGAAGACACCGGCGCCGCACTCCTCGCTGGGGCACTCACGACGCAGACGAGTGATCTTGCCGTTAGCGTCAACCTGGGGAGGCAAACGATAGATTGAGGCATTTACTCGATGGAAAACGGATAAATGAGGGTTTAGCTTGAGAAAGCAGCCAATTCGATATTTTTATCTCGATTTGACAATTTCAGTTCCAGATATATACTACAGTTAACATGTGTGCTTTGGTCTATGATAAAATTGTAACTAAAACTGGAATCGTCCATGTTTTATGCCCAAACAAAAATGGAACTTATGTATCATTAATGTTTTGGAACTTTGTTATTACTTCATCAGAAGATCTTGTATTCATTTTAGTGGTCCCATACAGTGGATTGTGCTTCCCAAAAGAAAATTGTCAGATCTGTAATCCCTTTCTATATCACTGGTATCTGCGTATACCAGGAACAAAGGAGTGGCCCATCAACGAGCGATATACGTGATCGTTTTGTTCATCATGTTCTGAAATTCGTGAGGATTGGGAACTGGCTTTCACTGTATATGAAAGATTGTTGAAATATGAATGGGGATGGTTGTTATGAGCTTGTTTTAACTTGGGACAAAGTTGCTGGTTTAAAATTAAAATCTTGAACACACACGAAAGACGGGGGCATATGTCTGCTTCAGGGTGATGTTCAAAACAAAAAACATGAATTTTTGGTGATAACACCTCATCCACAGATTCTGTATTTTGATTGCCCAAGAGTGTGTCACATGGCATTTGCTATTTTTTATCTTGCTGTGCACAGCCAAAAAATATTATACAACGGTTGTCTCGGTCTGAAAAACTACCATACGCATAGAAACCAATGCAGCAACCAGAGGTCCATGTGCACATGCATGCGGGTGTGTGTCTTGCGTGTATTCCCATTCGCTACAGAGTTGGGTTCAAACATATCACAAAGGGTATTTTGGAAAAGTACAAGTAAATTTTAACTAATTTCGTACCGAAATAAATGTACAATTTTATTAGGCCATCAGCCTCGGTCCAAAATTTTGGCCACTAGTATCAAATGAGGGGAATAATCGTCATAGTGATTTTTGGCAAGGTATACACCTCCGGAGTTGGAAAATACGTGATAGCATTGCAGTGGTGGCAGCTTTTTGGGTGTTATCACCCTTTTTTCCCAAAATGTCCATCAAAATGCTTGTTACCACTCTATGGGTGGTATACCATGCGCATGCGCACTATAATCATTTATGCCCTGATTTGATACTGGCCAAACCCCCAGGCTGATGGCCTATATTGGAATTTGGTTAAATTAATCAGTTATCTCTTAAAATCAAGCAGAATCTGTGGTTGAGACATTATATAACAAATAGTGACTGCTTTAACTCGTGGTATAGTAAAATGATCCATGGAGGGTTCAATTTCACTCGGCTACGCCTCAGGAATACAGAACACTCCGTGAATCACCTTGGAAGACTAGTTTAAGCATGCCACTCGAAGCAGTCGATATTTGTATGACATGACCTTGAGTTTGTACTCACTTTGTAGTATTTGAGTACAGCCAGCTTGACCTTCTTCTTCTTATGCTTGATCTTCTTGGGCGTGGTGTAGGTCTTCTTCTTGCGCTTCTTGGCCCCGCCCCGCAGCCTCAGCACCAGGTGGAGCGTGGACTCCTTCTGGATGTTGTAGTCGGAGAGGGTGCGGCCGTCTTCCAGCTGCTTGCCGGCGAAGATCAGCCTCTGCTGGTCTGGCGGGATGCCTTCCTTGTCCTGGATCTTGGCCTTGACATTCTCGATGGTGTCGCTGGGCTCAACCTGAAACAGAAATGAAGCATTTTTTGGTTTAGTTCCATGGCTTTAGTTTAGGGCCATACACTCTTTATGTGTGTGGAGGGGGCTCTGACAACTCGACTCGTTTACCAACTCAACTTGGGACAACTTGACCGGTGGGACAACTCGACCAGTGTGACAAAACGACCGTCTGTGCGTCAAACGGAAAGACAAGTCGTCTGTTGAGACAAGTCGTCTATGGAGATATTAAAGTCGACTCACAATTTGTTAAGAAAACAAAAATTGTGGGCAAGGCGTTGGGCGATGGTACATTCAGCGGGCATGATGGGTTTGTTGGGCTTGGTTTGAAGGTGTATTTTGGGACCAGGTTGCGGACTTTTTGCCATTTCATCATTGAGCTGGCAGGGTTGGGCTGCTTGACGGGATACAATTATTGGGCTTGGCTCGGCCGAGTTGATGGGGCTGGGGTTGCCATACAAAGAACTGTACCCACTCGGCTCTTGCCCTCCCCCCCCCCCAAGTTTCTCGGTAATCATTCAATTTCAATCAGGGAAGTGTGTATTTAGCCGGATAGATTTATCCAGCTTTCTTTCAGTGAACAATAATTAAGCCGGCTAGGTTGAAGTTGTACAGCCCCCTCTTTAGACTTTAATGCGTTTACGAGTAGGCCTAACGTTAGGTCTACACAATTATAAAAGATATTTAATTACCACCATCGTTTGTGCCAAAATAAAATGGTCTGATTCCCATCTCATGAACAAAGTCAAAACGACAATGTTGGCGCGGAACCAGACTAATTGTTTGTCAAGGTGAAACTTTCAAAGTCCCAAAAAACAGTCACTGCGCATGTTCAGTGCCTATCCGGCAGAACATCGTGTACTAAAAGACAGCCGGATCCGGCTAAATATCCACTGTAAAACGACTTGCCTCGAGGGTGATGGTTTTACCCGTCAATGTCTTCACAAAAATCTGCATGGTTGCAGTGTGATGCCACCTACACGAAAGAATGATAAAAGGACAATATGTTGAAATGTTTAATTATCCAATTTATAACGTAAATTACGTAAAAGAATAGACTTTCTTGGAGCATAAAGTCTTACCGTTCCGGCAAAAATGGCGGCGGTGAAAGAGAGAAAGATTGGCCCACGTGGTACGTATGAGGGCGCTAGAACCAGCGGTCTTATCAAAAATCGTCACATGAGGGCGCATTTCTGTTTTGAGGCTGGTGGATAATCTGGTGAACTTCGTCAAGATTTGGCCAAAAATGGCTGTTTCTAAGAAGGCAGCAGCCCGTCTTGAGACCGAAATCGAGAAATATCGTGTTGAATGTAACTGGGAGAAGGTTTCTGAGCTGATCAAGAATACCAAGACGAAAATACCCGCACTAGGTATCGAGTTTAAACTAAACCCTTTTTTTCACATCCCAATGGCACTAGGCCTATAGCCCTTACACAGCTTGAGTAACTACAGCTCTAATGCCTATCGCATTAGATAGGCATTATAGCTGGAGTAACTTAAGCTAGGCCTATACCATGACAATCAAATGACAATGTTGACAATTTCATTTGTTGACCACTGACGTGACAGACCATGACAGATGTGCCCCACCCACTTCCATGTTCAATGTCGACAGTCGCGCATTTCATGCTGTTATTTATTATTTCGTACAGGCATGACATTGACAGGGAATACATGTAAACACACAAACTATAAAGAAAATACAGAATAAAACAACAATGTCAACTTTGGCTGTAATTTTCAGCATGTTCAGAAATGGACAAATTTGGGGGTTAGTACTAGTAGTCCACATTCGTCCATTTCTGAACAAACTTATAACTTTGGCAAGTATATATTGTAAAGTAATAACTAATATAGCAAGTACTAATATAGCAAGTAATAACTAATAATATAGCAATTATTGTCCTACACTTCACTGACCTGCTTAAAGTTTTGTGTTCATAGATGCTGGTAGTATGGTTCCCTGACCCTACTTCAGACCCTACTTCAGATGAAACGAAGCAATTTATAGACGTCAGTTAATCGTCAGGGCAGGGAACCAGACTAGCCGGGTTGAACCTGTTTATAGATGTGTACCCAATTGCAAACAGAATGTGGATTAACTAAATTTGGTAAATTGGGGGCAGTATTTGAAAAAGGTCAGTTTTTGCCAACGATGGTCATTCGACCATCGTTGGAAATTTATACAAAACTTCCACTTTTCTGAAAATGACAGCACACCAGGTGTCATGATTTCACAGGATGCTTGAGACTATTATTCACTTACAGTCAAGTAAGGTATTTCATAGTAATTTGATAGTTTGTTTTTTGATATTTGCAAATGTTGTTTATGCTCTCTATTTTAACACTTTGTTTAATTTGTAACCTGGTGAATTATTAAGCAACTTAGACCAATTTAGTTAAATATTTATAATAACGTGTATTTTATATAGTGATGCTTATTGCTCTTCGTAGATAAATATTATTTTGGGTCAAAAATTCATAAAAGTAAGTGAGGATATAAATGTCCTACACGACCTATGTGATTTATGTACAGGATGCAAGCTTCAGCTACATGTATCAGAAAACCAGCCCTTTTTTTCTCACTGAGTTCTATAATTTGTGGATTTGATTGATCAGCGTTGACAATTTTACACAGGCATGACATGGGTTTAATTTTTAATAGGCCCTGTATAATTTTAGCATGCAATTTTAATATAGTAACTATCAAAATTTCATAAAAAGATATCCCCTGACTTGACAGACCCCACTACAATATTGGTCCATTTCTCTGTTATAAAGTTTGTCACATGGCCATCATTGGTTGGTGAATTTTTATCGATTTGCCCTGGTGATCTCATAGTTTATCATGTTTTGTCTGTTTGTTGCAGAGACCCTTTCCCATTTAGCATTAGGAGAGAGCGAGTTGGAATTGTACCTGCTTCAGAACCCTCCCAGCGCAGCCGTCAAGAAGAATGCAAGCAAGCAGCTGGCCAACGCTAAGCACCACCTCCATCTGGCAGCCAAGTCAGGCAGCAAGGTCAGGGATCATAATTATGTGGATCATTGCTGTCTACTTCTACAGTACATTGCAACTGAAAGCTAACACTGCGAATGGGAATGGGAAATTTTGTGAAAAGAATTAGTGTTCGCATTCCCACCCGCATTTTCCATTTTGTGAAAATGTTTTGTCCACTTGTGTGCGAAAATGGTTTCCCACTAGTGTGAAAAGGTTTCCTAAAAACCTTTTCACAAAAAACCTAACAGTCGAATCGGGCATGTTTTCAGAAAAGTGGGGGTAGTATTCAAAATTGTGTCTAATGTATTGCTGAGTAGAATAATTGGTTTTCCAAACGATTTTTAGTTGGTTTCATTACGACGTTTTGTTCAAAAGATACAGCAATCACAATACGGGACTTGAAAAACCACTTGGCTACTTTTTCTTATTTATCAAGCTTACAGATCAAGGCGGTAGAATAAGTCACATGTTACTCTTGAACAAAGGAGATAAATCCTTTGTGTGTTTCTTTGACTGCGCTTTCTCACTTTCAAGGAAAGTGGCCCAAGACGATTTTCAACCCTTGAGTTCGATGAAGCGTAGCGTTTGTTCCAGTGCATCGATTTGAATGAAATAAATTTTGTTTGGTAGATTGGTTAGTTGAGTTTAAGAGGTAATTTGGAAATACTCCAAAACTCACATACAATATACCTGAATTAATTGGTTTTTGACTGTTTTGTTTTTGGTGGGACAACCTGTATATATGCGTATCTTGGCTTGTTTCTCCAAAAATTATGTATTGGTCTGTTCAATTATGCAGTGTTCCATTTGCATCAGAGCCAATAAATTATCTGGTTTTGTTACTCTAGATACCTTATGCATTCATGTGTTCATTTGTTTGCAGTGAGGCCTAATTATTATTATGTCTTGTTTCTCCAGCATGCCCTGCGCATCGACGCCCAGTTGCTGCTTGCCAAGCTAGAGTACGCTATCGGGGAATACGCTGACGTCTTGAAGCACTTCGATAAGATTCATCTGGAGGAATTCACCAAGTCGTCTATGTCCTGCACCAGACTCAAAGCAGTGGCTGAGGCATTTGCCATCAAAGGTACAACTCATCAAAAAGCAGTTAATTTAAATCAAATAATGTTTTAAAAGTTTAACAAAGAAATTGACTGGAGTGGGCCTTGAACCTGCGACCTCCAGATTGCTGTTCTGGCGCTCTACTAACTGAGCTATCCAGCCCTATGTTAACGGTTCCCCATTTTCGGAATGTCTTATGCAAAAGAAGACTAGACTTGCTAAGTTTAGCTGGACCCGAAGTCTCAATTGAGAAATATTTTTTATTCGGTGACTGAGTCAGTCAGTCAGTCAGTAGGCTGGGCCTCAAGGGCCAGCAAAAAGAGTAGAGATATCCGGCAGGGGTATAAAAAGTGCACTGTGAATCGATTTTACCTTCCAAAAACAAGGTATTTGTTGCTTGTGAAAATCTGTTTGAAACGGGAAGGGCTTTTCCCTTTGAGTATTTCAAATTGGAATTCAGATTCCAAATTTTTGATTAATTAAAAAGATTCAAATACATCTGTTTGATTCAAATCATCAAGAAATGAAGGGATATGCAATAAAAAAAAGACAAAAAGATAGACTTCTGATTCCAAAGTTGTTTTGCTTAATTGTCATTTGCGAATCCCTTTGTTATTAAATCATTGCAAGAGATTCTCTTGTAATATTCTTTTATTGTGCTGAAAAAGGCTTTACCTGTTCACCAAATGAAGAGGTTTTTTTTCCAAAACGCGATATATTTGGGAAAAAAAGTGAAAAAGTTTCACAGTCTTGAATTTTTTAACATAAAATTTTGAACGTAGTAGGCCCTATTAAACATACGCAGTTGAGTAGCTGTTTCTCCAAATACTTGTACATAATTTTTCACTTTATTGTTTTCTTACATTTGTGTTTAACTAGATAACAATTATTGAAACTGTACTTTTGGCAGCCAGGGGGGAGGGTGGGATTCTAAAATGTAAAAAAAAAATTCATTTATCGCTTTTTGGAAACAATCTCTTCAAATGTTGATATGACCACTAATGTTGGAGTTTATTGAATTATTGAAATTGCCTCAGCCTAACCTCAGAATGCTATTTGACCCCATCTTTGTCAGGAATGTGTAAGGAAAAGCAGGTCTCCTCCATCACCGATGAAGCGGAGAAACAGAAGTTAAAGGAGGACATTGCCCTGTGCTTTGAGAAGGCAGGAGACATGGCACTGCTGTATCTACAGGTGTGTTAAGTAATGGTCATTTCAAATTTTCTGGTGAATATACCCATATCAAAAAGGTAATTCAGTATACAGGGTGGACCAAAAAAACCCCGAAACCGAGGTATTATTGCTAATTGGAACAGAAGTAGGGCACATGTGAATCAAAGGGAGATATCCTCTGTTAGGGTTGAATCTCCTCTGTAAAATGACACCCTGATTATGTCATTACATTCACGGTTGACTGAGCAGTGACCAATTTTATGAAAGGGTCTACTTACAGAATTGCGCCACTTCTCAATTGGTTTTTGTGGTGTCATTTGTCACAGAGTAAAGGCTATGGTTGCCAATCAAGGCAGAAGAGGGGAAAAAGAGATTTCACCATGGAAAAAACCCACAAATGCATATACAGGGTTCCCAGCCACTCTGGTTTTCAGTGAAAACCTTGAGAATGAGTTTCCATTTTTCCAGTCAGGGAAAACTCAGGGGATTTGGGGAAAACACCAAAAATCAGGGGAAACTCGGGGAATTTAACAGTGACCAAGAAATGAAAGTTTTTGTGCCAGTTTGGCATATGTTGGTCTTGTGCCATGTGTCCAAGTCGTGTTCATTGACTGACTCAAAAAGTCAAAGGATGGCTACAAGTACAAGGGGTAGAGGGGAGGCCATTGCTTGTCAACAAGTTGCCTGCGTATTATCAGTATCTTAGTTGCTTTGCTGCAACCACTTCTTGACATACATGTACTAACAACCTTGTTAAAGTGACAATATTTCTAAAGAATTTTGGAAATTTCTCAGGGAGTTTTGTTTTCTTTAAGTGCTGGAAACCCTGATACTCCCCACAGCTCACTAACCGTTCTTTGACTGCTGTTGACAGTGTTTGGACTTAAGAAAGATTCAAAGCTAACAAAGCCCTACAAGTATTTGGAAAGCCTTCAATGTAAAATAGCAATGTCTGTTTTGTTCGACATAATTCTTTTTCATTGGGAAGATGTAAATCTAATAATGGGTTTTTGCCCATTAGTGACGCAATTTAATAAACTGTATACCCGGTGCTGTTTGAGAGCTGTCCGAAAAAACTAAATCACAAGCTCGGTTCTGCGAATCAATACTATGATGACTCCTTGCATTCCAGTAAGTGGTGTCTGTGGTAGTAAAAAGGTCACTGGTTCGAGTCCACCCAAAGTAGCTTGTTTTTTTTTCTCTCAAGTTCTTAGGCAGAACTGAGAACACATATATTGTTCATAGAATAGGGTAGCTTATAAAAACTCTCCTTGTAGGTCAAGCATTTTAATAACTCATGAAATGTGTCCCTCATGCATATTCATGAAATGTGTCCCGCATGCATATTCATGTTCATTGACCCAGGAGGTGGACAAAGGTCGTGGAGCAGGCTCAGTGTTGTCCTCTACTAGTAGTCTCGGTGGAAGCGGCAACTTGGTAGGACCTGTGCTGGAGACTGCTGTACAGAGAGCGCCGCTCATACACATACAGGAGGGGTAAGAAAGCTCAGGACTGTATTCGTTTGTAAGCATAACTTTCTGGGCGTTTTTGCAAGGAACTTTGCTTAACCCTAACCATCCCAACGCCATCAAAATCCATCCCCCAATTTTGATGGATTTTGGGGGACTTAATTGGTCCAGAAGGCCTGGCGTGACTAACTATTGATGGAGTATGATGGACTTGGGCCTGATGGCCTGAAACAGTGCCAGGGGTATCCGATTGATTTTGCCTAGCTTTCTGTACTGCTATTGTGAAAAAAGCCATGTGTAGCAAGTCCACGAATGTCAACCAGTGCGTCAGTGGATTCCATTATGTCATGTACAGTTTTGTATTAGACGCACAGTGATCGATGGATTTTGATGGAATTGGTCCAGTAAAACAGACGCTAGGGAGTTAGGGTTAATCATCCAAAAATTGTTGTCCATAAAGCCAAATCTATATTTCTTTGTCACATTGTATTTTCAAGAAGCATTAAGCAGTGTTGTTAACCCTATAACCATCCCCAACCCTTCAAAATCCAACTGCAGGTTTTGTTGGAATCTGTTGGAGTGAGTACTGCACTAGTAAACTGATTATGTTTTACATGGGGTCAGGAATACCACCATAATCAGAGTCAGACAGTTTGGGTGTAGAGTTTACCATATGGTGTTGGGTTTTGCAGGAGTGAGCAAGGTTCCCAGTAAATCACTCAAGGGGGTTAGGGTTACATGGTTAGATTTGTATTTTATTCCTCTAATACAGCCGGTCCATGACAAGCGAGGTCGCTATCTAACGATGAATCAAATCCAGTCTAGACAATATTGGCAGCGCTACCCAGGAAATTCCAAGCATACCTCACGCGCACTGTATTCAAGCTAATGCATGCATGTGAGGTACATGAGATTTAATACAGTGCACGTGAGGTATGCTCGGAATTTCCCGGGTAGCGCTGCCAATATTGCCAAGACTGGATTTGATTCATCTTGCTGATAGAAGCCTCCACCGCCGCGGCAACTTAACCGAGTGTCACGGGAGTGGCTGCAAAGTAGGAAAATAAAAATTCAAATGCAATTCAAAGCAGTGTCTGGGCTCTACATGTGCCTTCCTCTCTGCTGCCAAATCTTCCGAAACATCCTTGTGGATGTGGATCTGGGGAGCTCAGGATTAACCCTTAATCCCTAAATCCATTTGATAGGCATCTACCTGAAAAAAAAGGAAATTTATTGTTTTACAAATCCCAACATTTTTCTCTTCAAGGCTGTCATTTTGGCAAACAAACAGCAAACACACGCTCCGTTCATAGAAGTGGCCCCTGAACATGGACAGCAATATAACGTGAAATTGTCAAACAGAAATCAGAGGAATTTTGTTAATCTTTCCAACTTTGTTTTTTGCAGTTTTTGACCAAAAAGGTATTTATGAATGGGAGTAATAGTGGGATTGAGCAGCTAGGGGCCTGATTGCCGATAATGGCCCATGCCTTGGGCTCAGACATAGAGCTATATTAAATTACTAGAGCGCTAACTCCTCATTCTTGCGCGCGGAGACGCTTTGAAGCCGCTCTGGGCGCAGACATTTTGAATTTATGTGCCTGTTTGTAGAACACAATCAAAAGATTGTGTTCTACAAAGCGGAGACGCTTTGAAGCCGCTCTGGGCGCAGACATTTTGAATTTATGTGCCTGTTTGTAGAACACAATCAAAATAGATGGATTGAATTTGAAAGTGTACTCTAAATGCAACGTGCAAGTAGAAGATACGCAAACAACTTAAGCGCGCCATGACAGTTCAAAAAACGTCACAGCGAAAAGCATCTGCAGCGGAGGGACGCGCACACATTGCGCTGCTTGCGTAGAGCAAAATCAAACGCTCATTTGCTGATCGTGCGTTTCGGTTTCGGGCGTATCGGCTTTGATGACGCACCCGTATGGAATACAAACGCAGATATGCAAATAGCCATACAAAAGCCGTACACAATTTCGAGTTTTCCATAGGTTTGTGCACAAACATTGATACGCCCAGCAGGCATTACTATGTATATCGAGTTAGCGCTCTAGTAATTTAATATAGCTCTATGGGCTCAGACCATTATTGGCGGTCAGGCCCCTAACTGGTTTGCAGCCAGACGTATAAAACTGCTCCGTCGCACTAATATTCCATTATTAAAGAAAACGGTTGTGCTCTGCTTTCCTCAATCTTCTTAAAGATTAAATATTTTCTAAATCTGTAAAGTTTTTAGATGGAATGGTCAATCCTTTTACAAATCTGCATTTAGCACTTAACAAAGTTTTTCTACAATTTATCCTGAATCTTGTTTTTTTTTTCAATAGGAGATTGGATCAAGGTATCGGTCGGTTCCGTCAGATTCTGAAGGCCGTGGAGGCTAGGACTTCCCAGGGTATCCGCACCACCATGGCCAGAGAGTTAGCTGAGGTCCTGCTGAGAGGTAATGATGACTACAGCCCTCCCAGTCTTGGTTTTCAACAGGGTTGAGATTGATCAGGATTTTTCTGATTCATGAAAAATAAAATTTAGAAAGCCTTTTAAAATCTGGAAATCCAGAGTATTTACCGTAAAGGTGTTTTTACCTGTAAAAAGTTCAAAACGAAACAAAAAGAAATGGATATTTCAAGGACTGCCTTAGGACAAATTCAAACATACGTGAATACCATGGACTCTACATTACTCTGGGGCCCTTTGGTACCCTCCCATAACATCTGCCGATTATTTTGTTGATTTTTCATTTTCCTTCAATCTACAGGTTTTTTTCTCTAGAAACCCTGCTTAATCCAACCTTTCAAACAAACTTGTTGTTTCTGCTCACTGTTAGATATTGGATTGAGCATTTTTCCCCCTAGAAAGTAATTTCTGTTTTTCCTCCAGCCTCTAAAACTGAACAAATGCCTCCATTATTTTCTTCCTCTGCAAGGCCTCTGAGTTACCGTTTCTCGTGCATTCACAAGAGTCCATGGTTTCATAACCAAAAAGAAGTAAATCGCTATTAGCACTGAAGTTGTCCAGGTTAATAGTCTGTTTGTCTGAATGTTATGCCCAGGTGTCTGTAAGAACAGATACACGCCACCCCAGATTGAGAAGGAACCGGAGAAAGAAGAGAAGTCTAGTACCCCGGGTTCTCTGCCCCGAGGGCTAGGCTCGGCCTCTCTATCCTCACTCAGACCGGTCAGCTCCAGAGGCTCCTTAAGGCCCAAGATGTACACCACAGAAAGGTGAGGCAACAATCATTTAATTGCGGATAATGTCATCTTTTTTTTTTTTTAATTTTCAACAATTTGAGAGGGGATGAAAGAGTTTCCACTGTTATGGAAGTGGCATTGTATAAAGGATACTTTCAGCTCATTAGCCTTGGTCACTGCTCTCGTTGTTATTCTTCTTGTACGTGGTAATCAATCGGCGGCATATCCTCGGCCTCGACCTCGCGCACTATGCAGTACATGTAAAAATACAGCGCAAATAGCGACCGCATGCGGCCACTATTTTTATGCAAATCAGTTGGACCCGATAGAAAGCCTTGGTTCAGTCGTCCTTGTGAGGTTTTGGGGGTGGTTCTCATTATGCTAATAGCCTAAGCTGACCTTGAATGTTGTTTTCTTATTGGTGGATCGTTGCGTGGAAACTTGCATAGCGGTGAAACGTGGCACCGTACATAATGCATACACGCACGTTGTGTGTCTCTGCGCACGGCACCAATGCACACAAAAAATGTGGTCTCTGTCACGTCCGCAAAAGGCGAATAGCTGCAAATAATTTGATGACGTCAGGATTTGCCAAGGTGTGATTGGACACTTCACATTTGCCCCGCCTTTACGCATCTATATTCGCATATGAGGTCATGCGCTAGAAATCCAGCGCAAAATAAAAAAAAAAACATAAGCTTTCGCCGACGACTGAGCCAAGGCTCTCGATTGGGCCCAACTGATTTGCATAAAAACAGTGGCCGCATGAGGTACCCAGTTCATAGGGTGAAATTTGACGGTGGACACTGGAAATTAATTGACCATCTACCATGTTTGCTGAAACAAATTTTGCATCATACGTGCGAGTTAACATGACATTGCTGGGTCATTTTTGTTTGATAAGTTTTTGTGTGTAATTAATTTCACTCTCTGCTAATAGTGACCATGGCTCTGTGTGCGAACATGAGCGGGCGCTCTTTGAGTTTGGTCTCCCCGAACTCTCCCGTTCTTACCGTTGAGGGGGTACTTGTACTCGGAGCCCATGGTGGCCACACCCTAAATGCCAATAGCGGCCACAAACAATCAGCTTTTTTGACGTTCCTTTTGAAGCAACATGTGAAAGGTTCTTTGTAATCACTCGGGAAATGGCATTCGGTCGACGGCTGGGGCATGACTTGTTTTCGCCACCTTTATTTTTCTGTAATGTCTGTTTGGCAATGCCAGCGTTAAGGGTCAACTAGAGTTTCTCTCGCAACAATTTTCCAGCAGTGGCAAAATACTTATGGTAAAGGTTTGATGGGAAGCTTATATTAGAAAAAGTCTAATACGAATATGAGCAAACTTGTGTGGGTAAAATACCCTCACATATATAACAGTTTAATTACCCTTCTTTCCCAGTAGAGGGCAGTTAGTTCCCATTTAGCCCCTTTGTATACATGTCATCAAAGTAGACCCCCTTGTAATTTAGGCTTGGGCGACTCTAATATTTTAGAATCAGTTCTGATATATCAGGAGTTATTATCCCAATGGAAATGATTCCAATTTTTGGGGAAAATTAAAGGAGAAAACCAAATTAATCTCATTTAAGTGAGCTGTACTAGTGAGTCACATACATGCAAACATGGTCATTTCGCAAATTGTTATTGCAATCTGAAACATGATTATTCATCACCTGAAATTCATTATGATTTTTTTTCACCAGTGAAAACATCAGCTTACTCTTGGATATGGGCCAGAGGCTATCTCTAAGCTTTGTTATTAGTCGATCTCTTCCAAGAATTTCCCAAACTCATTTTGGAGTTTACCCATCTTCAGAATTGACCTTTTTTTTTCTTTCTTTTTTTCTGTCTGGTAATAAAACCAAGGATTCCTCAAAAGTACCCCAGGCACTGTAGCCCGAAAGTCTGTAAAAACCTGTAGAGAGGAGACAGTGGGAAGACATTACAGTATTACAGGTATAGGAGGAAAACCCCAGAAGAATATTCTGAGGAAAAACCCATGGAACCAGGTAGCCGGGGATTAAAAAACCCAATCCACATGTGGTCTGCGGGGCAGGAATCAAACCTAAGTGCCAAGCCCAGCCTTGTACCAACTCTTTCAAAACTTATCCCTCAAGAGAAGTGAGAGTCATGATTCCACGTAACATTTGATTGTATGCAGTTTTTGGCACATTTGAGTCGCCCAAGCCTAGCCTGTACATGTAGAATTGTAGACTATATAACCCAATCTCTCCATGTTCATATACAGCCGTCCCAGTCACTGCCCAGATGAACTGTAAGTTTCCCCCTGGTATCTCATTCCTGGTGATGGTACAATTAATGATCTGTCAGTCTTGAGTCTACACCTGTGCCTGTCTGCTGTGCTTGCATCAGTTTTTAACCCTAACCCTTCCAAATCCTTCAAAATCCACCAGGATGGTGGAAAATTTGGCGTAGGAAGAGGCAGTCCTCATGTAATATTACTTTACTTGAGACCGTCGTGGCTGTTCTATAAGAATGTGCCGTAAGTTTCCTTTACAAATGGTGGATGTTGTTGGATTTAGGAAGGTGTTTGCAAAAAACGTGCCGAAGGAGTAAGGTTAATTAATGAAGATGTTTGTTTCAATTTTCAAAGAACAACTCAAAGAACTTTGGGAATTAGAAACAAACTTGGTATTGAAATACACTCTGAATTCACAGCGGCCATCTTGGATATCCCATACCCATGCATGAGAGTGCGAGTGTCAAAGTAATACCAGGTCCGAATTACGTGGCTACGGCTTTTGGAACCAGCTGAATCCGCTTCCCTTAGACTTTTGTGTTACTGTAGCCAAGGAATCAGATGCAGCCTATGGCTATGGCTATGGCTTAAAATGACACACTAGTCTATGGGAAGTGGCTGCAGCCGCTACCATAGACCTGTGTGTAATATCAAGTCGTAGCCAAGTAATTCGTACACGGCCTTAGGGGTACACATCGGTAAAAAGGCCTAAACCCATCCGCCGAGCTCATGAATAAAAGTTATACCCTCAAAATATTCTATATTAGAGAGTTTTGAGAGCCATAACATTGGGGAATTGAAGAGATATGGCAACGAACCTTTGGCCAGGACTTGGGGCTTTCAATTCTGAGCATTTTGGATGCAATTGGCTCGAAAGCGGCGCTATTTTGCCATGTTGTGGAGGGATCGTTTTTCAAGATGGCTACTTTTCCGCTTTGGGAAAAATAGAGATTGCTTCTTTGGGTGAGAAGTTCTCAAAAAGTCAATGGTCAACCAACCCAAAAATGAACAGAAAATGAAAGATGACGTGTTGATCATCATTTTTCTGTACAGCTTAAATACCTGGGAGAGTTTCAGTATTTTTCAAAGAATTTTGAAGTATGGACATTTAGCATGGTGTCTATGGGAATTTTAATACAAAGGTGCATCCTTAGGCTCGGATGGAAAAGAAGCCTGATGCCATTGGTGTGTTGATACACATGACACTCCTTGTAGCTGGGAACTAGACAAGATGGCCGCCATGTGTGCAGCCTGCTTGAGACCTGAAGTGTGGTTTCTAGTCCTGTTACCCTTCCCCTTCTATTGCACTGTCTTATGGTGACGGGTGTGTTTCTTCAATTAACCTGTCCGTAATCTTTGTCTAGTTTCCTACACCCTAGCCTGTCTGTCCAGCACTGCTTCTGGGTACGTCCACCAAGGTCTTATTGCCAACATACCCGTATAGGCCTACAATTTCATATTTTCAATCAAAATGTTCCTCAAGATTTTCTCAAAAATGAAAGTTTTTATTGAGAGCATAAGTGAATGTCACTGTATTCCGTGATTCAATTACATTTGCATATGTATGCATTTGATCGTGAACAGACAAGTTACTGATTCAAACTGAAATACTTGATAAATTTTTGACGAAATGTAAATAATTCTGTAAAATCTAATCCATATCACCCATTACTAAAAGTATGTGTAATTTGCACCATTACTAAGTTGCTCGTCACCGAAAAAAAACACCCAAATTCCTAAAGATACCGGTAGTGTAATCTACCAGCACTCTGTAAATGAAAAAATGAGCTGACTTGGCATAGTGTATTTGCTAAGCCTTATTCCCCGCTTAGCATCTTCCCTAGGCTAGATTGAGTGAACCCAGGCTTTGTCGTGTGTGGCCTGCTGAATGTAACACGTATTATACTCCGTAGCTTGCTGCATTGTGGTACATGCATTGATATACTAACACTAACCCCGCAAACTAAGCTGTTTCGGCGTAGAATGTGCACAGTCAGTATGAGATAGCACAGTTAGAATCTACCGCACACAGATATGGCATGAAATGTGCAATGTGAAGTCATTCCCAATGTTTCAGAAATTCAACAGACTACCCAAGTTCTAAATGTAGTACTACATGCACATACTTCTGTATAGCGTTATTTGCCTCACACTGATCCATGTACGTACATGTGTTCATTACGTGCATGTAGAGAGATATGCACACTTTATCTGCGTACTTGTTCACAAATTAACACACATGTGTTTATGGTTATTGACACATCTTGCGCAAATGGTAAAAAAAGAAAGCATTGCTTGGTGCAAGTGCAAAATAGAATGAAGACATGATACTGAATTTTCGTCCTTGATTTTTTTTAATAAGTGATTTATTACTGTACTTGTTGCCCTTAGTGGCAGAATCTACAGTACACAAACACAAATTTACAAATAAAAATGGGAAGAAAATGAAATTATAAATAGAAATAGATATCATTTGATAAAATGTCATATTTGAATGCAACAGAAGTATCCCAATTAAGGATAACAGAGGTAAAAAGAATGGGCATGACACAGAAAAAAAAAGGAACAGAGGACTTGGTGAGGGAAAGAAACCTATAATGAAGAATTATAGTATCAAGCTTGCAAGAAAATATCATTGACTGCATGTACAAGGCAAGGTGTGGTCTTTTTTTCCTGTGCAAGATGGTGTTGATGTCCATGAATTTGTTTCAATTCCATAAAGCTCATTCACAAAAGCACCAAATAACACACAAACCAAAACTGATGTCCCTACAAACAGTTCAAGTTATAAACGACCATAGAAATGAAATATTTGGTTCCTCGTGAAACCAAATAAATGATTTGTTTTTGGCGTTGTGTTCTTTTCAGCCTGTTCGTGCCTAAGAATGTTGAAGAAGAAGCACTGTTGCTTTTGCTGATCAGCGAGCTTCAGGTTAGTCCCTTTGGAAAAAAATAATACTTATCGAGCTTTATAATTAAACAACCAATAACACCACAAACATTTTTGAAAAATAAATTAAGTGTGACTTTTGTCATGACAGTAAAAAGCACTGTATTTATTTCTCAATCTACCTTATGCATTAAAGGTAGAGCATATCATTTGCAGCTATCCAAAAAATAAGATTATTTTTTCTGAAAATTTCAATTTTCGCAAAAGGCAAAATTTTCCAGCCAACATCTGATATCCAGCCAAACGCCACAAATACTGATTCACAAGAGTCATTTCAACAGTATTTGTACGATATTTCTTGCTGAAACCTCATATGTTTTAATACTCCGGGGTGTGCACAGGAGCATAAATTGTACAAAAATAGGCCATGCACAACGTCCAATTTAAGATCAACACACAGTCCACCTCCACCCGTCACCCGGAGGCGAGTCGAGTCAATTTTGACGTTTTCACCTGTCAGCCGTGCCGGTGTACAAAAACAGCCAGTGCATGTCATCCTCCGATGTGAACTGGTTAAGTGCCCTATCCCCTGCAAATTGAACCCAGTTTCGCCTCTGGTATGAAGCTTTGGGAAACTAGCACACACAAAATGAAAGCTGTCTATCATGGGTTTTCCACCCACATGTGTAAACCAGGGTTGTGTGATTTGTCCCGATTGGCCCTGATTTCAGGATTAAAAAAAATCCCTTTTAAAATCTGGAGTTCCTGAGGTTCTACCGTAAAGGTATTTTTACCAATAAAAGTTAATGTAAAACAAAATAAATAGGTTGTTTAAGGGGTGCCTTTAAAGTCATAAATACAAACATATACCATAGACCCTATGTTGCTCTGGGGTCCTTGACAACCCTCAAACCCTCTCCTGATAGTCTCGTGGATTTGTCAGTTTCCCCCAGTCTCACTCTTGGTAAACTCATATTGTGAATTTAGGCTTCCTGTTGCCAGAACACTGGTATTAAAGTTTGCCTACACTGAGCGTTCTTGTTTTTTTTATCTTCCTGTGTAGGTCAACCGTGATGTTGTTCTGAGTCGCTCCAAGGAGCACACTCAGAGTAGAGAGCACACTTTCCTTCATGCTACGGCTGTCTACGACTTGCTTGCCATCACGCTGTCTAGGAGAGTCCAGTACAGTATGCTTGCTGATGTAAGAAAACTCTTTGTGTGAAGTTCATCTAAGAACATGAAACGCACTGTCGGTACACCAGGTCATGCACCAGTATCCATTCATTAACATTTACAATTGCATTTACTTGATTTGTCAGGGTGTAACAATTAGAAAACAGCACTCACAGTGATTTGCCTCACATAAAAATAAATTCATATAAACTATTTTAATGCTATGAGATGTTTTAAATGAGCACTATTGAGGAAACAGCAAATTGGCTTCTGTTAACGATTACATTCAGTTCTAAGGCCGTGACAGGTACCTGGGTATCCGTAGCTGATTACGGGTACCCGATTCCATTTTATCAATTTTATTACCTGAAACTGCCTTTGTCAATTTCGACACATCATTTCAGAAAGGCAAGCACCCTTTTCTATTGATTACTTGCTGATATATTGTTTGAAAAAAAACTAAGTAAAACATCTTTTGAGTTCATTTACCAACAATCTCCCGATGTCAAGATTGCGGGTAAATCAATGAAAAGAACCAATCACAACGCACGTACCAAGTGCTACTCGGCAGGCAACTTGCGTGAAGCACGTATGCGCTGAATGGCAAAGCATCAAAGCACGCCACCATTTGCACGTGCAACTTACCATAGGCCAGCCTGCGAGGGCTAGCTATGCTTACTAGGCGATGGCGCAGCCAGCCATTACACACAGAGTGTAGGCCGTTCGCTGACTGATGGCTGCTCAACGGACTTCATATAAATAAAGTCAACTTTTAAGTCCACTTGAGATTTTCGCTGTCTGGCCGCCTTCAAATAAAGGGTATGAACAACGCATGCGTGACGTACTTCCACCAGTGACTCTGCTCCACGAGCAGGGTCTGTGGTGGCTGACCCAGGTGAGCCCCGACAATGACGTCAGAGCTAATTGAACGGCATGGGGCTGACCCGTGTCAATCCGGTCGAGCTAAACGAACTCACCCTAATACTCCTTATATCATAAAGGTAAACAACGGTAAACCAGATTTTTGTTATCAAAAGACTCAGATATTTTTTCATCCATGCCATCACTTGGAGTATCCGAGTGCTGATGCCTGATCACTATCATTTTCAAGACGGCAGATTATTCTTGATTGTTTTCAGCTTTTGGATGGGACCATGAAGTTTTCCTACCAGGAGTTTCACATGTGGTACCAGTTTGCACTGGCTCTCATCAGTGCTGGCAGGGTAAGACTGATAGACAAATTAATGGGAGATTGACTTGTGACTCCATGCAAGAACTGTAGATGACACTGCTATCTTGCATGGTCCATCGAAGGACAAAACATGCACATAAAATTTGAAAATTTTATGTGCGCAAACCTGTGGTTTTGGCATGAGACAAATACAGGTGGTAACGTATTAACCCTCCTGCTATGTAAACAGTCACAGACAGTCAAAAATATCTTGCAGTGGCTGCAATATGCGCTGCAGCACCTTGTTTACCCTTTATAAAGGTGCTACATAATGGGTTTCATATTTCTCATAAACTTCATTTACCTGTCTTTAAAAAATACACATAATTACCAGCGCCTTGAGTACCTAATTGTTGGTAGATACGTGCACTATATAAGACTCGTGCATTATCCTGCATTAATTTACTTCTACTTCCCCTGCTATACTTTAAACAAAGGCTAGTCACCAGCAGTCAGATCATATGTCAAGCAAGCACTGTGACTAGTCAAACTTGGTCAACAGATAAAGCAGGCACGTTGTGGTCACAGCTGTTTTATCACTCACCAGTTAAAGCATATAGCTGTATCAAGTTACTTAAACAGTCCCAGCCAGTGAATCCCGCTTCAATGTACCGGGTAGGCTGGGAATTCTTAACTTTTGAAAATAGTTGCTTGATTTATTTTGACTGAAAGGGCTACTTGGCACAGAATGTATGTTTGCATAGGAGGGTTACTGGTACTCGGATTTCCTTTGATATTGTCACTATTTGTCATTAAGTCTGTAGTCTTTCACAATACTTTCTCAAAATGTTTTCAACTAAAAAAAATTGTTATGGGGATTGCTGTGCAACAGTCATAAACCAACATGTAGGTGGTTCACTTTGTGTGATTGGTTAACATCTCCCTACAGTTGACCAATCAACAGCCAGAATTTGTGACATCTTTCCGGGGTCACAAGTAATCCCATCCATGGCAAAAATCAGATCAAATGGATTTCATTTTGAGTGAAATTATTCAAATCTCATCCCTTGTGCTAAATATTTGGTTGGCATTGTGTTTTTAATTTATGTAGTACACGAGGGCATTGTTGGTGCTGCGAGAGTGTGCCACGATGCAACCAAAGAATGAGCTAGTGTTGCTACAAGCCACCAAGATATGCCTAGAGAAACTCAACATGGTAAGGAAAAGTTTTCTGAGATCTTCAGCACATACAGTGGAACGTTGCTACAGGTATACCGAACACCGCTATACCGAACATTTGGCTATTCCGAACATCGTGCTTGGCTCCTGATTTTTTGTGTACAAAACGTATCGAACATTGTTGTTCAAAAATGTCAACAGAAGAGCGACAAGTGGCTATTATATTCCCAAGGAATAGAAGGGGAAAGCCACCCATTGCTGTAGGTAGTAAGCTCATAAACTGTGTAATTACATTATTCAAAAGTCGGCATGTGTTCAAAGTCGTCTGTCAGTAACTACCAGGGCGTGCAGGGTGAAGTTCTGAAGGGCGCTATTTATTGAATAGTGAGTACCGGAGCACCAGCAGCTTAAAATCGCTATACTGAACAATTTTTGTGGATCCCGCGGTGTTCGGTATTGCAGCGTTCCACTATAGTATCATTCGCAGCAATTCCATTTTTGTTACCGTTGTTTTACTAAAATAGCATCATGTGAACATACTTAACCCACTAGTCGTATCTCCCAAAAGCATCCTGCTTATTATTCCTTATACTGCCCCAGCACGCAATGGTATTATGGATTTCTCAAGGAAGTATAAAAAAAATACAGTGTAGTACAATGAAGTATGAGTGCTAAAGGGTTGATCCAGTGGTGAAATTTGGACAAGGGAAAAATACACCATTTTCAATGCCAAGGCAAATGTACAAACTACTGACAGATTTTAATAAAATGGGGCATTCAGTTCAAACCTTAAATCTTTGTTTTCTCACTGGATACTTGCCGCAGATCTTGAGATTAATTTCTGGCGTCTAGGCACCTTGTAATGAACATTTGGCAAAGTTTGGTGACGCTGGGGGTTTTGGGGGTTCAAAAATGGACTTTTTTGATAATGCTAAAATATGGAAAAAGTGTTGGTTTGGGGGACATTTAGAAAAAGCCTTCAATTTTGCTTTTCTCACTTGATACTGAATTTACTATTTATGAAAATCTTCAGGGAGTTCCTTTCTGGCCTGTAGGCACCTTTTGTGGACTTTTGGGCAAATTTTGTGAAAATGGATGTTTGGGTCAAAATGGTCTGTTTTTGATGATGCCGGCTATGGAAAACGTTGAAGTTTTGGGGAAATTTTGTAAAAAAATCATAAAGTTTTCTTTCCTCACGGGATACTGAATGTACCGACCAGAAATCTTCAAAGAATTTATTTCTGGCCTCTAGGCACCTTCTGTGAACTTTTGGGCAAATTTGGTCAAATTGGATTTTTGGGTCAAAAATGGACTGTTTTGATGATGCCGGATATGGACAACATTTCAGATTTTGGGGGCATGAGGCCGAAACCATAACTTTTGGTCTTCTCACTGGATACTGTTCAAATTAGGTTTTGCCCTTCACCGACGTTTTTAAACGCTGTATACTCAGTGTGTCACCTCCCGAGTGAAAGTTGGAAAAAATCACTCGGGTGCAAAACCTAATTTGAATAATATCACCCCGGCGCAAAAAAATTTCCATCTTATAATCCCTGGATACTGAATGTACTTACCTAAACTCTTCAGGGCTTTCTGGTCTCTAGGCACCTTTTGGGGAACCTTTGAGGAAACTTGGTAAAGTTAGATTTTTGGGGCAAAAATGGTTTGATTGTTTTTTGATGATGATGATGATGATGATGATAGAGTTTTAGATTGCAGGCATTTGATAAAAACCATTAGTCTTGTTTTTTTTTTTTCACTGGATAATAAACGTGGTTTAACTGGCACCCTCAGTGGATTTATGAAAGGGCGATAAACGCCTTGTGTGAGCTTTCGAGTCAGTTTGGTATATGTAAAATTGGATTTTGGGTGGCTAATTTTTTTTTTTATGATGCAGGATATGGAAATTTTACAGATTCCTGGGCATATGGTAATAGTTAAATATGTATTAACCCATTATCTAGTGTTTGTTATTTTTGAGTGTCACAATCAAGTCCTGATCGAGTCGGTCATATGTCAGATCACAGTTCAGGTCAAAAGTCAACAGGGAATGCAGGTGTCTTACTCCAGTTGGTGATTGAATTTGAGGAATTGTGAAAAAAATGACAATTTTTAGTTTAAGTGTCTTTTTCATTTTTGAAAATGCTTGGCTCTGGTTATCATACTGTCATAAGTGTCATTCCATAATTGTCTTCCGTCTATGTTTTTGTCTTAATTCAGATCAACGAAGGCATAGAGTTTGCTGAAAAGGCTGTGGCGTTGGAAGATAGAGGCCCATTCGTCGCCAAGAGCTATCGCTGGCTGGGTGTTGGCTACACGCTCAAGGCTAACGAAAGTAGGTCCAACCCACCTAAATCATAACCCCAATACTCCATTCAACCAGGCGGTTTTAGATCACTTTGCAGGATTGAGTAAAAACAACCCTGTTAATTTATGTGGGTCATGAAAGTATAACAGGCTTTCAAGTAGTCCTACTCTTCCTACCTTTTCTGAGGTTTTTTTCACCTTGCTCCTACTTTTCCTACTTTTTTTCTTGAAATTCCTACATTTTTCCTTGAAATTCCTACGTTTTCCTACATTTTCCAACATTTTCCTACTTTTTTGTGCCATAATGCAGAAAAAAATGAAATCTCATTAAATATTTTTTTATAACAGTATTACACGCTGTCATTATGTAAATTACACAATGAAGGGCTTGGGTGCAGGAATACTGCAACTGTACTTCCAAGAGCTTAGTTGAGGATAGAGCACAAATTGGTGTTGTGAGTACAGAACATGCCAAATGAGGCTTATGATGCTGTGGACATGGGTGAATATCAACAAAAACTACTCCTGAAAGCCCACAAAAGTCCTACTTGTATCCTGATTTTGTCCTCCAAAGTCCAACTTTTGTCCTGTTTTAGGAGGGATTTTTTTATCCTACAGTTCTCTCACTGTTTCATGTGGTTCTGCTTGCAAGCCTGGTGTATGTACAAACAATTTCCCTTGGTTTTCAGCAAATTGAAGGATTTTGGGGAATCGGGAAGGTTCCCCTAAAAATGATTGAGTTATCTTGGATCAAAGAATAATTATAGTTCGCACTTTAATACTTGAGCTGTGTCAATGAAAGTGTTATGGTATCACCCTTTTAATTGGCATCATTTTAACCATAAATCCTATGACGCCTAGCAGTGGGCCAATTCTATTGGATTGCTCATCGGAGCAGAAATAAATAAATAATAATAGCACACAGTATCTGACATAAAATGCCATTCAGGGGCACTTGTCGTTGCAAAGTGAAAGTCGGTCCAGGATTCAAAATGCCCAGTTTGAGTCTTGAGAGATGAGTCTTGAGCTGTCGTTTGAAGGATGATGGATTATGCTGTGTTGTGAGGTCAAGCGGTAGTGAATTCCATAGATGGGGTGCTATATGAGAGAAGGCTCTGCCTCCGTAGCTGGCAAGGCGGGATGTGGATACAAGGAGTGTGAGAGCCGAGGACCGTAGGCCAGGCCTCACGTTACGAAGGTGTACAAGACCTTTGGTTCAAGCTTTTGGATTAAGTTTCATGAGCTTCAATGTCTACATTTCATGACTTTTCTATTCTTCATACTAGCCTCGATCCACACAGATAGACAGGAACTGCAGAAGAAGGCCCTGAAGGCGCTGGAGAAATCCCACTCCCTGGACAGTGGTGACTTCCTGGTCCTGTATCACATCGCGTTGCTGCTGGCAATATCCAGACAGGTAACAGCATTACTAGCGAAACATTGAAGTTGTACTGTTCATGCTTTTCAAGGGATTCAGGCTTTTTTTTCTCCTGATGAATTTACAACTTGAGTGTTTAAATTTGTTTTAAAGTTGAACAAAGAAATTGACTAGAGGGGGGTTTCAACCTCTAACCTCCAGATTACCATTCCAGTGCTCTACCAGCTGAGCTATCCAGCCCTATGTCAATGTATGTTGGCGGTTCCCAAATTTGTCAATATCTTTGTTCAAGGGGCACTACATGTAGTCAGAAGCCATAAAACCATATAATAATGCCATGCAGCCAGTGATCACGCCCAAAGTCACGATGCAGACCTTGGAAATAGCAGTGTTTCAATTTAACGTCTGCAACCCTCTGATAAAAAGGGATTTCTTTTGGGGCTGCCTTTGCCCACAAACAGGTCCACCCTGTTCCTGTCCCTAAACGTCTTCGATACTGATAGGGGGTTAGGAACCAGTCTCTACCCTAGGGGACTGAATTATTGTTGGGCTGCAAATAACTTGAAATTTGTAAAGTGATGATTCCATAACTAAATGTGAGCCAAATTTATTCGCTTGCAGTCTCATTGACAATACCATCAAAAAGGTCGTCAACAATCAAAATTTCGTTAACTCTTTCGCTACGGAATTTAATGTACCTATTTTGTCCCAACTGGACTTAATAAATTGCTGGAAATTCCGCCGAGCGTCGATGTGGGCGCCGCCATCTTTGAATGTATCTCCGTAAACAAACTGCTCACAATAACAAAAAGCGCACCCCGGCCAGACGGAGAGCCGCTGGCAGCGGCTCGAACTAGAGTCAGAGGTTATACGATATAAATTATGTAGATAAGGCACACGTCATGGGGATACCCTGTTTATTCACAGCGACGCAAGCAAGCCGCTGCCAGCAGCTTGCCGTACGACCTGTACAATTTGTGTGTGCCGCTGTCAGCGGCTCGCCGTAGCGAAAGAGTTAATAACAACAGCAAATAACTCCACTACAACACTGTTAAGATACTTCTAAAGCAGCATTTTCGTAAAAGAAAATACCACATTCTGTTCGATTCTTTTAACAATTCAGATTCCAGAGGCTCTCTTGAAGGTCCGCGAGTCTCTGAGACTGAACGGCGAACACATCCCTTCTCTACACCTCCTGGCCTTGTTGCTATCGGCCCAGAAGCAGTACGGGGAGGCCCTGGGTTTGATTGAAGTAGCCTGCAATCAGTACCCAGATAGTATCAGGTAAGCAGATAGAAATGATCAGAGAAAAACCCTGGAATGCTATCCACATATTCATGAACAGTCTCCAACTGGATATGCACTGAAAGATTTTATGAGTTCACTGGTATACAGAGATGACATGGTGGATAGTCGATATTACTATACCTCATACATATTCATGATCGAGAGCCAAGTTCTCACTGGTCCATTCACCATCACGTGTCGGCCACTAGTTTTGCTGTTTACCAAGGTGCACGCGATGCGTAGAAGACTATCGCACTGGTTAGCAAACTATTGCATGCGCTTTATGAAGCAATCGTGGAACTAGCACCGGGGGTAGTGCGCACATGTGAACATCCCCCCAGCAGCATGCAGCAGCTACTTCGTAACTTCATGAAATGTTTGTGAATGTGTATGAGGTATAGTAAAACAAATTAAACAGGGTTTAGTTCGGATGGATAGTATACAAATATTGAATGCTTCGAGTGGTGTAGTAAAACTAGCCTCCCGAGGTGATCCATGGACATTCTATTTTCCCAAGGCAAAGCCGAGGGAAAATAGAATGCTCCATGGATCATCACGAGATAAAGCATTCAATATTTGTTTTATAACACTTCACCCACAGATTCTGCTTGGTTTTAATATTTTAAATTATTTAAATCTGAACACAGTTGAAATAAACTTCATTTTCAATACAAAATTAGTGGAAAATGTAAAGTATCATGTGACACGCTCTCGGCCAATCAAGGCACAGAATCTGCGGGTGAGGTGTTATAATCATTATTAGCTCCCCTCGGTATTGGAAGTTGACAGACTAGTTCGCAAGGCAAATAGTTCGTCAACTTCCAATACCTCGGGAAGCTAATATCGACTATCCACCCTCAAACCATATTTTATTTGTATACTAGCTCCTGAGGTAATGGAAGTTCCTGAGGCAATGCCGAAGGAACTATCTGCCCAAAATGTACCTTGTACATGTTCACCAAAATTTCGTCAAGTTTACCCATCAGTGACCCAGAAGGGAAAGGTTTTGCCAGTTTGGCGTATGTGCGTCTTGTGCCATGTGTCCAAATTGTGTCCATTACTGACTGGCTATGGTGGCTTTTTAGTGTTTATGCAGTGTAAATGTTTTCAGTATTTTTCATCACATGGAGTGTGATGGCCTAGCGGTTAAGAACACCGGACTCACGTTCTGGTGTTTCAGAGGCAACAGTGACATGGGTTCGAGCCCGCCGGCGGACACTTGTGCTCTTAAGCAAGGCACTTAACCATTATTGCTTCGTCCTTCGGATGGGACGTTAAGCCGTAGGTCCCGTGTGTTGTATAAATGCACGTAAAAGAACCCAGTAAACACTTATCGCTAAGAGAAGGGGTTTGCCCCGGTGTTTCTGGCCTCCTGTATGAACTCCCACGTGGAGTATTTAGGAGAAGAACCAACCAAGAACCAAGTATCTTAGTTGTTTAGCTGCAACCACCTCTTAACTTCCCAGCAATATTTCTCGTGGAATTTTGGGGATTTCTCAGGAAAATATCAGGGAAAATTCAGGGAATTGTCTTTTCATAAGTGCTGGCAACCTCGATTTACCTTGCCCAAACTGTGTGTTCATTCCCACAGTCTGATGTTCACCAAGGTCAAGCTAGAGGAGATACAGTCAGGTCCAGAGGAAGCCTTGATGACATGCAAACAGATGCTGTCTACATGGAAGGAGACCTATGATGCTATGCAGAGGTAAGAAGCTGACTGATTCTGTGCATTGTAACCCCCCTCAACGGTTTGAAGAGGGGGGTTGGGGAGGCTACTGGGAGGGACATTCCAACGCATTGGAAAAAATGCCTGGTGCTCACGTGAAGACATTATGGGATTGTGCACATTCAAATAGGTGTGCCTTTCCTGCTATGAGGGGCCTCATAGCCGAGCGGTTAGAGCGTGGAGCTATGGAGTGGAAGGTTAGCGGTTTGAATCCCATTCGGACCAAAAACTGGAAACTCTCTGACGACCCAACAGTAAAGTAGGTACCTGATTCATTCAGGGAAGGTAAGACGGCGAGAGGAGAGGACTGAGCCCTGCCACTCATATGCTGCGCCCAAGACACAGTGGACCTCTAACATCCCACTGCCCCGACGGCCATTAATGGCTATGTGACCTTTACCTTTTTTTTTTACCTCCTGCCATGATCCATGCGCAAGTACCCCTCAATGTTTGCCAAGGGAGAGTTGGGGGAGACCACTGGGAGAAACATTCGACATTGGGAGGGACAGTTTACTCCCCCCCCCCCCCCCAATAAAAATGCACCTTGCTATGCCTGTGCAAGTCTATCACAACTCCTCCACTCCCACTTCAAAACACAAGCTTTTCAAATGAGCTTTGACAAAGGCATCCCCTGTTACTTGTGAATGGACTTGTGACTGAATTTGTGATGGAATTGTGATGCACTTGACTACATCTCTGTTTTCTAATCTGATTGGACAGTGAAGAGACCAGTCGAGGGACAGGACTCCTAGACATAGTGACGAGTGATCGTCGCAGCCTGGCCCAGATGCACCTCTCAGAGTACAGTGATAGAGACTCAGGTATGTAGAATACTATGGTAAATACATAACGTCCAGGACCCACTTTATTGTTGTGCTGTCCCTACAATCCTGCAGACAATTTCACGAAACAGTGCGCAAGTTACGCCATGCGTAGCACTTACCCCACAAATTTGTTGCACAGCTGCGCAATAAACTTACGATCGATTCCACGAAACTTGCCGTAACTGCGCAATGTTTTAAACAATTTAAATATCTTGGACGAGGATAATAACAGCGTTTTTGACAGCTGTTTGAGTATGATTTTGTTCGGTCACGAAACAGCCGTTGAATCACCTCCGCCTGCCATTTGAAAATAGTTTTGTTCTACTTTCTTCAGAATCTTGTGGCAACTCTGACAATTCTGTCACGAGTGAAATAGCAATCTTGTGCCTCAAACAAAGCTGTGAGTGTCTTGTATAACCTTGCTAAGTTGTGCAATTACAGGCTCCAGCAGGGTCACGATTTGCTGGGTAAAATAGTTCATTTTCAGTCGCTACGCCACAACTTATGTCATAAAAAATGATTGCGCAAATTACGCCATTATTTGTTGCGCAAGTCGCTGACTTTCGCACTATGAAACTATCGTGTGTCATAACTGAAATGTTGCGCAGCGTTGAATGTTGTGCAACTGATGCAATAAATTATGGGGCAAGTGGAGTTACGTCATTGCGTAAAGTTTCATGCTGCACTTATGATAACAACTCTGTAGTGCTGTGCAAACTTGAAATAGCACAGAAACTGGAACTTTAAATACAGAAACGGTCAAAGGTTGGAGGACATGTGAGAATGTGGCACCAATATCCACCAAAAACAAAAAATTAACGTACGGTGTTTTTTTTGTGTGTTTTCTCAATAAAACTTTGAAACATTTCAAATAATCAATTGATATCTCCAAAATGATGAGTTTCCTTCAAAGTTAAGTTCCCCGTGCTATTTTCGAGTTCCCTCTCGAAAAGTAGATTTGTTTTTTCAAGTGCTATTATCCTTGCAGTCTAAAAGTTATTCACTTTTGAATGAGACATTGAACAAATAAATTCACCGATGTTTAGTTTATATTGAATTACTTCCTCAGAAAATGTTGAGCTATTACCAACCAGACAATAATACGGCTCTCACATGGCAGGTTCATTTGTGCACAAAATGAAAGCCTTTTTTTTTTTTTCAGAGCATTGCAGACGCCCAAAATCGGAATAAAGTATTTATTTTTTTTGTGAAAACTAAACTTACAAAATCAAAATTTGTTAGGAGAAAAATAATCAATTTTTTTTAAGAGCACGGGGTATGCAACTTTAAACTCCGCTCTATCTGCTGTGCCTCTGCATCATGCCAAATTTGAGTTTTGCATTTAATCAATAACCTTGATACCGCCCCCCCCCCAAGATCTCGGGCATCGAGCGACGAAAATTTTTGAAACTTAGTACATGCATAGAGCAACTCTTTTTTCGCTACGCGGCAACCCGTGGTCCGATTTTTATGTTTTGGGTACCAAAAGATGCTCGAGGCTAAAAAGTCATAACAGCTCGGGTCGCGAAAAAAAATTTTTCAACGCTATGGTGGAATAACTCGAGGGGGGGATTCCGCCCCCCCCCCAGCCCTTTTAGGGTTAAAAAGCTACAGTTTCTTCTCATTATGTCATTCACTTGACCAAACGAGGGCGCCCTTTTACCTGCCACTTATTTTGCTTCCATCATATGATGGAAGCAGTTCGACTTTGACCCTTGTCTGTTTGTTTAAGAAATTAAACTTAATTTTCCCCTCAGCCGTTTTATTTTGGTTGATGGACTTTGACGCACACCACCGTGACTTTGTGTCGGTGATGTTTGAATTGTTGTTTGTAATTTTTCAGCCGGTAAACAAAAATTAACACACATAAAATATTTGCTGAGGTGTGGGCCTGTGCCAAATGGGGAAGCAAGGGCTTGTAAGCAAATAATGATTGGATGCCAAAGATTACATGGTGTACTGAATCAGCTATATTAAACTACTGATGAACACTGTGTACCTCCATATTTAAAAGTGTATTACACAAGTGAAAAAAGTAAGACAGAAATGTTTGAACAAGTGACTTTATTAAATTCACATAAAACAGCATAACTTCCAAATTATTTACTTCTGCCAATAAATCATTCAAACGTTTTTTTTACTATTGACACTTTTATTATTGACATAATCACTAAAATTTGTACAGTGTAACCAAGATACCAAGAATCGTGAAGGGATGGGACCAACTAGCTAACTAGCATTTTTATTTATTACAAATGAAAGAGTTTAAATAGAAAATTATATAAGGCAATTTGACTTTTGTCAACAGTGGTTCAGTTTGCGTTGTCAGTTTTAAACCGGACATTTCAACATCTACCAAAGAAGACGTGTTCATCCTTAAAAACAAACTAGAATCAAGACTATGAATCGCAACATTTGCTTTTTCCCTCTGTGCGTAATCAGTTAAAGAGGTTGTGGAAAGCTCGAAGACATTTGTGTCTGTCATGAAATGAGTACAAAAGGTACTTTTTGAGAGCTGTTTTTCAGGTCCTGTTTCAACCCGAAAGTGCAACTTGTGTAAAAGTCGTTGTGGGGTAGCAAACAAAACATAGTAAATCGTGACGTAATAAACAGGACTCTCGATGCAGCGTAGTATAAACAAGTCCTGTTTATTACGTCACGATTTACTATGTTTTGTTTGCTGCCCCCAACGACAACTTTTACACAAATTGCACGTTCAGGTCGAAACAGGACCTGAAAAACAGCTCTCAAAAGTACCTTTTGTACTCATTTCATGACAGACACAATAGTTGTTTTATTTCACCACACCTTAGGCTACATATACCCGAAAAATGATGGCAATGTCTTCGAGCATTCCACAACCTCTTTAAATAGACATTGCCTTGCCCTTAGCCCGCAACATTATCTACACCCACACTTATTTTACAGAGTTGGGATTTTCCCCTCTCTCTCCCGTCCTTTTCCCCATAGCACTTGAGACATTTTTTTGTTCAGAATTTCCCCATTTTGTAAGTTGCACCTCTCTACGAAGGGTTTGTACTATGGAGAGCTGTTTTTCAGTTCAAGTACGCACATGATTAGGGATTGACAATTTTGGGTCAACAAAAAAAATGGTCCTCGTCACGGCAACTTTTGGACTTTGGATAGGTGGCACGTATTGACTCAAGGACAACAATTTCAGTTCAGCCGGGGAAAAAAAAAGCTTCCCGCATTTGTTGGAATATTTAAAAAATAAGGCAAACATAGACGTGGTGTCTCCAAAAGGGTAATTTTTCCCGAAGCCTTAAAGGTTCAGAAGTTCACGATCAAAATATTGTGAAGCAGGCTAGGTTCTCCTCAGCAAATGCAGTGTATTGTATTTGTTGTAAAGTTAACCCTTACAGAACTCAACCCATCAAACCCCATAAGCATGTTTTGTTGGAATCTGTCTGGATGGGTACAGTACCCCTAAACTGACAGTCTTTCACATTGGGTTGGCACACCTCCAGAAACCAAGTCAGAAATATGTGTGTGCAGTTTCCCATATGGTGTTGGAATTCGCCAGGATGGGTATGGTTCCTAGTGAATCATGCTATATATAGGGTTAATGTTGTGTACAATGCTCAGGGAGCAAATTTTTTGTCTGAGAAAGTGCGTCAACACCTATCCCCTATCCCGAGCTCTAACCAACTCCTAAAAAAGGGAGAGAAATGGAAAAGGAAGAGTATTTTATCTTTTAATTTTGAGTTTAGCCCCAACCTTACCAACTCCATCAAAATCCACGGTCCTGCTTGCCTGGTTTGATTACATTTTGATGGACTTTGAAATTTGATGAATTTTGCCTAGCATCCAGTTTTGTTGTCATACCATGTGTCAAAAAAAAGTCCTACTTTTGATCCTAAATAACTCTGTTGTTTACCAATGGAATAATACCAACTTTTCAGATCATGTAAACAAGACAAATTTTATGGAGTGAGTTTCATCAGCTTTGTGCAACAGGGTGAGATTTAAATGCACACCAACAAAAACACACTCACTTTCAAAATCTGCCACTTTCGACTTGGCATCCTCCAATGTCGATACAGCGCTGGAGACGGTGGGGGAAGCTTCTGAGGAATGCAGGATCACCCCTGATGTCATAGCACACCTCCTTGATGTTTTGGAACAACACATTAAGAGTTGCAAAGGGACGTCTGATCACGCGGCTTCCACCACTGTCTCCAGCGCTGTATCGACAAATATATGTTCATTGACAGCCAGATATGTTCATGTTAACATGAGTATTTCCAAATGTTAAAAAAATATGCCTGTCATGTTTGTTATCAGTCCAAAAAAACATTGAGCTCAAAAATTTAAGACTTGCATTTGAGAATTTCAAAGCCAGACATACTGCCCGCAGTGTGTATTGAATGTCCATTTAGATGTACCTTGAGTAATTTATTCGAATGAGGGTTGGGCTTTGATGTATCATGTTCTATTAATGATCATCTGGTAAGGAAAACAAATAAAGAAAATGTTATAAAAAGTAAAATTATGCATTGGTAGCTTTTCCAGCTTTTCCAAATCCTTCAAGCAAACTTTGTGGTACTTTCTGGGTACTTCCCACAAATCTGAACATTTGAATTTGGTGAAAACTGCAAAGATATACTGGCTAAGTTTTACTGTCCAAACTCCATCTGAATTAGACAAAAACTGTGACAGGAATATTTTTTTTTAGATTCAGGGTAGTTAGTTTAAATTTCTTTTCATAAAAAAAGATAAATTATCATACTATTCTTTTGCCTATCTAGCTGTTCTGCCTCCCAATTTTTAAAGAAAAGCATGATCATAATAATAATAATATACATGTATTTTCATTTGAGTAGTTATTGATAAGTTGAATGGCCTGATGTGTATTTTCCTAATCAGTTGTCCAAAGATCAGACCCAAATTCCCGATAAATACAAAAAGAAGGTACTGAGTGATATCTCGTTCCATTCAGCTTGGTATGAACATGCTTTGAAGCCCCTGGCCTGAAGAAGTCCCAACGATACCCAGAGATAGACGGACTGTCTGCAGGCATTTTGTTTTTATCTGAAGGACAAAAGTTGGTCAGAGTCCATGGTCATCAATCAAGATTCATGGCAATAAGTTTTTGAACTTGTCAACACATGCGGACTTTTAAAGAAACCTATGAGACATCCGTCTTTGGTGAAATGTTTTGTTAAGTGCACTTTTTGTTGTAAAATGTTCAAGCCTTAAATTCCCAACTGTCACTTGTGATGACATTTAAGGCACATAATGTTCTGTTTAATGGTTTTCTGTTGAAATTGTGAACCTAAAAATTGGTTGATGGAAATAGTTGTTCATACAGTGTTCTCATGACTTTACTGTCGTGTACTATTAACAATATCGTATCACCCACTTCAGAAAATGTATCACAGCCAAAAATCCAATATCAAGTACAGTCCTTTGCCTCGGATGCTATGTGCCCCTTTGGTGTTAAATATCCCACATCAAAGCAGTCAACAAGTGTTAAATATTGTCTGAATATGGCCCCCGCTGGAAATGAGAAGGCCAATATTTCAGCTGGAATGTCATAGCGCGTATTGTAATTTCAAAAATTAATTTTAAATAAACCACAAGGGAAACTGACTTGGGGCATTATGTAAAGTTGAGCAAAGAAATTGACTGGAGTGGGGTTTGAACCTGCGACCTCCAGATTGGCGTTCCAGTGCTCTACCAACTGAGCTAGCCAGCCCTATTTTGGCAGTTCCCCATTGTGTCAATGTCTTTGTTCAAGGGGCGCTAGTCAGAAGCCATGAACCTGTATATGCTATGTAGCCAGGGATCACGCCTAAATAATAATAATAATTGTGCTTATATAGCGCTTTCCATCGTATCCACAATCTCAAAGCGCTTTACAATTATTCCCCCGTTCATCGGGCCCTGGGACCACGCGGCAGCCGATATCTGCGCTCAATCGGTCCTCGACCCTCACAGGTACCCATTTATACTCCTGGGTGGAGAGAGGCAATTGTAGTTAAGTGTCTTGCCCAAGGGCACAAACACCATGTTCCCGGTACAGTTCGAACCCACGCACCTTCGTACATGAGTCAGACACAATAACCACTGGACCATGGCGTTTTCTAGCAAAATTTGCGATGCTGCAAACCTAGGAAAGAGCAAACAGGGATCACTCAGAGGGATACGGCTTCTGACCAGCGCTGACCAGCGCCCCTTGAACAAAGACACTGACAAAAATGGGGAACCGTCAACATAAGGCTGGATAGCTCAGTTAGTAAAGCACCAGAATGGAACCCGGAGGTCGCAGGTTCAAATCCCGTTCCAGTCAATTTCTTTATTCAACTTTACAATTAGAAATTAATTCCATAATATTGGCCATTCATTCCGTACTCTAAGATTGAATTTCCCCACCCACCTCAACCATCCTCTTGTATAGCTGTCCATTCACCCCCAGGCCTTTCATCTACATGTATAGGGGTCTACCCGATGTTCCCCAATGCCTATGTATCCCAGTACCTATGTTCCCCCAAATCCTTAGGGTTAGGGTTAGGGAAAATAGGTATTGGGGAACATAGGTATTGGGGAACATAGGTATGCACCCACATGTATCTACTCCAACCATTGCATAAATCGAATGAAGCTGCAACACATTGCCAGCAGCCGGGCACATGGATTCATGTTGTAAACGTGATTTTTGTTACAATTTCATTTCCATCATTTTCAATACAGCCGTGTGGGGAGATACTTTGAAGAGTGAGTAAAGATACCAATTCAAGCACAAAAACTGAGTATTTCTTAATCCACATTACTTTGGGTGTCGGTTAGTAATAGTGGCACGTGTCTCACCTCTGTATGAAAGGACCATTTGTTATTTTGTGAACCTTTACTTATCAACCTTTTCTTATCAATTCATTTAATATCAAATGGTAACAGTTTTCAGCTCTTCATTTGGGTCGTTTTATCTCAATTATTATATTTTTCTTGGTTTTCCACTGATATTTATATCCCTGTCTACATGGTCAATAGAGAATTCAATTCAATTCAATTCAATTCAATGCAACATTTATTTCCAAATCATACAAACACTGTAATAATTACGTGAAGAAAAAAAACCCAGTAGTTGGAGGCATAAACACAAAAAGCCGAAGCTGTTAAGGGGGTTGCCTTAGAGTTAAATGAACAATACTGGGCTATACACTTGTAGTATGATAGTAAATAAGTACAACATACATGTACAAGTTACAGAACACAAGAAATGTAACGGACACACAAACGAACAAACAAGTAAACAAACTGCCCCAACAAACAAACAAACAACCACAACAAACAAACAAACAAACCAACAAACGGACAAAATGCGAACAAATGGTAATGAGTAGAAGTTGAAATACTAAAATTCTCCATGATTCCACACATACACATGTGTGCAAACGCCTTCAATCCTAGACCTCTTATCGTCCGCAGTTACAACTTTTTGGAAAGAACTCTCAGTGATTTTGTACACAATTTTCATTGTGGACCTTTAGCCAATCCTGAACCATATTGTCCTCTAATGTTGTTCAGTGGGAAAGGGTCACGTACCACTGTATGCAAATAAATGGTACAAGTTACGTGTATTTTGGGGAATAAACCCATGCCATATGATCTTTTTAATTCAGTAATAGTCTTCTTTTTTTTTAAGAGCACATTTCTTGCTAGACATTCACTGTCTTTAGTAAATACATGTACATTCAAATTCCATTTTTTTTTTTTTTTAAATATTCTCCATAGCAAAACCCATCTGTATACACACCACAAATAAATACATATACTATACGGTAAATCAGTGGGCCTATGGTCATAGTGTTGTGGATCACATGCGATAATTCCGTTTGAGACCACCCATGCATTGTAGCAGATAAACATGTTATCAAATGTGCAATTTCCTTTATATAGGTCACCAATATTTCATATAACAATATTTTATCGCATGAATTAATATACAAATATTACAGGGTTTGAGGGTGGACAGTCGATATTCGCTCCCCGAGGTATTAGAAGTTGAAGCCGAGGGAACTAGTTTGTCAACTTCCAATACCGAGGGGAGCTAATATTGACTTGTCCACCCGAACTTAACCATGTTATATTTGTTTTACTATACCTCCTAAATATGCAGTTGCTGATTTTTTTCGTTGCAGTATGCACCTCAAACAAAATTTTCGGAGAAACTTGTCCAGCTCACCAAAAGAATTTGATTGCTAAACTTCACTAGTTCAGTTCGTTTGCAATACAGTAACTACAGTTGTAAACACAGTAGTTTGTGGACAACTTTCTTTTGTACAGGAGGCATCTATATTGTCCATAAATATTATCCAGTTTGGCATCATTGAGCTCGGGGAAATTAACATTTATGTGTACCGTGCATACATGTAGCTTGCTTGGGCGATGTTCGCGTGTGCGTACTACACCCGTGCGACAGTTCCACGATTGCTTTATAAAGCGCATGCATACATGTATATAGCGCATGCATAGTAGACTGTCGCACGGGTAACCTGTGCAACAGTCTACAACGCATGCCTATTCACCCTGTGCGTGAATCCTCGCGGGCTTTGTAAACAGCAAAAATAACATCTGCCACGTGATTGTGAATTGACCAGTGAGAGTTTCGCTCTCGATCATGAATATGTATGAGGTATAGTAAATGGCAGTGTTCGAACTACCATCACAACAGACTTTTTTGGCTGGTCCCAAAGAAGCCAGATGATGGAGTTGTAGTCAAATCCTCACTGGTACTCATAACTCAATCAAACGTCATCCAGTATCAAGGCACAAGCTATCCAAATAAACCGTGTCAAAGGCATTCCTCTATTCATTATTCATCTCCTATTATTTCGACATGTAACTTGACTCGTGATCGACTACAGTTCTGTTCAGGGAAGTTCAGTATTACAGAAAGCATGCACAACACCCCTGGTTTTTTTTTAAGTTTTGGGTATTGTGTTTCTTGAAAGACATTGATGAGGATTATTAAAGTCACTTCTCTGGGAATCTTACTAGACATTGATCCTGGGAAGTCTTCCTTCTGGTTTTGCACTACATTTTCCTTATCAGCACTTTTACAAACTTAGTTCTCTCTGGAAACATTATTTAACTGGACAGTCATGTAAGTTTCTCAATCTTTTCAGCAATGTGTCACAGTGATTTGAAGTCAGCAAAATTATCTTGATTGACAAGTAACAGGTCACAAAAGTATGTTTTCACCTACACAGTGAAACGCCCCTATATTGAACATCGCAGGATCCACAGAAATTGTTCATAATAGCGATCGTTCAGTATAGCAATTTTAAGCTGCTGGTGCTCTGGTACTCACTTTCAACAAATAGCACCCTTCAGAATTTCACCCTGCATACCTGGTAGTTACTGAAAGACGACTTTGAACACGTGCCAACTATTGAACTATGTAATTACACAGTTTTTGAGCTTACTACCTACAGCAATAGGTGGCTTTCCCCTTCTATTCCTTGGGGAAATTATAGCCACTTGTTACTCTTATGTTGACAGTTTTTTAACAACAATGTTTGGTACATTTTGTACACAAAAGTCAGGAGCCAAGGAGGATGTTCGGTACAGCCGAATGTTTGGTATAGCGGTGTTCGGTATAGCGACGTTCCACTGTAATAGACTCCTTTTTTTATTCGTAACTTGTTCACTCTTTAGGCTCTATCCATAATTCCATTGCTGCGTCCCGTGTGGAGCACGCTCTCTCTGAGGTAGCATTTATCATTGGAGCCTATGGCAGTTTATTTACTGGTCTGCACCCCTAAAGACTCAAGATGGAAATCTATGTTTAATTTGATCAATATTTATCAAAACGGCCCACCGTTCTTTTGCTTGAAAGAGAGGCACTGAACATTGAAGTTGGCCTGTTGGCTCATTGGAAGCATCATACACAATACATTGTATAAATGTATATCTTTGACGAAACAACTTGTGGTCATTCAAAATAAGATGAAAAACTAAAACTCCCTGTGATGTGATCATGATGCTTCCAATGTTTTGTCAATAGCACTCCGCACTAATGACGTCAATTTTGCTCCGCGCCATACGCGCGCATACCCCGGATGTCAGACAAACTTTCGAACAATCACGCGCGCACATGCATACACATCTGGTCGCATACATTCGCATATAGAAACGGTGCTGCAAGCGTGCGCGTAATCTCCACACGAGAAGTTCGTACAGCATGCGTGTCCGAGATCCGAGTACTTGCTTCTATTTTTAACATTAATGCGGAGTGCTATTAAATCGCTTTTTTGCCTGCCAGGATCGAAAAGTTAGGCCCTCTTACATGTTTTTTATTAAAATAACTACAGATATTGTTCATTCTTTGTAAAATTGGCAGATTTTTGGAGGATTCAGAAAGATAAATAGTTTCCTGTAGAAAAATGTGCACAAACATTTGGTCCATTTCGAAGAGTTTTCAAACTGTTATCATATTTTGTGCGTTGACCTTCAGCTGAGTTGTACCTGAGTCTTGAGAAGCCCAACGAAGCCAGAGCCTGCGTACAAGAAGCCTCCTTACTCTTCCCTCTCTCACATCACATCCTTTATGTTGTAAGTTTTCATTGATTGTGATTAAGCCTTTCATTTTGCAGCTATCAATCTTCCAATTTGAATGTTTCATTGCAATTTGTTGTAAATTTAAATCAGGTGACTCCTTACAAGCTGCTATCCAAACAGTGACACTTGTGGGATTCAGGGATGTAGTCGAATCCATCACAAGTCCATCACAAGTCCATCACAAGTCCATCACAAGTCCATCACAAGTCCATTACAAGTCCATCACAAGTCCATCACAAATCAATCACAAGTCCAATACAAATCAATCACAAGTCCATCACAAGTCCATCACATGTCCATCACATGTCCATCTCAAGTAAATCACAAGTCCAGTCACAAGTCCAGTCACAAGTAACAGTGGGTGAACAAATACAAAGGAATGCCTTTGTCAAAGCTCATTTGAATAGCTTGTGAGTTGAGTTGGGACTGGAGGACTTGTGATGGACTTGCAGGGTCTTGCGATAGACTTGCAGGGTCTTGTAGAGACATGCAGGGACTTGCAGGGACTTACAAGGACTTGCAGGGACTGGACTCCACTACATCCCTGGTAGGATTTGCATACAGGGCACTGCCATTTTGACAACAGTTTTGCATTATTATTGTTCCATTTTTAGGATGGCACGTTCGCAGGGCCTAGATAACGAACGCAAACACCTTTCTTCCTTTCCTTTTGACCATAGCGTGGCTGCATTCACGAGTACAACCAGGACTACACGGAGGCCAAGACGTGTTACGACAGCGCCTTGGCCATCAACCCGTCCCACATCAAGAGCATGCAGACTCTAGGAGCTGTGCTGCTGACCCTGGAGCAGTACGAGATGGCTGAGAAGGTGCTGAGGGATGCAGTGAATATCGACCCCACGGCACATATGTCTTGGTAAGTGCTGATGAGACCTTAATTTGCATTGTGACTGGAAAGGGGGAGGGCCAGGGTATAGTATACCATTATTGACCGCTTTGAGAGGTGTAGTAAAACTAAATGTAGGCTTTTGAGGTGATCCATGGAGCATTCTTTCTCCTGAAATGAAGCCAAGGGAATGAACAAAACTCACTCAAACATTTTCGTGAAGGGGTGGTTTGGAAGAGAGAAATACATTTTGCACCAATTTTGTATTGAAATAAAAGTTCAAATATATCAAATGACAAGGATCGATATGTCAGTTATATAAAACAAATATTGAGTGGCTTTAAATTGTGAAATGGGAGGAATATTATCGCTCGGTAAAATCTGGACTTTTCCAGTTTACTCGGCTTCACCTCATCGTGAAATGGAAAAGTCCAGATTTTGCCTTGCGATCATATTCCTCCCATTCCACGCTGATCCACTCAATATTTGTATACCATTGCATAAAGCATTTCACCAAATCTGTTATTTTTCCTTTTACAGACTTGATGTTTTTAAGAGACTCTTGTTCAGTGGCGTAGCCAGGAATTTTTCAGTGGGGGCTGAAACATTTCATGGGGGGGCGTCATGTAGATCAATGATAATTTTTTTAGAAACTCAAAATCTCAGTTGGGGGGCGACTGGGGGGGGACAAGGTTTCATGGGGGGTGGTCGCCCCCCCCCCCCTTGGCTACACCACTGCTCTTGTCTGAAATCATCCCTCTTGAATCTGAGAGAAAGGCATCATCACTATATAAAGAAATGCATCTTTAGACCTTTCATCCAACTTTCAGACCTTTTTTTTTCAAAATTGCCAATCTCATCTGTACTTGTGACTACCTACTTAAAAAAAAACACATTTGTTACAAATAATGCCAACAATGGATCGGCAAAAACCCTGTGTGGGCAAATTAACAAGTAACCTCCTCTCCTCTCCCACGCTGCATTTTCCTTCCGCGCGCATCACACCGCGCATGCACGCATGTCGGACTTTTGTGCACGCACGTCGGATTTAAATCACGGCTGTGATTGGTCAGAACACCATGGGGCGGTGCTTACTGGATCGGTCCATTCCATTTTGATGCAGGTATTTCTCTCATTTCTTGGGTTTTTTTTTTTCTGGGCAGGATCAATCTGGGTAAGGTCTTAGAAGCCCAGGGTGAGTACGAGTCAGCCAGCGACTGCCTCCTGACTGGATTACAGCTGGAATCCACCTGCCCGGTCCAGCCCTTCACAACGGCAGGCAGACTGGCCTGAGATGTACTCCCAGTGAACCTATCCAGAATCCAATCATACGCAATGGTATAGCCAGATTTGTGCCTGTTAGGCCAAAAAAAACAATGGTTCTGCTTCCGGTTACCCTACCTATTTTGACAGCCCCTGCCGTAATTTTGTTTTGGGGAAATATGAGGGGGAAAAAACGAAAATCCTGAATTACTGCAGACACCACCATTTGATCGTACAAAAAAAAAGGCCCCCACAAAATATAATAATTCCTTATCTACCTACATGTACAATATTTTCAAATGCCTTGCAATCAGAAACAGAACAAATTTTTGTGGCCTAGTGGCATTTTTTTGTTTTGTAAATCGCTTGTTTTTTGGCCAATTTGCCAGGGCAAAATTCAGTGGACCAGACAATTTGAACTGTTATGGTCAAGAATCAAAACTGTGTATCAAGTCATTTGAAAAGCCCAAGAGTATGACAACCAGCCAAAAATTCACAAAAATGACTGAAATCTGAACCACAACCAGATAAAATGACTGAGCCGCATGGCTTAGCCAGTTTAATAGTCTGACTTTTAATCCTTTTCTGAACGTTTAAGGTGACATAATTAAAATGGGACCAATTTTATAAAGAGACCAAATTATATTCTAAGCAAAATCAGCTGTAAACCAGCCACAGTTCATCTGCGTCACATTATTTTTTTAGCTGGCAACCTGCGATGCTTAGCATAACTTATTTTTTGTACCTGGCTGTTTTTGTGCTTAGAAACTCCTTCAATAAGATTGACCCTTGGGCACAGGACAAGTTCGCCCCCAATCAAAAATGACCATCTACGCCAAATACATACAACAAAAGGCCTTCTATATTTGTCAACCGTGGTGAATATTTCTGCGTCCTTATTTTGAAAACAAGCAAGTTTGTTTAAGATACCGTTTGTGATTGAAGTAGTCGTGAACAAGTTTATCTTGGCTACCAATCAAGTCCTGTGCAACGGCATACGCAAACGCTTAGGTTTTCCCTGGTAACCCAGTGGTGGATGCAGGGGCGTGGCTACACCATTTTAATTTTTTTGGAGAGGGGGTGGAGGAGGGGGTTGACAACACCCATGCTGAAAAATTGCCTGGAATTGTGTTAAGGTCTTCAGGCCATCACAAAATTTAAAAAAAAACGGGTAGTAGGGGGTGGTTGCTGGATACCATCTAAGTTTTGGGGACAAAAATGAGTTGGGGGGGCAGGGGGAGGGGGGTGTTCACATCCCCCTATAGCAACACCCATAAGCATATCCACTTTGATTAATTTGAAAGCAAACAATGGGAACGAAGGGCCGGGGATGCAGCCCTCATTTTCTATTGTCTGCCTGCAATTGTTATCAATCTCGATCCGCCACTGAAGCCATGCACTCTGGAAAAAAATATCGATAATTCCATGACAGCAGATAACAGAAGAGTAGAAAGAATGGAAGAAATAATAAATGGGTTATTTAGTTTGCTCTTTAAGGAAGATCGGATTATGGTTTTAAAGAAAATATTTTTTGAATAAAGGAAAACCAAATTCCGAACAGAGCATTTTTTTAGAAATCGTTTGGTGCCCTTTTGACAGCCAAAAAAAAGATCAAACAATATTTTACTCTTTGCCTATGTGACCTCTGGAACTTTGCAAGGTTTATAAAGTAGCAGGTTCGAATCCTGTCAGATCAATTTTACATTTTTTTTATAACTGAAGATTTAGTAAAGTGAACTTACTAGTTAATGACCCATTGTGACTTATCTGTGAAATATTTCTGTGTCACGCACTGCCTTCTTTTGAAGTTTCCTGTCACAGGTAGATATTTCCGTAGTTTTCAATGTATACTGTATCTTGCAGATTGTCTTTAATACTCGAACACTCTGCGTGTATGACTAATACCATCAAAATGACCAAACTTACCAAAATTCGACCAACATTTGAATAATATATTTTTTCTTTAATCCATCTTTGGTGGAAATTTACTGTGTTGTATATTTGAGTCTTTTTTATATTTACAATGAAATTCATTACAATTGGGAATTTGCTTGCAAAAAGTTTCGTCAGATGTTCAAAAATGTAATTTCCAAATGTTGAAAATACGCAGTCAACATTGCCTGGTATTTGGACTTGGAACCTAGGCACATGATCACTGTGCACTCATGAGGCCCCCATCAATGGAGAAACCATTGTGCATGCTATTGTACAAAAACAGAAGCTGCCCAGTGACCGGTATTCTGAACAATAGCTAGCACAATGCTATCGCCATTGAAGGGGGCCTGTGATAGAAATGATAGTGTGACCTGATTGGTCTAGACCATCTTATATTTCAGTATGCTTCCAAAATGCTCAACTACATATTCCTGACTTTAGGTGTTACTCAAAGCCTTGGGGCATTGTATGTATGTAATCAAATATAAGATGTATTTGTGTACATATTAATGTAAATACTTGAATGTTCATAGAGATTATATGAAAGCTTTGTACTTTGTGAACCTCGACTGCACATGGCATGTTTTGGCATTTTGTGCAAGAGTCAATTATGTATCTCAGTACTTCTGTAAAAGTTTGGGTCGACTTTTGTATACGTTTGCTATGTTGTGTTGTGTTTAACTTAAAACATGTTTGCGTTTAGTGAGTTGTATTTTGCTTTTCTCTTAATCTCTGTAATCTATCAATTTATACGATAAGTGAAGTATGTCATTAACTGTGAACTTTATTGTCTAAACTTCAATTATATTTATTGCAAATGATTTACTTTAAATTAAGCACGAATAGTAAATTTAGTCTCCTTCATGGGTCAGGCGTTTCTTTGTCTTGATGTACTTTTCGGCGAAGCGAATTTGTATCAATCCTAAAGTAAACTACAAATAGTTGATGACGATCTTTTTAAAAAGGGAAAGCGAAGAATCTTGGGAGAGTGTATACAGTCTTAAAAAAAAAATGCCTTGTCAGATTTGACCCGGAATTGACCTAATAATTTCAGGGTCACTTCAAAAGACATTAATTTTTTGCTGCGTCAAAATGACACTTTTGCCAATGATTCCAGGTCAAACTGACCTGGAAAATGGTCAGGAGAAGGTCATTTTGACACGGGTAAGTGTCATTTTTTACCCTGAAAGATGTTAAGCCAAATAGAACCGGGATTCTGGGTTACTCTGACCAGAAAGTTTTCAACACCTATATATTGTACAGTATGCCCCCCCCCCCAAGTGTCCGTCTGGCAATTTTTGAAATAACGACAAAACCGGAAAGTCAATTTTGAATTTTTTTAATAGTGCAGATACTCCTTATCCTTGGCCTAAACTTTAAGGTTTTAAATTGTCCGACGGACACTTTTTTGGGGACATACTTGTATAAACTCGAAATTGTATTCCATCAGAATATGGAATTTAATGTTGGGAATAGAATGAGTTATTTTTTTTATAGAACGGTGCAATGAAATTCGTGAATTGCATGTGCATATACACGGCACTTTCTGTTAACACACGTAAGAAAAATGGATGAAGTGAAATATCGTGCAATACATTTTGAGGGATCAAAAGTAATTATAACAATTGTTATACATTCAAAATATGTTGTTTTTTTCGTGCACAATTCCATTGGAAGTGAATAAAATTGAGAGGATATTAAAAAAGACGTTTAAGACAACAAATGTGCTTTGGAATGTGGATCGTGTGTAATTCAGTGAGATTCTGACCTGTTTGGTTTTGAAATAATTGTAATTTATCCCCAGAAGCTAAACAGGTGGCGCATGTTTGTCCACGCTTTGGGGTGGACGCCATATTATTATTTTTCTCGAAAGAATCTTCCCACGATATGTAACAGATTAGACAAGTTTCAAACTTTAATAAATTCAGCTAGTTCTATATACGTTAATGTTCCGTCTGCACGCGCAGCGCATATTAATAAAAACAATATTGTTTTCTAGAAGACCACATGAGCCGGAAGTGCTTTTGTCCCCTTCAAAAACAGTTTTTCCTAACTTCGTTCGGGGCAAATCCAGTAAGTGAGATTTTCAGCATTCATCTGATGAGCTGGGAAATACGACCTTTAATGTAATAAGTGAACATCTGAAAAGGTTATCCGAAAATTATGACTGAATAGCGAGAAATTTACTGACTTGATCATAGCTCAAGAATCTATAGTGTCGGCAGGATTTGCCGAGATATCGTGACTGCCTAACACGTCCTGAAGGTGCAGTCCAAATATTGACCGTACCAGCTTCTCATCCGTGCTACTTGAAACATCATTATTGATAGAAGATCGATGACTGTGCTCAAAATGTCATTAATTGTTAGTCGTTCAAGTACATAAATGTTATTTCCTAAAAATAATAGTGGGTTGGGCGTTTTCTTAAAACTTTTGTCTCATAACTACACTCTACTCCCTCCCTAACCCCTATCACCCCACCCCCCAAAAAAGTTCAATCACAAATAGCATCACATGATAATGTTCTTATTTCTTGTTTCATAACTTTTGTTTTGTTTTCTTTCAAAGTTAGGTTTTTTTTTTAGCTTTAGCTTTTTCCAAAGTGCTTATCCAATACTACGAGAAGATTTCTTTTACGCTTCTAAGTTGATGTACACAAATGCAGTATACGACTATGGATATTGAATTTAAAATACTGTAGTTGCAACTGTTAATTGTAACCTAATCCTTGGCAGTTCCCGTTGACGTTTGTGTATCCGTGATTTTTAGGTGTGGCACTCCTGAAATAAATTTTCAAAGTAAATTGCAAAATTTTAAGCAATAGAGCTTCAACATAGGATAATACAGACTAGGCGGTTTCAATTTCTGAATTACGAGCGTCGCTGATTCCATACAGTTCAGAAAGTGTGGTAGGTATTTTTCTTTAAAAAAGTATTTTGAAGTTTCCTTGATAATTCGTGAGGGGGAAACCCATTAAATTGATTGTTTTTTTCTCAATAGAGCGTGGACAAAAAACTTCGAACGTCCCAAATCGCTTGGCATTGAGATGGATATCCGCCAATCAGGAGTCTCTTCTCGCCGGCTAGTGACCAATCACGACCAACCCGATGACTTATCACAAAAAGCACAGCGCAAAGTTTACAGGATCTAGCAACGAACGAGAGACGAACAGAATGGGGAATCTGAAGAAGAGGTCATGAGTGTAAACCCTGCAAGATTCATAAACAAATACAAATAACGACGAGTGTTGACGTTGCTGATAAGTGTTGACACGTTCGATGATTGGCGTGATGCAGCTTACATTTAGTTCGGTCACTCACGGACTACCAACGTTGGGATGTAGATGCAGATAGACATAGAGAAAGATACCTTCTGGCAGATGATGTACAACTGCTGTAGGCTTCAGTTCCCCGTAGAACAAGTGGATGCAGTCTTGATTGTCTCCTATAATTTAAAACGCATGCTTGAATTCCTGCAAGACAGCACGGTGTAGACCTGATGTAATTATGATAACTGACCCAACTCCGATGTAAAGATGTTCTGTTTCGTCAGATGATTCTAGATTTGCGAACGGGACTTTTAAGCATTCCATTGCTCGCTTCCATTCGGAGTTTTGACTAAAAGATCTTCAGCGTCAGATGTTTGCATGTGTGGCCTGGGTTGGACCAAGTTTGTATGGTTTATTCTAGTTTGACTTTGGGTTGAATTCATCAAGTTTGGCTGACGTTATAAGCGAGAGGTATTCACGATGAGTTTTCTGGGCATTCAACCTGTGTTTTGTAACTTCACTGCCGCGACTGAACCGGGGTATGTGACCCGTAAGTAAACGTGTGATCATTTGTCTATTTACAATTTTGCATTACCGAAATATTACCAAAAAACTTTTAATACATGACTTAAGATATCACATGCTCTAAACACCCTGTGAAATTATTCTTTCTGGCTTGCTTTCATTTAGAAGGCATCAAGAAATGTAGGCCCTTAGGTGATTTCCAACGATGGAAATAGAGTTTCGTGTTCAAAAAGTTGTGCATGATTTTTCACCGTTTTCTCAAAATGTGTAATATTACACTCAGCTGAAACCACTACCTCTCCCACCCTGGTACAGGATCATTTAGCATGTTTAAAAATCTTGCAGTTTATGCATATTAGGAATAGTCTAGTGCCCGCCAGTCCTTTAAATCAGTGTTTGTTTTTGTATGCGGTGTCTGAGGTAAAAACAGAAACAATAGGGCTTACTATTAAGTTCACCCCCTGTTGGCGCGCTTCCGGGACCCTCGAATAGGAAAATTAACAAGTAAAAATTCTAGAATTTGCAATTGTTTTTGTTTCATTAACTTCTTAACAGTGTTGTAGTCGAGTCACCAACGTCGAGTCCGAGTCTCGAGTCACAAGCCTCGAGTCCGAGTCTGAGTCTCGAGTCACAACTTGGCCTCGAGTCGAGTCACTTGGTCTGAGTTGATCACCAAACTAATCAATTTTTTTTAAATTACTTTTCAATCATCCATTCTGTCTCTTTAGTAAATCCCAGTGTATTTAGTTTACCTTCATGTGTGTACGTGCTGCTGTACACTTTTTGGTATGCATTGGTGCTCGTCGTGCAGGCGCAAGGCGTGCGTGCGCGGCCCCTGGATACGATTTTCAGCAGTGACATGTTTCAATGGAGCATAGAGCGTTCGTTGCACAAATACCGTACGTAACGTTATGGGTTTTTTTTTCTTTTGATGAAAATACGTGACTCGAGTCACGAGTCACAAAGCTCGAGTCCAAGTCATCATGGTCGAGTCCGAGTCCGAGTCCGAGTCATTTTCTAATGTGACTCGAGTCGAGTCCGAGTCACGAAAAATGTGACTCGAGTCCGAGTCCTGGACTTGAGTCCTACAACACTGCTTCTTAATAAAATCATCCCCGAAAAGGCCTTGTTACCAGCATTAATGGAAACTGATAAATCGTCTGACATGAAATATCGTGCCATAAATTGCGGACAAGTTCAACATACGGCTGGACCCGCTCGAGGGTCCCGGAAGCTGAGCCGCGTGACCGTTTACTTTCAGGTTCTCTTCGTTGCTACGTGGGTTACGAAAACACGATTTTATTCAACAACAAAAAACAGTATTATTACATAATTTTATTATAATCAGCAAAATGGAAAAGGGGAATTATTTTTGAGGTGGAGTGGACGCAATAATTCACATTGAACGCTAAAATACGTCACGTTGGAAATAACATCACCAAGTACACGATATAAATCCATTATACTTGCTACTGCTGCCTCGAATCGGGATACCGGAAGTAAGTATCCTACCCATGGGTTACTGGAAGCGAGGTTGAAAATAACGGAACCCTAGGAACGAGGTTGACCGGTTTACTTCTTCGTTTTCACGGGTTTTTTTTTACATGAAAACGTTTTAGTTTTGGGGGCATTTGGTAAAAATCATAAAGTGTTCTCACTGGACACTGAATGTACTCACTTGGAATCGTCAGGAATTCAATTCTGGCCTCTAGGCACTACACCTTGAGTGAACTTTTGGGCAAATTTGGTCATCTTGGATTTTTGGTTCAAAAACTGACTTTTTATGAAGCCGGCTACGAAAAATGTTTTAATTTGGTGGGTATTGGAAAAAAAATCATAATGTGTTTTTTTCTCACTGGATACTGAATGTACTGAGTTGAAATCTCCAGAAAATTAATTTCTGGCCTCTTTAGCACCTTTTGTCAGTGGCACACCCAGGTTTGGGCTTGGGGGGAGGGGCTCACAATTTTTTTGTACAATTTTTAGAAGTTTGATTTTTTTTCAAAAAATGTTGCCGAAAAGTTTTGGCCGCTGACTTTTTTTGGGGGGAGCGGACTATTTTGACGTTGGTGCCACCATTTACACCCCATTTACTATTACCACAGTCAAATTGTGGGACTGAAATTTTTGATGAAAATTCCTTCTCGTTCCTTACACAGAGCTGAGCATGGAGCCCATCTATTCGCTGATTTTCCTCTACGCTTCGATAGTATCCGTGGTCACGCTCGTCTTGTTCTTCGAGGCTTGTCACTTCATAGCTACCCGGGTACCAAGATCAGCTGTGGCCAATCAACGCCTCAATACGGCCATCATAATGTCCATCTTCCCTGTACGTGCAAGCTGATTGGTTGACCGTGTTTTCTTTCCTTTTAATTATGGGTCTATCCGGTTCGTAAGTGTGACGTCATCTCAACTTACTGTACATGGTGTAGCATAGCACCAATGGAACCGGAAGTTAACGCAACTTGAGTGTTTAGCCAATGGGCGCTCGTAATCAGTGGTGCGTGCGCGTGTATGACGAAGTCACTTACGAACCGGATTGGATGTGATTACAGTGGCTATCATCATCACTTAAAAAGTACATAATTATTGTTTCGTTGTTTTAAATAGTTCGCTTTCTTTTGGAGAGATCCTCATAATTAGTTCCATAACCTGAGCGAATCCCAGACGTTTGAATATAGCAGACCAGAAATAATAACAGTTTGAAAGGTCTCTAAGAAACGATATAGGCCTGCCTCCCATTGTGTCAAACTCTGTCACCAAAAATAGATGCTTTATACCATCCCCTTATATTGGATAAATATTACATTTGGATTTCAACCTTTGACCTCTATTGACCGTGTACCACTTAGTTGTCGCTTAACAACTCTACACTGACAAGCAGGATTGAAAAATGGCAAATGTTATTGTAATCGCGGCAAATGGTCACTTAGGGAGACATCCCCATAGCAGAGGCGTAGCGAGCGGGGGGGGGGGGGGTAAGGGGGTATTTACCTCCCCAATATTTTGTAAAGACTGCCTTTTTCCATTCAAATGTCCTTTTTTTCAACGGGCTTAGTCCCCCAATAATTTGTAAATAGTGCCCTTTTTTTACGAAGTGCCTTTTTTTTCTAAACAAGTGCCCTTTTCAAAAACGAAAAGTTTTGGGTGCCTTTTTCTGAATTTCGCACATGTATCGCGAAATATATATTTTATTTTTGTTGGTGTCCACAGCGACCTTGGCCAATTGAATGGCTATGTTTACCCCAAAATACTTCACCGAAGATCACTTTTGAGTGTTTTGTCATATTGAAGAAATTCTACGCTTCCCTAGTAGCACAGAATGCTTATTGTTAAGAAATGTACAGCCAAGCGCATCCGCTAATTTCCCCGCCCAGCCACGAGATATACCCTTACTCATTCATTATTTTCTACAATTACAGTTAGCGAGGATTCTCCGCTAACACTATAAGCGAGTAGGTGTGAATCTTAACCCTAAAAGGGCCGGGCTATTTTGATCATCTCCCAGCCGCGGGGGTAGTCTGAGTATCACCCGTTCTACGGAGCGAGCCGTGTGCTCCGTACGAACGTGTGATACATGCGTGCAAGCAAATATTATGCAACGCAGCACATCAGCCAATCACAGCCGTTTACAGTCATTTTCCGTCCATATTGCGACGGAGGATGTTGATTAGTGAACAGCTGTCAGCTGACTCAGCAGACATGGCGGCCTCCATGAAACCAACTTTTGTCAACAGAAACATGGAAAGATGTTTCTCGGAAGTGCTTAGCTCTCTGACAACATCATTTTCAACTCTAACAGATAAGCAGAAAAGTGCAATTAGCTCTGTTGTCAAGGACAAACGTGACACATTTGTTCAGCTGCCCACTGGTTATGGAAAAAGTGTTTGCTACCAGCCGCTTGGCCCTGTGTTTTTTCAGCCAGCCGAACTGCTTGTACGATATAGTAGACGCCTGTTGATTGGTCAAAACTTGGCCGATCTACGCGGCCGTCTTGCATAAGTAATCGTGGAATCTGCACGCATGTGATAGACGCTCGTCTTCAACGAGCGTCTATTACATAGACTACCGCGGGGGCAGCCCCCCTAAGATCTCAGCCATCGAGTATCGGAAAATTTTTGGAACTCAGTACATGCATAAAACCACTTATCATGAACATAGGTTAAAGGGTTTCGGAATTTTGGCTAATTAATTATTCATATGAATGAATGGTAATTCTGCTCTGTGTGCACTACGTATATGGGAGAATCAGTTTTCACGGAGCTTAGCGCCGGAAAATTTTTCGCTGCGCGGCAACCGGTTGTCCAATTTTTATGTTTTTTGGTATATCAAAAGATGCGCAAGGCTCTGGGCTAAATAGTCAGAACAGCTCGGGTCGCGAAATTTGTTTTAAAGCTATCGCGGAAAAAGTTGAGGGGGGCGGCTCCGCCCCCGGCCCCTTTAGGGTTAAACAGTTTCAGAAAATCATTGTCTGGGGTGCAGGCTTTTCCAACAGTCTGGGAAATTTTATGCTGTCCTATACGCCTCAATTCTGCGATGCTTCTTTCTCGGGAAGGTCATAGTGAAAATGTAAAAGCAAACTTTTACTAAGGGCTTCTGAAAAACATTTTTTTTTACGTTTCCTCGTTTTTGTCTTATCCGACAGGTATTTATTCTTGTCTGTCTACCATCCCTGCTTGTACCGACGGCTGCTGCATTCTGCCTCGCACTAGCTGACCTGTAAGCTTTAAAACCTATTTCCAATGACGAATTTTCGTATTTCCATTTGCTCATAAAAGACCCAACTTGTACAGGGTGCCTTACAGTAAAGTATACCTATGTTTTAAAATGTAAATTATCAGAAATGCACTGAATATTTCAGAAAGATGCAACTACGAGGAAAAAGGCCAGAATGTCCTCTATCCAGTGATCAACACGGCAGAAAAAGAATGTCAACACTCATTGCAGGGGTCATAATTTTGACTCTGATCGTCTTATGATGACGTCATTTAGGCCAAAAAAAGTCTCCGGTTTCTGGTATGCGCGCGCGCGTCGCCGTGGCCATGCGCGTCGGCAAAATAAAAAAGTTTTTTTTTCAATGAAAGATGATGTCTCAAAACCGCCAAACTCACTGGTTTGACTAGAATCCTGCTGCTGCACAATTTTAACGTGTTTGTAGATTGGGTTATGGTCGAGAATAAATTATGTGGCCTCTCTGGACTCCCATATATTTGCACTAAGTTTAGTCGGGCACCATTTGCAGTCATCAGCCGACATTTGAAGCAACAAAATCAGGTAAAAAAAAAGCCGCGTCGCGGCACCACATTTTGGGCAAGCTCCATACCAGAAACCGGAGACTGGTTTTTTTGGGGGCCTTATAGACCTTTGGGGAATTTTGTTAGCTACATTTTGATACCCCGTTTCCTACCAAAGACTGTTAATCGTCCGGCATTGACAACGGTTTATGAGAAATAAGGCAGTTTGAAAAGTTGCAAATTTTAAGGTTACGCGAGGAGAAATTGCTTAAAAATATTCACAGCAACTTGTCATTGTGTGTTGTCCCAGGTACTACTCATTCACCATGTTCAAGTTCATCGTGCTTCAGGTTGGCTACTACGGGGGTCATCGGAAGATGATGGTCAAACTGACCACTCAGGAAGTGACCTTTCGAATCAATGTCCCCGTCCTCTGCTGCTTCTTCTGCTTCAAACCCTTTCGTCTCACAAGGTAAATGTCAGTCATTTCGATGTCTTTGCTGACTTCTACGGGGAATAGACATGCATGCATAACACTCGCCGGGAACACCGACTACCAGCGAATGAAGTTTGTCAGTAGGCCTATTAAAAAAAATGGCTCATTGGATCAATGATTATCACCAGTTTTCATGACGTAGTTTGAAATATTGATATTTTTCCTAAAGTAACATCCAGAAGCGGTATACCTCCCAGCTAATGCAGGTACCCATTTATACTCCTAAGCAAGCAGGCGTAAAGTGGATTGCCGAAGGACACAACATAGCCGGTAGTTACCCGAAGTCCTCATGTATTGCGAAATAATAGACCCTTCTCATGCTGCCACCATTTCAGTCATGTTCCCTGTATGACAATGACAATGTTTTTTGTGCAAAAAGGAACCAGACTATATTTCTTCCAGCCTCGCTTTGGCTTCGTTGATTTGAATGGGAAAGAATAAGAATGGCCGCAACGTGATAATGGTCTATAGGTTATCCTAACCACAATCCCAGTCTGGATTTAGCGACGTCAGAGAGACACGGCCGGTCCTTTTATTTGTCGTTACTGATCATATAAAAGTGTCTCCATCCACAATCCACATGCCAAATGTACCGGTACCACACCAAGGTGAACAAGTTCTCGCTACGCCTACAATCTTATTTAATCTTTCTTGGGCGAAATTTGTGTATCATTTTTCTAATTATTATTCCAATTTCCATTATCACCTCGCAGAAAACGTTTCTTTTGGATCAAGATCGGCGTCCTGCAGATTGCTATTCTGAAACCACTTCTGACGTTCACGCAAGCTATCATGGGGTTCGCACAGTTGGTAAGTGTGGGTGATCTGATACACCGTGCCCTCTGGAGACATGCACACAATAAGGAACAAAATATTGTATACGTCTACACAGGGCAATTTCTATAGATGAACAAATCCTGGGTGCGCCACTGCCTTACATGTTCACAATGTGGCAATCATCCCAAACAAATGTGCACAGCATCAAAACAAATACTCGATCTATAGGCCATAGATCGAGTAGATAATAATATATATTATGGAATCTGAATTAATTATAGATCTACAATTACCACTTTTTAATTACTTCACTGGCTTTAATACGTTTCCATGTTTCTGTTCATCTTTCAAAGGGGGGACTTCTTCAGAGTCTGTTCATCGTTGATCTCGTCACTATAGTAACGACCTTAGTCGCCGTGACGTCACTGAACATGATGACGGAAAACTCCGCCAGCAAAGAAATCAAGGAGAAGTACTGCTTAGAGGCCAAGTCTCAGATTATGAGCGTGGCTTTGATCATTCTAAGCCTACAGAAGTCCATCATTGGTATAGCGGTTCTCTTCAGGCCGCTCGGCTGCCTGGTGCCAATCCCTACCTATCTACTGGGAAATCGTAAGTTTGGTGTCTCCTTCATCAATTATCTCACCGATTAGATTTCTCTTCCATCCATGCATCTATCTGTTTGGATATCTGCTCTGTTTCGCCGCTGGCTCTTGGTCTGGGGAATCGAACTCAGTGGCCAATTCTGCAGGTTCGATTCCAGCAAGTTGGGTCGTGGTGCGTGTGCCCTTGGGCAGTTGGGCTGCACACTTTGTCACTCGTTGCTTCATAATACTTAGTCTATGGAAAAGCCGCTTGCACACAAGCGTCTATGATATTCGCGCAGATTCGGCGATAATTGTGCAAAACAAAAGTGCGTCTTGACCTTCAGATTGTGACCATTCAGCGGGCGCTTTCTATCGGGTATTTCGTAACCCGTTGCTGTTTTACAAAAACATGACAAGCAAATCGACCAATCAACAGCTAAGTCCACATTTCTGATCGAAATGTCGTAATTTTTAAAGTGGACTCCGATTGCTATAGCGCGCAGGGTCGCATGCAATTTGCATGCTCGGATAGTATCAGACGTTCTTAGTGTTGCTTTGCCCACTTGGATGTCCAATCCTAATGCTACATAATAGGGACATTGTAAAACTCGATCACAACAGTGTTACCAAAGCCTCCCAACGCGACCCGGCCAGTCTGCAGTGTTCGCTCGTACCCCCCGCCCTGCAAACAGGATGCTGGGATACTCTAATGAATTCACGCTCTGATTGGTTGGATTTTGCGTGACCAGTGACCTGCGCGCGTCATCAAGGTCATGACTCTTGAAATGGCCGTTAAGACTGATTCATTACTCTTTTATTCCAGTTTAGAGGTGTTTTTTTCTCGTTGAAATGCGTAATAAGGTAGGAAATTCTGTAAAACATATCTGGGTTGTAAATTTACACTTCCCGTCACTCGCTCAGGCTCCGTTTAAATCACTAACGGTCGGATACTCGGATTGCATTATGCGATGCTCAAAATTTTGTCCACATGTTCCGCAATGAAACAGAAATCACATCCAGTATGGAATGTGCGCAATTCTATGGGAAGTTTTCGGATAGCATTTGCGCACATTGTCTAACTGCGGCCTTGAACAGCTGCAGACAGGTACTTTATACATAGGTCATATATCACTTCCTTCACTGTGAAGCTCATCAGAGTATCCCAGCGTCCTGTTTGCAGGGCGGGGGGTACGAGTGAATCTGCAGTGTAGGTCCGCTACACCGCTAACTCGCTTATATACCTCAAGAGAAAAAAAACCTCAACGGGAAATACTTGCTCCTCTTTTGATATTTTTCCCCCTCAATGTTATTCACAGAGTGGCAGTCGTTGATTCTCCTGCTGGAGTCGACCTTCATGATGATCCCAGTGCTGAGGTTCTTCCGGACAGCCGATGGCAACGTGGTGGGCGTTCCCCCGCCCCTTGAACATCCAGATGAGGAGGAACCGCACTCGCAAATGGGCAAGATGAGGCAGTGGATACGCCGACACACCCTCATGTGATCACACTGGCTGATATGACTTGCTTCGTCAACGAATCCCTCATATTAGTTCAAAACGCATTGTCCTTCTTTGTACGTATATTAAGGTGTATACAATCATAATAACAGCAGCAATATGACTGAAGTCTGTTCGAGTTTAAAAGCAAGTAGCTATAGTAGCATTGGTAACTTCCTAGTAAAATATACCGAATTAAAATGGGAAAACCTTGCTCAAACGAAGATAGGGCTGGTCCCGAGTACTCTACCCAACTATTCCTCCAGAAATTGTTTCAATCCAAGAAAAAAAACCAGCCATTGAAGGGGCTTTAAAAAGTGTGCCCGTGGGCACATTTTTTTTTCTCACGAATGTCGGTTTTGATTTGTTAAAACGGAATTCAGTTGTATATATGCCACTAAGGTAAAACTTAGTTGTTTAGCATCCTGCCAAACATTTTGAGCAACTTTGTTGCTTCAAACGAAAAAAGCAGCTTAAAAAGCAACATGATCATATTAGGTAGGCCTACTTTTAAATAGACTGGTTGCTCACTTACAAAAAGTAGGTTTGTCTATTTGTCAATTTAGGTGGTTTTTTTTTTTGAGGGGGGGGGGTAAATACAACTGCGTAATAGCCTTTTTGAGTATAGTGGGCAAAATAGAGGGCGCTATTTTGAACGGGTACATTTTGTGAGCAATTTCGGGGCGAACTACAGCTAACCATAGTTAGACTTCGTTCGAACAAAGGATGGTTGGTATACACTAGTGACTATTTTGGAACCGGAGCCTAGGGCACGGTTGCATTCGCTGGTTACCAATAGCAACTGTGCGCATTAAAAAGCACGACGGGGAGCCGGGACATTTGACCATCGTTTGGCTATTGGTGTTCGCACGTTGTTATTACTGCGCAGGCGTTAGTTGCGTCACAAATCAACCACTAGTTGACTAATAATAGTCCTCATCCAAATGTGTACATACAAAAGTTCACCCACCCAAATATTAGCGCCCTGTAGACTTATGCTAGTCTCTCAGTACAATTTAGCAGTGCATCACAAGCGCTTAATATATGCTTATATAGCCTACAGGTACACATCTCATCGATCATAATTATGTGCATACTACACATATACGCGTACTATAAATTAATACAACTCTTTGATGAATCAATACAACTCCTTGTTATCAGTTTCTTGTACCTATTGTTGTTAATCTCTTACTCATTTTGTTAGTTCTTGAATTGTATAAACGTGTTACGTTAAGTATTCACAATCTCACAAGAATGCCCGCAACACTCATAATCTTAATTAAGCTTAAATTGCAAATTCGAAGTGTCAATTTTTGAAAATCGGATTAAGAAACTAATGTCGATGCCTCATGAAATAAGTTTACATCCGACTAAAGAAGTATAAAATACAGTCCATATAAGTACACGCAAATATATTTATTTAAGTAAACGATTATGCGCTAACAAAACCCACCACTGACGTAATCTCTTTTTAAATGGGTTGCATATAGTGGACATCGGTAAACTTTACCTATTGACTTCCAGACCAGTATTCATACCTTATGGCAATCATAAATCAACAGCAGTTACCTTAAAATTACATGCTCCGTAGTTTCCTTAGGAAAATGGCCTTTAAATTATCTTATATAGTTTTTACTTGTAAATAATGTGTTTTTATCTCTTGTTTGATATCTATTTGTAGCTGTCCTATTAAACTGATCAAGCCTTAAGAAATTTTCTGGTTTGTTAAATTGAATGTTGGCTTTTTTGGAGTAAATGTGTTTGGCCTTTAAATCGAGTATTATTCGGTGATTTTTGTTCAAGAGTTTGTTATGACTGCTGGGGTTGTCTGGCCTGAGTCGTAAAATTGATCGGTCCGTGGCGTTTTAGAGTTCAGCATGCCTCGACGGGCGTCGCTAGAAGGGGTAAGGTGTGTCTCGTAAACCGCTCTAAAGATGGGTTCATGTTCTGCGAGCATCTAAATCGAGATTTTCCATTGAATGAAAGAATTTGGAGGGTTTTTAGATCAGTCTTCGACAGATAAAGCACACAGCCGCAACATTAAGGGGAGGGTCTGCACATTGGCCATAAATCTGATCGCTAATCGACCATAAATTTGGAAGTCTCATTAGCCTTTGAGCCTGGCAGTAAATTGCTCCAGTGTCAACACAAGTCTCAATCGCAATGTTACAAAGGTTGTTCTTGTTCGATAGTTCTTTGATAACGAGATGTGTAGTTTGTTCCCGTTTAATTGATGTGTTCCGCGCACGGCCAAGTACAAGTTCAACACTACAGTAGATTGATAAAAACGCGAACTCGCGCTGTGTGGGCTCAAATGTGTCTATTGGACTTCCAATGTAAATTCGTATTGCAGATTCAGTGATATATTGTGGTTCAGAACGGGATTTGTAGCCAAGATATTTCAGGCAGTTCAGGCTATATCTTCGCCTGTTGCATGGGCTGTTCCTCAGTTGCCACATTTATTACTTTGTGATGACAGTAAAACTGCCATCGTGAAGACAGGAAAGCGAAAACCCTCTTCAAATACTGGAAGCGCCACCTTGTCTTTTGAGCTCTCTTGGTGTAGTTCTTGAATTTCCAAGATGGGGGCTATGCTAGGAATCCCACAGAAATTTTGCCCCGGTGAAAACGAAACAAACTGGGCAGATGGATCTCTGACAACCGGTAAGACCTTTCTTTAAAACTTGAGGATTATGTTTTTGAAGCCTATATTTGAATATAAATCTTTCCTTCAGTTTGGGATTAGTATATCATGGATCTTCCTGAGAAGTTTTTTTCAACCATTGTAATGTGAGTGACAAATGTTACTACTATATAATATATATAGAAATGTGATCATCCATGAAAAATTGAATGCTGAAAATTAATACCAAACGTGTTCAAATAACATGAAGGGGGTTAGTGACGTTTTCTAAAGTTATTTTTGTAAACCTCTTTTCTCTTTTCTCTTCTTTCTGGGATATGTTACCGCGTTTTGAAGTGGACGTTCCTGACCCAAACAATTATATATGTTTATTACTTGAATTTGTTTTAGGGTGAAAGAAAAATAATTATTGAAAAATCTTTTATCTTGAACGCAGAGTTGGCCAAGTATCCTCTCTTCACCTTGTTGTTTTCCTACGCATCGGCGGCGAGTGTTATCGTCCTTGTGATATTCTTCGAAGCCGCGTTCTTCACGGCAACGCGAGTTCCTCGATCATCCGTGGCTAACCATCGAATCAACACTGTTATCATGATGTCAGTGTTTCCCGTAAGTGTAAAAAATAAAAATAAAAACCCAACATCAGAAGAGTTTTGCCAAGACTTTTAAAATAAAACCATTTGTATTTTCTGTCTGCATTATTATAAGTATTCGTTCCTTTCCTTTCCTTTCCTTTCCTTTCCTTTCCTTTCCTTTCCTTTCCTTTCCTTTCCTTTCCTTTCCTTTCCTTTCCTTTCCTTTCCTTTCCTTTCCTTTCCTTTCCTTTCCTTTCCTTTCCTTTCCTTTCCTTTCCTTTCCTTTCCTTTCCTTTCCTTTCCTTTCTTTTCCTTTCCTTTCCTTTCCTTTCCTTTCCTTTCCTTTCCTTTCTTTTCCTTTCCTTTTAAAATTCCCTTTTTCCCCTTTTAAAATTACCACCTTCCTTTTCCCTTTTCTCTTTTCCCTTTTCCAATCCTCTCCTTCCTTTTCCCTCCTCCCTTTTCCTTTCCCTTCTTCCTTTCTCTCCCCCTATCTTTTCCTCTTTTTTTCCTTTTGTTGTTTTCTCTTTCATTCCTGAACCCTTTCCCATGTGAGCTTTGTGTATGATACTTAGCGTCCATCACCTCTGCGACCAGGTCCGAATCCCAGCCCCCCTCCCGCACCAGTGAATTGCGTTTTAACCCCTTTCAGATGCTTTGGGGTTCCCTTTTGTGTCATTTCGGATTTTGCAGCCCATCTTTTTCAGTCTTCTCCAACCCGCATTTTCCCCCTCAAGCTTTCAAGCTGCAGTTCCTCCGCACATCCTAGGAAATTTCAGTCTAACGAAATATACGACGCTCTAACGAAATATTCGACGCTGATGGCATAAATGGAGCACCATACTTTGCTCTATTTTTCGGGACAGACAGACCATCCGACAGACCGACCACCATGTAACTTGTAGAAGCTCCTGCCAGATCTTAAAATATCGCACCCCGCCCACTTTTTGGGGATATGCATTTCCTCCTTCTGGATATCGTCCAACCACTACACAAAATGGCGTCCACGTTGTTCGAGGAAGCTGTTATACAGCGCAAGTGCGAGTGCATAATGAGCGCTGGCTGTGTTTCAAGAAGTCTTGCACGAATGTCTTGCTGAAATCAATCAAAATTATCCCTGGCAGAGCTTAAAAATGCGACGCCGAAAATTGCGACGCCGATGGTACATGTGGAGCGCCATACCTATGGTCAATTTTTAGGACAGACAGACCGAGTGACAGACAGACAGACCGACCACCAAGTAACATATGGAAACCAGAGTTGTAACGAGTCACTGATTTTTGTGATCTCGAGTCGAATCGAGTCATTTTAAAGAAGTTGCTCAACTCGAATCGAGTCGAATCAAGTATTTAGCTCGAGTCAATTCGAGTCACAAATATTTGAACACTATACAATAAATAAACACAAGAGAGAAAGTAATTGTTTGCTTCTTTTAGTTTTACATTCGGGCTTCTACATGTGGTGACACCACATTTGACTCATAATGAAAATAAAAAGGGGGTGCCAGCTGATCGCTATTCAACTAATGGGGACACTGATCAAACCACGTATGTATAAATAAACATTATTCGTGAACATTCTAACGTGACGTGAACAAAAAGCGGCACCGGCGTAAGTCATTGCAAATATTTTTCTCAAAGTTTTGCTTATATTTTTGGGACTCGAGTCTTATACGCCTTCCTCGAGACGAGTCGAGTCATTCTGATGAGGGACGCGAGTCGAGTCGATTCATTTGCTCGCAGTGACTGGAGTCGAGTCGAGTCTTTTACCTGTTGGGACTCGAGTCGAGTCGAGTCGCCAGAAATTGTGACTCGAGTCGGACTCGAGTCGGACTCGAGTCGACTCATTGACTCGAGTCATTTCAACTCTGGTAGAACTCTTGCCAGAGCTTAAAAACGTATTGTTCTTGTTCTTCCTCTGCAGGCGCTGGTAATCTTTGCCCTACCCGCAGTCCTCATTCCAAATGCTGCCGCATTTTGTCTGGCGATGGCAAATTTGTAAGTAGTTAGCATTTTGCAGGGAACATTACAGATACTGTTTTAACCTCGGTTTTGGAATAGATTACCGGAACAAGATTTCATGCAAAATATATCATTTTCAGGCATTGAACGAAAAAAAATATACGAACAATAGGTAGGCCTATATAGGTTTCCAGATAACTGTTACACCCATCATTCCAATTCCAATTCCATTCCACTTTTATTTCGTTCCAAAACGTCGTTTGCTTCAATGTTAATTTCGATGTCGAATTTTCACCTTCTGACAGATTTAGCATTTTTCGCGGGGTAATGCACAAATGTAGCATTCCGATTCGTCGTGTTTGGTTTCTAATTAATATTAATAGAAATAGTATTAAATGAAATATATTCGAGTAAGTTGAGAAACCTATAATAATTAGTTTCTTTTTACTACCAAGTCATGTTTCTGCAGGCAGGACGTATTTCAGTTTTGGCGCATATGGGCCTTATTCACGAGTCGGCCATGTTGAGTCGAAAGTTAGGTGAAATCTTAATATTTGAAACTTGCGAAGAGAAATGAAAGCAACTCCGTTTATATAATAAATTCCAGTCTGCTTCAATGAATAATCTAAAATTTGTAATTAAACATTCGTTAATATTTAAAGCTATATTAAAAAAAAAATGACGGTAAAATAAGGCTGCATTGTACCTGCATAAATAGTCTGGCACCATCCCGTTCAACAGTTAACCATTAATGAAATACATTCAGGGAACTCGACAAAAATGGCCAATTCGTGAATAAGACCCATAGCACACATAAAATTACCAGACCAAATAGAGTGCGGATTGTAGTAAATGCCGTTTTCAAAACTTTATTTCATTTGAGAGAATTTGAAACGCAGTTAGCATTTCTGCGTTTCACACAATTAGTATAAAAGCAACTGACGTGACGTCCTCAAGAGCCATTATAAAGGAAACATGCAATAGGAACTTTATGACTTAAATACGTTTCAAACATTTTTCCTGCCATGTAACTATGACTTTCCACCTCCTTTGCAGCAGTAAAGGGAGAAATTTCAACATTATAGTTTTTATGCAAATGAAAATTTCCATATTCATGAGCCAAAGCGTGATGTCATTCAAGGCAAAACAGTAGTGTCTCCATAGCTTTGTGCACAGATATACTCTCTATATACGTTTAAGATTGAAAAATACTTTCATTTTCGATTGAAATAGTCTGAAAAAAGAACCGATTCAGTCGAAGCTCGAGTGAAAACTTGATCTTTACGATTGAAGGAATTTCACTCTAAAACGTTTTAGTCCCTAGTTTCCGACTGTGGGAGTGAATCTTCACTCGAATGGAGGGAATTTTCACTCTTTGGAATTTAGAGAGTATATCCAACTTTTCTTCATTTGTCTTGTTCCACTTTTTGCTTGTTTATCATGTTAAACAGCTTGTTTGGACAATATAGTAGTGGCCAATATTTCTTCCAAACATTTGTTGTGGGTGATTTTGAAAGACTGATTGTTGTACTGTTCATATGCACTTTTGACAAGGAGAACCTTGTGGGACAAAAGCAACATAGCGCCGTCTAACATGTGTTGACGAAAGAATTCGCTAATAATTGAAAAAAAATTACCACTTTCTTGTCACTTCCAATGAAAACAAGTATTAAGATATTGTATGCATTGTTGCAGCACATAGTTATGTGCATGAAAACAAGATGAGTTGAATTTCCACTGCATGTTTCCTTTAAGGAAATCGCGCGTGTTTTGTTTATTTCATGATTTGTTTGTCTATTAGGATTTTGTTTTGGTTATATTTCTTGGCTTAGCCTATAGCCAGCTACGTGTCTTTTCACTTAAAAACATCAATGTTAGTTACAGTGTAATGTAAAATGTGCTAATCTTTGCTAGTTCCTCTTCCCTGACAGGTATTTTGCTTTCGTCATGTTCAAGTTTGTCGTCTTGCAAGTCGACTACTACGGAGGTCATCGAAAAATGATGGCGAGGCTGGCCGCCGAAAAAGTCATGTTTAATATTAATGTCCCACTGCTCTGCTGTTTCTTCTGCCTCAAACCAGTTCGTCTGACAAGGTACTTTAAATTTCATAGCATCTTCCTGTTCTTTCAAAATGCATATCGCTACTCGGAGGGAAACTATTGTCAATAATTTAATGCGTTTGTTTTCAGATATCCCCCATGACCTCAGTATTGTTTCCTGAAAAAGGATAATATCTATAGCCATTTGTTTCAATAGTAGGGCTACAGGACCAATTTATTATTGACCACCAAACAACCCAGAAAGCTCACTAAGCAAAGTCGAGGTCAATTCTCGGGTCAATTCACAAGTAGAAGACACCAGTGCCCAATTTCGTGGCACTGCTTAGCAGTTTGCAGAAAAGTTGCGTTTACTTTAGCAGAAAATGATTGCTAACCCTAAACACTATTTCATGGCGTGTATGTGCTAACGTTGCGCGCATGGAAATTTCTATTGTTACGTCACTATAAGCAAATTTGTCCTCCGAGGTAAGCGTGCCTCTTGCTGTGCTTATGCTTACGGTCTCCTTGACAGAGACGGAAGCTCCAGGCCCAATTTCATAGAGCAAAATTTGCTTAAGTACGAAAAAACATTGCTTAGTAAAATTAGGTTACCGGCCAAAACTCCATTTGATGTACATTGCTTGACGTGAATGGTATTTAGCTGTTTTTTTTTAGCATAACAATCGCATGGAGTTTTGGCCGGTAACATGATTGTTTATTAAGCAAGACGTTTTTGTGCTTAAGCCAATTTTGTGCTTAAGCAGCTGTATGAAATTGGCCCCTGCTTCCAAGCATGTTCTAAGTACAATCACAAGTATCAGGTGATGCTCAAAAACAAACGCACTTGAATATCTTGTGTCTTCATTTGGAAATGCACACGGGCGTCGCTGGTGGGGGGCGGTGTTGACACCCTATTAATAGCTTTTGTCGGCAAATTCTTTGTCCTGTCGGCAAAATTGTGTATCCGTCGGCAAATTGTCCGGGTTGAAGAGCGCCACCTTTGTCCGATAGTCACCGTGATAGTCCGCTTTGAACAGCGCCACTACAGGAAGATAGAATCCAGCCCCAGCACCCCCCCCCCTTCGCTTTTTGATTTGGCGAAGGGCGAGTGTCCAAGAGACAAATCCTGTCTACCTTTTTTAGCTCGAATGGTCTGTCGGCAAATTTGTTGTCACACAACCCTATTTAAAGTGGTCTGGCGACGCTCCTGGTGATACGTTATCACCTCCGCCAAGAAGGTTATGTTTCCACCGGCGTTGGTTTATGTGTTGGTTGGTTGGTTGGTTGGTTAGTTGGTTTGCCTGTGAACAAAATAAGTCAAAAATTTATCGACGGATTTTCATTTAAATATTTGTAGAGGTGACATTTGGTACAAGTACAAATTGATTAGATTTTGGAAGTGATCCGGATCTGGATGTGGCTCCAGTATTTTGTTTAAGGATTCTTTACCACATTTCGAGCAGAACAGATTGCCACTGTATGCACGTGTACGTGTGTGGGTAACGCAGCGTGCGCACACTACTGAAATTTGTATCCTTGTGGAGACGTTTCTTTGTTCTCGTGTAGCAAAGTTTTCGAGTTGGAAAGTGTAGTTTCAAAATGCTCTTATTTTAACCAGAATTAATTTCCTTGGCTGAAATTCGGATTAAATATCCCTCTTCTAAAACTCTTCCATATGTGACTGATCAACCCACCTTGGAAATTCCTAGTTTTTGAGTATAACGCCATATATCTATTTCGTAAAAACCTTGTGGAGACGTATTCATCTATAGAAATTGCCCTGCGGAGACGTATACAATATTTTGTTCCTTATTGCGTGCATGTCTCCAGAGGGCACGGTGTATCAGATCAGTCTATGAGCGCATAGCACACAACATTGAAACCAACAGGTCAATGGACTGGATCATTTGATAGTATGGGGGAGTGGGAAATGTGCATCTTTTATACACTATGTACAGTCCAGTGTGCACACACCGTCAAGTATAATGCCACATACGGTATCCTTTACCAATTGACCTCTGCAATAGCTCACACACAGTTAGAGTTAAAGTTAAAGGGTAGTCGCTACAGTGTAAAAGAATTATTTTTGATAAGGGATGTAGCTTTTCAGTTATGGTTTACGAAGTCCAGTGGATATGCGAATATTTCTTTTTGGGTATACTGACAATATGGCGGGGAATTGTTTAGCCTTGGTGGAGGTTTACGCTCTCTGAGTGCTTTCTAGTTAAATTTGTGATTTATTTGTTATTGACTTGTGGGGACTTTAATGCTTTCTGGAAACTCAGAAACACTGCAGCATTGTTTTTGTCTTATTCGTCACCTGTTTTGTCTTCTTCTTCACCTGTACTCTTAACCTCCCCTCTCCCCCTCCCCTCTCACCCCAGGAAAAGTTTTACGATTATCAAGATGGTTGTACTGCAGACTGCTATCTTCAAGCCCATTATAACCTTCTTCCAAGCAATGGCCGGTTTTGCCAATGTGGTAAGTTTGCTGTTTAATCACGTCATTACTTTAGGCCAATAGACACTAAAAATTCATCAACAAAGGCGTCTACAACGGAGCACACACCAAGGTGCAGCTCCTTCAGCTTTGTACGTACTAGAGCCTGCACAGGATAACGGTGCGTAAGTCCACAACCAACAACAGGTCTAACACCACCTAGGATTACTGCACAGGTGTAGCACTTTAGTCTGATTGTCTTTATACAGGGGCGGATCTTGCTTCAAGATTCGCATGGAGAGACGGGAGGGGGTGATATTTCAGCGAAAGTGTTCCCCTTCTATAGGGGGTCCCGGGCATGCCCCTCCCCCCATCCTAATGCCCCTCCCCCATTCTAAGACAATTTTAGGATAAATTTAGGAACTTTGAGTCAAATTGTATTTCTTATGACCCAATTTACTAGTATTATAAAAACAATTCAGCGGCTGAACCAGAGTCCAGTCTCGCCAACTATTCTTGTCCTAACAATAATTTTTGCTGGGGCAAGTTAGAATCCTGGTTGTCACTGGCCCTAAAACAAGCCATTTGGTCATATTGGAACAGGCAGGAACTGAAAACCCAATCCACATGTTGACCAAGGCGGGATTCGATTCCGGGTCACAGCAGTGGAAGGCGAGGAAAGTACCGCTATTCGCCAACCTGACTCCCCGTTTCTGTAGGTTGCACTTATTAAAATGAACTATCAAGAAGCCATAGCTTTTAAGTAGGTCTCTCAAGCAACGAGCTCGTCCAAACAGCATATTTTGTCGCGAGGACCACTCGCAGACATCGGCCGAAGATGACTCGAGGTCGAAGTCGGTATAGGCCCTACAGTCCCTTCACTTACAAGTTACAATCGTCTCTGGACGTCATTCTCTCTCTCAAAAACAGAACCTGATTGGTATTCCAGACCTGATCTTAGAGGTCTTGACAGTCCTGTCTACCATGACGGCAGTGACGGGAATGAATATGCTCACCAAGTCTTCTAGCAGTAAGGACTTGGAGAAGTACGACCTGCCTGCCAAGGCCAAGTTGATGACGGCCGGGCTGCTCATTATGGGTCTTCAGCCCACCCTCATAGAGTTGGGGACCCTCAGCAGGCCATTGGGCTGTTTCATCCCCTTTCCATCGAGGTTGCTGGCATCCCGTAAGTTCACAGCCAGTTAAGAAATAACCCAAACTGTTTTACAAGCCCAATATTAATTATTACCTCCGCCAAGGTTGGTTTGTTTGTCAGTTTTTAATACCAGGATAACCCAACAAGTTATAGACGGATTTTATTTGCGGGTGGTCCCCTTGTAACAAGAACAAATCGATAAGTTTTGCAAGTGATCTGCCTCTGGATGCAGATTTTTTTCCCAGGATTTTTCGCCCATCATATGGAAAACATGTGACCAGCTTCGTGTGCGTGGCACTGACCCGCTTACCCTGTGTGTCTTATCACCCATCTAATCTAATCGCACAGGTCAATGGACTAGACCATTTTATACAATGGGGGAGTGGAAAGGTAGACCAACACAGGCATATGCATGTAAACTACAACATGTTTGAGTTTAAGGATGCGTTTTAGAGAAACCACATTTTGTGCATCGGTGCTGTGTGTAATGGCGGGAAATTGTTTAGCCTTGGCGGAGGTGTGCGCTCTCTGAGCGTTTTCTAGTTACATAATACGATGCATAGAATGAGAAAGTTGTGTTCCTTCGGTGTTAAGAATAAAACCGCATATTTGAGCACATAAGGGCGCTCGAGCGCCCTCTAAAAAGTTCAGGGTAAGATTTGACCCGGAATCTGGGTCATATTTGACCTGACACTTTTCCAGGTCTAAATGACACTTTTTCTCCGTCCGGTTCAAAAATGACATTATCCTGTGTCATTTTTCGGGTCATTTGGACCCGGAAAAGTGTTCGTCAAATATGACACGGATTCCGGGTCATCAGCACTTTATAGTGTGCAGCAACGTCATTATGGGTCTACAAAGCTAAGTGGACTTAAGTAAAATGACGTATAAATCACATGCTATAACTCAGAATTTACAGTCAGAATTCGGGCGATTCACAATGCAGTGCGCCACCAAGAGTTTGCCACGGAGAAATCATTTTTCCCCGTGCATTGTGGGAGATGGTCGACAAATTCGCAGCGCGGGACATTTGAATTTGTTCGTTTTTCCGGTCAATTGTTTTGTAAGCGTATGATTCGAATATCTGTTTGCCCCCTTTCTTTTCATTTTATCAATATCATAATGGTGTTTTTTTGTAAGGCGGCAGAACGCCATGCCCCAATCTATAAGTAGCTCAAGTTGTCTACTGACACTCATAAATGGGCCATGTTTTGTCGACCGTAAACTTAAAAAATGGACTCTCCGCGGCAAACTCTTGGTGGCGAACAGCATTGTGAATCGCCCGAATTGATAGGATCATTTGCTTTTATCCCAAAGTAATCTTAATGAACTATTATCAATAAGCATACTTTGATTACAGATTGTACTGGCACTAAACTAAGGGGGGGGGGTCCCCTTGAATTTTTTTCGACTGGGTTGCTGTCATTTCGAAGAAATCAAGAAATGTTGGTGATTTCCAACGATCAATCACTGACTGATTTGTAGTAAAAAGTTTGATTGCGTGATCAAAAGGTTGTGCATGCATGGTTTTTTTTCACTGTTTTCTCAAAAAGTGTAATATCCACCGAGCTGAATATGCAACAGGTTGGGTTGTAAACAATCTTCTTCGGATTTTGTGTGGTGCTATTATTGGAAACGAACAAAATGCATAAAAAGTAAGCGATCCTATATGCCTTTAAGGTACTTCGTTCCATTCGCTCGGCCTATTGATGAAAAGCCTTCGAATTGTGCATATACGGAGCAATATGGGAACACATGGTCCTGACAACTTGCATGGAGCATGAAAGGAAATTTTCTTTCAAGTCTTTATAAGCAGGCAAAAAGGAGATCAATACCGGTAAAAAACAACCTTTTTTAATGTCAGTTGAAAAAAGGTCCAGATAATCTTTCGGTGTTGGCCATCTTTATTGTCACTGCGTAGAAGGCCGAGAGATAAAAAAAACCTCTTTCTCGTCCGGGCTTTTAGAAGAAGAAAAAAGTGACAGAGGTGGGCGGATTTTTTCCCTTTGTTTTCCTCAAGATGGCCGTTGGATTCTCCCATTTTCTTAACTCTGTTGCTGATACAAAATTGTGTCCAACGGAGCCGTCACCCTTTCTGCACATAGTTACAATTTCGCTGGAAACAAATACAAAGACAATATATTGCAAAATGTGTGAATCTAAAAAAATTATAATAATTAAACAGAGGCGGGCGGGTGAAAGGAAGCGCGAGAGGACGAGCGGCCTAAATTCACTGGGACTGAATACAGCTCGAACTAGAAGGCCTGATGGTGTCCGAGCTCGAATCCGAGTCTATCTGCAAATTGTACTCCCCTCGCATTACATTATGTGTCGGCTGAGCGTCTCTTACGTAACAATGCAAGAGCTTGCCTCGAATCATGTGATTAGCAACAGTGGTTTTGGTCTGGAGAATTCACAGTTAAAATATGCCAAGCATTCTGAGCAAGTCAGTGTACCAGACGTTTTTCAAATTTAAATCCAGCCCAGCAAGTAAACATGCTGAGCAAAAACGGGGGCGGATCTCGCTTTCAGGAAACGGGGGCGGGTGATTTGATTGGGGGAGGGGTGGTGAAGGCGTGTCGAAGGCACGCCCTGTTAGGGGATCCTATACACAGGAAAGGGATCCGTTTTACCCCAAAATGACTCAGAGAATTTAAACGGATCTTGTTTTTCGTCTGGTATCTTTCAGAGTGGCAAGCATTCCTGCTCATTCTGGAGTCCACAATGCTCATGATCCCTATCCTGAGGTATTACCGGACAGCTGACGGTAACGTGGTGGGCGTGCCCGCGCCCATCGAAGACGATGAGGAGGAACCGACCACGGGCTTCGGCAAAATGAGACAATGGGTCCGGCGACACACACTGATGTAAAAGCAGACGAGTCGGGATAAATTCTGATAAATCACAAGGAGTCTATAGGTTTAATGATACTTTGTACACTCTTAAAAGACCAGGGACAACTTTGACCCGGATCCGGATCAGATCTGACCTGACACTTTCCGGGTCAAAATGACACTTCTCTGAGTCACTTTTCCGGGTCATTTTGACATGAAACATTGTCACTTCGACCCCCAAAAAGTGTCGTTTTTGTCACGGACAAAACTGTCATTTTGACACGAAAGTGTGTCAAATCATCTCTGACCCTGAATCAGTGTCAAGTCAGACCCAGGATTTTTAAGGGTGTAAACTATTCACCAAGTTGAGAATTCCGTCAAAGTTCAGAATGGGCTTACTGCAGAAATAGGCAAATGTTTTCTTCTAAATCGAATGAACATTGATACGAATACATAGTTCATTTATTAAAACAGAGTGGCATTGTTGTTTGAAATTTAACATGTAGGGTTATAGTACAGTTTAGTTTGCGGATTTACCATGCGAAGTTGTCAACTCTGCAGAAGTGACGTTCTTAGAAAAAGGTAATCTGATCAGTACAGGAATTTCTAACATAATGTTTCATTCAGAAAACGTCTTCCCAATCAAATGAACTTGCAAAAAAAGGGCTATATATTTCTTAGAAGTGTTCACAGAATTCAGTAAAACACCAACATTCGGTGAGAGTATGTGCATTCATAATAATTTTCACTGGTATGTTACTCCAAACCGTTTTATACTACATAGCTTGTTGGTCCAGGATGTTATCATAGTATTTTTTCAGCTTGTATTTGCTGTTTAAAATAGATCGAGGCAATATATATATATGCCAAAGTTGTAATTTTGTACATAAAGAAAATAATTATTTGAACGATATCAATATCATCTTGTCGTTTGAAGTAGATAACTGGAACCATTATTATTACATTACAGCAACGACCCACTGTTTTTGTAAATAAGTCCCGAGTTACTTTGTATTTACTTCGGTATTCAATGTCATTTATATTTAAAGGCACATAGGATCATTTGCTTTTGGTGAATTTGTTTTTGGTTTGAAGCAAACAAAATTGTTGCCAATATTAAGTAGGGTAGGCCGGTGCATACCTATGTCCCCCAATATACATGTTCCCCAATATCTATGTTCCCCGACCCTAACCATCTCTAACCCTAACCCTAACCCTAAGGATTTTGGGAAACATAGGTATTGGGGAAAATAGGTATTGGGGAACATCCAGTAGACTCCGGGTAGGCCTACATAACAACTGATCTGTTGAATTTTCAGCTCAGTGATTACTATACGTGTTTTGTGTTGTTGTTTTTTGTAGAAAAGAGAGAAAACGGACTCATTAGGGTTTCTTGAAACCATGTTAGATAACATTCCAGGCGAAATGGTTTCTCAGGTTATTTGATACCAGTCACATTTTCACTTTCAGCGAGGTTTCTGTCTTTACTTTTCTGGGTACTTTCAAATGATCCTATGTGACTTAACTACAACAGACACAGTATTATGTTTTGTTTTCGCTAGTCCAATATTCCTGCATTGGCTGCAATGTGTAAATAAAAAACAAACTATGTATGCAGAAAAATATACAAGCAGATATTAAGGACGAGATATCAAATGGAGATGATTTGAAGAGTTGTGCTCAAGTGGGTATTGACGGGGTTACGGTTGGAGATTCAACCCCCTCCAAAAAATAAAATGCTTCAAACGATGGGAGAAAAAAAAGGACGCAATAGTATTACTTTAAAATCCAATTGCATACATGGTGGTGCAAAGGGGAGGAAACCCACTGTTTACAGCATTTTCACCTACTTGTTAAGCATATTTAAAATAATCAATACAATGGTATTAAAATATTGATCTATATTAAAATATTGATCTAACATAAGTGACGGGAAAAAAATGATTGCGAATGAATATTTTGTCTCTGAGATATTGTAGTTTAAAAAGTTTATGTGCCAAATTTGTTTGTCCATGGACGGCTTTATTCCATCCGCTTGACGTGGACAACATCGATTTTTGGTAACTGGTATATATTCAAATTAGCATAAGAACACTATTTTTGCAGTTTTTAAACATGGTGTTTTTACCATGCATGGTTGAAGAGCTATACTTCACCACATTATAAAAGAAAACGATTTAAATGAGACAAAAGTGAGTCTAGGTTAAAATTCCTGTCAAAAGTGGGTTTCCTTCTATTTGCACAACCCTGTATAAAAACTACCGTGCACTAGAACTGCCGGGGTGAGAAACTAAACAAGTTTCTGCAATCGCCATCGCCTTGTACTATCAGCACGGCCATGCTACTTAAAAAAAATTGTCATTCTATATTTTTATTATTATTATTTTTTGCGGGGGGGGGTGTTCTTCTAAAACTTTGACCTTAAATGATTCAACGCACTTTGATACCGCTCTCTGAGTGCATTGTAAATACCGGTACTCGTTATGATCACCATTAACCCAATTTGTGCTGTCGAGTAAAAACGGAGTCTCTTTATGATATTTAGTTTTCCTACTTTTTGGATTTATGAATAAATACCAACAAATGCATTAAGCCGTCTGTTCTCATATTGCAGTTCTTTGATAAGGATCATTTTAAAGATCCTTGATAATGTTCCTGTTATTGACATTAGGATTAAAAATGTAATACTACATGTACTAGGGAGAGATTTTAGTGTCGTTTTTCTTTATAGAAAACATTTTTCGGGGGGGGGCACTATATAACGCCCCAGATTTGACTCGGAATCTTAGTCATATTCTTCCAGGTACTTTCAGTGTCATTATGACACTGCTCTGGGTCATTTCGGGGTCATTTTGACCCGGGAACCTTGGCAACAGTGTGATTTCGATTCGAAAAAATGTTAATTGACCCGGACAAAATATAAGATTTAATGTGGCTCGGATTCTGGATCAAATCGGACCGACACTTTAGAGGGTAAATTTCTGAAAAAGAATCTGTTGTGGGATCAAAAGTCGAAGCCCTTTCTGTATAATTTGTTTTAATAATGCTCGGGAGAGAGTCGTTCGTGCAAACTGTGAAACAAATGAGAAGTTAGGACAATGTGCAATGTGGACAGAATTGCTTCATCGGACATCATTTTGTTTCGGAATAAAAATGGAATCCGGTGCCGAACTCAGACGTAGATCCTTATAAGGCGTTGCCTGCATCGCATTCACCAGGCAGAATGCATCACGCGTGTTATTTCATCATTTCTAGACTCATCCCAAGTTTGAAAACAATTTAAACCCCCAACTCTCAACGTCAAATGCTAAAAGTGACAAAAAGCACAAGGACAAAATTTCCTCGCAAAACTCCCTCTTAGGTTGATTAAGAAAACAATGATGGCACCCTCTAAAAGATAACAGGTCTACGAAAGTCAACCTCAATAATATTGTCCCGTGTCTCGGAGCTTTGTCTCTTGTCTGTTCGTATCTTGAAACCCCCGACGCTTAACTGTGTCGCACGTACGTCAACGTCAACAACACCCGGTAAATTTGATTGTAAATAAGCTAATGGGCAAGATTAAATTTACCGAATCTGGACCGACATCGCAATGCACCAAAGCTAATCCGTAAAAGAAAAACTTACTTTTTAAAGGAAAATTGGACCACCAGGGGTCGTACACTTTTGACCTGGTACTAATTTGTCAATATCACTGTGCGTAAGTGTTACAAAGGTTGTGCTTATTCGGTGATAAACATTTGATATGTCAAATCTATTAAATTGCCTTTTTTTTTTATTCTGCGCCCGAGATGCAGATTGACAGATAAGGAAGTGCCATCGCATGCATGACCGCGGTTCAAGGTCTTCATTAATATGCGATTAATTTTGTCCCGTGTTTGAGAACTGGAAATGGGTTGCGGGCTGGCTGGCCAGTTTGAAGATCCCAAGCTGCATCAAACTTTCCTTCAGCTTTAGGACTCACAAACCCCGAAGAACAAAAATGATCTGTTTCGTAAGTGGGCCTCGGTGAAGAACAGCAAGAGTAATTTGGAAGGGAGAACAATTCCCTCGTCGAGAAACTGTCGAGCTGTTTACTGCGAGATGGGGGCTATGCTGGGTATCAACATCGAAGACTGCACTCAGAATGGAACTATTGACTTCACTCAGGGATCTCTCACTGCTGGTAAGGACGCTCCACCTTTAAATGGAATATCGCTTGAGTGGCGGTCGATAATTATGTGTTTGTGTCAAAGGAAAGAGGATTCCGTTCCCTTCTGCATTGGCATTTCATCATACTCAGTTTCAGCCACAAAGCATGACGAGTTTATTTATATGATACTTCGTGTATATGGAATTTTATACTACACAGCGACATTTAGGACGGTTTTTGCTCTCCTTGGATTAATGATGGTTCAGAGATGGAGCGAGCGTTTTTCTTGAGTAATGTGTTCTGATTATTTTAACGAGCGACTTTGCATATCGGACTATAGCAATGTTCAAATAACTTGGCATCTAAAAAAATAAACAAGCAGCTCCATTAAACTGGCTTCGTTATGATGATGAAGATATTCTGTTATTTTTTTCTTTTCGTTGACAGAGCTGGCCAGGTACCCACTCTTCACGCTGCTGTTTTCCTACGCCTCCTTGGCGAGTTTTACCGTCATTGTCATATTCTTCGAAGCCGCGTTCTTCACGGCAACGCGGGTTCCTCGATCGGCCGTGGCTAACCATCGAATCAACACTGTCGTCATGATGTCCGCCTTTCCTGTAAGCTCTGTTCTTTGTTGGGGTCGATGTGGTGGTGGTGGCGGCGGTGGTGGCGGCGGTGGTGGTGGTGGTGGTGGTGGTGGTGGTGGTGGTGGTGCTGCTGCTGCTGCTGCTGCTGCTGCTGCTGCTGCTGCTGCTGCTGCTGCTGCTGCTGCTGCTGCTGCTGCTGCTGCTGCTGCTGCTGCTGCTGCTGCTGCTGCTGCTAGCTGCTTGTATCTGCAGTTGCTGCTGCTAGCTGCCTGTTTCTGCAATCGCTGCTGCGGTTGCTGCTTTCCTCGCTGGTGCTGCTGTGGTGCTGCAGTGGTTGCAACAGTTGCTAATGTTGCTACTGCTATGCTGCTCCTCGTCCGCTTTTGGTTTTACTATTGCTAAATGCTGCTGCTGTTGCTGATACTGCTACCACTCACTGTTGATGCTAGCTGCTCTACTGATGCAGCTAGCTACTGCAGCCAAGGGCGGATCCAGGGGGGCCAAAGGGGGCCATGCCCCCCCCCCCCCCCAAAAAAAAACGAGACCAATTTTTTTTTTTTTTACGTGACATCGCAATAAAGGCAGGCAATGAGTACACCACCATCTTTTCCTAAAAAAAAAACATTGGTTAAAGTGGTCAGAAATTGCCTCAGATCGCACCACAGAGCATCTAGAATCCAAAAAAATTTTGGGGCCTTAAGCGGGCCCCGAACCCCACGCCGTAATTTTTTTGACCCACTTTTTGGGGGGTCCAAAAAATTTTTTGGCCCCCCCCCAAAATTGTGTTCTGGATCCGCCCATGACTGCAGCTGCTAATACTAATGCCCTGCCGTTGCTGCTTCGGCTGTGCCAACAGTTTTGACCTCGTCGAGGATCGCTCGTTTTTGTCGTTTTTCTGTTATGAACATGATATAACACCAGTTTAAATTTCATGTGCTGGTGAACATTTCATCATTTACTTCTTTCGTTGCTTGTACTTTATATTTTTCTCCACTTTTTCTCTCTCTGTTGTAGGTGTTTGTGGTGTGCTGCCTCCCAGCTCTTTTAATACCAAGTTCGGCGGCATTCTGTCTGGCTTTGGTTGATTTGTAAGTGTTTTGCCCCCAAATCAGTACAGTCTGCTGTCACACAAAACGAAAAATATAATTTACAAATTCTTTTCAGAGAGACCATGCCTGTCCAACCAATGCGACTCGAAATGCAACATAGTAAAAATATTCGGAACAAAATAAAGATATCCATTATAGCGGTACAACAGGAGTTTTTTTCCCCTGACAAAAAGTTTGTTGGAGTCTTCGGAGGCATGACGTCCCGGCCCAGCAACTGTTTTGCTGCCGTTTGCTGTTATCTCGCTCTATTTCTGAAAAGTCTTATCTAAAAGAGATTTGCAGTCTTATACAACCTTGTGTGATGTTGTAATATTTATAGCTTTTTTCAACAAAAGTTCAAAGAGCAATTAGATTGGAACTAAGCTGTGATATATGCCGCCAGAGTTTGAAACAAAATTGCTTTAAATTGAAAGGAATATGAGCCTGGACATAATGCTTGCACAATCTCAGTGGATTATCGAAGCTAACGAAACAAAACGAAGGGGCCGAAGTTCAGCAGAAGTTCATCAAACTTGTTTGGGTTTTTTTGGTTATTTTTATTTATTTCAGGAAATAAATTGAATCGTTGCGTATATTCCTCACAAGCCATCAGCGATTCACACAGTGGCGTAATTATGTGCATGCAATTGGGGGAATTGGGGATAAAATCACTCGGCCGTGAAAATTCGAAAAACGGAGGGGGATGGGAGGGGCTGGACATCGCATTACACTAGGGGGCGCTGTGATGATACAGACGTACAGCTTATGTTGACTCGCGCGATTACACGCCTTTACCTTACATCAAAACAACGCATTTTAAGTTGTGTTAGTTGTACTTTTAATTCTTAGTTGTTTAGTGCAATTGAATACATTTTGGTTGTTGGAGAGTTCGAAAAACTATCTCGAAATCCGGATTTTTTTTGTTTTTCACCATGATAAAAGTGGGGGTTCGGAGGGGGGTGATCCTAGAGCCCATCCCCCCCCATATATGGAGGATATATGCCCCCATTTCCCTCGGAGTTACGCCCCTGAATGTGGAAATAGCGCACGATGCTCTATACTTGTATTAATCATCTTCCCCTTTTTGAAAAAAAACAGCATACCCACCCCTTTTGCCCCCCCCCCACATCATTTGGTTCTGAATCCGTCCTTGATCATTTTTATAATTGAAATTGAAGAAATGTTTGAATACTTCAGTTTCATCTCAATGACTACAAAATTTAAGTTAGAAAAGTTGCCGCCATTTTTAATTCAATATTGATTATGAATGTCTTTGGAAATCATTGACTTGGTTCAAGATTCTAATGGAGCTATGGTCACACCCACAGTCCTTTGCGTTTCCTCCTAAAAAAAAATCGCGATAATAAGCGGCCAAGTCACATTTTGGTACCTATATATATGTTTTCTTCCAAGGTACTATGCCTTCGTCATGTTCAAGTTCGTCATGTTACAAGTCGACTACTACGGGGGACATCGGAAAATGATGGCGAGGCTGGCCGCAAATAAAGTCATGTTTAACATTAATGTTCCGTTGCTCTGCTGCTTCTGCTGTCTCAAACCAGTTCGCCTTACACGGTATGTTTACTTGCGTCCCACCCATAGAATGAATTGCATATGAAGAGGGATGTGAACCTTATTTACATTGCTATATACAGGTGTATAAACGAAAGGTAATCTAAAAACAATGGGCCAATATGTAAAGGTTTGACTTGAACAATATCAACGTAGCGCCATAATAAAGCGTATTTCATTAGCCATTCGTCAACACTTATTAACATCTCTTCAGCCACGGAAGACCGAGTACCATTGATTTCCAAACAAGGAAAAAAAATCCCTCTTTTTCCAAATTTACTGAATGATTAGTGAGTTAAGCTGTCAAAAAAATGCACTGTCGCAAAGTGCGTTAAGAGGGGTATGTTAGAGATGTTGTTGCTTCACATGGTACATCATGTTGTCCATAAATAATTAATCATTCCAAAGATGTTGCTTTTCATCGTAAACAAACAATCCAAAAATCTTTCAAACATCGCTTGCAATGGGCACAGCCAAAACCATGCCAAGTTGGGCAAACGCCCAAGCTATGTTTTGAGTACAATTTTGCACAAGGTAGTTATTAATTTAATGAATAAACAAAAAAATCTTTGAAATTAGTGATTTAATCATTAAACATTAGGCTCAAAACACTTTAAAGATGTTTTTCTCCACCATTCAACGCATAATCCATAGCGACTTCGCATTTTTTGTTTGACAGCTCAATTCACCACTTAATCAGACAACTTGAAAAAGTAGGTGCTTGGCCTTCTGGTGATGTACATAATCTCTGGAATGATCAATCATTCATGCGCAACATTATTATGTACAATTTTATGCACCAACATCTCTAACATACTCATTTTAGCGCACTATGTACAGCAACAGCGCGTTCAGCTGACAGCTTAACTGACCTCTTAAATTGAAACAAACTTGAAACAGGTGTTTGTTGCCCTTTGTTTTGAAATCAATGGTGCTCGGTCATCCGTGACTGAAAGATGCAAATCAGGTATCAATGAAAAGCTAATGAACTACCCTTTAAGACGGAGCCATTTTGATATTTTTCAAGTTCATAACTTTTACATATTATCCCATTGTTTTTGGATTCCCTTTTTTTCTTTGATACACCCTGTACATGTAGATTTACTTCCTAAAAGGGCTGGGGTATTATGTTGATTTTGGAGGCCCAGACTTAAAGTCGTGTAAGATCATTTCCATTTACATGTATCACGAAAATAATCCACCGAATTATTGTCAAAGATCTTACTTGGATTAATAATAATAATAATAATAATATCTAATTCTTGTATAGCGCCAAATCCGTCAAAATTGACGCTCAAGGCGCTTCACAGAAATAAAAATGAACAGGTTAAAATTTAAGAATAAACTAAAACTTATACAAGACAAAACCTTTAAAATAACTATAAAATAATATGGTTGATAAAAGACAGCCAAACTGTCAAGATAGGCAATAAGAATCAGAAAAACGGGCAATTAAAAATTGACGCACAAGGCGTTTTACATAAATACGGATATACCAGTTAAATTTTAAAATACAAGAGGTGTACAAATTAAAATTGTCTAAAACAGGCAGATATAAACGGACAGACACAGAACATCAATCAAGTAAACAGAGAGATGACCATGACAGAGAGAATTAACAGCACGACAGCCATAATTAAAGATCGTACTTGTACTAAACGCCCCGTGAAATTATTTCGTCTGGTTTCATGTTGCAGGTAACAAGAAATTATTTTCGGTGATTTCCAACCATCAGTCGATTGACTGTTGATTTTTTTTTTAATAAAGAGTGCTATATATACGAGATCAAAAGATTGTGCATGGTTTTTCACAGTTTTCTCGAACATTGTTTAATATCCACTATGTGCTGAAGCTTCAACGCTTAGGCTTTGAACATTCTTCTTTGGTTGTTGAGTGGTGTCGTTATTGAAGAAAAAAAACACCCAAAGTGTATGAAAAGGAAATGGTCCTGTATGCATTTAAGGGAATGCGAGGTTTTGTTCGTACTTTCAGGATATTTTATCGTCTCTAGTTTGATTGGTTCTCCGTTGAAGTTGATGTACCCGACGGAAAGTGTGTAAAGGAAGATGTGGGGAAAGGACTTGTTCAACTAGGCCTGAATACATTTTAAAATTTGTTCATTTACTGTTCCTACCGATAACAGACTCGGGTTATCAATCTGCAGCTCATGGGTGACAAGCGTTATTTTAACCTTTCTTTCTTCTTCCACAATCTGCAGATGGAGCTTTATAGTCATCAAGATTCTGGTGCTTCAAGTTGCAATCATCAGGCCGGTGGTGACATTTTTTATGGCAATTGCCAGTTTCGCAAAACTGGTGAGTACTTTTTGGGGGGGATCATACGTAGAGAGTAACAGGAAACTGCATTACCAAAGAATGTACTCTCTAAATTCCCAAGAGTGAAATTAGGGACTGGACGTTTTAGAGTGAAAATCACTCTTCATTTTTGATTGAAATAGCCTAAAAAAATGAACCACTTCCATCGAAGCTCGAGTGAAATCTCGATCTTTACGATTGAAAAAAATTCACTCTAAGACGTCTAGTCCCTAGTTTCCGCCTGTGGGAGTGACTCTTCACTCGAATGGAGTGAATTTTCAGAATGTATAGAGTATCAGAATCTGTGCGCAAAGTGTCCGTTGTGAACATTATCAACACATAAGCGGGAAATGGAACCGAGAACGTGTTTAGCTCGCAAATTTTCACAAGTTGAAAAAAGTCTTGCTGGGCTTGCTTGGCTTAAACAGAAGCAATGATCATGAGTAAAGAACCATTACAATGCGCCGTGAAAATGTGTATATATAATTTGCAGTATGCACAATAATGGTCAGTTTTGAAGAGCGCCCCCATTTGGAAGCTGGATACGCTACTGTTCCAATAGTCGGATAGTTTCTAGTAGCCCCTCCCCCCCCCCCCCTCCTCAGTAACCTTTGATTTCTCGAGGGTCGGTTAATTGGGGGAATATCCCTGGCTATCTTCCAGCGTGCAGAGTCTGCTTGGCCCATCGTATGCAAACGCCTACATACCTCATTGTGGTGGTCAGTGTCTTTGTCCCCTTACAAATTCAATTTCATTTATATATATATATAAGCCGGAGGTAAAATTGAGGAACTTCTAACAACCTAATGTAGATCTAAGACACGCATTCTTGAAACTGCATTGGCAGCAAATCCAGAAGGGATGAGGTGGAGGGTTTCAGGGAGGGAGGAGTTACTTAACAACCCCACCCCTTCCCTGATTTTGCATATCTCCTCCTATGTCTGGGAACATTGGTTCCAAATGCTGCTGGTACATGTATTTTAAAATAAAGATTTATGTTGAAGATACTTCCCTCCACTGTGATGTCTGGATCCGCCTCTACAAGAGGCGAATTCAAGTTTGAATCAAGAGGAGGTTTAGTAGCCAAGAAGGGGGAGCAGGAATTTACCGTAATTTCTGCATGATTTTCTTATTGTTGCGGCCGTAAGGGGGTTTAGGACTCCCCTCCCCCGTAGATACATGCATCTGTGCATCTTGTCTATATGAAGCCTCGCATGTAGCCTGATTGGTAAAGTCAAATGATCCCATACTCTAATTATTCATGCATGCGCATACAAAAAGTTTTTTTTTTTAAATGGTTCGACCCCCCGCATCCGAGGCGGTCATCGGGACAACAACGCGCTGTTACACAGGTTGCACAGGCTGCACACGGACAAAAACTGCCATCTCGCACTCCACCACTAGCTATAGAGTGTGTTCACCCGAAGAAACTACAGCTCTTCCTTAAGACAATCTGCCAATTCCATCCCTATCAAGGAAAGTACACCGCCCAAATGCCATTTTATGATTTTTTTTATTCCAATAAAATCACTAAAAGCAAAAAACGCAGATGATTTTATAGACATCCCGCATTTAATGCAATACATGGAAGCCTTATTATGATTACATAGTCAATGTTACAAAATCCAAAGATTATTTCGTAAGAAAAAATATCAATGACCGATTGAGTATACATTGTTATATTATGAACAACAAAATTACGTATTTTTGGAAATATATAGTTTTCACATTTTTTATTTATTCATCTGAAATTACGCGGGTAGCATCCCAACCTCGTTCCCAGGCTATCTTTGCATATCCAAAATGTATCATATGCAAATGAGGAATAGTCTGGTGCCTGCCTGTGCTTTACATCAGCGTTTGTTTTGTGTATGTGATGTTTGGGGTAAAAATAGAATCAATTCGAGTTTATACGAAAACACGAATTTTTCTTTCGAAGTTAAAATGTTACAATCTTATCACATTTCATATTAATACGAACAAATTTGAAAGGTCGGATTTTTTTCAGAAGGTGTGGACGTAATAATTACAATTGTGTGAAAACACGTAATACACGTTGGAAATAACAACACCAAGTACACGATATAAATCCATTACCTACTAATTGCGCTATCGAATCAGGATAAAGGAAACAAGTTCACATCCCAGGGTTTACTATTGTAAACAAGGTTGTAATTAAAGTGAGCCCTGGGGACGAGTTTGGCAGCATTCATATCCATTTCGATGAATAACAGTTTGAAATAATGGAACTATAAGAACATACTCTCTAAATTCCGAAGAGTGAAAATTCACTCCATTCGAAAGAAAATTCACTCCCACAGTCGGAAGCTAGGGACTAAACGTTTTAGAGTGAAATTCCTTCAAGCGTGAAGATCCGGTTTTCACTTGAGCTTCGACTGAAGTGGTTCTTTTTCATGTCAATCGAAAATGAGAGTGATGTTCACTCTAAAACGTCTAGTCCCTAATTTCTCTCTTTTAAATTTAGAGAGTAATTATACCCATCCTAAGAATAACATAAATGACGTATATCAATTGTCTTGCACTCAATGTGAGACAAAACTACTAAGTGGTTGTATTTTGTTCAGTTAAAGGGAAAATACAACATTTGCAAACATCAAAAAATAAAACTACCAAATTATTTTGAAATACCTTGCTGGACTGTTGATGAATGACAGTGTAAAGCATCCTGTAAAATCATGGCACCTGGTATACTGTCATTTTCAAGAAAAGTGGTATTTTTGTATCAATTTCCAACGCTGATCGGCCGATCAGCGTTGGAAAAAACTGGCTTTTTTTTCATATACTGGCCCCAGTTGACCATTGCACTTGTTTGCAATCGATTACACACCTATGGACAGGTATAAGCCAGCTAGACTGGTTCCCTAAACTTACAATTCCCCAATGTATGTAAACCGCTCTGTTTCTTCTTAAATGGGGTCAGGGAACCAGACGACAGGAAAATGATTGTTTTTCTTGGTTTTTATGGCATTTTCGAACCCAACACCTCATAAAAGTCAGTGAAACTATATTTGCTATATATTTTAAACCCCCCAATTCCATCCATTTCTGAAAATTACAGCAAAAGCAAATGATGTATATTCCCTTTAAAAGTACCGACTTCTTAATAATGACTTTGCAAGGAAAAATCTGAGGATTTTCCAATACAGTACGGGCCTTATTGTTGATTCTCCTATCAAATTTCTGCTACCATTCGCAAAGTGATAAAACGGCACGTTTTATAATAGACAGCACCAGAATAGCCCCCGCCAGACGGTCGTTGATCGCTTGTCATTCGTTCCAATGCACGGCGCGGATGCACCGCAAAAATGGAAGATCCATTCCACGGTAAATAGAACTTCCATTGCACGGTCACACTTATTGGTTGCACTATACAGGGAGAGTAAAAAAAAATACGAAATCCAAATGGCAGGACCAAATTTTGAATGAAATTTTGCCTGTAGCACTTTCAAAATCTAGGATATGAAAGCCAAGTCATTAAACTTTCTTTTAGTACAAGAATCGTTCAAATCACTCATGTACTTTTCAAGTTTTTTAACACAAACACCGTTTTAAAGTTCTGTCCACGGATCACAAAAACAAGTAAGTGTTCTTTCAGCAAAACGAAAACAATTCTCATAGGGATGCATGTCCATTGTTTTTGTTTTGCTGAAAGAACACTTAGCTCTTTTTGTGATCCGTTGACAGAACTTTAACACGGTGTTTGTGTACAAAATTCCGTAACTTAAAAAAAGTAAACGATCATTAATTGGGCTTTCATATCCTAGATTTTGAAAGTGCTACAGGCAAAACCTCATTCAAAAATTGGTCTTGCCATTTGGGTTTCGTGGGTTTTTTTACTCACCCTGTGTATTGAGCACACCTCGGATGGCTCTGAAGCTGTACATTTACAGTATCAGTTCACATGTTACCAAACAGATGACGAGGTATATTCACTGGTGATGTATAAAACAAATAATGAATGCTTCGCAAGTTCATGCAATGGAAAGAATAACTTCATTCGGTGACATGGAATGTTCCATTACATCCATTTGTCACCTCGTGAAACTATTCTTACTATTGCACTCTTAAACATTCATTATGTGTATAATATTAATATCTCCATCCAATCACTATAATTAAGGTAGGAGAAATGCAATCGATATAATAGGCACAATGATTGTTATCGCTAGGAAAAAAAACTGTCTCAAGAAACAGAACCATGCTACTATGTTCCACTTTTACCGTTTACCAACACATTATTTACAAAATACGCTTGAATTATGAAGAATTGTGTTTGTAAAAACCAACATTTTTGCTAGATTATAGGCCTCTCATATAACGAGGTTTATCGATTTTGAACCATTGTGTCGTTTATACCTTTAATATAGGTTTTTCCGGCTATTTTAAAAGATTTTTCATTCAAATTCAACAACTCTATCATTCAATTTCATCCACGCAAAATTTCACACGCTTTTAACAAAACCAATTTAGTCATTTACCATTCAAATTCAAAGTTTGGTCACCCTCTTTAGTCACCGGGTGGAGAGTATTCGTCGTAACAGATGACAGAGCTGTTGCCGAATGGTTTATCAGTTATCATTGTTTTTTGTTTGTTTAATATTGTCCAGTCAGTTGGTAACTGTAATTCCGGTCGTCGAACCCTTTCAACTTTATCACTGAGGTTCCACTCATTTTGAACCATCATGATCGCCAATGGAAGATTTCACTTTGTTCCTAATGCTGACGAGGGCGTGTCTATACACATTAAAAATGATAATCGTACATGTATGCCTACATAGCATTGACCTCTCTCTAGGGCCAGGCTGTTCGGGATCCATTATACATCCTAAGTAAAAATATATATGGAGATTATAAAAGTAAACAACAGTATAAAAAAAAGTATAAATGAGAATACTGAGTACTAATGCTAAAGAAAAAATATTAACAAGCAAGTTTAAAATTGGAAAACATACACATAAACTTCACATGTGAATGGGAAGGTTTTCCCGGCTATTTTTAAAGATATTTCATTCAAATTCAACAAATCTATCATTCAATACGGGCGATTCCCAATAGTACGCCTCCAAGAGTTTGCAACGCGTTGGCCAATCACAATGCGCAAAATCTGTCGACCCAATGCGCGTTTGGAAAAGGTCGACTGATTTCGCGCATTGTGATTGGCCAACGCGTTGCAAACTCTTGGAGGCGCACAATTGTGAATCGCCCGTATTTCATCCACGAAAAATTTCACACGCTTTTAACTTCTAAAGTTTGGTCGCCCTCTTTAGTCACCGGGTCGAGAATATTCGTCATTACAGATCAAATTCGTCTAAGCTGTTGCCGAATGGCAGCATTCGGAGATCGAATTCGTCTTATGTAAATCAATTAGACGAATTTGATTTCTGAATAGCAAGGTTTGGCGTAGACGAGACGAAATCGAATAATCCGGGACGAAACCATGTGCTCATTGTTTGAATTTGCTGGAACTGAATTTGTAATTGACTGACAAGAGACGAAATTGAACATTGGAAGTGCACTCCATCGAAGTTGATGGACAAATTTGAATATAAGAAACGATGAATTCGAATGATAACAGTTTTAAAATAGCCGGGAAAACCTATATTTTCATATTTTTTTTTATATTGTCCAGTCAGTTGGCAACTGTAATTCCGGTCGTCGAGCCATTTCAACTTTATCAGTTTCCACTCATTTTGAGCCATAATGATCGCCAATGAGAGATTCCACTTTGTTCCTTATGCTGACAAGAGCGTGTTTATACATATTAAAAATGATAATCGTACATTTACATAGCATTGACCTCTCTCTAGGGCCAGCCTGTTCAAGATCCATTATATCACATCATAAGTAAAAAATATATATGGTGACTATAAAAGTAGACAAAAGTATAAATGATAAGAATGAGTACTAATGCTAATGAAAAATTATTAACAAGCAAGTTTCAAATTGGAAAACATACACATAAACTTCCCTTGTGAATGTATTTTAGCAGAGATTTATGAAACGTCTGAAGTAGGCCTATGCGAATACAAACGCTTCAAAATGAAACTGTTATAGTATTTTGTGTCACCAAAACGAAGCGATTCGTTACACTATGTTTTATATAAAAAAAACACTCACATACACATTCCTCATCCAGACCATTCTTTCTGAATAATAAACCGTGTCCTTGATGTTATTTTTTTAAAGTGCACTCTAAAACGTCCCGGGTCGGATTTAACCCAGAATCCAGGTCGTTTTGACCAGGCAAATTTCTGGGTCAAAATGACACTTTTTCGGGTCAAAATGACACTATTCTGGGTCATTTTGCAGGTCATTGCGACCCGAAAAAGTGTCATTTCGACTCGAAAAAGTGTAATTTAGACTCGAAAAGTGTCATTTTGACCAGGAATAGAGTCATTTCGACTCGGAAAAGGGCCTAGTATCAGGTCAAGTATGACCCGGACTGCGGGTCAAATGACTCTTTGTAGTGTGTATTACTGTAAATTATTAATGCCTGCATGTCTGGTTTTACAAGCGAGAACAGAAAGATGTGAGAGAATCGTTTTTACAAGTGCCTGAACCACTTCTGAGGACGCTGAACCAGGAAGATGCATCCAAGGCTGCACGTTTCGCCAGTCATCAACCTCGTATATTCCGACATATTTATTTCTTACCTTTGACGTTCTGATAATGCTTTTCGTCCGGGGTAGGACCTGATGTTTTCCCGGTGTTCTCGTTCGACACGACATCGGTATACTCAGCTTCCTCGGTTTCCGAGACCGACTGGTCGAAGGTTGCAGAACCTGGTGTTTTCCCGACGGTCTCGTTCGACACGACATCGGTATACTCAGCTCCCTCGGTTTCCGAGACCGACTGGTCGACGGTTGCAGGACCTGATGTTTTCCCGATGGTCTCGTCCGACGCGACATAAGTATACTCAGCTCCCTCGGTTTTCGAGACCGACTGGTCGACGGTTGCAGGACCTGATTTTTTCCCGATGTTCTCGTCCGAAGCGACATAAGTATAATCAGCTTCCTCTGTTTCCGAGACCGACTGGTCGACGGTTGCAGGACCTGATTTTTTCTCGATGGTCTCGTCCGACGCGACATAGGTATACTCAGGTTCCTTGGTTTTCAAGACTGTCTGATACACGGCTTCGCCTGTCGCTTCTTCCTTAGTTGGTGCTAGATAACCGTTGTTGTCTTTCCCTCCCGGTTCTAGCTCGACGTCTGGTACTTGCAGTTGGGATGTCTTGGACCTTCTGTGCCGCCAGCACATGGTGATGAAGACGACATTGATGGGTAGCGAGACGGCAAGGAGGATGAGGAGGACCACACTGACAACGATCCAAGCCACGGGAGCTGCGTCGGTTTGGGAATCTGGAGTCGGTTGTAACACCGCGTTAGTCGGTCCAGACTCCGCGGTAGTAGGTGCATCAGGTTGAGTTGGTACTTTGGGAGTCTCCGTCCTCGCGTTATCATTAGTCGGTCCAGGCTCCGCAGTAGGTGCGTCAGGATAGGACGACACTCCGGGAGTCTCCGTCCTCAGCACATGGAGCGGTCCGATCGTGCAGGAACTCGCCCTCCCGGGAAATGCTGACGCAGAAGTCACGTTAAACGTGAAAGTGGCGTCCTGGTGGTCGGCACTCACTAACAGCTGTGACGAGAGCACACGTTCACTCTCATCCCCCGTTATTACACTCCATGTAACGCCGACGGTTGATTGGATGACTTCTACCGATACTAGTGGATGACCGGGCTCTGTCGTGCAATTCATCGGGAGAGTCGCCCCTTCCAGGACGGTGTAGCTTCCGCTAGGGGCGCAGATCGGGTACGGGTCTGATGGAAAATAGCGCACCTTCAAAATAGGATAGGGCGCTGACACCCGATTGCCATTCTGGCTGACTTCACACGAAAAAAACCTGTCATCTCTTGTAACGTTTCTGACACTGAGGATCGCAGTTGTCGTTGCCGGTGGGTCGCCAATTATGAATGCGAAATATCGAGAGTTCAAAACGATACCGTTCGTCGTTACAGGTTCCCAAATAGTTCCCATTACATGTCTGTGCCAATCAAACGTGTAAGCATAGCCTTCCAGTAGTCCGGACGCGTTGCACGCGAGGGCCACGGTGTCGCCCTCCGTTGGCTCTGCATCGGCTGGCTGACTTATCGCAGTGGTTACTACAGGGGGAGTCAAAAAGAAAGTGACCGAGTGAGAAAAAAAGTGTTAAAAAATTTGTGGCTCGCTCCATTTAATAATATTTAAAAAATGAATAGTACGTTATTGACCAGTAACTGTGAACACGTAATTTGCGTGCACTACATACACAAGTTATTTCTATTTTAATAGAAATGCCATAACATTTGGCTGCCCACCTCCAGATTATTTACCAAAACGCATTATTTAATGAACACCCTTTAAATAAAATAAACAAAAAACCTGAAAAATGAAAACAGACAAAAATCACCATTCTCATTTCAGAACAAAAGACATAATTTGTTCACCGTGAAATATGACAGTTGAAATAATGTATCACTCTTGGCTCAAAATAATCTCATTTGAATTTAAATGTTTGTGTGTAATTTCTGGTTCTCACTACAGGCTGTAAAATTTATTAAGTTAGTAAAACATGCAAAATTTTTGATAGTTCCACAGCAAGGATCAATTTTATATGGTTCTTTTTCAGATGAATGAAAGAACATGCTCGTTTCATACGTGCTTCATTGATGTATCAAATATAATTACTTTGTAAGGAAAGGTTCATTAGTCCCAGTCTGTTTTGACTCACCCTGTATCGGAGGCAGTAAAGCACTAACTCTGTGGGAATACCAACACAGTAGCAGGCACACCAATGTCAGATCCATGGTCGATCGAAGCACTAAATAAACTGGTCTGACGAAAGAACAATTTATTAGACACTGCAGTTTTCAGACTTCAGAGGTTTGAGCCTGTGTTACGACCCATAATGTAATACTTGACCACTGCTTTCACCGACCCGATATGTAGCGTATTCTGCACCGCGTACGTTGTGGGAAAGGAATGTATACCTGGTAAATTGTATGCGTTTATGCCTCGGGCCGGATCGGTTCCACTTCGTGTCAAATAAATAAATTTCGTTTTCACTTCAGTGTGTATCCGGATTCCGTCCTTTTGATTGTCAGTTGCGCACCGGCGATTTTGTAAACGACACCACAATTTCCCCCGGGCCATTCCACAAAAGTGGTGATAATAGAGAGTATTGTAAGAACGACTTTGGGGAGAATTTGGGGAAGCCACGGGATGATTTTCAATCATAGTGGTTACTTCTAAAACCACAATAGGTTCTTTTCTAACAGTCCTGGCTCTAATAGGATGTTGTTTTTCGCAAAGCAAGGGTTAGATCTCCTTTCTCCAATTGTTCAAAAGGGAGCAAGCCCTTGAATTGGAATGTTTTACCCTTTGTATACTTCCAACTTTTTTTTATTAATATTTACAAGCAAAGAAAAATTGAGTGACAAGCAAAACGTTTTCAGTCTATACTCAGTTGTTACCGTCACAATAAGCCTCTGTACTAATGACTTACTCTGTACTAATGACTTGTTTACGTGTGTGCTTTCCTATGGTGCTCAGTGGACCGTGGGCCCCCACTGGCTCCATAGGAAAGTGCACATGTAAACAAAGTGTGACATCATTAGTACAGAGGATAATTATTGCTCCCTTTCCCGGGGAATTGAACGCAATATTCACAGGATTTGCACTCCAGTAAAATGTTCAACGTTCTTCGCCGCATCGTGATTGTTTAACCTTGGCGTCGGCTCAACAATAGGAATACCTTGAATACTTTTTTAAATGAAAGATCGTGTGCCATGACGAAAATAAAACTGAAAGCAGAAACGTAGAAAATAAAAGCTTTTTGGAAAAAAATGGTGATAACTTCCTGTGCGTGCATTGAAACCCCAACAACAAGGTTCGGGGTCAAAATACTGACCGTGTTTAATGACAAAAATATTCATCCGTGCTAAATAGGCCAATTGTTGCTGATTGCCCCACATTCCAGACAAGTTACACATCGTGATGGTTTATTATTTCCAAAGTACTTTCCACTTTCACATGCGGACTTTTTTATGAAGAAAAGGTCTTCTCGTTCAGACTATAGCGTTAATTTCAGCTTAATCAGAAGCCATTTTATAAGTTTAAATATCATACCCAATGCTCTTTAAAAAAAAAAGGGGGGGAGGGGGTTCTTTGTCTCCTAACGAATTTTCAATTTGTATGTTTTGTTTTAACGGACAAAACTTTTTTATGACGATTTTGGCGTCTGCAGCCCTCTGAAAAGGGTTTTCATTGTGTGCAAAAATAACCATCCCTGCGCTATATAGCCGATCTGATCAGGGGCGGATCCAGAGGGATTTTTGGGGGGGCGGGGGGTCGAAACCCCCTTCAACTCTGACTAAATTTCTTTATGGAAATATATGAACAATAATGTGAACACCACCCCCCGCGACATCCAGAAAACAATTATGACAGTTACACCGGTAATAATGTCTGCCTGTGCACAACATTCGGACTGAGCCAACTGGGATACGAGGGTATTTGTACACTATTCTGTAATAGTGGTCATGATCGTTGGATTTGAACAGCGTTCCCATTGGAATGGTACGAGACCTGTGTACATTTCAGCATTAATTTTTTGATGTAACCCCCTTCCCCCTCCCCCCTGCAAAAAAATCCTGGATCCACCCCTGCGAATGTTTGTAAAGAAATAATTCAATAACTAAATGTCGGTGAATTTTTTTGTTTGTTCAATGTCTCATGCAAAAGTGCAAGGTTTACTGAGTCAAAATGACACATTTTCGGGTCAAAACGAGACTTTTTTCTGACACATTTTCTGACTCATTTTCCGCGTCATTTTTACCCAGAAGAGTGTCATTTTGATCCAGAAAAGTTTCAGGCTAAATAAAACCCAGATTTTTGGTCAAACCTGACCTTGGAGTTTTATAGAGTGTATCATTTCGTAAATTACTTTTTGTTTCTCCATCAATTCCAGTCGCTGATTGGAATCCCAAGTCTGATCCTGCAGCTGGCCGTGTCTGTCCCCTCCACCATGACCGCCATCACGGGGATGAACATGCTGACCAGGGCCTCCATAAGCAAGGACCTGGAGAAGTACGAGCTACCAGCCAAGGCACGCCTGATGACAGCTGGACTCATGATTATTGGCTTCCAACCATTGATCATCATGATTGCCAATTGGTGGCGGCCGCTGGGCTGCATACTACCCTTCCCTCCCAGCATGTTGACCGATCGTAAGTACAGCCCCCTGACGCTTTAGTATCTAAACCAGTTTCCATGATCTGCTTCATTTCAACCTCAGTCTCAGCCATAACTGGTTGCCTATATTCTGACTGGTCACCGCAATAACAGGCAATGAATTTGTAACGTGTACTTGGAGATTATAATTGTCAATGTTAAGGCCAAAAAAAGGTCTCCGGTTTCTGGTATGGAGCTTGCCCCGAAAGTGGTGAGGCGAGGCGGCTTTTTTTTTTCTTACTGTTTTTTTCTTCAAATTTCGCCTGATGACTGCAAATGGTGCCCGACTAAATTTAGTGCAAAATGTATGGGAGCCCAGAGAGACCAGATAAAGCTTATACTCGATCGTAACCCAATCGAAAAACACGTTAAAATTGTGCAGCAGCAGGATCATCAAACCAGTGAGTTTGATCTTACATTGAACAAAATAAAAATATTTTTGCCGACGCGCATGGCTGCGGCGACGCGCGCGCAGACCAGAAACCGGAACTGTTTTCTTTTGTTTTGGCCTTATCGCATGTTTTGAAGTTTATACCGAATATTGTGGACAAGTTTCAATTATGCTATTCACGAATTCGTTTGTCAATAGGCCTATACCGCATGTTGTCTCCAATCGTATACGTCTCTCTTTAGAGGGCGGTATTTTCACAAATACAGAATCTGCAATATTCTTCAATCCTATATCTTTCGCATTGCCACTACCAATATAGTGATTGTTTTTACAACATACTTTGTGCTGGATTTCAATTATACTTTATTAACATGAGCCACCTGTACAAATTAACTTGCAGAGAAAACGTCGGGGGAACTGTTACAACTAAACTGGCAATCAAAAGAATGGGCGGTGTAGTTTAAACATTCACGAGCTCAAGTAACAGCGCCCTCTGCCTTTAAAAACATCGGTGTCAATAGTTTGGTTCCCAAACCAAAACATTATGACTAATCTGGCAAATGTCAGGTCGGGATCCTGCCCCTTTCCGAAAATGTCCGAAGTCTACCGAACACACTTCTTTGACACTTGGACACGTTCGTAAAATATATAGAACAAAATACGTGTCATACTTCTTGTTTCACAAAATTTGAGTTCATAAGTTCATTTTTATTTTCAAAATTTCAATTCAAGACGAGTTACCCAGTATGTCTATTAGATGTCCAATGTCGCCTATTGTGTCTCAAGTATGCACTTGTACGAGGGGCGGGCTTGCTGTGTCATGTTCTACTTTTGAAAATGGCGGATACCTGACCTATTAAAGATTTTGTCCGAATAGTCTGATTATTTTGTTCTGAAAACCAATCTAGATTCCTGAAACCCTTGTCAATGAATGCGCAATTCTTCCCTTTTTACCCCATCCAGAGTGGCAGTCCTTCATCCTGATTATAGAGTCCACGCTGCTCATGATCCCGATCCTGAGGTACTACCGGACAGCTGACGGTAATGTGGTGGGCGTGCCCCCGCCCATCGAAGAGGAGGAGGAGGAACCGTCTACGGGACTTGGCAAAATGAGACAGTGGATCCGACGACACACATTAATGTGAATCCGTGTACACCCACTCATACTTCTGGTTTGAGTTGGCGTTTGTTTATGGTGTAAATCGAGAACACGCAGGTGCAACATCATCGATGAATTGGGGACAGGAAGCAAATCGAGGACTCCTCGGTTGGAAAACGTGTACAAAACCAATGAGAGCTGTTGAAAAAAGTTATAAACAAAAGAAAAGGGGAAGAGGAACAATAGAAAATCCTCCATTTACACCATAAACAAACGTGAGTGTTCTAGTGAAGTGACTTGAAATCTAGTCGACCACTATAACTGGATTTCTTTTCATGGTATATTTTTTACGTCATTCCTGACTAGTAATGTACATATTCTGACTGATTTTTAGTTTTAACCATCTGACCCTAAATGCAGTTATGACTGCTTCAGTCTAGTAGTTTGCGACAGCTGTATACAGGGTGTCATGAAAAGGTAACCAACAAAGAAATTGATAATAAGAATAAGCAATGAACGTCTTGAACATTATTGTGATTTTATCGTAAACTAGGAGCAGTAAGCTTAGCTTTCCATTGATATGTTTAGTGCATTTCTCTGGTGACGCATCACTAAGTTCCGTCGTCTTGAAAATGGTATTTGAAACCCTGGTGTAAAAAAAATAAATTAATGAGCATTTTCAGACATTAGACAAGTAGGTTCAAGACACATTTAACTTATGTAAACATGAACCAATCTGTCAATTGATGATCTTGTGCTGCAGTTCGAGATGCAACAAGTAAATGGTACCTTCCGAAATCTTTGAGGGGCATGCACAAGATTCCCCTTCCCACAGACACATTGCTGTCAGGAATCGCTTGCGAGAACGGTTTTTAAGTCTCTCTTTTGTTTCTTTTTTGTGGGGGTAATTATTAAGCTGCTAAGAGATCAAGGTTTCCATAAATTTTCCATAAATATAGGCCCTCTTGTGATAGTCTTGATGTACTCCGGTTTTTTTGAGGGAGGTGTTATTTTAAAAACTTTTTAATAGATATAAATCTAGAAATGTGTGTTCGCACATTTATTGGAAAAAAAATGGGTTGCACCGTCTATCACGTATGCTTCTCCAAACCAAGAAAAGTTCGAAGAACTTTCATCGAACTGGCCTATATATAGTGGACAATGGTCGTGCGTGTGGATTAGTCTAATTTCGTTCTTGCATGTACAGAGAGGGCGCTTGTGACGGCCTATCGTTTGCACAAAATATTGGGAAGGAAGCACAAAGAATTGTGGGTAAAGGCCGGACGCTCTGACGTATGAAACACAGACACCTGAGTTTCAGAAAATGTTTCAAAATTGATTCAATATCCAGATCCTGATTGAAGTTGAGTGATGGGTTATTTCAGAGAGACAAAAATAGAAACACGGAGCATAGAGGGCGATATTCCGTTTGGTTCCCGGACCAAAATATATTGACTATTCTGACAGAATTAGGTCAGGTACCCTCCACGGCTAAAAAAATTAACATGACAAAATGGCAGGATAGTGAGGGCACTTCGCATTTCAGAAAATGTCCGAAATTTACTGAATACATTTCGTTGGCACTCGGATATGTTCATACCTTGAACATACCTTGAAAGCCACACCTCCATCTTCATGTCATGTAAAGGAGAAGTGTGGCAGGGTTTAGGGGGCTGCATTTGCCCATTAAAAACCCAAGTTACTCAAATTCTGCTTGAAGCAGAGAAGTGTGTTCGCAATAAACTGGGTTAAAAAAGCAGTTTTTAATTGCTAAAAAAATTGTTAACTGACATCCTTTTTACTAGTTTGGGAAATTGTGTGTACATAATAAATGCATGTACAATGCTTACATTACAAACAATTAAGACAATGCAAGACGCGATTGCCCACAAAATGCTCAGTATTGGTATGGTCCTTATTCACGAGTCGGCCATATTGAATTAAAAGTTAGGTAAAATCTTAACTTTTGGAAATTGCGAAGAGAAATAAAAGTAAGTTAATTTAGTATACATTCCAGTCTGCTTCAATGAATAATTTAAAATTTGTAATTGAACATGCCCTAATGTTTAAAGCCATATTTAAAAATAAATGACAGTAAACTAAGGCTGCATTGTGCCTGCATAAATAGTCTGGCGCCATCCCATTCAACAGTAAACATTAATTAAATACATTCAGGGAACTCGACAAAAATTGCTAACACGTGAATAAGGCCCATAGTCCAATGCACACGTTGTGACTCAAGTAAATGCACTCGCACGAGGGCGGGCTTTGTTATTCTATTCCGCATGTTCTTTTTCAGAGAGCGACAGTTACCTGTCTACCTGACCTGTATTGTTAGACGTCAGGATCGTGTGGTCAGGGAACCAGACTAGTTAAAACGGTCAGCTGACGTCTGTAATAGATGTTTGTTTTAAAGGAAGAGAAGAAAACTGTGGCAAAAACTCTTATAGTATTATGTACATAGTTTTATTAGAAAGCTGTGTGTAGTATTTTGCACTCTGCCAAAACTTTAGACATTTATTTTGGTATCAATTCCGTCTTGTATTAGTCTACCAGTCGGAAGACAATGTGATTTCATAAGCATGCAAAATCATATTCTTAGACAGTTATTTTGGAAAGTGAATAAAGCATCGTGTTTTGCACTAAAAGTGTTCGACACGAGCTGATGCATTTAAACGATCGATTAAAAGAAGTCTTACTGTTGGCCTGTCGTTGTTTTACTATAACATTGTAGTGTAAGAATCGAAATCTTGTATAACAAATGAATAATAAGAATAATTAAATAGAGATGCGCAGTTTTTTCTCTCTCTAGGTTGCCTTTCGTTCTTCCTCCCATTTCAACGATCGTTGCTACCTTTCCGAACTTGTACTTTATTCATCTTCTTCATCATCTTCTTCATCTTCTTCATCATCTTCTTCATCTTCTTCATCATCTTCTTCATCTTCTTCATCTTCTTCATCATCTTCTTCATCTTCCTCATCTTCTTCATCTTCTTCATCATCTTCTTCATCTTCATCATCTTCTTCATCTTCTTCATCTTCATCATCTGCTTCATCTTCTTCATCTTCATCTTCTTCATCTTCTTCATCATCTTCTTCATCTTCCTCATCTGCTTCATCTTCTTCATCATCTTCTTCATCTTCTTCATCATCTTCTTCATCTTCTTCTTCTGCTTCATCTTCTTCATCTTCATCATCTTCTTCATCTTCTTCATCATCTTCTTCATCTTCCTCATCTGCTTCATCTTCTTCATGTGCTTCATCTTCCTCATCTGCTTCATCTTCTTCAACTTCTTCATCATCTATATCTTCTTCATCTTCTTCATCATCTTCTTCATCTTCTTCATCTTCTTCATCATCTTCTTCATCTGCTTCATCTTCTTCAACTTCTTCATCTTCTGAAATGAATAATAAGAATAATTAAATAGAGATGCGCAGTTTTTTTTCTCTCTAGGTTGCCTTTCGTTCTTCCTCCCATTTCAACGATCGTTGCTACCTTTCCGAACTTGTACTTTATTCATCTTCTTCATCATCTTCTTCATCTTCTTCATCATCTTCTTCATCTTCTTCATGTGCTTCATCTTCCTCATCTTCTTCTTCATCTTCCTCATCTGCTTCATCTTCTTCATCATCTTCTTCATCTTCTTCATGTGCTTCATTTTCCTCATCTGCTTCATCTTCTTCATCATCTTCTTCATCTTTTCATGTGCTTCATCTTCCTTATCTTCTTCATCTTCTTCTTCATCTTCCTCATCTGCTTCATCTTCTTCATCATCTTCTTCATCTTCTTCATGTGCTTCATCTTCCTCATCTTCTTCATCTTCTTCTTCATCTTCCTCATCTGCTTCATCTTCTTCTTCATCATCTTTATCTTCCTCATCTGCTTCATCTTCTTCATGTGCTTCATCTTCCTCATCTGCTTCATCTTCTTCAACTTCTTCATCATCTTCATCTTCTTCATCTTCTTCATCATCTTCTTCATCTTCTTCATCTTCTTCATCTTCTTCATCATCTTCTTCATCTTCATCATCTTCTTCATCTTCTTTATCTTCTTCATCTTCGTCAGTTTCTTCCTCTGGATACATGGCAACAGGCCAAACTTGGCCCATGATACCCAGGGGCGTAGCACGGTCATTTTTATTGGGGGGGGGGTTTAAAATCTTTTGAAAAAAAGGCACTTGCACATCCGTTGTGAAATGTGGACGGATTTTTTTTCTCCGGACACATGGCCTCCGTCAAATAAAAAAGCGGGGGGTGGGGGTGGGGGGATGGGTGGGGTGGGGGTTGGGCGGGGGGCGGCTGGTACCATCTGTCGATGGGGGCGCTGTTCAAAACCAACAATTATGCAAACAAAGGGCAAATATATGGTGCTTTTCAGGGCGATACGTGTGCGAAATTCTGAAAAAAGGCACAGAAAGGGCATCACTTCTTTTTGGAAAAGGGCACTTGTTCAGAAAAATGGGCACTTCGTAAACACAAGACACTCTTTACAGATTATTGGGGGGGGGGGGTAAGCCCGTTGAAAAGGGGCATTTGAATGGAAAAAGGCAGTTGAGTTTGAGTTTGTTTTCGACATGCCTTTGGTTGAACAAGAATAATTTAAAACTCTTTCAAATATCTAACAATGCTCGTCAGGGGTAAATTTAAGGTTCAGGCTTTAAAATGGTATAAAAATAATGGCGGTACGTGTTTCCACGCCGACGCAAGACCCTCGCCCAAAAAGTTGCGGATATTTTAAGACGCACAGTACGGTACGAAGGATTAGTCACTATTTGTACAATTCTGAAAAAAGTTGAACAACAACTACCCTGCTGAAGTTTCAGCTGAGTAAATAACATACGATTTGACGACACAGTAAAAACCGGGTTGCCATTTCACATTCTTCAATTTTTGGCGGAATGATTTCTAAAACTGTAACCATCCCAAGAAACACTCATTTTGAAACTTTATCGTGGTATTTTTTAACGGTAACATACAACTCCTGCTTTTGCTCTAACTTTCCGAAATGGATGGATGGATTTGGGGAGTTACTAATTTATAGAAAATATTGTTACACAGACCGGTTTATATGTTTGTGGTCACGCATGCTGAAAAAATAAAGAATTGGTGATGTTCTTGTAATTTGGCTCCCTGACCCTTTACTTCTGGCGGAACGGAGTAGTTTCTAGACGTCTGGGAATTGTCATGTCAGAGAACCAGACTATATAGCTACCTTGCACCCGTTCACGTCAGGTTGCAAAAAGTCAGGTTTTTCTCATCAATTGTCGGCCGACCATCGTTGGAAATTGAAACAAAATTCCACTTTTCTTAAAAAATGACAACACACCAGATGCCATGATTTCACTTGATGCATGTTGTAGACTATTATTCACTTATCGTCAAGCACGGCATAAAGGTATTTCATGTTTGCAAATGTTGTATAGGCCTATTATCCTTACGTTACGTATGGGTCACCTTACTGCTAACAATCAGGTAGTATAGAGTTAGATATGTGAAATATTTTTTTCTGATGGAATTGTGCCTTCGAATCTGTCCAACCGAAATCGGTACTATATTAAGTACTTATGATAGTGATATAGATGCTTTGTATTTTTCATGCAAAAACTGTCAAAAAAGAACCCGCAACAAAGAAAATTGCACAAAACAGGGTGAAAGTTATAAAAAGCTTTTCGCGCTCACTGCGGGCATATTGAATTTCGTGGCCAAGAATTTTTGTCTTCATGGATACATGATAGATTCGGGCTAAGAAAACACGGCTTTGACTTGAAAAAATGCATATTTCCTTTTATTTAAAAAAAAAATGGTTTCCATATTAAGAATGGCAACTTAAAACTGAAGAAAGGCTATTTGGCATTTAGTATCACGGTTGGTCTCATCCAACTACATACAATGGACTTGATGTGCCATGTTAAGGGCAGTTTAACAGCTGATGGCGGCCATTTTGGAAAATGGCGGCCAGTTTTGTCACTGAGTAAATCTGAGATGGCCCTATAGACCTTTCTGCGCTTAGTTGGCAAACTGGCAAACTGCATTTTTCAAAACCACGGCCTGCAAAACTATGGAAGGTCCAACACTGCAAAAACGAAGAAGAGTTATTACAGATCACCAAAATATTATTTGATACTTGAAAATACAACATTTACAACAAAGCTACAAAATAATTCCTACATATGCCTTTTTACTATGTGTTGATGGCGTTATGGGGGCTTTTTGGGGGGAAAATATGTTGCCAACCACGGCTTCAATTTATGCGCTTACGGCAGCCCATACAAAATGGCGCCAATGTTTAAAAAGGAAAAAAAAGGCCTATAGGGTTGCAGACCAGACCTCAGTGATTACCCCCACTTCCAAAAATCAAGCAATATACTCACAAGTCTCCTTAGTGATTGAGACACATCAAATTCAAACTCATTTCATCATCTTTCATTTTCTATTCAATTGATTTTTGGGTAAAATTTCCATCCGAAGATGATCACCCATAAAAGTAGTCCTGAAACCCATCGCCGTTTTGAAAAATGATACCCACGCTCCATTGCAAAATAGAGCAATTTTAGGAATTTAATTTCGCGTTCCGTTCATGGCTTCCAGTGCCCATAAAATGCTCCAATAGCAGATCATTTAAAGGCATGCAAATTGTGTTTTGTCCGGGCGAATTTGGGGGTTTGGGGGCGTTACTGGCCTACAATCCTATTCACAGCGGCGGCGGAACGGGTTTCAAACCGGGGGGGGGGGCACAACCAAAAAGGGGCATTTGCAAACCCGTGCTAAAAAACGTCGACACGTTTTTTCACCGGACACTTGGCCTCCGTAAAATCAAATAGTGTGTGGGGGTGGGCTGGTACCATCTTCCAATATAGGGGGCACTCTTCAAAACCAATGATTATATGCTAAATATGCATTATGTGCCCATTTTCAGGCCGTATTGTTTGGGTTTTTGGACTTGGTTTTCATATTCCTCGTTTATATCAAAAATATCTATACCATTATTGGGATATGGTTACTTCTAAGAAATAGTAAGATACTTTAAGGGAATTTTTTTTGTATCTTGAGGGGGCACTTTACTGTTCGAGGGGGCACATTTATGGCCGCAAAAGGGGCACTTGGGAAAATCTGGGGGGGGGGAGGGCATTTGCCCTCCCCCGCCTATTCATGGCTTGGAAAAGTGACCGCAGGGGATCTGGCGTGCCTCACTAAAAATGCATTTATTTGCCAGTTTGTCCATAAAACACTGGTATCTTGCAATTGCTGATTAATAAAGAGATATGTTGTATACTTATTTCACCATTATTTTCACAAAGGTTTAATACGCCGACATGTTTTTCTGCTGTTTTTAAAGTTGTGTAGGTGATGAGTACTTTATATTCTGTTCGAAGAATAATTTCACGTGGTAATTTTTAAAATATGTCATTCGGGCATCTGGAAGATCTAAAACACCAGGCACATATACGATTGTGTAACATCCTGGACACTTTAAAATTAAAAATCCAACACTTGAGCTTTCTACAAATTACTAAACACGTCCTTTAGCAGTTCAATTTTGGAAATAAAAGAAAGCTATATTTAATTGGGCTTTCATAATCCTAGATCTGGGGAGTGCTACATCCAGAACTTCTTTAAAAAATATTTTGTAAAGGGGGGAACAATTTTGGGTTTCCTGAGTTTTTTGTTCACACCCTCTACAGCTCTAGCTTGTGAAGCTATAATGTCAGATCAACGTTTGACATCCAGGCTAGAGAAGCATCGGTTGCGCGGTGGATGGCCTTAATGCCACCAGAGAACAAGGGCAGATCCGGGGGGCGAGAGGGGCCATAGCCCCCAAAACGAAACCATTTTCTTTTCTCTTTTTTTAAGCGGCGTCGCGATAAAGGCAGGCACTGCGTTTACCACCATCTTTTCCTCCAAAACATGGTCAGAAATAGCCTCAGACCGCACCACAAGCGGGCCCCGAACGCCTCGCCGTAAGTTTTGGGATCGTATTTTTGTGGGACCCAAAACAATTTTGCTCCCCCCCCCCTAAAAAAAATAATAACAATTGTGTTCTGGATCCGCCCTTGCCAGAGAATCGTCTCAGAGGACAGTCATTCACAATGTGAGGAATGGTCTGGTATGAGTGCCCACAGTCGTAGGAAGGGCTCGCCCTTATCCTCCGTTGATGTACCTGCTGGGCAGTGCGCAAAATGAAACAGGCCGTCATGTCTGATGGTTTGGTTTTGGTATAGGGCCTACGTGGATATCTGTCTAATATATCTGACACCAAATTATTCTAGGCCTTTCTAGGCGTCTCTCTCCCGATGTGTTAAAATGTTTATAAAGTGTTGCAAGAAAGGGCGTTTATTATGTGCTCAAAAGTTAAAACACTATCAGTTTTAGGCCTACATGCAGTGCATTTTATAAAAGGTAACGAAAAGTTCGCTCTATGTTCAGTGCAGTCATGATGGCGTCGCTCAAAGTTTAACCAGGTTTCAACAAAATATAAAGTCAATAAGCAAATCGTGCTGTTTTAATCAGTTGAGGGAATTCCAGTTTTCTATTTTTGACAACTGTGATTGCGAAATTTGGGGAAGTTTTTAAAACCGAAATAGAGCCAGAACAATAACTGATAAATGATACTCAACAAACAACTGTTCACTTGGATATGTCTGTTCTGGGGTATATTTCTAAATTAAGGGAAAGGTAAGATGAAAAACATGGGCCAGAAATGTTAGTTGCGGAGAGTTGGCTTAGCTTCACTAGACAGGCGATGATCATTCTGCTAGTATTATGAAAACAAAATTCAGTCGAAACATCGGAAAAGGATCAATCACGCTTGCTTAATTGTTTCAGTGGCTCTCAAGGATTAGAGAGCTTATGTTTTCTTTGAGAGTTTTGGAATCAAGTTTGTTGTTGAAAACAAAGAAAAAATGAATTTGAATATTAGAGGCAAAACATGGCAATTATTGAGCAGCAATATCCAACTGTGAGCTATGAAGTATGCATGCCTTCGTTAACAAAATATGTGTATATTGTTCTCTAAACAGTGCCCCCCTTATTTTGAAAAGAATTTCTACAAGTAGCGTTTTCAAAATTGAGGCTATGAAAGCCCAATTAAGCTTTCTTTATGCGAAAGAATCGTTCAAATCGCTTACGTACTTTTCTCGTTATGAAATTTTGAACACAAACACCGTTTTTTATCGTTGTCCACAAATCACAAAAATGAAACTATGTCATTTCCTGAAAATGACATCAGAATAATCACTTAGGTTTCTGGGGTAGCTAAGTATAGAAGGCAGGGCAAGACTATAAACTCTTGACATTGCACTGAGTGTTATTTTAACAATGGAAGCAGGAGGTTTTTAAATAAATGTTAAGATAAATGCCAGTAGCTGTGGTTATGAGAGAGTTTTGATATGTGCATAGTTTTCGTTTTGCTGAAATACCACTAAACTTTTGTGATAGGCGGAGATGGTTATAAAACGGTGTTTGTGATCAAAATTGCATAACTGGAAAAGTGCATCGGTGATTTGAAAGATTCTTTCACTGAACTAAAGCTTATTAATTGGGCACGATAAAAAAACGGAGTACCCCCCCCCCCTACACACACACCTTTCTGTTGGTCATTGTGTTACTAGAATCTCAGGAATTCTATTGAGATATCTAGTGGATGTATTAGGTAACAATAGTCTGGGGGTTTGCATAGGGTATAAGGAGAGGGGGAACCACGTCGTCTCAAATCGTGCTGGGTATACTACATGCAGTGCATTTTATAAAGTGTAACGAAAAGTACGCTCCATGTTCAGTGCAGTCATGATGGCGTCGCTCAAAGTTTAACCAGGTCTCAACAAATACAGTCAGTAAATAAATCGTGCTGTTTTAATGAGGTAATTCCCTATTGTTGACAACTGTGATTGCGACATTTGGGGAAGTTTTTAAAACCAAAATAGAACCAGAACTCTGAACAACAGTGGTAATGATATTCAACAAACAACTGCAGGTCCACTCGGACATGCCCGTCCTGGGCATATTGCTAATCTCAGCGAAAAGGAAAGATAACAAAAAAAGGCAGAAATGTTAGTTGTAGACAGGCGCAGGTCATTCTGCCATTATTGTGGAAACAAAATTCAGCCGAAACAGAGGTAAAGAATTAATCAATCACACTTGCTAAATTGTTTTAGCGGCTCTTTAGTAAGTTTTGAGTGAAAAAAAAGAATAAAACCAGCGTATGTTTGAATAATTTCGTTTTAATGTGGTTCTGAATGATGACATATATGTTATTGTCTTCCGCAGACTAAGCATATCAACTCAGTTTCAAAATCGCCCACATTATACAAAAAGACACAGCGTCTCAATCATCGGATAATGAAGATTTGCTTATAAATAAAATAGTTGGGTGGGGGGAACGACATGTCCCCCGTCCCCCACCGATCGTCCTCCATCGATTGGCACCATGCTTCAGAACGACAGCCGTTACACTAAATTGTACGTAGGACCTACAATGCACAGCGTCAGTTGGTGAAATAGAACATTCTGAGAGAGACCCTAAAATTCTTTAAATACTTTTGAAAAACTTTTCTCTGTACAAGCATTACATTCACTGTGTGGAGAAAAGATTTTCACATAAACCAGGTAGCAGCGACGTCGTGTGGACTTGCCCACGTCCACACAGTGTTTCCCCTCTCTGGAAAACAGGTAAAGAGACATTTTTGTATAGGTGAGGACTAATTTACACCCTGTTCGATACAAAAAGATCACGGAAGAATTTCTTTTGGAAAAACATTATGACACATGGTCATTTTAAAAATATTTAATTTGACCATCTGCAGGGAAGATAAAACAGCACCAGTCTCATTCAAAACACCAGTCATATTCAAAATTTTGAAACATCATAGAAATTTAAAACCTAAAAATCCAATGTTTTTTTTCTACTCTAGAAATGACTGTAAACACATCCATTTACAATTCAATCTTGGACATAATTTGCCATCGATGTAATAAGGAGCTTTATATAGTGACAGCACTTGGTTTTAATACTTTTAATAACTTAGGTTTTCGTTTGCTTCAAGTAACATAAAAATATGAATCAAAACAAAAATATGAATTTGAACTTTACAGGCAAAACATCGCAATTGATGAACAGCAGTATCCAACCGTGAGTAATGAATTTGGTGGTGGGGGGACTATAACAAAAATAATATGATTGGTGTTCCTCAACACCAACGGTGCCATTAACAAGGCGTTTACAAAGTTTACTGTTTGTTTGAAATTACTTTTCTTCATTTTTCTCAAGTTAAATTTCAGCTACTTGCAGCCGCAAAATGAAACCGGCTGTTTCGTACTTTGGTTTTGATACATGGATATCCGTATAATGAATGCGACTACAAATTATCCTAGGCCTTTTTACTAGTCGCTCTCCCCCCCCCCCCCAACCTCCCCTCCGACGTGTTAAAATGTGTATAAACTATCAAGGAAATTACTTTATTATGTGTTCAAAAGTTAAACAATGTAGCTGTCCCAGTGTAAAAGCGTAAAAAAGGTACGCTGCATGTTCAGTCGAGTAATGTTGACTTTGCACTTAACCCAGATCTTAGCAAATAAATTTAAGATAAAAGTAAAATATTGCAGCGTGTATAATTGAGGCAATTCCCTATTATCATGTATGTCTTTCGAAATTCTGGGACTTTTTTCTTCTTTAAATAACCCAATCGACGCAGACAAAACAACAACTGATAACGTTTTTAAGTACACGGTGGCTGGCAGCGGCAGGCTTTTATTTTATAACAGGATAGAAGAGAGTGCACATCCATCTTAGGAGGCACCAGTTTCGTCAAAATGTCCAACTGTAATGGTGAGGTTACGATTACGAGTATTTTTAGTATACGGTTGATTATTTAACGATTTAACATTCATTAAGTTTCGAAAACATAAGGGCATATTATCCTGTTATGTTTTTGCAACTTGATACTTTAATGTTGCACAAAGTTTGAAGTATTACCCTCGTATGCATGTTATTGAAGATGATTCAAATGGCGTACGAACAGTTGTGGTTCCCCTCGTGTATAGCGGCGTCTGGGTTAAGCTTAATTGGAGAGCACTTGAGGATATACCAATTTTTCAGGGGTGGCATTAAAGGTATAACGTATACATTATTCATGTGCAGTTCAAGATTTCAAATTGGGGGGGGGGGGTGGTACCCGGGGGAGTGGCACGGACCTGCACCGGGGGAGAGGGGGCACATAGCCCCCGTAGTTACACCGCTGCTCTCGTATACCCCAGTGATTGTATATGGTTGCAGACCAGTAAATTGGTCCGAAATTGCCTACGCCGGCCAAATCATGATTTACATGCCCTCAAAATCTTCCGTATTTGAGCATGCTGTTGGCCATGAACTTGAGGGTTTGTAAAAAATATGGGTGGAAACCGTGCACAGGACTGTGAGCTTGTAGTTCCGTTCAATTAGAATGAAATTGGGGGCCTAAAAGCGCCCTATTTTGCTATGGAGTGTAGGCATCATTTTTCAAAATGACGATGGGCTTCAGGACTATTTTAAGGAGTGATCATTTTCGGATGAAAATTTCTCGTAAAAATCATCAGTTGAGCCCCTAAATTAAAAAGAAAATGAAAGATGATGAAATAAGCTTTAATTTGAAGTATGTCTCGAACACCTTGGAGAGTTGTATTTTTCCCGAAGCATTTTCCTTGGAGCATTTATCATTGGGGTCAATGGAAGTTTATTTACTGGTCTGCAACCATATACTCGTGTGGCCTGAAAGGGTCATGCAATGTATTTCAAATGCATTTGTGTGCCTTTTGTGTTATAATGCTAAAAGTGCTATGTCACTTGAGGCCGATACCTCAATGTTACATCTATTTTAACACCACAATTTGCCAGAATTTTGGATATTTTGTCGACGTAAATATTCTTTTCTTTGGTGAGTCCTTGTTGTTTCAGTAGGCCTACATGACAGCAAGCCAGTGAGCGATTTTTTTTCTCACAAACGTTTTCAGTGAGCAAATTATTGGGTTCAAAATTTGAACAGAAAAGCCCTAAACTGAACAGTGTCTTCCTGAAATGACATCACAGCAACAGCGCCTATGTCTGGAGATGTTAAATAGCTTTCATACATTTTAGACAGGGGGAAATGGGCACATAAAGTATGTTTAGCATATGAGGAGCGCCCCCTATGTTGGAAGATGGTATCCCCCCCCCCCCCCCTATTTGATTTTACGGAGGTCAAGTGTCCAGTGAAAAAAACGTGGCGACATTTCAGCATGGGTTTGCAAGTGCCCCTTTTGGTTTGCAAGTGCCCCTTTTGGTTGCTGCCCCAAGTTTCAAACCCGTTCCGCCGCCGCTGGTTTAGAGAAGTAGAAAGTTGCATTAAATATGTTCTCAAGTAAAATCCATGATACTGACTCTTTATGGTTAAATATAGGGAGTAAATTTCTGCCACCAGTAGTTTCCAAAACGTTTTCAATTGCTTCCATTGAGCAATGATGTTATGTAGGAACTGTACAACAGAATTCACATCGCGAGTTTAGATTTGGGTAGTGGAAAAGTAGGGTTTGAATAATACATCTTTAAAATATCAATAAACAGGGTATACACAGTTAATAGACCCACACCAGAGGGCAAATGTGAAATGTTCTCACATCCAATCATATATTTACTGTATAAGGAACCAACGTAAGAAGTTTTATGCTTTTATGGGCTCAAACCAGTTACGATATTTGACCTTAACAGCCCTGTGGGCCCACCCACTGCCCCTTAAGATTCAATTCAATAACTAGCTTCAAACCCGAAAACTGATACAGTACATGTACGTAAAATGTACCAGGCCTATATAATATTTTTTTTGATTCGCCAGCTACAGCTACCTGTGCTTTCGCATAATTACCCATTATTTTAAGTAAACGTTGATATCCGTTATGAAAGGACTCCGAAATATCTGTCGTACATCCGTAAAGTTTCAATTCAACCTGTAAAGATATTTGCTTGTCATGATTATTTAAAGTCGGCACTCTCATGCGCCCTCCAATGTACGTTATAGGCTTACATGCTCCATGTAATGGAAAGTTAACATTTAAGCCGCGTCTATACCTTTTTTGATATTTGGACATGCACTATTTTCATAACCTTGGTGTCAAAATAACTGCAAAACATCAAAACAACTGTCAGAGAAACTTGGCAGAATTGAATCTGTGCCTTGCGACGATAGGAGCTCAAATGTACATGGAGGGGGTTGCGGCCCCGCCCTCTCCGTGCTCTTCGCACCGCTCTTAAGTTAATTAGTCTGACCAAAAATCACTCTTAAGTTATATTTTCATGTTCCATATGTGCCAAGGCATCAATAGAAATTGTTTCATTTTCCCATTTTTAATTTGAAGTACATTTGCACAGCTTCTATTCGATCTGTTAGTCGGCACTCTGATGCACGTTTTCATGTGCATGTACTTTTCAATGGGAAAAGTTACATTTGGACATTTTGTGATGAAGGTATGCCACATGTTCATAAACCTGGTGTCAAATAACCGTAAGGAATCTGAACAACTGTCAAAAAAACTTGGCAGGATTAGTCTGACCTAAAAGCCCTCTTAAGTAATATTTTCATGTTCCACAAGTGCTAAGGCATCAATACAAATCGCTTTCATTTTCTCCTCTACCGTTGCGTTGCAACGGCAGTGGCGTAGCCACGGGGGGGGGGGGGGGGGAGTTTTTGCTACAAGTAATGTGCAGAAAACAAATGGCAAAACATCACAATAGTTAAGCAACAATATCAAACCATGAGTAATGATGTTGGGAGGCGTTTAATACATGTAAATTGCACTCCTAAACAGTGCTATTCACGCAGAGATGCCAAGATCACACACAAGCTTGGCGTGTGACAGTGCAAGCGGCAAAAGCCACAATTCAAAAACAGTGGCGTCCAGACATTGGGCACAAAGTCGGCAGAGAATAACGTGGCGCACTTGAACTAATCTCAAAAAATGCCAAGTCAGCATTCAAGGATTTCTGTAAGGTTCACAAATTCGGGCGTCAATTGCTCACTTCTCAAAAGTGCAGTGGGAGACATACACCTTGATCAGAATAATGCGAGCGCAGATCCCTTACAACGTGGGGTTCGGGGCCTGCTTTATGGCCCCGAGCAGCCATTTCGGGGAGAAATAGAATCTAGATGCTAAGATGTTCTGCGGTGCGATCTGAGGCAATTTCTGACAACTTTGACCATTTTTGTAGCAAAAGATCATCATTTAAACATCATGAATCCGCTATTCTGAACTATAGAATCATAATGCAGGCTACAATTTTTATTCAAGCGTGAGGGGATTGTCCCCCCCCCCCCCCCGTCCCCCACCGATTGACACCCATGCTTTGGACCCCCAACAAAAACATGTTTCCGTATTCTTGTCCAGAAAACAACTTTAAACACATTTTAGAACAATTTAGTGTTATGGCGTGTGAGTTACAATTGTCCGGCATGTGAGCGTGTGAATTGACTCTATAAGGCAAAAAAAATAAATAGTCGGTCTCTGGTCACTGAGCGCGAGCGTCGATTTCAATCATGCGTGTCAATCTTCTTTTTTTTTTCTTCAAATTTTCCGCGGTAGCTACAACAGCGATCTCTATTGCCGCACCACCTCGAATTTTTTGTACCAAGAAGCACCAAGGAATGGGGAAATTGCACAAAGGCAAATGATGGAGGACACCAAAGAATATAAGGACACAAAAGCAAAATTGTGAAGAAAACAAGAGTGAATAATCAAAGCTTGAAAAACAAAGCCACAAAAAAACCGCGTCGTCGCATCAATTCCTGAACACTGGTCTGGCAAGAGACCGACATTTTTGTTTGTGCCTAATCCGTGTGACACACGCAAAATGCGTGTAACTTGGTATGTCTGCATTCACGAGGCATTTAAACTGTTTACTGTAGGCCCTACCTTTGTTTAAAATTATATTCAAAGTTAAATTTCAGTATAAGATGCAGCTCTTCTATCGTTTGAGTTTTGACATACAGGCCAGGGCGGCATCCTATAGGCGTCTCCCTACCCCCTTCAAACTGTTTATAATGCGTTTAAAGTTATAACCACTACAAGTTTTACATTATATTTTCAAAATTAAACAGAAAAGTACTCTGCACGTTCAGTGCAGTAATGTTGACTTCGCTCTTTATCAAAAGGTCTCAACAAAGTAAAGAATTTATGTACTTTTTTCAGATGATGAAATATTATCCATTGTGATTGCGAACCCGTAAAATCCAGAAATATCCAAAATAACTGATAACGTTCCAATTACCCTCAGTTGGTTTTTCCACTTTGCCTGGCTGGGTAAAGTCTGAGTGTCGTCCGTTGTTTAACAGAGCCCTCTCCGTAACCAACGTCAAGGCAAATTTAATGCGACCCAGCGCACTAGCCAGTCGGAGTCGACTTTAGACATTGTGACGTCATCCCGATCAGATGTGGACTAAGTTGTTGGTTGGTCAATTTGGCGCGATGTTTTTGGAATAAAACAACGGGTTACCGAAGACCCGATAAGGCGCCCTGCTGAATGGTCAGAATCTCGAGGTCAAGACGCAGTCTCGTTTTGCATAATTAATAGCCGTATCTGCTCGCATATCATAGACCCTTGATGATGTACAAAGGGATATTCGAAAGACTTGTATCCTGGGAATACCCAACCTAGTACCCAACGACAACGTTAAACATGGAGTTGAACATTTAGTTGCAGAGAGGTGGCTCAGTTACAGTGGAGAGGCGCTGGTGAAAACTACTTGCATCCCAATGCTGCTAAAACAAAAGAACGTATTTTTGACTTCAGGAGGAAAAATGGTCAACAACCTGTTATTCCTGTAAATGTTGGAACTTCTGATACTGAAGTTGTTCAATCCTATAGATATCTGGGCACCATCATTGATAAATTAACTTGGACTGAACAGTGTAGAGCACTTGTTTCAAAAGGGCATCAACGCATGTACTTCTTTAAAGGAAGCTCAGAACTTCCAATGTGGACAAAACAATTATGAAGCTGTTTTACACTTCCGTGATTGAAAGTGTCATTCTTTACGGATGTTTGGTGTGGTTCCAAAGTCTAAAGAAAGCAGACATGAACCAACTACAAAGGATAGCAAACCAAGCTGGTAAAATTTTCGGTGAGAAAATAGACCTATCTGAAAAACATCTCAGGTGTGTTTTAACTAAGGCCGGTGAAATAATGAAAAATAAGGACCATCCCTTGCACCATTATTATTATTTCATGAGGTCAGGGAAAAGACTCCAAAGCATCCAATGTAGGACCACACGCTATCTTAATTAATTAATTTATCTTCATTTTTGCCTTTGTCAGTAAGAGTCTGTAATGATTCTTAATGTGTTTTTAATGATTATTTTTATCCTGAGGCTTGTGGGGGCGGGGGTGATTTGGGCAGTTTTGGCGAATGTGGTGTTTTTGATTGGTTCTTAATGTGTGTTTAACTTATCTTTCATCAGTCTCTATACAGTTTAAAATGTTGTAAGATAATTTTGTGTTCTAAACAATGGAAAGGGGGTCAATGCAGCGATAGGGGCGGGGGTGATCTGTTGGTTACTCAGATCACCCCCGCCCCTTTTAATTTCTTTGTTGGTTTGGTTACACTTGAATGGTTTTAAGGTTTTAAGGCCTTTTATCTATTTTTGGCGGTTATCTTAAAAATTTTAATACTTTTTTTTCGCTGTAAAGTTGTATGTGTAAATCTAGTTTAATCATTATAACTGTATTTTTAAGTGTTCTGTTTTGGAGCTTTCATCAATGTTTAGACATGTAAATTTTCCATTTTTATCTTTTAAATGGACAATAAATGAATTGAATTGATGGCCATTCTGCCATTATTATGGAAACAAAATTCAACAGCAATATCGGAGAAGAATTAATCAATCACACTTGCTTAACTGTTGTAGTGGCTCTTTCGTAATTTTCGAGACAAGAAAAGAATAAAACCAGCGTACCATTTTGAATAATTTTGTTTTTACAGTGGTTGCGAATGATGATATAAATGTCTTCCACCATACTAATCATACCAACTCAAATTCAAATCGCTCACAATATAAATACAGACCTAGGGTCTTTGATTATTATTAAGCTATTCTATCCAGATTGTCCAGCTAGAAGCAGTACTGAGATCTTTATTTGAGGCTCGCAGTCATGTACTTCATACCTATGTGACAATATATCAAAAGATGGTCTTTCAAAGATTTAACTTGTCAAGATTTGTTTGCGCATCTGATTTCAAGCGAGTACCATCAGGCTGATCATGATCATTATTTTAAGTGTTATTTGTTTGCTTCATAATAAATAAATAAATGAATAAATATAATAAAATTATAAAGAATTAACGTAACCAGAGAAAGCAAGCAAACACTTTTTATTTGTTGTTTGTTACTGTTCCATAAAATGTCACCGTATTTTTAGGGGGTTGTTTGTGTTGCCACAACCAAATGAACTATAGCTATACCAGTTCAGGGGATGTAAGTTCACGGTTTAATGACATGAGCTTTGGATATTTGATCAGCCTTATCAATAGATTTCAGATGTTGCCAGCAATCTTTGTCAGTTGTATGTGTTTGTGTGGGTTTTTTTAATAAAAGTGATCCCGATATGCCTGGCCGTTTGTATTTTTTTCTAATAACCGATTGTTTTTAGTGGTGGCTGGCAGGCTTAAGGCAATTATGAACGAGACACCAAGCAGCGACAAAATGTCCGGCGATCATGGTGAGATTATGATTATTGAGTAACTATATACGGCTGAAATTAATAACTAGATATTATACTAAGCTAGCTAGTGCTGGATAAGCACCCATTATTGTTTTCTGGTATACTTATGTGAGGCGTCTGGCAAACAGTTGACAAGTCAGTATGATAACGTGGGGCGAACTAAACGGTGAATGTCTCCCTCGCCCGGCCGCTCTATGCATGTGCACTCCCTACCCCTTCGTACCAACTAAATTAAAACTGCCCTATACAAAAATGAGCAAGCACTGGTTTCCACGCCCCGTTAAAGGTAAAATTTAGCATTGGTTGCGCCTCCGCTAAAGGATTGTTCCAGTGATAAAAGTGTTACATGTTCTGTACATCTTCTTTTTTTGGCGGGGATATAAACCATTTCGAGTTTGCATTAGCGTAGGTGTCGTAGGAAATGCGTTGGAATGTCTCACCAAGTGTCTTCCCCAACTCTCTCTTTTGTACACCGTTGAGGGGTAATTGTGGTCGAAGCGGATATCATTCATTCCATTTCGTTTCAAACCAACAGGCAGCGTCGTAGCCAGGGTTCTTTTCCTAGGAAGGGGGGCGAGAGTGGGGGCTGGGTGGTATAGTGTGGGGGTGTCAACGGACACCAGCTCATGAATAAAAGTTCTACATTCAAATCATTTTATAATAGAGGGGTTTTTTTTAGATCCATTTTATTGGAGGATTGGAGATATATGGCAATGCATCTTCTGCCTAGACTTGGGGCTTCCAATTCTGAGTAATTTGGATGCTATTTAGCCATGTTGTGGCGAGATCCTTTTTTTTTCTTCAAAATGGCTACTTTTCCAGTTTGTGAAATATTCGTTTTAGGGGTGGTCTTCTTTGGGTGACAATTTCTCGAAAAGTCTTTGATCAACCCACCAAAAATTTAGCGGAAAATGAAAGATGACATGTTGATCATCATTTTTCTGTACAGCCTGAACAATTTTGAAGTATGGAGACTTATCTCTGATCTCTATGCCGGGGAAATGTATTTGCTTGGTTGCCGGCCCCCTTTAAGGTGCAGACCAAAGTGGACTCCTATTAGACCTCAATGATAATTACGCGCACTTCCAAAAATATTAAAAAATACTCGCAACTCTCCCAGGTATTTGAGACACCCATCAAATTAAAGGTCATTTCATCATCTTTTATTTCTGTTAAATTTTGTGTGTGATAATTTGATGACTTAGGTATAAAATTCCATGCAAAGATGATCGCCCCTAAAAGTAGTCCTGTTGCCCATCGCCATATTGAAAAAATATGCCTTTGCTCCATTACAAAATATAACAATTTTAGAGCCCAATTTCATCCAAATTTAAATTATCAGAAATACGAGCTCCCATCCCTTCAACGGCTTCCATCCTTGTTTTTAACAAACCTTCAAGTTCATGGCCCATAAAATCATTTAATAGCAAAAAAAAAAAAGTAAGGGCATGCTAATCGTTATTTTGTCCGCACATAGGCCTACCATTTTTGGGCCTATTTATCGGTCTGCACCCCATAGAAAGATGGTCTCCAGCGCCCCTTCCCCTCCCCACATTTGATTCAACCGTATACGCCTTTCAGCACGGACACTTCAAAAATTGGCTCCTCCCCCACCATAACATCCAGCCCCCACCTCGCCCCTTCCCCCTCTCCCTCTCCACCCCCTTTCCCTCCTTCCCCCTCCCCTCCCCCACCCCCTATGGCAAGAATGCTGTTTAAGCCACTTGCATTCTGGAAAACACCTGGCAATTGCAGACCAGTTATCTTGCAGGCCACGAAGATGTTTGACCTGCGAGAAAAAGGAACAAGACAAGGCAGGCATGTCGGTTCTTTTAAGAAAGAAACACGTTCTTTATGCTTGGCAGCACCAAAGCCTACATCGATCCCCGTAGCGGGTAGCCCTACCACCGGCAACGCATCCCGTCAAGTAACTAGAAACGAGGAAGCGACGACATCTAGCTCTGATCTTTCGTCTCGGGGGTCTGCTTCTGAAATGTCGCCGGAAATATCCGTTAAAAAGAGAATCGACCAGTTTGAGAAAATCTCAAAAGGGGCCAACGCTTCAACAACAGGTGACCAAAGCGCCGCATTATTTGGTTATTACCAAAGATCGTAAATTAGGGGAAAAAGATCGGACAGTCCGCTGAACAAGTAAAACATGAAGTATTTGCTCATGGGGATGGGCGCCCCCATTTTTTGGTAAGTAAAAAAAACAGATTTGCTCCATGCACTCAACGTGATTGTAAGTTGTGCATAGCCACTAACAAAGTGTCCCTCTTAATGTGCCCATTCGAGATAAAAAAAAAAAAAAGTGCCCCTAAAACGCACAGTTAAAAGCATAATAATGACTACAAATAAAATTATCTTCTCTCTTATATGAAAAACTGCCCCTCAAAAACACAAGTGCCCCTCTCGCATTAACAAGATTGTGCACCTTCTCGAGATAGAAAACTACCCCTCAAAAGCAGAAATACCCCTCTCTCAATACTAAAATTGTGCCCCTCTCGAAATGGAAAATTGGCCATAAAAAAGTGCATCTCGCGATAACAGCTCGAGATGGAAAACTGCCCCTTGAAAGCACAATTTTATTAATGCCCCGTTCGGAACATTACATTTGTAGAAAACTCATGCAAAACCGGCCCTTTAAAATAACAGTGCTCCTCCTTACGCGAATAAGATGGTCAGTGAACTGGCCATCAAAAGTAACAGTGCCCCTCTCGCGATAAAAAACGGTCTCTCTTCATATTGTCAAATTCATGGGTGGACCCAGATATTTTACTGCCGGGGCCGGGGGCCGAGGGTGTGCAGTGTGCCGAAGGCCAAAGGGCGGATCCAAGGGGGAAGGAGGGCAACGCAAAAAGAGGAGGGCAAAAAAAGAAACACGGACCCAAATTTTAATTTTCTTTTAGTGACATCACAAAAAAGGCGGCCACAACATACACCACCATCTTTTCACCAAAATTGTTTAAAGTGGTCAGAAGTTTCCTCGGATCGCATCACAGAGCATCTAAAATCCATGTTTTTTCGAGGCCCTTGGCTCCCCTCCCCCCTCCCCCCCCCCAAAAAAGAATGGTGCTCTGGTTCCGCCATTGCGGAGGCCGAAGGGCTCTCACACCGACAGAAGGTGCCCCTTTTGCTGGATATTAAAGTGCCCCTTTTTGGTGTTTCCACCCCCCCCCCCTTTGAAAAGCGTCCCACCGCCTCGTACTTAAATTGTCAACTTATAATTGTTATTGTTAAATTTTCTTAAAGCTAAATCTCTTGACTGTCTCAGTAATAATTGTTCAAAAGGAAAAGTGAACACTTTTGTTCGGGAATATCAAAGGTACCAATGCCAAATGATTGCAAATTGTTTTGTGCTTTCATTATGGAAATAATATCAACATCGGTTATTTGTTTTCTTGACAGAATGACAATAGAAAATATCCGTATTCCATTAAACTATCTCAGTCATTTTTTCTCTGTATACAAACTTTCTTACAGAGATGGAATTACAATGTTTAAAATTTATCCCGAGACCCCTTTCGCGTAGCACGTCTCTACAAAGTAGTTGTTATTTTTTATTTTTTTTTGTATTTAATAAATAACTTGAACACAATCACATCAGATCCCCAAAAGAAAGAAAGATATTCTTTAACAAAAAAATACGTTCTTTATGCTTTGCAGCACCAAAGCTTACACCCCTTCCCGTAGAAGGAGTAACTGGAAACGAGGAAGCGACGACATCCACCTTAGATATTTCGTCTCAGGGGTCTGCTTCTGAAATGTCGCCGAACATGTCCGTTAGGAAGATGGTCGCCAAGTATAACCATGGAGGAATGTCCACAGAAGGTGACCAAACACAATTTGTTGGCAGTGTTGTAATACTCGTACTCGGTACTCGAACTCGAGTGTTATTTGATTCCTTTCTTTTTTTTAGAGTACTCGTACTCGCACTCGAATATCAAAGTACTCGTACTCGAATGTAAAAGTACTCGTACTAGAAATGACGGTCCTCGTACTCGGGCAGCAAAGTACTCGCACTCGACATGTCGAAATTGTACTCGATCATCAATGTTCTCGTATACTCGAATAGAAGTACTCGAAAAAAAGAAAACGGTATGGCTTGACTTACCATGGCCTCGTTGTATCGATACTGTCAGTTTCAAATGGTTGATTTGCTTGCGGAGAAATCGAAGTTTCCTGACTTTCCTCTGCACACGCCCTGACAAACACAATCGGTCTGACTGGGCCTTGGCCAATTATGCACAATGACCCATTTGGCTTATAATGGGCACAATGGTCAATCATGTACGGGAAACGCCGCAAAATGGTCGTTCAATTATAAAATTAGGTGATTGGAGCAAGGCCGTTTTCCGAACCTCGGTTTCGGCTCCCTATCCGGGTCCAGCACCATTGCCAACCTGCATAAATGAAGGCCTAGGATTTTCACATCACGTCAGGGAAGCAGATATGTACGAAAGCCCATTAGCGCCACTGCAAGTATATATGTTACGGATTATTTAATTCGTTATTACGGATTATTAATTCGTTATTATGGATTATTTAATTCGTTATTACGGATTACTAATTCGTTATAACGGATTATTAATTCGTTATTACGGATTGTTTAATTCGTTATTACAGATTACTAATTCGTTATAACGGATTATTTAATTCGTTATTATGGATTATTAATTCGTTATTACGGATTATTTAATTCGTTATTACGGATTATTTAATTCGTTATTACAGATTACTAATTCGTTATAACGGATTATTTAATTCGTTATTACGGATTATTAATTCGTTATTACGGATTATTTAATTCGTTATTACGGATTATTAATTCGTTATTACGGATTAATAATTTGTTATTACGAATTATTTAATTCGTTATTACGGATTACTAATTCGTTATTACGGATTATTTAATTCGTTATTACGGATTATTAATTCGTTATTACGGATTATTAATTCGTTATTACGAATTACTCATACGTTCTGAGTCATTACTCGGGAACTTAGTATGGCACAGGAGTGGTGCTGTTGTAAAGGCCCCTGGTCACGTGCTCTCCACGTGTGAAAACATCAGACTTAATTCGTAATAACGAATTAATAACCCGTAATAACGAATTAAATAATCCGTAATAACGAATTAATAATCCGTAATAACGAATTAAATATTCCGTTATAACGAATTAATAATCCGTAATAACGAATTACATAATCTGTAACATATATACTTGCAGTGGCGCTAATGGGCTTTCGTAGCAACCTAAAAAACTGATGTCTTTCAGTATCTTGCTCGAGATTCAGCCCACCCTGAGTCAGTGTTTGGCGGTTTGATTAAGGGAGAAATAATGAGATATGACCGTATATGCACACACTCAAATGAATTTGAGGAGAAGGCTGAATTCTTCAAAGACAAACTTCAAAAACGCGGATACAACCAAGAAGACTGAGCCCTTCTTCCCCAAAAAGGCGAAAATCGCGTGAACTCTAAAAAGCGTGCGAAAACCGAAAAGAATATCCCGCTGGTCTTTGTTTTACCCTACCAACCACAAATTAAACACCCATCATTGGCTTTTGCTCTAATTTTCAGAACTGTACTATTTTTGAAGTTTTGTGTTCGAAAAGGTTGGAAAAACCAAGGAAAAACAAAATTGTTCAAGGAGTCTGGTTCCCTGACTCCATAAAAGATAAAGTGGATCAATTTATAGATGATGGAAAATTGTAAGGCAAGGGAACCAGTCTAGCTGGCCTGCACCCGTTCATGAACATGTTACCAATAGCAAACAAAATTTGGACTGAAAAAATGGTAAATTTGGAGCAATAGTTGAAAAATAGTTAGGTTTTTCCAACGCTGGTCGGCCGACCACCGTTGGAAATGTATACAAAAATACCATTTTCTTGAAAATGACTTCACACCAGGTGCCATAATTTTACAAGATGCTTGAGACTGTCATACCAACATCCTAGTACGGTATTTCGTAAAAACTTGGTAGTTTTATTTTTCGATGTTTGCATTTGTTGTATATTCCCTTTAAGCAGGCCTTTCTGAAACACTGGAATCTGATCAGCGATAATGATTTTCTCAGTGCACTCTTTGCGACCTAACCCATCCTGGCATACAAACGACAAAAAAACATAAAAGATGGCCTGGTCCGATCAAGGATTAACCCATCTCCACCATCCAACCAAGAAAAAAAAACTTGGATGAGGAGAACGTACAAGTCCTACTGGAACTTCTTGAAGAACAGAACTAACATAACGGTAATTTAGGCATGGATTTCGAAATAAAAATAAAAAATAAGGAATCCACTTAATCTGATCATTACAAGAAATGCTAACGCGTAAAATAATCTTAACCATCATTAGCAATAAAGTAAATACGTATAAAAGAATTAAACAAAGGGTGACTGATGAAGTGCGTAAAAAGGGCACAGAAAATATGCATTGTTTCCCCCGACACACAAAAAAGAAAAAACAGGTGGGGCGGTACACTATCACCGGTATAAATCAAATCATTAAGTGAACTAGAAACAAAAACCACATGTACACAAACCAGTCCCAGCGTCGCCTAAACACCGGATGAGTTTTTTAAACTCCCGCTCTCCGGTTATCACCAATCTAATGGGCCCCGGCGCTGGCGAGGTATATGTTGACAAGTTGTAACCCACCCATCACCGCAACCCAGCAGTGGAACTGATGTTACTCCCTATATGCGTATTGAATTTCCAAACAAGAAAAAAACCTTAACAAATACGCTTTTAGCAGTAAGTTTAGTCATATATTTACACAGGTATCCACACCTTCCCTAGCTGGTTGCAAATACAATGTTTTCAAAAAGATTCATCAGCTCGCAGAGCCCCTCGTACTCCAATTTTATCATACATCCCATAAAAAGGAAAGAATGTGGAACGGCCCTGCTGATGCTGATAGCAAATCCCATCCTCCTCCCTTGTTTTAAACCCTTATTCGCGGCGGCAACTTTCTTGGAATGACTTTGGAACTTTCCAACAAGTTATTAGTATCAACAGATTGTTCCCTGAATTTTGCTCGCACAAAACCGGTTCTTCCTTGCTATTTTCCTAGCCAGAAAACCATTTCGTTTTAAGAAAACACAAGTCTGATAAAACTTTAATGCATGGTGGCGGCCAAACTCTATTCCATTTAACTTAAAATGTAGTGGCGACATGTATGATTACGCCCCTTCCTATTAAACACAAGTACATGAAGAATGAAGGCGCCACCTATTGCCAAGAAAGATACAGTCACGCGACGGGCGACGGCACGACGCGACGGGCGACGGCACGACGCGACGGGCGACGGCACGACGCGACGGGCGACGGCACGACGCGACGGGCGACGGCACGACGCGACGGGCGACGGCACGACGCGACGGGCGACGGCACGACGCGACGGGCGACGGCACGACGCGACGGGCGACGGCACGACGCGACGGGCGACGGCACGACGCGACGGGCGACGGCACGACGCGACGGGCGACGGCACGACGCGACGGGCGACGGCACGACGCGACGGGCGACGGCACGACGCGACGGGCAATGTGTGCGTCGCCTCTTCAAGCAGTCAACTTAGAAGCGCCGAGGTAACATGCGACGGCACGACGCGACGGGCGACGGCACGACGCGACGGACGACGGCACGACGCGACGTGTGAAGGTGCGTCGCTTCCTCATGCAGTGTACGTGCTTAGAAACGGTAATTTAAGAGGCGACGGCACTACGTAACGGCGACGGCACGACGCGACGCCACGACGCGACGGGCGACGGCACGACGCGACGGACGACGGCACGACGCGACGGTACGACGCGACGGCACGACGTGAAAGCACGACGCGACGCAGATTTGGCGTCTATACAGAACACCATACAAAAATCACATCCGGTATGGAATGCGCGCAATTCTATGGGAAGTTTCAGATAGCATTTGCGCACATCGTCTAAATGCGGTCTTGAACAGCTGCAGCCGGATGCTTTATACATAGGTCATATGCCATTTTCTTTACACGATTCATCAGAGTATCCCAGCGTCCTGTTTGCAGGGCGGATTTTATTTTTCAATTGTTTGGCTTATTTATTAATAAGCCAAATAATAATATAATAATAATAATTAACTCTTTTTGCTGCAATAGGGCGACTTTCCCATAGACTTGTGCACAAACCTAAACTGTCACCTAACCCAAGTTTACCTTATCTTTTTTTCCACGAAATTTAGTATTTTTACTAATTGGACCATGAGGAACCGATCTAGATGGTTTGCGACAGCAATATTCCTTGTCCTAAGGGTCGTTTTCACAAAAGGGCGACAGTTATGTGTCGCCTTAATAAGGTGTGTCGCCCTATTGTGGACGGAGTTAGCAAAATCTGTCGCCCTATTATAGCTGTTAGTAATATAAGCCAGATAATAATTACTCTTTTGGCTGCAATAGGGTGATTTTCCCATAGACTTGTGCACAAACCTAAACTGTCAGTAAACCCAAGTTTACCTTATCTTTTTTTCTACGAAATTAAGTATTTATACTAATTGGACCATGAGGAATCGATCTAGATGGTTTGCGACAACAAAATTCCTTGTCCTAAGGGTCGTTTTCATAAAAGGGCGACAGTGAAAATGTCGCCTCAATAAGGTGTATCGCCCTATTGTGGACGGAGTTAGCAAAATCTGTCGCCCTATTATAGTAATAGTAGTAATAATGTGACATTAGTTTGTTACATTATCTCATTATTTTCAAAAATGGTTTTGCAACATTATTATTTATACATAATTTGTAAACGTAATGTCATTATTTATAAGAAGTTTTGCAACATAATTATTCACAAATAATTTTGTAACGTTATATTTATTTTTTTCAAATATTTTTTGCAACATAATTATTTTAGAAATAATTTGTCAACGTAATATCATTATTTAGAAATAATTGTTTTCGCACCATGAATATTTATATATAATTTTTGACAAACTATAATCACTTAGAGAGAATGTGCATGCATGTTTTCTTGTTAGCAAATAAAAAGTCGTTAAAGAAATGCAAGCAAAGACATTTTGATATATAAATAATCCTTAGTCTTCAGTGGCGCACCCAGGATTTTAATAGGGGGGGGGGGGCTCACAATTTGTTTTGTTTTTTCAAATTTTCAAAGTTAATATTTTTTCACAAAATTTTGCCCAGACCTTTTGGCAGCAGAAAAAAAATGTTTTGGGGTTTTTTTTGGGGGGGGGGGGGGAAGACGGACTATTTCGACGTTGGTGGCGCCACTTACACCCCTATTGTGCTACTTAAAAATAGGCCACGTACATATTACCAAGGTCAAATCGTGGAACTACAAAAAAATTACCAAATAAAAAGATTTAAAACAAATTGACAACCTCTGGGGGGGGGGGGTTCATGCGCCCTAGGCCCCCCCCCCCGGGTGCGCCACTGTTAGTCTTACATTTTTCTTATTTCTAACGTTTGTAACACTGCAGTGATGATCTTCAAATAATGATCTCATTCATCATTTTATATAAAAACATTATTGCGCGTGAAAAATATTATTTTTAAATAATGATGTTGAGATCAGTGTTATTAGTATATTTGATAACGATCAATTCATTACAATAGGACACACCTGTAATATAAATATTCATATTATAAGTTCCATTGGCCGACGGCTGCGGACGGGACATGCATGCCGCACACTATGCGTTACTCTTGCTCCTCTTCGTGTGACGGCATTTGGCCGGGAGCTATAGTGCTGTGCAAACTTACTCTCGTGTACTTGTGCTTAATAACAAATGTCTTAATAACATTTGAAATGGTACAAAATTCTGGCAACAGTAGGCTTCAAGAGATCATTATAAGCTGCTGTTGTTCAAATTACAGGCGAAATTGCCCATCAATCTGCATCGACCAGTTCACTAATAAATTCAAATTCATACACATGCGCATAAATAAACCTGAAGGCAACAAGCGAAATCGGCCTATTAATGTAGGGTCCAAACAGTTTTGCCGATTTCTCTTAATTCCTCCACAATGTGTCCCATTTGTCTTCGGAAAAGTCCCTGAAATCGTCAAATATATTACTTTCTGATCAAACTTGGTTTTTTGTTTTGGACAAAATATAAAAACTTTAAAACGAAATGATTTCGTCCCATGCGCATGAGGTCGAGGGAAATCAGAAGGACTCCTTTCCGCACGAGCGCCAAGAAATAAGTTATACCGTGTGCTTTATTCACCGTTTACAGTGCGGTCAGGTAATAATGACTGAGAACATAATCTAAAAATCATCACTGTGGTGTTAAAACTTATGAAGCAAAAAGAAAAATGTAAGACTAAGGACTTTTTATAAATGAAAATGTCTTTGCTAGCATTTGTTTACTGACTTTTTATTTGCTATATTTGCTAACAAGAAAACATGCATGGGCATTCTTTTTAAATAATTACAGTTTGCCAAAATGATTTATACATATATTTATGTTGCAAAAAAAACAATTATATGTAAATAATAACATTATGTTAACGAATTATTTCTAAATAATTAGGCCTATGTTGCAAAAAACATATTTGAAAATAATGAAATGGCCTAATTTTACAAACTTATTTATAAATAATGTAGGCAAATATATATATTTATGGATAACGCAATTTGCCAAACAATTATTTATATATAATTATCTGGAAAGAAATGCATGATATGTAAATTATGTTATATATAAATAGATATGCCGAAAAAAATGAAAAAAATAATGAACTTATATAATTAATTTTGTTAAGTAATTTATTTACACATGGCGCCTCATACATAAGACGAACATCACGCCGCGATAAACACTCATCGCGCCGGCTATGGACGGACATCACGTTGCCAAACACGCATCGTGGCCGGTTACGGACAGACATCACGCCGCATTAGTGGCCTTTATGGTACATACACCATTATTTTAGCATCCATTTGCGCAATATTAAGTATACTATATGCCAGTGAAATTAATAACTAGATCTTATACTTGGCTACAGAGTGTTGGATGAGCGCCCATTGTTGTTGGGGTTTTTTGGTATAATTATGTTAGCCGTCTGCCAAACAGTTGACAAGTCAGTATGATAACTTAGGGTGTAGTAACGGTGAACGCCTGGGGGAGTGGGGGGCTGGATGGTATGGGGGTCACTGACATGACACCAGCTCATGAATAAAAGTTGTACATTCAAATCATTATATATTACAGAGTTTTGAGAGCCATGATATTATAAGATTGAAGACATATGACACTGTATCTCATGGCCTGGACTTGGGGCTGAGTATTCAATTCTGAGTATTTGGAATGCAACTCGATGCGAAAGTGGCGTTATTTAGCCACGGTGTGGAGGGATCCTGTTTTCAAAAGGCCTACTTTTCCAATTTGCTAAATATCATTCGTTTAGATTTCATCCCAATTGAAATTATCAGAAATACGAGCTTCCAACCCTGTGAACAGCTTCCACCCTTGTTTTTGACAAACCTTCAAATTTATGGCCCACGAAATAATTTAATAGCAAAAAGAATGAGGGTATACTAATCGTGATTCAGCCCACGTATGTCATTTGGGCCTACATATTATGCATTTATCGGACTGCACCACCAGAGAAAGTGCCCCCTCCTCCTCCCCACTTTTCATTTTACCGAAGGCCTTTCAGCTCGGACACTTCAGACAACTTCCCTCCCCATCCTAACATTCATCCCCCTTCCCTCTCAGCCCCCTCCCCCTTATGGAGAGAACGCTGTCCACGCTACTGGCCTTCTTGTACAACTCCTGGCAATTGCAGACCAGTTATCTTGGCCTCGAAGATTAGACCTGCGGGAGATTAAGGCCAAGGCAAGGCAGGCATGCAGGTTCTGTTTAAGAAAGAAAGATTTTTCTTTGTGCTTTGCAGCACTAAACCATATACCCATCCCCGTAACGTAGAGGGTAGCCCTACCACCGGCAACGCATCCCGTCAAGTAACTGGAAACGAGGTCCCGAAATCCCCGATCCCCGATGGTACCCATCTTCCAAATTGGGGCGCTCTTCATAACTTACCATTATTATGTATACTATATTATTATATGGACAATTTCACGGCGCATTGTAATGGTTGTTGAGCGGGTTTTCTTTGGTGGGATTAATGTCAGAAGAACTCTATAAACACTTCAAATCATTGCTGACAAAAAAAGTTTCAATAAAATCCGCCAGGGGGGCAAAGTTTGTTATATTTCGGGACCCCCAGAGCTGTGAATTTGTGGACCTACTTTTTTAGGGACCACATTTTTGTTTGGAACCCCCCCCCCCCCCCAGGTGAACGCCTGGGGGAGTGGGGGGCTGGATGGTATGGGGGTCACTGACATGACACCAGCTCATGAATAAAAGTTGTACATTCAAATCATTATATATTACAGAGTTTTGAGAGCCATGATATTATAAGATTGAAGACATATGACACTGTATCTCATGGCCTGGACTTGGGGCTGAGTATTCAATTCTGAGTATTTGGAATGCAACTCGATGCGAAAGTGGCGTTATTTAGCCACGGTGTGGAGGGATCCTGTTTTCAAAAGGCCTACTTTTCCAATTTGCTAAATATCATTCGTTTAGATTTCATCCCAATTGAAATTATCAGAAATACGAGCTTCCAACCCTGTGAACAGCTTCCACCCTTGTTTTTGACAAACCTTCAAATTTATGGCCCACGAAATAATTTAATAGCAAAAAGAATGAGGGTATACTAATCGTGATTCAGCCCACGTATGTCATTTGGGCCTACATATTATGCATTTATCGGACTGCACCACCAGAGAAAGTGCCCCCTCCTCCTCCCCACTTTTCATTTTACCGAAGGCCTTTCAGCTCGGACACTTCAGACAACTTCCCCTCCCCCATCCTAACATTCATCCCCCTTCCCTCTCAGCCCCCTCCCCCTTATGGAGAGAACGCTGTCCACGCTACTGGCCTTCTTGTACAACTCCTGGCAATTGCAGACCAGTTATCTTGGCCTCGAAGATTAGACCTGCGGGAGATTAAGGCCAAGGCAAGGCAGGCATGCAGGTTCTGTTTAAGAAAGAAAGATTTTTCTTTGTGCTTTGCAGCACTAAACCATATACCCATCCCCGTAACGTAGAGGGTAGCCCTACCACCGGCAACGCATCCCGTCAAGTAACTGGAAACGAGGTCCCGAAATCCCCGATCCCCGATGGTACCCATCTTCCAAATTGGGGCGCTCTTCATAACTTACCATTATTATGTATACTATATTATTATATGGACAATTTCACGGCGCATTGTAATGGTTGTTGAGCGGGTTTTCTTTGGTGGGATTAATGTCAGAAGAACTCTATAAACACTTCAAATCATTGCTGACAAAAAAAGTTTCAATAAAATCCGCCAGGGGGGCAAAGTTTGTTATATTTCGGGACCCCCAGAGCTGTGAATTTGTGGACCTACTTTTTTAGGGACCACATTTTTGTTTGGAACCCCCCCCCCCCCCCCCACAAAAAAAATTGTGTTCTGAAATTCGATCCGCCATTGCGGAGCCGAAGAGGGCCCCTAGTCTGGTTCCAGGGTCAGGCCAACAGACATAAACACGGGCCTAGGATTTCAACGGCTCGTCAGTGAATCAGATATGCGTAATAACAATAATAATATTGGACATTTATAAAGCGCAAACATATCCACCGTGAGGTGCTCAAGGCGCTATACATAATTGTATACAAGCAAAACAGCAGCAAATATAAGTAAACAAATCAATATGAATTAATAAACAAACTAAACAAATTAAGGTAAGCAACGGAAGAGCAGAAAAACAAAATAAACATAAATGCAAGGGATTAATTGAAAGCTAACGACATGAGATGAGTTTGAGAGCTGTTTTGAAGGACTGGATGGTTTGTGAGGTTTTGATGTGAATAGGTAGCCGATTCCACAGACAAGGTGCTGCTACAGAGAATGACCTGTCTCCCCAAATACGGTGTGATTTTGGCTCATGGAGTAGATGCTTGTTACTGGATCGGAGAGTGCGGGAGGGTCTGTAAGTGGAAAGCATGTCCATGATGTATGAGGGGGCGTTGCCATTTAGAACTTTGTAAACCAACAACATCATTTTATAGATTATCCGAGAAGAGACTGGTAACCAGTGTAGATTTTTCAGGATTGGGGTGATGTGGGAGGATTTTCTGGTTAATGTGACCACACGTGCAGCAGTGTTCTGAATACGTTGGAGCCTGGTAAGTTGTTCTTGCGGAAGACCAAACAAAAGGGAATTCCCCATGTCTAGCCTCGACGTAACAAAAGAATGTATGATTTGTTCAGTTGAGTTGCGGTTGAGATATTTTCTGATTTTGCTGATGTTGCGAATATGAAATGAAGCTGAACGAACAATGTTGGAGATTTGACTTTTGTGTGACAATGAAGAATCAAAAATAACACCCAGATTACGGGCTTGGCTAACTGGAGTGATATGAAAATCGCCTATACTAATGAAGGGAATATTGACTTTTGAAAGCTGTTGTGGGGAGCCAATCATCATAAATTCTGTTTTATCATCATTTAAATTTAAGAAATTATCTTGCATCCACTGGCGAATTTCACAAATGCTAGTCTCTATTTGAGAGATGCTAGAATCGGCTTGTTGTTGTGAGGGTTCAAAAGTCAGATATAATTGTGTGTCATCAGCATACATATGATAATGTAATTTGTACACGTGCGTTGCCACAAATCTGCCACGCTGCAAGTTGTATCGTCCACGTTCAAAAATTGTCGGTCTGTGAAGATTTGAAGCACATTTGTGCCCAAGTTGTAACTTGTTCGTGACAAAATCACGAAAGATGCAGTCTGTATACAAGTACTCGTACTCGTTACTCGATAGCGTACTCGTACTCTTACTCGGAAGTGCAAGTACTCGTCCTCGTACTCGGAAGTACTCATACTTGTACTAGTACACTGAAGTACACTCGTACTCGAAGACCTACCTGTACTTTTACTCGGAAGTACTCGTATACTCTTACTCGGCAACGTAAGTACTCGGCAGTACTCGATGCTGGGAGAAAATAAATACTCGACCACAACACTGCACAGTGTTGAAGTGCCCGTACTCGGTACTCGTATTCAAGTACTACTCAAGTAATTTTTGTTAAAGGTACGTACTACTCGCACTCGAATGTCAGGGTACTCGTACTCAAATGACGGCAATCGTGCTCGGGCAGCAAAGTACTCATGGGCGTCGCCAGGATTTTTTCTAGAGGGGGGCAAAAAAAAATTTTTGCAAAAAATGCTTGTATTTCTCAACACATTCTCGATTTATCAGTTTTAGAGGGGGGCAGGGACAGTCTGCCCCCCCCCCCCCAACTCATTAAATTTACACCACTTTGTCTGCGCGCCTCTTTTTCTTTTCTTTTTTTTCTTTTCTTTTTCTTCCTTTTTTTTGGTTTTTTTTTTGGCTTTTCCAGGGGGGGGGCAAGCGCCCCCCCTTGCCCCCCCCTCGCGACGCCCATGAAAGTACTCGAACCGACATGTTGAAATTGTGCTCGATCATCAAAGTACTCGTACTCAATAGAAGTACTCAACAAAGAAATGGTATACCTTGACTGACCACGGCCTTATTTTATAGATACTACCAGTTTGAAGTGGTTGATTGAAGTTTCCTGAATTTCCTCTGTGTACGTCCTGAATATCGGTCGGACTATGCCTTCGCCAATAACGCACAATGACGCATTTGCCATTTGGCCGTATTTGGAAAAAGAAGTACTCGTACGAGTACTCGGAATAAATGTACTCGTACCCGTACCCGGAAGTATAAGTACTGGGTACTCGGGAAAACATACTCGATATTAAACACTGTTTTTTTTATTCAAATTGTGAATCCAAAATTTGCTCATGGAAAATATTTGTGAGAAAGGGTTAAAATACTCATTGGAATACTGCCATTACTTACACAAAACCAGTGGCGGCGCCAGACTATAAATTGGGGGAGGGGGGGGGTAATTTGAAATATATTTTTAGGGCAGTCTAAATAAAATCTTAAGCCTGTGAACGCGCGTGAGTGCCCTTTGTCAATGATCCGGAAATAAGCCACTAGAGCAACTAGTAGTTGGGGTTGTTTGATCATTTGTTTTCTTGCTTGTACTTGTGAGTAGAATACTAAGTTCAATAAATTCAGGTGTTGTCATTGTATTTCTTAAATGTAAATCTTTTAAATAATAATTCAAACGGAATATTGAATATTTGCTTTCCGATAAACCAGAATCAAACAATTACGGCGCAATCATAACACACACAATCCATCTGGGATATGCCCGTGGTCACTAGGCTTAACAGAAATTAACATCCGCCCCTTAACTGTAACATACAAAAAAAGAAACACTGTTAATGAAAACTCTGGCTATGCCGCTGAATTTCAATGAAAAGCAGGAGCAAAACTTCTGTACTGGCTGTGAAATGCTTTGTGTTTGGTACAAAAATACCAGTGTAATAAATCTGACTCAAAATTATAGTCGATGAGAACTCCTGAATTGAGTCCCATTTATCTAAAATGTTCATTAGGCCCAACGCAAAATTCCATTAAATATAACATTATGACAATTTCTAAGAAATATAAAATTGCTGAAATAGGCTATAGGCCCTATGATTACATTCACACAAATGACGTTTGTCTTCTTTTAATCCTCTCTGCAGCAAAAGACAAAAACCTTTTTCTAGAATGCAAGAGGGCGATCGACGTCATATTCCGTTCGCTTACAACGTGCGGAATGAAGAATTTCAGTATCTACAGGAAGTTCAAGACTTCGAGTGAAGGCTCTGAGTCTACGGGTGATAAGGCAAGTCGCTGGAGTGCAGGCTCTGAGTCTACGGGTGATAAGGCAAGTCGCTCGAGTGAAGGCTCTGAGTCTATGGGTGATAAGGCAAGTCGCTGGAGTGCAGGCTCTGAGTCTACGGGTGATAAGGCAAGTCGCTCGAGTGAAGGCTCTGAGTCTACGGGTGATAAGGCAAGTCGCTCGAGTGAAGGCTCTGAGTCTACGGGTGATAAGGCAAGTCGCTCGAGTGAAGGCTCTGAGTCTACGGGTGATAAGGCAAGTCGCTCGAGTGAAGGCTCTGAGTCTACGGGTGATAAGGCAAGTCGCTGGAGTGCAGGCTCTGAGTCTACGGGTGATAAGGCAAGTCGCTCGAGTGAAGGCTCTGAGTCTACGGGTGATAAGGCAAGTCGCTCGAGTGAAGGCTCTGAGTCTACGGGTGATAAGGCAAGTCGCTCGAGTGAAGGCTCTGAGTCTACGGGTGATAAGGCAAGTCGCTCGAGTGAAGGCTCTGAGTCTACGGGTGATAAGGCAAGTCGCTCGAGTGAAGGCTCTGAGTCTACGGGTGATAAGGCAAGTCGCTCGAGTGAAGGCTCTGAGTCTACGGGTGATAAGGCAAGTCGCTCGAGTGAAGGCTCTGAGTCTACGGGTGATAAGGCAAGTCGCTCGAGTGAAGGCTCTGAGTCTACGGGTGATAAGGCAAGTCGCTCGAGTGAAGGCTCTGAGTCTACGGGTGATAAGGCAAGTCGCTCGAGTGAAGGCTCTGAGTCTACGGGTGATAAGGCAAGTCGCTCGAGTGCAGGCTCTGAGTCTACATATGATATAAAGGCAAGTCGCATCTCGAGCATACTTAACAGCATTAAGGAAGCTTGTACAGGTTTAGAGTCCGGATTGATCTTCATCATCGATGGTGAAGTATGCATATGGAACCTTAAAAAGCTATGGGAGCAGCGAAAAGAACGAAAGGTAACCACAAAAGAGTTCATCAAAAGGGTTTTGAAGATGACAACCGAAGCATTAGTCAATAATGGGTTACAGACTGCGGGGAAGATGGTCGGGCAGATTACAGGCAGATATCTCACCAAACACACGGGGGTAGGGAATATCATCGTGGGTAATCTCGGGGCCTTCGTCGGGGGCTTTGTCGGGGGTATTGTGGGTCATTGCGGGAGTTGGCTTCTAGCTAAGCAGGTAGAGAACTTGGATAAGTCAGCATTCATGTATCATAACAGGGTTGTGATCAAAATATACGACCTCAAACCAGGAGACCAGGTTATTATACCTGTTACATCGCAGCAGCCGAGTCACGCCATAATAGCCGAAGTGTTGGAAGCATCAAAGAAAATGAGATTGATACGCGATAAGTCGGGGTGTGTTGTTGAGGAAACCGTCCCTTTCGATTCCCCAATAAAACGAGTGGAGTTCAACTCGAATGAGTGCCGTCCCCCGCGTGAAACGGTCGCAATGGCAAGCAGATACATTGGTAAACAGTTCCCACAAAACTCCCGTGATGGGCGCGAGTTTGCCGTGATGTGCAAACTTACATGCGTGCACGAAGTACCAGTAACTGACTAAATGCCATGCCGTCGTCAGTAAATGTACTTTAGACGAACGTTTTTTCGAACCGGCGTAGTCTTGATCGATGCGCATGCGCGTCTATTTTGCATATGAGAGCTGTCCCCGGAAAAGTGACCCAAAACGGGGTACGAGCACCCTAAGTTTCCCACAAAATATAACTACCAAGATTTAATTTTCAAAAAAGCAAACAAAATAAAAAGAATATAGGTTTTTTCTGGACCAATTTCATGTCAAAACTGAGCCAAGTTTTTTTGGTTAAACATTCTTAATTGCCTTTTGCTCCTTTATCTTTTAGACTGGAATCGCGATCTGGCTTTTCCTATATCCCTAACCCTTTCCACAATTAGTTTCACTCCATTAGTAATACGTTAAAAGTTCGCTAATTTGAATACGTCAACCATCAAAAGATTCAAAGAATTTATTTTAAAATTTTACAAAGTAAGTATTGAATAATCGAAAAACGAAATCGAATGCCCCCCAAAAACGAAAATTCACAGCAAAATTTTGGGTGCCCAAAAATTGAAATTGAAAGCCCCAAAAATCAAAAAAGAAACCCCAATTGTTTTGACAATTCGTAAAGTTGTATAGATTTTTTTTTAAATGAAGGAAAAATTTGATATTTACAGGCATCGTGGGAAACTTGATTGTAAGGCATTCGATGGTTCAAATGACTAGACTCTTTGCCGCCTCCCCCCCCCTCCTCCATCTTACCCCCGCTGGCTACGCTTATATGTTAGGGTTGGGGTTGTGGGAAATCGTAGGTATTGGGGAACATAGGTGTGCGGGGAACATATTGTATTCACACATTTATTGGTGTTTCAAATATACTTGATTTTGAAGTGGGAAAATAGTTATTAATCCAGGTGACTTTCTTTTGACTCATCCTGTTTAACTGTGAATGCATTGTAAATACAAGTGATTGCTATTTTTGCATGTTTAATTTTAGCTACAAATGTGAATTACGATGTAAAAATAATATGGTTTGTAATTATTCGTTTATGTATGACTCAATTCATAGATGGTTGGAAACATGTATGTAGAAAAAAAAGGTCCGCTTAGCAGTGCAAAATAACAAAATGTATTGTCTTTCTGGCTAAAGAAAATATCAACTGCAATATAATTAGTATATTTGGATTGTAAAGTCATTCGGTCGAGCAAAATATAAACTGGATGAGTCCCGTGTCTATGATTGAAATCTCTAATCGTATTGCTAACAAACTGTTGCAGTTTGGGGTACCTTATTCTATTAAAAGAAGACAAATATAATATCTTAGCATGACTCAAATAGTGAGCCTACAATCCCGGCCAAAACGGTTGGGACACTTCCTGAGCCTGCCACGGTCACCCACTCCCCCGCTCCCCCGGTCAATGTTGTTCTCTCCTGTTGATGGAGCACAGACCTTGCAATGAGAGACAACATTGAACGGGGGCCGGGGGTTGGAGGCCCAGCGAGATTCGGCCAGGATTGAAGTAAGGTACTCAATAATGCAGTGAGTGAATCATATAGGCAATAACCTGCTTACGAGAGAATATCGCTCTTCAAACAAATATCAATTAGTTTTAACTAAGCAAAATTATCTAAGACATTATTTAGACTGTTGTAATATTAACTGCTGACATATTAAGACGGCTGATTAGCTATAGTTAATGTCGCTTGCGTTTTTGTAGTAAATGCCATGTTAGTGTTGTTGCATGCGCAAAATGCCATATCGATAGCGAACTTTGGACAACTGTATCCGTTAGAGATAACCTTTTCCCATTCATTCTATCATAACAAGACTTAAATGTTCTTAAATATGGCAGTAATTGAGAAATTCTGTTTCTTTTTAGAATAATATCATTTGTACAAGCAAAGTTTTACAAGTTTAAAATTGTTGAGTTTTAGTAATTATTGTATTTTATGAGTTTGGATCTGATGATCATTTGACCCACGCTCGTTCTACGATTGCAATACCTATACAAATTTCAAATAAGTTCGTTTGTTCAGCTAAAAAGAAAACTGTGATTGTTTACAATAAATTGAAACAAACAAACTGTCTCAATAAACTATTGTGGAATCTTCGAAGTGTTATTTCCGTGTGTTTCCCGTCGTACCTTCTGTTCCACAACGGTCGGCCAAAAGGCAAATAATCCTTAAAAGGTGCTGTCCAAAATCGAAATAAAAAAATATTTTGTAACCTTTTTTAACGAGCTTCTTTTTAAGTGCCCTTCTGAATGTCGGGCTAAGGTCGGCAATAGTGCCACCATGAAAAAAGGCGACATTTTTCTATAGTGTCCCCATAGGAAAATGGTGTGCAGCTCCTCCCCCCCCCCCCTCCCACCCACACACAAAAATGTGTATCTTTGTGGAGACATTTCTTTGTTCCCGCGTAGTAAAGTGTTCAATTTTGAAAGTGAATGTTCAAAGTGCTCTTATTTTAACCAGAATAAGTTTCCTGGGCTGAAATTTGGAATTAATATCCCTTTTCTAAAACTCTTCCATTTGCGACAATAAACACACCTTGGAAATTCCTAGTTTTTGAGTAAAACCCATATATCTATTTCGTGGAAACCTTGTGGAGACCTATTCATCTATAGAAATTGCCCTGTGGAGACCTTTACAATGTTTTGTTCACTATTGTGTGTGAGTCTCCACAAGGCAGTGAATTTGTGGTCACGCTTACATAGGCATAGAAGTGGGGTACTTCTTTTGTTCTCGTGCACTAACATTTTGTAACGTTGCTCACGTATGTCAAAATGCTCTTATTTTAACCACAGTTAATTTCCTGGGCTGAAATTCGGACTTTATATCCCTTTTCTAAAACTCTTCCATTTGCGACGGATCAATCCACCAACAAATAAATTAAGTTAATAATTAATCCGGCAGTGTGTGTCATTTGAGGGAATTCCCTACTGGTGCCATCAACAACACATGCATGATTGCAAAACAAATGTACGCAGCAAGAAACAGAACAATGCATTGCAGAGTTCAAAGTTGAATAAAACCGCAAGGGTCAATGTACAAAAGTGCACAATAACTGATTTAAAACCAACCCAAGCGACGGGTAAATTTAGAACCCAACAGTGCATGGTCAAAATTAGAACCCAATCTGAGTAAGAAACTGACACAACACTTGGGTAAAATGAGGGTTGGGTAAAGTTTACCAAATAATTGAGTAAAAAGGGAACATGGTTTTGACATGTCACAGGTTTCTTACACAACTGCATGAGTAACACAATTATGGGTAAACACTTACACTGGAATGAGTACTTTCCTACACTTTAGCAGTTGTGTAAAAACTAAACAACTTAACGACCATGTTCCCTTTTTACTCTTGAATAGGTAGTCATTTCACCCGATATTGAGCTACTATTTGTTAGACTGTGATAACGTTCCAACCCCGCGACTATCTCTTTCCCCCCCCCCCCTCACCCCACCCACTTTTTCGAGCTCCATGTTTGCTATCGTCGTCGTTGATTCTATATCCTGTTCGACACAAGAAATGGAATAGAAGAATTCTTTGGGGACAATTATGACACAAGGTAATATTTAAAATATTCCACTTGAATATCTGGGGGATTAAAAAAAGCAGCAGGCACATTTAACAATTTGCAAAATCGTTCATACTTTAAACTTAAAAATCCAACATTTCTCTTTCTAAAAATTACTGAACACATCCTTAGTTTGTCATCTAAGTGATATGGAGCTTTATCTCAGCACTTGCGTTTAATACATTTTAGTGTCTTGCGTTTAATACATTTTAGTGTCTCTGGTTTCTTTGCGATTTTTCAACTGTGGACAACAAAAATATGAATTTTAGAATGAATGTTTAGTGTTCTGAACAGTGTTATTCGTGAGGCATGTACAATGGTCTGCATTTTTGTGGTGTTAGAGTTCAGCATGAAAAACAAGCGCAACGGATGAAAGGGAATGAAGCGTTTTTGTTATGTTAAAGATGTCTTCACTATAAGGCCAAAAAAAAACGTCTCCGGTTTCTGGTGTGGAGCTTGCCCCAAAAGTGGTGCGGCGACGCGGCTTTTTTTTTTTTGGCTTCAAATGTCGGCTGATGACTGCAAATGGTGCCCGACTAAACTTAGTGCAAATATATGGGAGTCCAGAGAGGCCACATACATCTTATTCTCGATCATAACCCCATCTAAGAACACGTTAAAATTGTGCAGCAGCAGAATTCCAGTCCAACCAGTGAGTTTGGCTTATTTGAAACATCATCTTGTATTGAAAAAAAAATTGTTTTATTTAGCCGACGCGCATGGCTACGGCGACGCGCGCGCATACCAGAAACCGGAAACTTTTTTTTTTTTTTTTGGCCTAATGTAAAGCTGTAAGCTTTTTTCTGACAGGACATTCATGGAACCCATTACACCCAGTTGTGCTCCTTTAACCCTAAAGGGGCCGGGACGGAATCCGCCCCCCCCCCCTCAACTTCTTCCGAAATAGCTTTGGAAAAAAAACAATCGCGACCCGAGCTGTTCTGACTTTTTAGCCTAAAGCCTTGAGCATCTTTTTCGATACCAAAAACATAAAAAAAATTCCGGCGCTAAACTAAATTTCCCCATTATTCGTAGTGTACACAGAGCAGAATTGCCATTGCGTGCATATGAAAAAAATTAATTAGCCATTATTCCAAAACCCTTTGACCTATAGTCATGAAATTTCTTGAATATGTTCATTATAAGTGGTTCTATGCATGTACCGAGTTTCAAAAGTTTTCGTCACTCGATGGCCGAGATCTTAGGGGGGCTGAATCCGCCCCCCCCCCTCCCGGCTGAGAGATGGTCAAAATAACCCGGCCCTTTTAGGGTTAATCATGTTCATGATGTGACGATCTCGTTGCCTTTTACTTTCTGTGTTTCCTTTTCTTTTCAATCCACGTAGACAACACGTTAGATAAATTCACAACATTGTTCTTTTTTTCAAGTTCAATGTGTTTTTAATATATATCAACTGTAATTTATTTTTTTGGGTTATTTCAAAAGCTTGTTGACTCGAGTTTGCATCTGATGTACCGCATCATCGATTTTCCTTGAAATCGGTTGAGTTTGTTTTCGACATGCCTATAATTTAACGCGAATAATTTTAAAAAATTTTTAAATACCATTCCAATATTCGTCATGGATAAAGTTATGATTCCAAGTTTTAAAATGATGTACAAATAATGGCGGTATGTGTTTCTGCGCCGACGCTAGATCCAAAAAAAATGTTGCAGACATTTTGCGACGCACTGCACGGTACAAAGGATCAGTCGCTTTTTACTGAAGAAAGTTGAATAACAACTACCCTGCTGAAGTTTCAGCACAGGAAATAATATATGCCTACAAATTGACGACATAGTGAAAACCGGGTTGCCCTGGCACCTTCTTCAATTTTTGGTAAAATGATTTCTAAAACCGTAACCACCCAAGAAACACTTATTTTAACCTTGTTATTCTTTAATGATAACTTTGGAACTTTTGCTTTTGCTGTAACTTTCAGAAATGGATGGATTTTGCGGCTAGTATTTTATAGCAAATATTGTTACACTGACCCGTTTAAATTTGTGTATTCATAGATACTGGAAAATCAACGGAGAAAATGCTAGTTTGGTTCTATGATCCTACTTCTATAGCGAAACGGTACAAGTCAGATGTCGGGGAATTGTCAGGTCAGGGAACCAGACTAGCACCCGTTCACGGATGTGTATTACCGATTGCAAACAAAATGTGGACTACAATTTGGTAAATTGGGGCCAGTATTTGAGGGGGAAAATCATTTTTCTGTTCCATCGAGAGTCGCCTTAACATATGTTTGGAAATTGATTTTTTAAAAATCGATTTTTTAAAAATCGAATTTTCTTGAAAATGACAGCACGCCAGATGCCGCGATTTCATTTGATGCTTGAGACTATTATTAGTCAATCAAGGTAGGTCTCTATCTTAATAATATTTTGAATTTTGAATGTTGTTGACTAAGGGAGTGATAATACGCCTACTTCCGAAATTCAGGAAAAAATACTAAAATTTTCCCAAGGTGTCGAGGCACACATCAAATTAAAGCTCATTTACATCATCTTTCATTTCCTGTTCAATGTTGGGGGTTTGCCAATGACTTTTGGGAGAAATATCGGATATTAATGACCGTGACAAATAACACAAGACAAGGAGCTCTATCATATAAACTGTAAGAGGGAGTTTATCATGTGTTCAAATGTTAACTACAAAGTTTTACGACAGCTACAGTGTATCTGCAAAAGTGTACTATCTGCAAAGGTGATTACTCTGCAAAAGTGATTACTCTGTTGACTTCGATCTTTAACCAGGTGTCAGCAAATAAATGAAGTTAATCATTAAAATCTTGTATTGTGTGTATCAGTTGGGGGAATTCCTTACTGGTGCCACTTCAAATGTGATTGCGAAATACTGTGATTTTTTTAAATAGCCTATCCAATTGTTGTAGCTACCTTTTATAGAAGAAAAACAAGCGATTCAACCCCTGAACTGGTTTTTCCCACTTTGCCCGTTTGGTATTCCTGTCCTAGGCATATTGGAATCAACGTCAACGACAGCAACCGTGGAGCTAAAAATGTAGTTGCAGGGAGTTGGCTCAGTTACAGAGGACAGGTGATTGTGGTCATTTTGCTATTATTATAACAAAAGACAAAATTCAACTGAAATATCAGGCAAAAATGATTAACCACACTTGCTTAATCGTTTAGTGGCTCTTTCGTAATTTTGGAGAAAAGAAAAGAATAAAACAAGCGTACCGGTATATTTGTTATTAATTGTGTTTTTACAGTTGTTGCGAATGATATTACATTGCATTGTCTTCATTCAAACTAAGCACACCAACTCAGTTTCAAAACCGTCAACTTTATACAAAGAGACACAGCGTCTTTAGCATCGGATTACGAAGATTTGCTTATAAATAATACGCTATTATGTCCGGATTGTCCAGCTTGAAGCAGTATACTCGCAACTTTATTTGAGGCTTCTAATCGTGTACTCCATGTCAAAGCATACCGAAAGATAGGCTCTCACGGATTTAACTTGAACATGTTTGTAAAATTAACTTCAAGAGAGTGCTATCACGCTGACATTATAGCTCTGACAGTGACAACAAAATTCCCCTTGATATCTAAAGAGACTGCTGAACAATGTTGTAAGTCTAAGGTATAATTACAGGTTACAAACAAATAGCTAATTAGCCAAACCTATAACAAACAAGATAACCGGGAAAGGCAAACAAACCCCTCATGTTTGCTACTGTTTGCACGGTTACCATGTTTGTGCTTGTGTTACCAGATCAGGGAATGATAAGTTCACGGTTCCCTGACGTGATGAGCTTTGGTTATTTCATCCGCCTCGACACTGTTGATAATTATTTCTTTATCCGAGGTACAGCGGACCGTTCACAGAGCAGACCAGAGACAATATAAAAAGCTCTCATCATGCAGCCGACGCGAGATTTCAGAAGTAGCCAGCAAACTTTGTCAGGTGTGTGTTTCATAAGAGAATAGAAGAGAGCACACATCTACGAGGCGACAGCTTGTGAAACTTCAAAATGTCCGGCTATTATGGTGAGATTGTGGTTAACTTTGCCCTCTGACTATTTCAACATTCATCTGTGCATATTGAAGTATATTCTGACATGCGAAAAAAACATAACTAGATCTAATGTACTAAATGATTCAAACTAGTGTGGAATCAGAGCCCATTTTTGTCTGCTTGGTATGTGAAGCGTCTTTTTAATAGTTGCGGCGCGCACAGAATACGTGCCCACTTGAATTTAGATGCCCCGTTCCCCCACTCCTCATTGTGACATATTTGTAAATTATTCATTTAAAAAAGTGGCTACAGAGTTGTAATTTGCCTACGTTGGGCGCAATATACCAACGAGTAACATATGTATTTTTTTTGCCGCCGTAAATTTGCATACCATTTCCCCTCGCCTCCATGAGATGACCGACCTGTTTTGATTTCAACTCGCGAACATCGAATTGCACAAAAATATCCCCAAATTGTTGTTACGCTGACCATGAAAACGAAACAGACCACTTTTTCCCTTAAAGTGGATGAGTAATATATTGTTGTGTTAGATCACAAACCGATAAATTCTTAAGTGCAAAATGTCTCGCAGCATACAAGTTTCACTGCAACTTTTGTTTCAGGTCGCCGTGAAGGCAGGCGTGTCCTTACTGACAAGTTTCTTGGCAGCATAGCAGATGCAGTAGACGAAGAGTGGCCTTTACTTGCCATCGAACTGGGCTTCGACTGGGACGAGTGTGTGGCCATCGCTGAGGCGTACAAGGGCCAGGTGAAGGAACAGGCCGAGTACATGTTGGCATCATGGAGGCAGCGTCCGGATGCGAGTCCTTTGAACGACCTCAAGGTGGCATTGAAGAAGATCAGGCGTTGTGATGTTCTGAAAAAAGTCGGTAAGTTCTCTCTCGGGTGCTGCATTTTTCCGTCAATTGATTTTGGAAGCAATCTCCTGATCGCTTGTTTTATTTTCTTTACCATAAATTTTAACCTACCTACAGATACTAAGAGTTGGAGCAGTAATAGGGGCGTACACAAGGAAATTGCATCCCTCTCCTGCTCGAGGCACGTGCACTCTTACCCTTGTGGCCAATTGTTTGAAACCTCCCCATATAGTGAGGCTGTTATAGTTGACAAATTTGAGCACTATGTGATTAAAGCATGAAACGAGGCATGTTTCATGCCATGAAGAAAATTTTCAGATGTGGAGGCATTTCATATTTGACCTCTGGTGACGTTGGCGAGGTCAATGACCTTTAAATACTCCATACAAAAATTGAAAATGTCACTGTCCTGTGACCGAAGCCTATGTCATAGGTCTTCAGGCCATGAAAAATAATGAACCGATGTGAAAAAAACATATTTGACCTTTGGTGACCTTCCAGAGAAACGACCCATGTATACCGGATTTATCCGTATTTATAGAATTTAGCCTTTAATTCCCAACTTTCATGACCCAACTCTAACCGTTATGTATTCATGTTATGAAAGGAATTTTCATATGTAGTGCATTTCATATCTGACCTCTGGTGACCTGCAAGAGGTCAATGAACTTTGTATGCCCCATTAATATATATATTTATAAAATGTACTATTCAAAACCCCCCTTTTCGTGACCCATACCTACAATGTTGGTCTTCATGCCATGATATGTATTGTGAGATGTGTGAACATTCATATTTGGCTTCTGGTGACCTTTGAGAGGTCGATGAACTTTATTTACCCTATTTGCCACTATTTATCATATTTAATATTTGATATTGTTCATGACACAAGCCTAAGTGCAAAAGAAGTGTATTATAACTATTATTCTACAGCATGTCATGAATTCAGACCCCAGACAATATTTGTCATGTCCTCTGATCTCCATTTCACTTTTTCAAGGACAGGCACAATCGCAGCAAAACATAAGAGGTACATTGGATAACCATCACACTGTAACAGTGACCAGTGGGCCTGATAAAAAAAAGTAAAACATGTGTTTAATCAAGCCCATCTAGATACATCAGAGTGTAGTAATTACACAAGAGTGGATACTGTTGGACATTTCGTCACCCACACCGCGAAGTAACACCCATCTACATACCAGTAAAAACTAGCAATCGGAGAAAACGGCAACTAAAGTTGAACGCCTTCTAAAACAACACTTTGCGTCAAAACGACAGAGTATTTTCAGTTGGGTTTCTCGTTGTGGACACTTGATGAATTGAATTTATTAAATCTGCTGTTTTTCACCCGTTTTGTATTAAATAAACAAGAATAAGAGAAAAAAGATGAGTGTTGGTTCGTGAAACCGAAAAGGCTGCGAAACTGTAAATGTTCGTTTTCACGAAGTAACACTCTTCAATGTATTCAACACGAGGAAAGTGCAACTTCAGGTCAGCGCGCGCGCGCTCATACAACTTATTACAAGAAGAGTGTTAGGCCGCCCTCGAAACGGGCTTCCAGAGCTACGGATACGTCTATTGTCAGCGCGTCCCTGCGTATTTTCAATGGGCGCGGACCTAGACCGAGCTCTAGACAGTTGATTCCGATGCAGCCTTACTTCGTGAAAACGTTTTTGCTCACTTATGAGCAGAGTGCGCGCCATGCATTGCAATGGTAAATGGAACTTGAGTGTTACTTCGTGAAAACGAAAATTGTCACTTTTGCGCAAAAGTTGCCATGGATACTTAGCGTAATTATTAAAGTAAAGCTCTTGAAGCTTTGAAACTTCGTGCAATGGTAGGCCTTGATGAATAATGTTTAAAAATTCCAAAAACCTAAAATCGAAAAATATATGGTTTAACACGGTAGAGTGTTACTTCGTGGTGTCGGTGACGATTTGTACAAAAGCCTTTTGTTCAAGTCGCAGCATGCTGCGTCTAAAAATAAAAAAGTTTTGAATTAAAAACATGACTGTAGAATAATTGGTTCAATACCTTTTTTGTGCACTATGGAGGCTTGGGTGCGAACAATTGGCGTCTTTGGCGAAGAAACATGATAAATAGCGACAAATAAGGTAAACAAAGTTCATTGACCTCTCAAAGGTCATCAGAAATCAAATATGAATGTTCACACATCAACATCTGAATATTCATATCATGGCAAGAAGACCAAAATTTAGGTATGGGTCGTGAAAAGTGGGGTTTTGAATAGTTACTAACCTCTTGAAGGTCACCAGTGGAAATATATGAAATGTCCTACATACGAAAATTCTTTTCATAGCATAAACGCCTAACATTCAGAGTTGGATCTTGAAATAGTTTGAGTTTAAAGAGTAAATATTGTAAATAACAATAAGTAACGATAAATATGGTATACAAAGGTTATTGACCTCTGTAATATCACCAGAGTTCAAGTATCTTTTTTTTCACATCTGATCATTATTGTCATGGCCTGAAGAGCAATGACATAGACTTGGATTGTGTGAAAGTGGTGTTTTCAAGAGTATATAAATAGAGAATGTAAAGGTCATTGGCCTCTCAAAGGTAACAGAGGTCAAATGCCTCCACATCTGAAAGTGTTTCTTCCTGTCATGAAGAACCAACATGCGAAGTTTCATGCCTTAGTCACGACTTGTATCAGATATTTGACATGAACAGCCCCCCGCTCAAGTACTGTTCCAGGGTCAACATTTTGGTGGGTAATTACAAACAACAAAAGTGTACGTGTTCTCGACATCATTTTTTTCTTGCGGGGGAGGGGGATAAAGGAAATAAAAGAAAACCTTATTCGAAGACTGTCAATCGTTTTTTATTTCATGATAGGTTTGGAGGTACTTGACGAAGAGTGCTTTCGGAACCTAGCTAAATCACTCGGGAGATCGTGGATTAGACTAGCTGTCTTCCTCGGTTTCGATGAGGAGGATTCCCGGAGGACTGGAAATGGTCTCAACATGCTCAGGACATGGAAGGAACATTATTACGGAAACGACATCGTTGATGACTTGACAGGGGCACTCAAACAGATCGGAAGGTACGACCTGTTGCATGAACTAGGTGAGTATTCAGTGCGAGAGTTTCATTTAAGGAGGCCCATTGCACACACATTAATATCTCATTAATGGGTTTGATTATACTCATACAGTTCAAGGTATACTTACTCCCCTTTACATCAAGGCTCACTGTAAATTCTTCGACAGCTGTGAAAGTTATGGCACACACTTCTTCACACTGTCTAGTTTTGGACTATAAAGTAGGCACATATAGTGGGGTGTGGGAGATGGCTTGGGCGGTGATGTCCCAATTTGTGAGGCAGCGAATGATTATGATGTTACAAAACTTGCAGCCAGTGACAAAGAACGCTCAAAGCAAAAGGTATGAACGATGATGTTATACAGGATTTTTTCCCCAAACGTAAATCATTAACATTGATCAGATGGGGGTGGTGCTTATCTTTTTTTATTGTAAAGGTTTGCTCACTGACTTACTGTCTTGTACTAAAACGACAACAATTCAACCAACAAAACTGAAAGTGTATCCCAACAATGAAATTCCAAATTGTACGCAATTGCTGGTGCTGAAGAGGTTGGTTATTGCAGATTGTGCCTTGAATGAAATCGCAGTTTTGTTCAAGAATATAAAAATTCCAATACGCATACAATCGAAAAAGAAAAGATATCAAAACTCTTTTAAAATAGCAACAGTTGCAAGGATTGCAAAGGCTGTCAGTTAGTGATATCTTATAGCCCTAACGGGACCGTATCATAAGTCCGACGCCTCATAGGTCCGACGCCTCATAAGTCCGACATGTCGGACTTATGAGGAGTCAGACCTATGAGGCGTCAGACTTACGAGCGGACCCCGCCCTAACGTCGTTGTAACCATCCATCCTTTTCGCTTCCACCAACAGGTGCGGAGGATCTTGACACGGAAATCTTGAATAAAATCGGAACCTCACTGGGAGCATCCTGGCAAAAAGTTGCCTGTTATCTTGGCTTCGATGGTGTGGACCTGAGGGATATTAAGGCCAGGGCAGGCCTCTCTTCGCCCACAGAGCAGGCGAAGCTAATGCTAAGGATTTGGTGGGACAACTTCGAAGGGGACAACCCGGTGCAGTATCTGGCAACCGCTTTGACCCTCACAGGCCATGAGAACATTACTCAATCGTTTGGTATAGTATATTATTACGTTATCTGTCATCCGTAAAAAAAAAAATTATTCGTAAATTCTTTTGCTGTGTCAGAAGATAAGGGGAGGGCACCTGTACTCCCATATATCGAAATAGATTTTCGGGTTAGTTAAAAACTAAAAAACAAATTGGTAAAAAGGAAGTTATTTTAACCAGCCGTTCGCCTTTTGTCTAGTATTTACCCAAGGAATGTAATCAGGATACCAAATGAAAGCTAATAATAATTATGACCCTAATAATGGTCATAAAGTACGTATAGTTTGGTCACATTATATTTTTGTTCGTTGTTCCTTTTTAAGATAACCTTTACTACTCCACGTCGGGTGGGCGGCTTTTGAAAAAAAAATCATAGGAACAAGACGTTTTCAAAAGTTGCAAAATGGCGGCCATTCCATGTTATTCTATGATACTTTTTTTCAAAGGACAAATCTGCGATGGCCATATCCAAATATCTTTCCCATGACATACTCTGACTGTGTTTCAAATTCCATGCTTATATCATCGAAATACTGAATAATTCTATCATACTGTGCACCAATCTGCCTGACTACGTTTGTTTCAGAAAAAAATGTACACCTCAGAAAGGTTTCTATTACTATAGACCTTACGCGTAGTAGCCATCTTAGAGGGCATATTTTATTATTTTAATTCAGTAACAATGAATACACAAATGGTTCACTCATGCCTATCCAGATCCAGGCGATACAAAAAGCATTGTCCCTTGGAAAATGGGTTTTTAGCTTTTAAAACAAATAAAAACATATGCAGTAATGTCCACTTAATAACGCAAAAATTAATCGAATATCTGGACGTCTCGTCAGCTGTTCAAATAGTTGTTGTTCTGCTGTTCTGCTGTTCTCGAATCTCGAGGCTCCTTTAAGAAAGACAAAATGACTTTCATGTTTTGCAGCACCAAAGTATCAATCGAATAGACCCAGCACCAGCACTGCACCCCTTCAAGTGAACGAGGAAGCGACATGTATCTTCGACCTTTATCCGGGATTCATCCCTTCCGAGCACTGCGCAATAAGAAGGTGTCAATATACAAGAGGTAAAAAGCCCCACATTTTGGATTTGCAACGCATGGACATTCTTTTGTGTTTTACTTATGGAAATAATATCAACATGCGATGTTGTCGTTTCAAAATATCCTTTTTTCGGTACACCAACATTTGTTCTTACAAATCCAATTTTAGCGTTTAGCATTCATCCCGAGAAAACTTTCCGTGGCCAATTTTCCGAAAAGGTGTGTTTGTTGCAGGATGGTGAAAATATTATAGGGTGGCAAATTTGTACAATAATTAAAGGGTTTTCTTTATATCCTTTTAATGTACTAATAATCCACGTAATAACATCGGGTTCCTCAAAACTCTCTGCAAATAATTATTCTGCTGTCTTCGAGGCTATTTTAAGAAATAAATATTGTATTCATGTTTTGCAGCAACAAAGTTCAGCACTTATTGTGCTGTACTTCACAATACTTACTTCCCAGGAACTTTGGGCAATTTGATAAGATGGATTTGCGTCGGAAGATGTGAAGTTCATATTGGATTTTGTACTCCGTTCAAGTTCGCTGACGTATTTTATGAACACTGTAAAGTCACAGTTGGCCGAGGACTTGGGAATGTCTCTAACACTATAACAGGCCCTCGGACGACAATATAATATTCAGTGTTAACAAACGTCGATTGGGGAACAAAAGCTGTTGCTTCACCCCGGACCTAGATGTTGTCATTGTTCACTATACATCAATGTACATGTACTGTCAGTTTGATTACGTAACATTATGTATTATCCTATATGGCAGCATTGAAATAAATGTAGGGGCCTATTTAATCACCATTCAATATTTCTTTTTTTTTTAATGGGCAAAACTAAAACGTTACATGTTCGACGGGGTGAATTATATCAGCAGAAGGCATTTGGTTTGGGTCCCATCAAGGCAAGCTTGTGATTTTTTTTACTTTGGAAGAATTGAGTAACATCGCAAACCCGAAAATGTACATTGGAACGACGCAAAAATTCCATTAGAAGCAAATTAACAAGTTTTAAGAAAATGTAGGATTGCGGACGTAGCTAAATGGCCCTATTCATACAAATGACGTTTGTCTTCTTTTCTTCAGAGCCCATCAGCCCTGTTCCGGCATCCTCCCCGGAAAACTCTGGAAATGTTCAAAAATGCAAGATGGTGATCAACAAAGCACTTAGTGGTCTCAAAAAGGGCGCAAAAATGGTTGGCCGCGCCTGCGGCATCTTGAAGACTTCGATTAAAGACTCGGCGTCTACGGATGACAGTGCAAGTATAGTTGACACACTCGACACCATTGGGGACGTTTGTCAAGGTGTAAATTACGGACTGGTCCTTGTCATCGGTGGTGTATCATGCGTATGGGACATAGCAGAGCTTTGGCAACAGAGAAAACAAGGGAACATATCCCTCAAAGATTTCCTGACGGAGGCTTGCATGGCATCATCCAAGGCGTTGGTCAAAGCGGGGTGCGCGGTAGGGCTGGGCTTAGCTGGAAAGGCGATTGGAGCCTCAATTGGAAGCGTTGCAGGCTCATTTATTGCCCCCGTCATAGGGACCTGGGTAGGGGGTTACATTGGGGCCATCGTTGGGGGCGCTTTGGGTCTTGGCATGGGATTGGTTGTAGGCAAACTGATCGGGAAAATGGTGAATTCCGCGATCAAGTATGACGATAAGGTTGTCACAAAAGTAAGCGCCCTCCGACCCGGGGACCAGATCATTTTACCCGGTACATGCCAGTTGCCGATACGACACGCAATAGTACTCGATGTGTATGTTGCAAAAGAGCAAATAGGGGTGATATGCCATAGATCAGGGGTGGTTGTTGAGGAAATAGTCCCCTTCTCTCCGATAAACCGCATCGAGTACGACTCGAAAGAGTGCCGTTCCTCGGTTGAAGTCGTAAAACGGGCACGAAGTAAGATTGGTGAAGAGTTACCGCAAAAGGCCAATGATGGGAGCGAGTTTGCTCAGTGGTGCAAACTTGATTGCGTTGTCCGCATGGACCCCTAACTTCAAAGTAGGAAAAAAATACAAGGGTTCGGCTGATAAAATTATTGATATTTTATTTTAATCTTCGATTGGAATGTAGACTGAATATTTTTATATGAGCATTGTATTTTTTTGCGATGTCGAAAGATGTCGGAGGCTTTTTTTTTATCAAAACAAAACAAACGATGAATGCAATAGAAATCAGATATCTGTTCTTAAGAATTCAATATTTCTTTTTTTAATGGGCAAAACTAAAACGTTACATGTTAGACGGGGTGAATTATATCAGCAGAAGGCATTTGGTTTGGGTCCCATCGAGGCAAGCTTGTGATTTTTTTTTACTTTGGAAGAATTGAGTAACATCGAAAACCCGAAAATATACATTGGTCCGACGCAAAAATTCCATTTGAAGCAAATTAACAAGTTTTAAGAAAATGTAGGATTGCGGACGTAGCTAAATGGCCCTATTCATACAAATGACGTTTGTCTTCTTTTCTTCAGAGCCCATCAGCCCTGTTCCGGCACCCTCCCCGAAAAAGTCTGGAAATGTTCAAAAATGCAAGATGGTGATCAACAAAGCACTTAGTGGTCTCCAAAAGGGCGCAAAAATGGTCTGCCGCGCCTGCGGCATCTTGAAGGCTTCGATTAAAGACTCGGCGTCTCCAGATGACAGTGCAAGTATAGTTGACACACTCGACACCATTGGGGACGTTTGTCAAGGTGTAAATTACGGACTGGTCCTTGTCATCGGTGGTGTATCATGCGTATGGGACATAGCAGAGCTTTGGCAACAGAGAAAACAAGGGAACATATCCCTCAAAGATTTCCTGACGGAGGCTTGCATGGCATCATCCAAGGCGTTGGTCAAAGCGGGGTGCGCGGTAGGGCTGGGCTTAGCTGGAAAGGCGATTGGAGCCTCAATTGGAAGCGTTGCAGGCTCATTTATTGCCCCCGTCATAGGGACCTGGGTAGGGGGTTACATTGGGGCCATCGTTGGGGGCGCTTTGGGTCTTGGCATGGGATTGGTTGTAGGCAAACTGATCGGGAAAATGGTGAATTCCGCGATCAAGTATGACGATAAGGTTGTCACAAAAGTAAGCGCCCTCCGACCCGGGGACCAGATCATTTTACCCGGTACATGCCAGTTGCCGATACGACACGCAATAGTACTCGATGTGTATGTTGCAGAAGAGCAAATAGGGGTGATATGCCATAGATCAGGGGTGGTTGTTGAGGAAATAGTCCCCTTCTCTCCGATAAACCGCATCGAGTACGACTCGAAAGAGTGCCGTTCCTCGGTTGAAGTCGTAAAACGAGCACGAAGTAAGATTGGTGAAGAGTTACCGCAAAAGGCCAATGATGGGAGCGAGTTTGCTCAGTGGTGCAAACTTGATTGCGTTGTCCGCATGGACCCCTAACTTCAAAGTAGAAAAAATACAAGGGTTCGGCTGATGAAATTATTGATATTTTATTTTAATCTTCGATGGGATTGTAGACTGAATATTTTTTATATGAGCATTATATTTTTTTTTGCGATGTCGAAAGATGTCGGAGGCTTTTTTTATCAAATTAAAACAAACGATGAATGCAATGGAAATCAGGACAATTCATTCTTATCTATTCTTATCAGGCAATTCGTTTTTGGGGGGAAAATGAACAAAATGAGAAAGCAACGTCTCTGTCTCTTTCTTTAACCTATCGATGAGAACCGCTGTATTTCTTCTCATACAAGATTACCAACATTGTAAATAGACGTGGTTACAATATTGAATTTCAGGAAAGTTTGGTATCTACGCTTTTCAAGACTTAATCAAGCAATAAGGAGACCGCTTTCAATTTGTAGTTGTCCTTGTTTCTGAACAAATTATAATAATGCTCTCCTTTGTATCTCTATCCCGGTATAAGTTAACATTTTCAAATTCAGTGAGTCAAAAAGAAAGTGACCGAGGGAGAAAACTTCTCTTAATTTCACTCGTAATTTCACTTAAATCACAAGTTATCTCTATTAAATTAATAGAAATACCACAAAATTCAGATGTGCACCACTGATCATTTACCGATACCCATTGCTGAACCTTTTAATGAAACATGGGCGATTTTTTCCCGCCTTCATAAATGAACAATAACGTGCACAGGAAAACAGTCAAAAATCACCAGCATCATTTCAGAAAAAGACTTAATTTTTCGTCAAATACAAAACACAAAATCTGACCCTCAAAAAAATGTTTCAGTCTTGACTGAAATTAGTGAACTTTAACTGTATTTGAATGCCTGTGTGTAATCTGTGGTTTAAACTCGGCTGAATGGCTTCAAGAATTTTCGATGGACAGCTGTAAAGTGGGTTGCTTTCGTGAAAGTTGCATAACTTCTAATAACATGATCCATTTCAGTATTTTTTTTCCCACGTGAGTGGAGGAACATGCTCGTTAAGAACATGCTTCGTTGGTGTGTCAAATATACCGTACTTACTTTTTAAAGGGGGAATAATCATTAATCCAGGTCACTTTCTTTTTACTCAACCTGTATAACTGTAAATACATCGTTATAATATATGTATATGGTTTTATATAATATATTTTGCTTACTTTTAGTTACAATTGTGAAAGAAATTTCCTTTGTAATCATTCGTTTATGTATGAATCAATTCAAATATGGATTGAAATCTGTAAATAGAAAGAGATCTGCTGAGCAGTGCACGAAAACTGCTTTAATTAACAAAATTTATTGTCTTCCTTACTAAAAATCAACTGCAATATAATTGGTTTATTTTGGATTGTAAAATATTTTGGCTGAACAAAATAATGTAATATGGAAGAGTCGCGTGTCTACGGTTGAACTCTCTACTACTTGCTAACAAACTGGTGCGGTTCGGGTACATTGTATTAAAGAAGAAAGAGACATTCTTGACATGTTTAAAAAAAGTGAGCCTAGTTAGGTACTCAATATACAGGGTGAGTAAAAAACACGAAACCCAAATGTCGGGACCATTGTTTTAGTAAAGTTCTGCATGTAGCACTTATACGCATGTAACTACAAGTTTTAAAATCTAGGATACAAACGCCCAATTCATAAGCTCTTTTTTAGTACAAAAATCATTCAAATCACGAATGTACTTTTTAAGTTACGGAATTTTAAACAAAACCTCCGTTCAAAGTTCTGTCCACGGATCACAAGAAGGGTAAGTGTTCTTTCAGCAAAACAGAAACAAATTTATAGGGATGTGTGTGACTTGTTTGCGTTTTGCTGAAAGAACGCACACTTTTTTTGTGATCCATGGACAGAACTTTAAAATGGTGGTTGTGTTTAAAAGTCCATAACTTAAAAAGTGCATTAGCGATTAGAATGATTTTTATACTAAAAGAAAGCTTATGAATTGGGCTTTCATATCCTAGATTTTGAAAGTGCTACATGCAGAACTTTACAAGAACAATGGTCCCGACATTTGGGTTTCGGGTTTTTTTTACTCATCCTGTATGGTGAGTAAATCAAGCAAGCAATAATCTGCTTGCAAGAGAATATCGCCCTTCAAATAAAAATTATCTAGTTTTAACTAAGCAAAGTTATCGTAGGCATAAGAACCTGCTTTTATGATTAACTATAATAATAGTTGATGTCGCTGACATTTTTTAGTCTATCCCGTAAAATGTCATGTTTGTTGCACAATTTAATAACAAATACATCATAGGCCTATCTCAAGCGAACTTTGAACGGCTGTACCCATTGGAGATAACCTTTTTCCACCCGTAATTTCATTAGAAGACTTAATTGTTTGTAAATATGGCATAACAGAGGATATATATTTCTTTTTGAGATAATACAAGTCAAGTTGTACAACTGCGAAATCTTTGTTGTTGTTTTTTAAATAAGTTTTGATATTACGGTCATTTGACACACGGTCATTCTGTGATAATACTTTTGCAATAGCTGTATACAAAGTAATTTTGGAAAGCTACAGAAATAAATATGGTATCATTCTAAAGCCAATTATTTGCGCTTTAACATGATGTCGTAATGTGAAAAGTAAAATATGGGGGTTATTCTTCGTTATGCTATGGCAGGTCACAAATATTGTTACACTGACCCGTTTAAATGTGTGAGTTCATGGATTCTGAAAAAAACAAGGGGAAAAATGCTAGTTTGGTTCTATGACCCTACTTCTAGCAAAACGGAGCAATTTTTAGATGTCGGGGATTTGTCAGGTCAGGGAACCAGACTAGCTACCTTGTACCCGTTCACGGATGTTTATAACAGAATGCAAACAAAATGGGGACTACATTATTTGGTAAATTGGGGACAGTGTTTGAAACAAAACAAAAAATCTTCCATCGGGAGTCGCCTTACCATATCTTTTGAAATTGATTATTGAGTATCAAATTTTCTTGAAATGACAGCGCACCAGATGCCATGATTTCACTGGATGCTTGAGACTAAGGGGCCATTCAGAATTTTCAATGTTTTAAAATTTCGATCTTTTTTCCCAAATTGTGGGTGGGTGGGTCAAGCTAAATAATTGAAAATCGAAATTCATTTCCATGGACAAAGATAAAAAAAAGAAAAGAAAGATAGAACTTTTGACTTGCCTGAACTACGCGCAAACGTTCCGATATCGCGATGCGTGTTTCTTTTCCAACTTCGTCTCCTGTATGTACTGTCAGTGGCGTAGCCAGGAATTTTTCAGGGGGAGGGGGGGGGGCGCTGGAACATTTCATGGGGAGGGGGCGTCATGTAGATCAATGATAATTTTTAGAAACTCAAAATCTCAGTGGGGGAGGCGACTGGGGGGCGACAAGGTTTCATGGGGGGGGGGGCTGTCGCCCCCCCTGGCTACGCCACTGCAGGTCATACAGTTAAAGTTTATGTAAACTTGTATGAAAAGTCAAAGAAAAGTAGCTCCCATGATCTATTTGACACCAAGTTAGTGTTAACTTGCCGGTAACGCCCTAAAAAATTATCCAGATAAATATGTTTATTTTGTAACATTTTATGTTCGTCTGTCGGACTTCTGTGCTGTTATGTTTACTTTTAGGTACCTTCAATGGTACTATGTTTAATTAACCTGTCCATTTGTTTAATTAAACTAATAACGCACATATAGTTCCCAAATATGGCACTAACAAGTTTGAGGTTGGCAATTTCGTCTTTAAAAATTTGGGTACGTCGGGTTACCGTACACACAATTGTCCTGGAAACAGCAGTACCAAAGTACAGAAAGTCGTACGCAAGAGCTCCCCAGCAAGTATCGCTGACGCCATTATGATTCCAAAATTTCTCACTGTGTCACACTGTGAAATATCTAAACAGCGTCGTTGTATTGTGAACACATAAAAGCATTCAAGTCGCGTTCTTGCACACTTTTTGCATGTCGACATAGATATCCTTCAACCACTGCCCCTGCTTTGCATAACAAGTGCACATGAATGAACGATTCGACTTTTATTCAAAGAAATTTCTATGTACAGTCACCAGACTCTATTCACGCACGGCTACACCATATCGTACAGTGTGGCAGGGACACCAACAAGTAACACAACAACTAAACATTTTTTTTTTTTAAATTGATAAATATTCTGATTGAATTTCGTTAAAAGATACTTGTTGGTAAGGTATCACATATTTTATCACATAAAAGAGGAAGACCGACAACTTCACGCCGTCACTGAACTAGACACACATGTACATGGTGTTCAAGTACATGTACATGCAAGTGCATGTACATGTACATGTTCAGTTTTTTATTAATCGAAATTAGGGGTGGGTGGGTGGGTCAAAATAATTTGGAAAAAAAGTAGAAATTTTAAACTGAATGGCCCCTAAGGTCTGTATCTTGACAATTTGGTAATTTTATTTTTTTAACTTAAAATCATTGTTGTACCTTTAAGTTGGGGGTGTGATAATACGCCCACTTCATCTTTCATTTTTTGTTCAATATTGGGGATTAGCGATGACTTCAATAAGAAAAATATCGGATATTGACTTTGACAAAATACCGCGGCCGGACAAGGAGCTCTATCATGTACATTGTTAGAACAGGGGAGTTACACATATATGTGTTCAAACATTAAACACAAGGTTTTACCACTGCTGCAGGGCATATCTGCAAAAGTGTATTACTCTGCAGGTTCAGTGCAGTAATGTTGACTTCGATCTTTAACCAGGTCTCAGCAAATTACTAAAGTTAATAATTAAAATTTTGTAGTGTGTATCAGCTGGGGAACTCCCTAATGGTGCCCCACTACATCTGAGATTAAGAAATTCCGGGAATTTGACGCTTCTGCCTTATTTATAAATAGAAACAGAGCAACTGATAACGTTCCAACTGTTTTCCCCCACTTTGGCTCAGTTTACAGTGGAGAGGCGCTGGCGGCCATTCTGCCATTATTATGGAAACAAAATTCAACCAAAATATCGGACAAGATTTAATCAATCACACTTGCTTAATTGTTTTAGTGCCTCTTTCGTAATTTTTGGGAAAAAAAGACAAACATAAATCCATAGCATATTTTGATTAATTGTGTCTTTACAGTGGTTGCGACCGATGATATAATACTGTATTGTCTTCACCTAAACTAATCAACTCAGTTTCAAAATCGTCCAAATGATACAAAAAGACAGGGTCTTTAGCATCGGAAAATGAAAATTTTAATTGCTTATAAGAAATCAAGTATTTCTATCAAGATTGTCCAGCTTGAAGCAGTATACTCGCAACTTTATTTGAGGCTTAAAGTCATGTACTGCAGCTCTTACCGATTTAACTTGAAACTTGAAAATGTTTACGCAAAGGCATATGAGACTTCAAGAGAGTGTTATCACACTGAAAAAAATCTGACAGTGACATCAAAATTCCAATTAGTAATGAAAAGAGACTCAATTCATTAATTTTTAGGTATAATTACAGGTTTCAGAAAAAAGTTAAGCAACCCCAAAACATACAAGATAACCAGGGCATGGAATTAAGGCAAACAAACACATTGTTTGTTTGTCACTGTTTCCATGGTTACTCTGTTTGATGGGGTTGCTTGTGTTGCCACAACCAATGGAAATACAATAGCTGCCAGGTCAGGAGATTAACCTTTATGAGCTTTGGATATTGCATTATCCAGGGTATACAGTGGACCGTTTACATAGCTACAGCTGACTAAGAACTGTATATAGAAAGCTCCCATCAGACACCACCACGAGATTTCTTCAGAAGCCAGCAAACCAAGTTTGTCAGTCATATTTGCATGTTAGGTGTTTTTGAAACAAATGATCATGAATTGGCCGTTTGTATTTTTGTTCTTAATTAATTGATTTTTGTGAGAATTTTATGGTCGGTGGCAAGATTTCTTTTGTATAAGAGAAGAGAAGAGAGTACTAATATATCTACGAGGCACCTGCAACGTCAACATGTCTGGCTTTTATGGTGAGATTATGGATGTTGTAACTACGGTTTACCCTCTAACGATTTTAACATTTATATGTGCAATATATAAGTATTAACATACGAAATAGAACGACTAGATCTAATGTGTACGAAATGATTAAAACTAGTGCTGAATCAGCGCACATTTTTTTGTCTTCTTGGTATATGTGCAGCGTCTTGTGAACAGTTGCGGCGCGCAAAAAAAAGACACGTGTCCACCTATTTTTAGATGCCTTTGTGGCTTATATTTGTAAATTATTAGTTTCAGAAATTTCACATAATGTTAACTTTAGCGATGTAAACTGCTTACGTTTGACGCAATATACAAAAGAGTATCAGAGGGTGTTTGTTGCCGCCGTAAGTTTGCAAAACATTTCCCCTCACCTTCATCCTGACTGATCTGTCTTGATTGCAACTCGCGAACATGGACTTGCAAAAACTTCTCCCTCCCACCCATAAAGTGGAACTGTTTTTAGGCTGACCGTGACGACCAAACAGACAACTTCGTCTCTTAAATTTGAGGAATTGTTGCGTTGGGATCACAAACCGGTGAATTATATTAAAAGGACTGTGCACAAATCCTGGAAGAAAATTTCACTGGAAATTTTGTTTAAGGTCGTCGCGAAGGCAAGCGCGTCTTGGATGACCAGACTCTCGGCAGCATAGCGGATGCAGCAGACGAAGCATGGCCATTACTTGCCATCGAACTGGGCTTCGACTGGGACGAATGTGTGGCCATCACTGAGGCGTACAAGGGCGAGGTAAAGGAACAGGCCCGGCACATGTTGGCAGCATGGAGTCAGCGTCCGGGTGGGAGTTACTTGAACGACTTGAAGGTAGCATTAAAGGAGATTAGGCATTATGATCTTCTGGAAGAAATGGGTAAGTTCTATCTCGAGTGCTGCATTTTTTCGTCAATTGATTGTACTAATACTACTACTACTGGTTTATTAAAATCTGTTCATTGCAGCCAGCAGGCTGAATTATGATACAGAAGAACATTAAGAAATAAAAGTTACATCAAAATGTTTAAACAATTGAGGCATTGTGGAAGCAATCTTCCCCTAGCTTGATTATTTTACCGTAAATTGTATCCTACCTAAAAGAGATGGTAGCATAAATAGCATGTGCACTCTTACCCCTTTATGGCTAACTTTTTGGAACCGCCGTATACAAAACTATCGACCATTAGGTTCCCCGCCCCCATTCAACTGTTCCAACCGTCAACATTTTGGTGGACCCTTGGTTGCGCATATTTTTTCGAAGACTCGTCGTTTTCAATTTCATAACAGGTTTAGAGGTACTTGACGAAGAGTGCCTTAGGAACCTAGCTAAATCCCTCGGCAGATCCTGGACTAGACTAGCTGTCTTCCTCGGTTTCGAAGAGGAGGACTATGCCACGATAGGAAATGGTCTTGATATGCTGAGGACATGGAAGAATTCTTATTACGGAAACGACATCGTTGGTGACTTGACCGGGGCACTTAAACACATCAGAAGGTACGACCTGTTGCATGAACTAGGTAAGTACTCAAGACTCATTTACATCCGTAAAAATCTGATTAATGGGTTTGTTTAATGGGTTTGATTATACTCATACAGTTCAAGGCATACTTACGCCCCTTTACGGCAAGGCTCGTTGTAAAGTCTTCGAAAACTTTTAAAGTTATGGCACACACTCTTCATAGTGGCGGATTCAGGATTTAGTAGTCCTATAATAGGGTGTGGAAAATGGCTTGGGTGGTGATGGCCAAATTTGAACTAAGGCATGAACTATGATGTTATACAGTAACTTAAGAAAATTTTAGATTTGTTTTTGCCAAATATGTAAATCACTAACATTGGTCAGATGGAGTGGGCCTTATCTTCCTCAATCACCCATCCGACGATCCGCCCTTGCTTCAGTTTAGGAGAAAAAATTTAATTGTAAACCAAAATGTGCTCATTGAAACATTTTTGCAATAAGGTTTGCTTACTGACTTACTGTCTTGTACTGAAACAACAACGATTCACCAAAAACGGAAAACAATAAACTTTCCCAAATTCTAGCAATTTCTGGTGCTGAAGAAAGTGGAAACTGCAATATGGAGGACGAAAAGTGGCCATCTGCTTGTCTGCTATCAGAAAAGTAGATTTTACGGTTTTTTTACACGGAAGTTTTCGAATTTTCTACCTTTCTGCTTTATACCTGAAAAGTAGATTGAACGTTTTGTGAAAATGCACTTACTTTTCTGCCACCTGAAAAGCAGAAGTGGAGCGAACGTTTGACAAAAACTGTGCATTCTACTTTTCTGCTTTTTGGATACCGAAAAAGCAGATTTCACGTAGGCGGCCAAAAGCAGAAAAGAAGAAAAATGCATTTTTTTTAAGTATAAAATCAACAAAGAAAAGACATAAAAACTCCATTTATGCAAGGATTAGGCTACATTGAAAATATGAACCTATTTCACGGGGACTTCAACACGTTACCTTTCAGTTAATGAAAACTTTTAGCCTTAACATCGATATAACATTCCATCCGTTTTGCTTCGTCCAACAGGTACGGAAGATCTTGACACTGAAATCTTGAATGATATCGGAACTTCACTGGGAGCATCCTGGCCAAAACTTGCCTGTTATCTTGGCTTCGATGGTGTGGGCCTGAGGTATATTAGGGCCAAAACATACCTCTCTTCTCACACAGAGCAGGCGAAGTTAATGCTAAGTATGTGGCGGAAAAACTTCGAAGGGGACAACCCAGTGCAGTATCTGGCGGCCGCTTTGACCCTCACGGGCCATGGGAAACTTACGCAATTGTTTGGTAAATATATTGTTATCCGTTATCTCTCATCAGAAAACAATATTCATAATTTCTGTTGCTGGGGAGGGGAGGGGAGGGCACCTGCACTCGCAATATCTGGCTAATATCGGATTTTCGTGTTAATTTATAACTAAAAACCAAATTGGTAAATATGAAATTATTTCAACCAGCTGATCATGTTTTGTATATAGTATTGACCCAAGGAATGCAATCCTGCCATTATCAAATGAAAGCTAATATTGACCATAATGATGGTCATATAAAAACAATACATAGCTTGGTCATATCCCGTTGTTTCTTTTTAAGACACCCTTTACCACTCCACTGCGGGCGGTCGGTCGGTCAGAAGTTCGGTCGGTCGGAAGTTCAGTTGGTGTGTGTCTGTCAGTCAGGTTTTTTTTTTCCATAATTATAAAGACGCACTTTAATTGTCCGATTATAATTTGAGGTGTCATTGTTGTATTTCTTGAAGCTAAATATTTTGACTGTCTCAATAATAATTATTCAAGGAAACAATGAACATTTTTCTCCAATCAATGAAGCTCCTCAAGAAATGTCTCCCAACAATGGCGGGATGGAGCATGGCTACCTTGGAACTTCGTCTGGAAATGACCCGAGGGAAAGACCGGCTACTTCCTTAAGTCGGCCTCAATGTCAAGGTAATGGACGTTCCTTCCTGTTTTAATTGTGGAAGGTAATATCAACACATTCTTACTCAAGTTAACAATCTTCTCCTCTTTCTGTATTTGCCAACAAACATGTTTTTGTGTTCTTAGAAATCCAATTTCAATTTTTAACAGTCACTCTGAGACCACTTCCGCGAAGTCTGCCGCCGAGAAGATGTTTTGTTCCAAGGATTGGTTAAATATTGAAAAATGGCAATGTGACCTGGATTAGTGATTTTTTTCTTCAAGAAAATGAAATGTGATACACCAATAAAGTACATGTATGACAAACATGTTTCTTAAAACAAGCTGGATATGAACTCGGAAGTTGCGGACTCCAACGAATTTGTGTTGCTCTTTGCGTATAGAACAGCCATGTGGTTGCGAAGGCATAAGCGTCGCTGTTGTTTATAGACAAATACAAGTTAATCCTGCAAATTTTTACTGCACACCATAATGGATATGAACCTTATTAATATTCGCGAGGCTTGAACAGATTGACAAATAATGCAAACACCAGTGTTACAGCTTTGTAAAATGGACGAACCCAAGCCTATTTTTTTCTAATTTCAACGAAAAATAATGAACATATCGAAACGATTTTTAGCACATAGTTGGATCATTTTTAGCACATAGTTGGATCAGATACGGTCTTTCAAACGGGAGAAATTGATTTGCAAAGATTTCGCCGGCGAACATCAACATGTCTGTGTGCATGTTGTTTCATTCAAAATAAAGTATTGTATAACGTAACCTTTAGAAATCGGCCTTCGCAACCAAATGGCTGTAACATTGTCATTTTCTGTCTTCGAGTACGGAATAAATGTGCCGATTTCTCAAGAACCTTGTCCGGTTCCTCATATTCAAAGTGTCATACAAACAAAAACAGCAATGTCCACGTAATAACATCGGGTTCCTCGAAAATCTAGATATCTCGTTAGCTCTGCAAATAATTATTGTTCTGATGTTCTCGAAGCTCTATTGTAGAAAGAAAAATTTCATGTTTGCAGTACCAAAGCTCGCACCGACCCCTGTAGCGAGTAGGCCTTCCGCCAGCACCGCATCCCGTCAAGTGACTAGAAACGAGGAGGCGACGACATCTAGCTTCGATCTTTCGTCACAGAGGTCTGCTTCTGTAAGGTCACCGGAACTTCCTCTTCTAGAGAGACTCGCTCATTTGCACCCAGTTTACACCAAAGGTGACCAAAGCCCCACATTTTATACTCTGTATAAGTATGGCAGGGACTTCTATGTCACTTGGTGGTCGGTCTGTCAATCCCGAAAATTGACCAAAGTATGATGTTTCATTATAATTATTATGTGCCATCGGCGTCGCATGTTTCAGCTCTGACAGGGATCATTTTGATCGATTTCATGCAAGACTTTCATGCAAGAGTTCTTGCAACGCGACCAGAGCTTATTGTGCACTCGCGCTTGTTATAGTTATTACGCATTAGACATGGAAAGCTTTTCTACGATCAGTATAGTCGTGTTTTAGCGAAGTAGAACTTTCCTTCACAATAGATTAGAAAAACGTGTGGTCATGCAGTCAGTCGGTCAGCAATTAAATTGTCCAATTAAGTTCAGGTGTTGTTAATTGGTGTATTTATTGCAACTACATCTTTTGACTCCCTCATCAGTGATTATTCAAATGAAACATTGAACAATTTATTTTGATCAATGCTGCAGAGCCTCAGAAACTGTCGCTGAACAATGACCTATATGAGCGTCACTACATAAGAAATTCGTCTGGAAACCAAACGGAGGAAAGACCAGTTACTTCCATAAGTAGGCATCGCTTTCAAAGTAATGAAAATTGTTTTATGTTCTAATTTTGAAAATAATATCTACATTAGATATAAGAGTAGGCTATCCTTATTCATGTTAAATATCTCATCTTCTCCTATATCCAACCATTTGTTCAGATAGAAATCAAATTTCAATTTGAAACATTCATCCTAAAACCACTGCTGCAAAGCCCGCCTCCAAAGAGATGTGGTTTTCATATTTTTTCAAAATTAAATCTGGTTACATTTAAAACCAGAACAAAAACAAAAAACATATGCAGCAATGGTTTCGATATAACATAAGTTTGCTCGAAATTTTAGGCGCTTCTAAATTGGCAACATTAAAGTTTTTGAAGTTCTCAACTCTGCCAATAATTGTGCTGCTGTTCAAGAAACATGTTTATTTATTGTTTATTATCAGGCAACCAATGAAACAGACAAAGACATGTTTATAAAAGACAGGCCCGGGGATTGCACAGAAGCGAACTGAATCACTATATAAAGGGCTTCCACACAACAAGCAAAATAAGACATTTATAGGAAATACAGCACAGTCATAGGCCTATTTACAATTAATGTTAAAAAAAATATAAGCAAAATAATGGTGTTCTTTACGAGTTGCAGCACCAAGGCCTCCAACGAGTAGGCCTTCCGCCAGCACCGCATCCCGTCAAGTGACTAGAAACGAGGAGGCGACAACATCTAGCTTCGATCTTTCGTCACAGAGGTCTGCTTCTGTAAGGTCACCGGAACTTCCTCTTCTAGAGAGACACGCCCGTAGTTATAGGCGCCCAGTTTACACTACAGGTGACCAACTAAGCCCCACATTTTAAACTATGTTATTAAAGGAACTTCTACATCTCACTCGGTGGTCGGTCTGCCTATCCCGAAAATTGTCCTAAGTATGATGTTATATTATATTATGAACCATCGGCGTCGCATGTTTCAGCTCTGACAGGGATCATTTTGATCGATTTCATGCAAGACTTTCATGCAAGAGTTCTTGCAACGCGACCAGAGCTTATTGTGCACTCGCGCTTGTTATAGTTATTACGCATTAGACATGGAAGGTACACTGCAGAGTGCAAGGACCGAGCGCCGCTTTTTTACGATCAGTACAGTAGTCTGGTTCCCAGACCAAAAGATTCCGACTATTCCTGATGAATCTTAGGTCAGGTAGCCTCCGGTAATACAATGTATTACAATTTACATCACGTGACTAAAACGGGAGGAATTCCTCCTTTTTCCGAAACTGTCCGAAGTTTGCCGAATTCATTTCGTGGACAATCGGATAGTGTCCGAGTATTTCCGAGTATAATATAGGTTTTATTAACTGCTAATTGCTTATTAAAAACTTTAAAAAACTAGTTGATAATTAATATCCATTGCTTTTATTTAGAAAACTTGAAATTCAACGACGATTTTGCACTCGGATCGTATACGAGGGGCGAACGTTTTGCTGCGTCATGCACTAGTTTGAATTTGACGACCGTAACCGGCATTTTCCAAAACGCGGCGTGGTCTCAATTCGGCTCCGCCTGCTAACAGTGCTGTTTGGGTGTCCAACTTTGAAGATTCCACGTTAAAATTAGTCAATGTTTTTTTACAGAAGTATTAAACTGTATATCATAACTGTATGATATATGAAGCGAGTGATTTATTTTTTTTTTTAAATATCAGAACATTACAAGCCTTATGTGATAAAGCGAAATCGGAAACGAAGTCGAGCTTTGAAAAGGGGCCGTCAATGTCGTCATGTTTATTTTTAGCCACGGAGGCTGCCTGACCTACAATTTAGACGTGTAGACGTCGGGGGAAATTGTCAGGTCGGGGAACCAGACTATCAGTACAGCCTCGTTTTAGCGAAGTAGAACTTTTCAGGCTCAACAATAAATTAGAAAAACGTGTGGTCAGTCAGTCGGTCGACAATTAAATTGTCCAATAAAAATTGTAAGTTCATGTGTTGTTCATTGTCGTATTAATTGCAACTACATCTTTTGACTCACTCATCAGTGATTATTCAAATGAAACATTGAACAATTTATTTTGATCAATGCTGCAGAGCCTCAGAAACTGTCGCTGAACAATGACCTATATGAGCGTCACTACATAAGAAATTCGTCTGGAAACCAAACGGAGGAAAGACCAGTTACTTCCATAAGCAGTCATCGCTATCAAAGTAATGAAAATTGTTTTGTGTTCTAATTTTGGGAATCAATATCTGCATCAGATATGAGAGTAGGCTATCCTTATTCATGTTAAATATCTCATCGTTTCCTATATGCAACCATTTGTTCTGACAGAAATCAAATTTCAATGTGAAACATTCATCCTGAAACCACTGCTGCAAAGCCCGCCTCCAAAGAGATGTGGTTTGTATTCAGATTTGGCAGAAATATTTAAGAAATACGGTAATTTTTTATGTAAAAAAAAGTATTTCATATTTTTTCAAAAATAAATCTTGTTACATTGAAAAAAAAAAAAAAAAAATATGCAGCAATGGTTTCGATATAACATAAGTTTGCTCGAAATTCTAGGCGCTTCTAAATTGGCAAGATTAAAGTTTTTGAAGTTCTCAACTCTGCCAATAATTGTGCTGCTGTTCAAGAAACATGTTTATTTATTGTTTATTATCAGGCAAACAATGAAACAGACAAAGACATGTTTATAAAAGACAGGCCCGGGGATTGCACAGAAGCGAACTGAATCACTATATAAAGGGCTTCCACATAACAAGCAAAATAAGACATTTATAGGAAATACAGCACAGTCATAGGCCCATTTACAATTAATGTTAATCAAAATAATATAAGCAAATAATTGTGTTCTTTACGAGTTGCAGCACCAAGGCCTCCAGCGAGTAGGCCTTACGCCAGCTACGCATCCCGTCAAATGACTAGAAACGAGGAAGCAATGACATCTAGCTTTGATCTTTTGTCACAGGCGTCTGCTTCTGTAAGGGCACTTAAAGAGTTGCTCGATCTTGAGCCAGTTAACGCAAAAGGTGACCAAAGCCCCACATTTTTTTACGGTTATAACGTAGTAAGTAAACATGATGTATATCCATGGACAATAGACTGCAAAGTGCAAGGATTGAGTACCTTTTTAACGATGAGTAGTCGTGTTTTCACGAAGTGGAACTTTTCTCAACAATAAATTATCCATGGGTGTAAAAGGGAAAAAACTAACGCAACTAATAATATCTTGTGGTCAGTCGGTCAGTCGGTCGGCAATTAAATTGTCAGTAAGTTCAGGTGTTGTTAATTGTTGTATTTATTGCAGCTACATCTTTTGACTCCCTCATCAGTGACTATTCAAATGAAACATCGAACAATTTATTTTGATCAATGCTGCAGAGCCTCAGAAACTGTCGCTGAGCAATGACCTTTATGAGCGTCACCGCTTTAGAACTTCGTCTGGAAACCAAACGGAGGAAAGACCAGTTACTTCCATAAGTAGGCACCGCTATCAAAGTAATGAAAATTGTTTTGTGTTCTAATTTTGGAAATAATATCTACATCAGATATAAGGGTAGGCTATCCTTATTCATATTAAATATCTCATCTTCTCCTATGATAAAACATTTGTTCTTATAGAAATCAAATTTAGGTTTCGCAATAGCGTAAGTTTCTTCAAAAACTAAGCGTCTCTAAATTAGCGAAATAAAAGATTTCGAAGTTCTCCTCACTCTGCAAACAACATCAAACTTTTCAAATTCTCAACTCTGTTAATAACTGTGCTGGTGTTTTTGATGCCCATGTAAGAAAGAAACATGTATTTCATGATTTGCAGCACCAAGGCTTCCAGCAAGTAGGCCTTCCGCCAGCTACGCATCCCGTCAAGTGACTAGAAACGAAGAAGCGATGACATCTAGCTTCGATCTTTCGTCGCAAGGTTCTGCTTCTGTACCGTCCCGGGAACGTTATCGTCCACGGGCACTCGATATTTGGCTCTCAAGCGCAAAAGGTGGCCAAACCCCATATTTGTGTAGTTTTAAAGCATAGGCATTAGGTAAACAATTTCGTGATGTAGTCGTATTTTCACGAAGTGGAACTTTTCTCAACAATGAATTACCCATGAGTGTAAAAGGAAAAAGGACAAACGTCACCAAGAAAATCTGTGGTCAGTCAGTCAGTCGGTGGGCAATTATATTGTCCAATAGTAAGTTCAGGTGTTATTCATTCTTGCACTGTTGATACCACTTCCAGTTGATCAACGTATCAACACGTTAAACTCTTGGGCAAATTCTTCCCAAAAGTTCGACAATGTTTACCAAAATGAGGTAATTTCAAACCAATGTCGGGTAAAATTATATTGCCTAACAGTGTTTTACCCATTATTTTTTACAGTGTGTATAAATTGCAACTACATCTTTTGACTAGCTCATCAGTGATTATTCAAATGAAACATTGAACAATTTATTTTGATCAATGCTGCAGAGCCTCAGAAACTGTCGCTGAGCAATGACCTATATGAGCGTCACTACATAAGAAATTCGTCTGGAAACCAAACGGAGGAAAGACCAGTTACTTCCATAAGTAGGCATCGCTTTCAAAGTAATGAAAATTGTTCTGTTTCTAATTTAAAAAATAATATCTACATCAGATATTAGAGTAGGTTATCATTATTCATGTTGAATATCTCATCTTTTCCTATGATCAAACATTTGTTCTTATATAAATCAAATTCAAAGTTAAACATTCATCCTGAAAAGCCCGCCTCAAAAGAGATGTGGTTTGTGTTCGGATTTACCGGAAATATTTAACAAATACGACACATTTATACGTCAAAAAAAGAATTTGTATCATTTGTCTAGAATACCTCTGGTGACATATAAAAAAACATATTTGGTTTCGCAAGAACGTAAGTTTTTTTCGAAAATCTAAGCGTCTCTAAATTAGCAAAACAATAGATTTCGAAGTTCTCCTCAACCCTGCAAAAGGGTTCGGAGTTCTCAACTCCATAACTGTGCTGGTGTTTTCGATGCTCATGTAAGAAATAAACATGTATTTCATGATTTGCAGCACCAAGGCCTCCAGCGAGTAGGCCTTCCGCCAGCACCGCATCTCGTCAAGTGACTAAAAACGAAGAAGCGAAGACATCTAGCTTCGATCTTTCGTCACAGAGGTCTGCCTCTGTAAGGTCACCGGAACTTTCTCTTCAAGAGAGACACGTCCGTTCTGAGAACACAAAAGGTGACCGAAGTCATATGTTTTTTTTTTTTTAAAACGACGAGTTGTCGTGATTTCGCAAAGTGGAACATTTATCAACAATTACTAAAAAAAAAAAAAAAATAGATTACCTACGGAAGCCTGTACCCCATTCGTGCCAGGTTTTAAAAATACTTCCAAGGAACGTTGGACAATTTTGAAGATGGAAATTTTGCGTTGGGTTTTGCCCTCGCTGACGTTTTATGTAAACAATGAATGCGCAGTTGCCCGAGGGCATTGCCCGAGGGCATGCTAGAATCCCAGCCAAAATGGTTGGGACGCTTGGAAATAAACTTAGTCTCCCACGGTCACCCGCTCCCCCGCTCCCCCGATCAATGTTGTTCTCTCCAGCTGATGGAGCACACACCGCTGGTAGACAACCTTAAGCGGAGGCCGCGGGGGATCGATTCTAGTCCGAGTATAACCGGTTCTTCCTGTATAACATCTGATAATTATGTCAAAGCATGCAGATTTAAGTGATCTCGCGTCTCAACCAATCGGAGTCGACTTTACTAAATCGTGACGCGTGTCGCGTGTAACACAATACAGAGCGCATGAAGAAAATAGGTTATTTTGACATAACCTTTGTACCAGGCATCATAGGAAGACAAATTAAGCTTTTTGCTTAATCTTGTAGTATAAGCTGGAAATGGTGATAATGAACCAACAATCATAGCATAAATATAGTGCGGTATAATCATGCCAGTATGCATGGTGATTCGGCCCTATCCATCTCCTTTAGTCATTGACTTGCTAGCTGCGGAAACCCGTTGAGGAAGCGCAGGGTCAGTAGTGGAAGAGCATCAAGAGATTGATTATGATGAGTTGTGACGACTAGACGTTCAGTATGGCGATGAAATGTCATTGATTACCACTTCTCGCTCAAGATGACAATTGTATTAGAACAATTTCCTCTTCACTATTGCTTTGTGTACTCATACCTCATAATTTGTGCCCATTACAATTAGTGACATTTTAGTCTATTCCAATTGTCCACAGGAATATGACTTCTACTAGGGCGTCACTACGTCTTGTCTTTCGCTCTTTCTAGTGTGACTGTAAAGACCCACTCTTGTTACAACATACGTTGGCGAAGGGCAAAACCCGATATAAAAATAAATTGGGCAAAGCTATTACAAATTCCTACATAAGGTAACTGATTGCAGTAACCGTTGCGATTATTTTGAACCCTAAAAATCTCTCGACGGGCTGTCAGGGGTTGTATTGTATCAGCAGAAGGTTTTCGGTTTGAGTCCCACATAGACCAAGTTGTGAATTGTTTTAGTTTAGTTAAGCTAGATTATGGGAAGATTTGCGGAACGTCGGTGAGAACTTGTGAATTATGAAAAAATACACTTTGGCCCGACGCAAACTTACTTTGGCCCATCAAAAGCAAAATAACAAGATTAAAGAAATGTAATTTTCTGTCGCACTGTAGCTTAAAGACCGCATTCAAATAAAATAACTTCTTTTGAACCTTTCTGCAGAGCCTATCGCCCCGGCTCCTGGACCATCCTCGAAAAAGTCTGGAATTTTTCAAAAATGCAAGATGGTGGTCGACAAAGCACTTGGTGCTCTTAAAAAGGGGGCAGAGACGGTTGGCCGGGCTTGCAGCGTCTTGAAAACTTCGAGTAAAGACTCGGAGTCTACGGATGACAATGCTGGTGTAACTAAAACACTTGACACCATTGGGGACGTTTGTCAAGGTGTAAAGACCGGAGTGATTCTTGTCATCGATGGTGTAGCATGCGTATGGGACATAGCAGAGCTTTGGCAACAGAGAAAACAAGGGGACATATCCCTCAAAGATTTCCTGACAAAGGCTTGCACGGGGGCATCCAAGGCGTTAGTCAAAACGGGATGCGCGGTAGGACTGGGCTTCGCTGGAAAGGCGATTGGAGCCTCAATTGGAAGCATTGCAGGCTCATTTGTTACCCCCGGCTTAGGGACCATGGCAGGGGGTTACATTGGGAGCATCGTTGGGGGCCTTGTGGGTGCTGGCGCAGGATTGCTTTTAGACAAAGTGATCGGGAAAATGGTGAATTCCGCGATCAAGTATGACGATAGGGTTGTGACGGAAGTAAGCGCCCTCCAACCCGGGGACCAGATCATTTTACAGAAACGACACGCAATAGTAGTCGATGTGTTTGATGCAGAAGAGCAAATAGGGGTGATATGCCATAGATCAGGGGTTGTTGTTGAGGAAATAGTCCCCTTCTGTTCTCCAATAAAACGAGTCGAGTACGACTCGAAAGAGTGCCATTCCTCGCATGAAGTCGTGGAACGAGCAAGAAGAAAGATTGGCGCAGTGTTGCCGCAAAAGGCCAATGATGGGAGGGAGTTTGCTCGGTGGTGCAAACTTACGCGTTGTCCGCATTGGACCCCTAACTTCAAAATAGAAAAAAGTACGAGGGTTCGGCTTATCAAATTTATTGATTTTAGTTTTGATCCTTGATGGGATTGTAGACTGAATATTTTTTTATGAGCTTTATACGTTTTGTGCGATGTCAAATCAAACAGATAATGAATGAAATAGAAATCGGATATCTATTCGTATCAGGACAATTCTCAGGATCCGTTAGGTCTTGCGGGTATGTTAGAACTGCCTCCGAGCTCCGAGGTATGTAGGTTTTATATATGTTGGGTTTTTTTTGGGGGGGGGGGAGTTGGAGGGGGGGAAATTACCACAAAGAGAAAGTAACTTCTCTTTTTTCAACCAGTCGATGAGAACCCGCTTCTCTGTAAAGAAAAGAAGAAAAAAACATTCTTGACATGACCATTGTTTTAGTGTAGTTCTGCATGTAGCACTTGTAGTTAAGCATGTACTTACGGAATTTTAAACACAATTACCGTTTTAAAGTGCTGCCTACAGATCACAAGAAGGTAAGTGTTCTTTCAGCAAAACGGAAAAAAATCACATAGGGATGTGTGTGACTTGTTTTCGTTTTGCTGAAAGAACGCACACCTCTAATTTCTGTGATCCTTGGACAGAACTTTAAAACGGTGGTTGTGTTTATAAAATTCCGTAACTTAAAAAGTACATGAGTGATTTGAATGATTTTTGTACTAAAAGAAAGCTTATGAATTGGGCTTTTATATCCTAGATTTTGAAAGTGCTACAAGTAAAACTTCACTAAATTAATAGTCCCGACATTTGGGTTTCGGTTTTTTTTCTACTCACCCTGTAAAGTAAGTAAATCAAGCAATCAATAACCTGCCTACTAGAGTATATCGCCCTTTAAATAAATATTATCTAGTTTTAACTAAGCAAAGTTATCGTAGGCATAAGACTGCTTTTATGATTAACAATAATAATAGTTGATGTTGCTTACATTTTTAGTCTATCCCGTACAATGTCATGTTTATGTTTGTTGCACAATTTAACAACAAATACATCATATCGCAAGCGAACTTTGAACGGCTGTATCCGTGGGAGACAACCTTTTGCCCCCCGGAATTTCGTTGGGAGACTTAACTGTGTGTAAATATGGCAGTAACTTAGGATATATATACTTCTTTTTGAGATAAAACAAGCAAAGTTTTACAACTGCGAAATCGTTGGGGTTTTTGTTGTTGTATAAAATGAGTTTTGATATTTTGATCATTTGACACACGGTCGTTCTGTGATAATGCTTTTGCAATAGCTGTATACAAAGTAATGTTCAAATATATTCAATTGTTCTGGTTTTATTTCAATGAAGTTTAAGCTTTTACATTTTCGTGTGTATTTTTTTACAATTAGGCCTAATTGAACAATAAACTAGGTGGCACCTTTGAAGTGTTTGTTTATATGCAGTGGCGCACCCAAGAGGGTGGTGGTCCTCGGGGGGCTTGAGCCCCCCCCCCCCCCCGCCAAATCCTGGGTGCGCCACTATTTCTATGTTTTGTCGTCGTTGCTCTCTATCCTATCAGCCAAAAGCGCACAATGATCCTTAATATTTGCTGTCCAAAATCACCAACTTTCTTTTTTTAAGAAAGAAAAAATTATTATTAAAAGAGCCCTTCCTTTCAAAAAGGTACCCTCATTCTTAAAATCACATTAAAAAGCCACCATCCGGTGGCTCAGTTCACAGCTGAAAAAAAAACGGTGGTAAAAAAGGTTTTTAGATATTCCCAATTGCTCTGCTGACAAAAAAAGATACCAGAAGAATGTATTCTATAAATCGCTTTATCAAAAACCCTGAAAACTAGCAATTTAGTGAAGTTCGCATTGTTGTGTTCCGAGACGTTTGTGGTCGATAAGGGACTGCTGCTGACTAGCAAGAGAAGAGAGCGCAAGAGAAAAGAATCGACATACGCCACCAAGGAGATCGGGAAGACTATAGTCTTGATCTCTAGGCTCCGTGCGAGAAAAAGAGAGGGCGCTTTAATTTTTCTTATAACACTTTTGAGAAACCAGTGGACGAGACACAATGTGCCTGCTGGTACGCACGTTTACAGCGCGAAAAACGAATGGCTGGGGATTTTTTTTTCTGAATGTGCCAGTGCTTCCACCACTTTTAAGGAAACTTCCTTAGAAATGTTAACGTCAGAAGGAAATTTCTTCTATGGAATGAACAATTTAAGGACATTTTAAAGAAATCTAAAGTCTGAAGGACATTTCCAAAATACACGACAAAAAAATCAAGAAAACCAGCTGAATAGATCAGAAATCTGTTTCCAAGCGAAACTTAGACCTTTTTTGGGGGGGGGGGCTCTATACGGTCCAGGAGTCGAGGCTTGGGATCGAGGGCCGTATCCATGGCAATGCACACGCAAAAGAGCTAAAACCGCAGTTTGCGTAAAACTATGAAAGCGAGTGCAAATGATGAGAATGCAACTTAGCTTCGGAGAGACATTCTTTGTAAATTAAACTAAACAACCCAAATAAGTAAGAAATTGCCATTTTTTTATTATTACCATAGTGACTTCAATGTACAATTATTTATGGGAAATATAAACCAATTTCTTGTGTATGGACTTGAACTAAGACTAGTAGACTATTAATGTACTTGTTAATGCGCATGCGTGCGTGCGCGTCTGTATGGAAAGTTCCAGTACTTTCCCTCTCTTGTTCATTGTGATAGTTTTGAGTGGCAGCATGTGTGGCAACTTTCTGCCCTTTGTCAAAGTTATCAAAGTCTCCTTGTCAATTATTGAGTAGTAAAGTTACCCCAAGCACACAACAACATTCAATGATAATTCTTAGATACATGTCAATCTACGGAAATTAAATTTGGGATAGTGGAAGCGCTAGAAATATGCACAAAGCAATAGCGCCCCCGTGTCGCGAATGTCTCTCCCCGACTCTCCATTTCTTACCGTTGAGGGGGTACTTACTTGCGCACGGAGCCCATACTGTTGATGACATAAATTTGTAATTTATGATAACTGGACTTAACATTCTGTCCTAGCTAATAATATAAATTTTAATTGTAGCAACGTGGTTTTTGGGAGGCCGCAGTGGGCCCGTGTCAGGCACGGATCCAGAGGGGAGGGGGTCAAACCCCCACCCAGCTCTGACTCAATTTTTTCTTAAAGAAACACATAAAAAATAATGTGAACATCCCCCCTCCCCTGCTCTGACACCCCCAAAATTATAATGGTTATAAAATTCGGACAGGGCCAGCTGGGTTGTACAAAATTTGGGTCCCCCACCCCCCCCCACCCCTTTCCCCTGCCCCACGTATTGAATTTACGGAGACCAAGTGTCCGGAAAAGAAAACCTGACTACATTTCAGCATTGATTTTCTGATAAACTCCCCCCCCCAGCAAACATTCCTGGATCCACCCCTGCGTGTCCTTAACTGCTTATTCTTGTGCATGATTTTTTTTCCTGTGGCCTAAACCGAACCCTCCCCCCCCCCCCCCCAACCATGTGACGATCTCCTATTAGCGAGGACACAGAAATGAATGCCATGCTCGCAGGTGTAACAATTTCAAACAGTCAAGCTCCTAAAAATGGAAACACCATACATACAGCCTCTGAAAGAACATGGACGAAAAAAAAACTCCGAGCCAAATTTAAACCCAATCTGGTCACCCTGTTCTCCGACCCTCAGGCTATGTTCCTTCCTTAGGACAAAATTGGTTAAAGTGTCATTACTAACATTGAATAAAGCAAGATCGTTCTCACGTTGGGACCTGTGTTTTCATCAGAGTCATTTTTTTCAATCTGGCTTAAGTTATAGGGGGCCTGCCGGTGGCCCGACCTGTGTGAAACCAAGTCGTCAGCTGTATGAAACCTGGATGAGGGGGAGGTATGTTGCGATGTGGAACTCGAAAGTTATTCCAAAAGTGATGGGACTCACACCAAAGTTGACCATCAAAATCCGTAAGTAAAACAAGTAGGCCTAAGGGTTGTCTTATGTAAACAAAACAAAACAAAAAAAATAGGTGCTTGGTGTAGGGGATCGGGGTGACGCAGCATGCTCACGTCGTTAAATTAAAGGTAGAGTAGGGCCTAGACCATTTGTAATATTTGTTTTCGTTTGAACCAACAAATGACCTCAAAATTTAAAGACGGATGCTTAAAAACGAACCCGATGAAGTTTAAGCTCTGTAAATGCTGTATATGTGCGAGAAAACAGAACAAGCAGAAACGCAATATTTTGGATCTCGATTTAAAATTCCAATTTGCCGAGTCCTAGTTTGAATTGCGCCCTCTCTAGGGAATGGAGAAGAATGGAAGTAAAGGAAACACACTTCACCTAAAAAGGTGTTTCTATAAGGTTTAACGTAGGAGAGTTTATTACCAAGTTCCCTTGGCCCCCATCCCCTGTTATGATTTCCTGTAGCATGCTTGGAATTTAATGACACACGTCCATTGATTCGGCAATTATCGACTGAACTGCAAATAGTGCAAAAACACCCGAGACCTAGACACAACATGGTTTCCGTGTTAAATAGCTATCTTTGTGCACTCTTAAGGTGTAAATGCTGTTTGGTACCCTTATTGAATGAAAGGATGTGAGCATGCGCTAGTCGCAAATCGCACATCCGACCTGTCTGTCTAGTCATTGAATTGGTTTAGCGCCCTCAACGTTAGGAATATCTGGAGCGTGATACCCGAATATTTTTTAGTTTGCTTGCTTGTTATATGTAGACTAGTGTTTTGGCATCAAGACACCGACACTGTTGAGCACGATTTCCCAATAGCTTCAGCACAATCCCGAATGAAGAATCGATTCTGCAACTGGCAAACCTCATTTTAAAAATGTTGAAATATCTCAAAGTTAACAACAGAGGGCGCGAACACGCTATTTACTTGAGACGCGATGAAACCACGACCGCATTCTTTTCCATTATAGAATGTTTAGGACTATCGTCTGCAACATTTTGTGATGTTAGAGTAAAAGCATGACAAAAATACGCAATGGTGGAAAGAGACTAAAGCGTTTTTATTATATTAATGATGTCTTTAATCATCTGTTCAACTTAACTTTTTTTTCTGGCAGGACATTCTGGGCACCCATTACACCCAGTTGTGCTCCTTGGAGATTTCTCTCCCCCTTCCCCTCCCCAGGATAAGACTAAAAATAACCCTCACCCTAAAAATAAAGTCTCTTGGTTCTTGTGTCTCACCTGGCTTTGATCCGGTGTCCTCCCTTTATACAATGCACTCTGTAGTGTTTTCCCTTTATAGAATGAACTCTGTAAGTTTGAACTCCGTGTCACCCAGTCAGAGATCGCGCCTGTCGTCTGCAGTCTAGGCTTTCCCGTGGGGGACTTGCAGACCTTTTCACAGCACATTACCTCTGTTGCTAACATTAATGTGTAGACAACATTGCTGCATTAGTGTTGGGATTTTGTAAGAAGATATCCTTGATACTCTCGATTTTCGCCACCTGAGATGTTGTCAGGTAGTCGGATTCGATTCGATTCGATTCGGGAAAGTCGAAGATGTGCTGTCCGCTCTATTTTCGCATTAGGACCCCTAAGCCAAAAAAAGAGAATATTTTGTCTATAATAAAAAGGCTTTTTCCCCCAGCAGAATACAGAAGTTGTTCACTTTTGAATTAGAAATCGACCAGGAAAAAAACGGCCAGTGTTTGGTAATGCAAAATTTGCAACCGGACAAACTTTCAGTACTCGTTGGCTAGACTGGTTCCCGCCACCTTTTAGGATCGATTGTAATGGGGAACAGGATCCAGTCTGCTCACGGGACAGATCTGTTTGTACGAAATTTAACAATAACCCCAACTAAAAGCCTTATTATTCAAAGGGTTACAGTCGCCAAAAACAAAATTTGAAGAAAACAAATTATAAGTTTTTCGTTAAATTAAAACCCTCACAGGTGGGAATTCGTTTCGAGTGGGGAAACCCCTGGAATTTGTTGAAGAACACCGACAATTTATTTTTAGCTGATATTCTCACTGGCTTTTAGTGTCGTGGGGTTTCACTAGTAGCGTTTCCAGACTTTTTAATGGAACATGGGGGAGGGGAGACACCTAAAAATAAATCCGGAAGGGGAAGGGCAGACACAATCTGACGCCTGGGGGCGCTGTCTATAATACGCATATGCCCAGTATGACCGTTGCATTGCCGCATTTTAGGTGCTTTCTGGGCACTCTTTACTGTAAAATTAGTGACATTAAATACCTTTTTTGTTTGAGGGCTTGGAGGATTCGAACCCCTCCCCTTCTGCCCCATCACTCTTTCACTGATGACCTTTTGTAACATTCATGACGTCGGATGAACTCAAAAGTGCCGAGTGACCGGGAATTTCGGTTGCTCGGCCTTCTGTTCGATTACATATTCATAAGTTTCATTTCTTCAGGAAACGGTTTCAGCTCCTTCAGTATCAACACGATGTGGCCAAGTAAAGTAAGACAATAGACACAAGTCTATAACTCTCACTTTTAGTTTAAACTACAGGGAATAATACATTTTGCGGGGTGTAAGAGCGAATGAAGATGCGCTCATTAATGGGACAGCAGTGCTTGGCATATGTGAGCTTGAAATATATTTTTTCCTGGCATTGTCTTAAGGAAAACGAAGTACGGTACATTCACTGAACAATAAAACCGTTTGTGGAAAAAAAACGTTAGAATGGCAAATAGGAAAATGTTTGTTTTTTTTCATGACTGTGGGCACTTTCTTAAAAACAAAAACAAAATTAAAACTGTGAAGCAAAACATTGCCGATGGTTTCCATAGTCTACGTTGTGCATGTCGTTTAAAATATAGACGTTCCTTCAACATTTTCAGCAGGCCTATAAGTCAATTTCATCTGAACGAATTCAAACATTATGAGACATGCATGATATAATCTGTAGCTTCACAATAACTTTTTCATGTACAAATTACGACGACTTCAAAGCTCATTATAACATCGGCGGTTACTGGTAATATTATCAATATAGTAAGAAAACAACAACGATTCCAAACAACGTGTAGGCCTATCTCCCGGTATGTAATATTTTTTCCAACTTTCACTCGGGCGGTAACACACTGAGTATACAATGTTTATACGTCGGTGAAGGGCAAAAAACCTTAATTATTGGTGTATGGAGTATTTTTAAACTGTGTAAATTCATTTGAAGATTTGTCAAATAGTCTGATTGTTCTCTATATCAGCCAGCTTGAAGTTGAGCAACCCATTAACTTTGCTGTGGTAAAATGAAAAGGCAACGTTACACGAATTTGAACGGTACACTCAGGTATAGGACAAGTTATGGAAGATTATTCCCTTTCAATCTTCGGGGAAAAACAGCAGTAGGCTATTTATGTAATACTACCGGTGTCAATTTTTACACCAGTTGTTTTATGTCACACTGCATAACTGTGTTCAGCAATTAAACACTTTCTTCAGTGCTATCAGTTTGTGAACATACTTAATGTTTAGAGCCTTGTTGGATAGTGTTTAGCCATTGAACATCGATGGTTAGGAATTGGACACGTAATGTTTAGCTTCTAAACATGTTTAGAATGAGATAACAAACTAATGTTTAATTGCTACGCACAGTTGGGTGAGTGCATGCGCTGGTGTTAAATCCAAACTGCAGTTTTTGCGTTGCATGGGCCATAACATTTTGGAAAGTAAAATAAAAGGGTCGGGTTGTAGGTAGCTGCTGCGAATTCTGATGCTGCTGCCTCTGCTGTGATAGTATGACATGCTACCAAGCAAAAAAGTAAGTTAGACATTTTTTTTGGGGGGGGGGGTGTCTAATGACAATATCTCGGCTGCCACATTGTTTTATCGGCTCACGTGTAGATGACCGCCTTCACACCTTTCGCGCACAATAAGGGGAACGGTCAGCACCTTTGCAGCCAAATTTATGCAAGGTGTGCAACAGGAATCGAAACACCTCCACCATCAAGATGATAATCGTGCCGTGCCTAACGAGAACAATCTGGCCTGGATTTAGGCTCATGAGACGGCCTTCCGTTCTGGGGCCGCCTGGTGCTAGGCGGTCCTTCGGAGTCACCTTTTCTTTTATATTTAGGCTGGTACAATTAAGCACCGCGCCGATAAAACTCGATACATTTTGTTCTTTTTCAGCTTTTTTTCGTGATGCCTAATTTGACTCGGTAATTTCTATTTTATCGAGGGTAGATATATGGCAGGAGATTATACAAGAGGGAGATTGGCAATGAGTCTTAGCTACTTTAATCAAAATCAGCTTCAAGCTTTGAATAATTGCTGTGGATTGTTTATGTTAGATACTGCCAACATGCAGTAAGGTAGCTCAGTTGGTATAGCGAGTATACTTGATGTGATCCGGACGTTGCAGGACCGGTATCAATTTTATTTTTTTGTTTTAAGTATTTTTTTTAAATGGAGAATGGGGTGGATGTGGAGGTGGGATCGGAATAGGCTATATTCACGAGTCGGCCATATTGAATTAAAAGCAAGGTAATATCTTCATTTTTAGGGAACTTGCGAATAGAAATGAAAGCAACATAAAGTTAACTGCAAATTAATACCAGTCTGCTCTGATGAATAATTAACAATATGTAATTAAATACACCCTAATGTTTCAAGCCACATTTTTTTTCAATTGAAAGTGAGGCTTGGAACGCATGAATAGTCTGGCACCATCCCATTCCACTGTTTGCAATTTATAAAATACATTCAGGGAATACGATCAAAAATGGCTTCCACCTGAATATGGTCTTTAAGGGTTATTGGGCCCGCACGTGTTAACCATATAACGAATTACTTATCACTAAAACCGAGGCTCTCAGTGCTAAGCCTTGTACGAATTGATGACCTTTTTATAAAATCTCTCAACAAAAGACAGCATTGAGGCCTTCTGCTTCAGTGTCAATTTGAAATTCCTCTGTAAGAATGGACGTAATGAACAAATTATAGTAAAGCTGAAACTCAAGCAAAGCTGGACAAGATCAGATTTGTTTATAGAACATCGTTGCAAGCCGACATCTATTTCACTTTTAGGTCTCAATGATATGCATTGTGAATCTGAACTCCCCCATGCAGGGTGAACTGACTGAGGCAGACTGAGAAAGTAATAGACTGCCATGAATAATTCCAATTATCAGCATTATCCCGCCAGTTCTTGAGGGTTTTTTCAAGGTTAGTCTCCCGAGATAAGGTTATAAAATATTCATCGCAATAATTAAGTCATTGCAGTCATGAATCACAATGAGGTGGAAGTTGAAACATGAATTCAGATAGTCAGCCAATATTCTTATTCAAACAGTAAAAAGGACTATAGAACCGAATCGAATCAGTCGCATAAGTTGGCATCCATGTCAGAAAACGTATATTTGTTTGTCTTCTGAAGCAAGGCTTAAAACATGTGCATTAATACATGGCACATTATTATCATAATTTACAGGGTAATGCATCGCGAACGTTCTATTATACAAGACGTACGACAATGTGCAGAATCACGCATTCGAACTGATGTACATGTATACGCGTGACAAATGTAGGTCGGCCCGGAGATTCCATAGTCTCGAGTTGTTTGGACATTTTAAAAGATAAAAGCACTTCAAGGAGATGCCAATCAATGCAGAAGTCATCTCTGACAGCTAGGTCGCATTCGTATTCAAAAAACTGATCAAACAAACGCCCCAAAGTGAGTGAATTCGTTGCTGGCGATGCATGCGAATCGCCCGGGCTTTCTGGAGGTCTCGGCCCCTCGCTCTCTCCCGATCCGACAGTTGTTGTTAGGCCCCGGTGAAAAAATATGTTTGCCTATCCAGCTTCCTCGATCGGATTGAAATAGCCGAGCCTGCCGTGACGGGCGAGCTGGGGGGCGAGGGGTAATTCGATCAGAGAGACCGAGTGCAAATGATGGCATGGCACGCTTGCATTCAGCAATTGATTTGAATGGATCATTTGAGAAACACTTGTGATGGGGATCCTTACTCAAACAACGACGGGAGGGAACGGTGGGTTGCCCGCCCCTCGGTCCCAGCCAGCAGGCTTTTAGCGTCGAGTGCCTACACAACAAGCCCGAGCACCGCATTGGCGATTGTGTACAGTGACTTGCACGCTGCACTCCTAAGAGTATGTACACTGACTTGGAGCGGGGTTCTTGGGCCCGTGTCCTGTCCACGCTTGGCCGGCCGAGGTCTTAACGGCACCTCCCCATACGATCCTTCAAAGAACATTACCCAACTCGAGAGGCAAAAGTACATTAGAGAGTTCATGATGTCCGCGATGCTAATTGACGGGGTCTGCAAACAGGCGGGGGAAACGCGATCTTCTCCCGGCCGTATTTCCAAGGCGTTTAGATACCGGGGCACTCTTTGTTTTGTCTTCGTTCGGTGTATGCGGAGTGCATGGTGCCGATGGTGGAATGCATTATACTGTTTTTGTAGGACCTCTTGCGATTTACAACTACATCAGTGCAGTCTTTGAGCTATGGTGCAGGTTTTATCTCCTTAAATAAAAACTTAAAATAAGCAGGTATATCTAGAAATCAAACCGAAAAAAAAACGAAATAAAGTCTGTTTTTCACGAGTTTGAACTGTGTGAATTTTATGTTTTCAATTCCAACATAATAAAGTATCACCAAAATTAAGCAGCATAGAAATAGTTAGAATGCACGAAAACATTCTGAAATCACTCTTTTTTTCTTAAACTTTTGGGAGGGAAACAATCGCCTACAATTCGGATTCTTCTCCAAATGAGGATAGAGACGACCTCAATGTTTGCACGGTAATCAGTTGATGGTTACATAGTAGCCCCGTGTTTGTTGTTGCGAGTTCACACAGAAAGAGTAGTTCCGGAAAACCGGTCGACTTGACGGTTCAAAATAATGTGCTCTGCACGTTCATCTTCGGGAGAAACACGGAACGTTTGTGTAGAGTAGAAAGGGAGAATATGACATGATTCTACGTTTCTTGACTTCGTATACTAAATATACATAACATGTAAAATGCTGGGTGAGCTTGTCTGCACTGTTTGTGTGTGTTTGTTTTTGTACTCGAAGCAACAAAAATTGCGCAAAATTTTATTTTCAGTGCATAACAACTAACCTGTTAAAGTGTCAGCTCAGTGAATTCCATACATTTTGAGAAAACAGAGAAAACCTAAGCACAGTTTTCTGGTGTCTTGTTAATGGATTTCGTTGCAAACGCGTGTAACGTACAAAACAAGTGGACCCGCGGCCGCGTCAACCCTACTTTGAACACACCTTCAATATCGTTCCTGCAAACGATACCGTTTCAGGCAGAGTAACTTATGGAATTTGAGCAAAGTTTCTCTCATTAAAACGGTAGATGCTTTTCCTGGTATTTACAAAGTTTCCTATGTGGCCCTCCATGTCATTATAAGGTGTAATCTGCAATCTTTGTTTCCGCATAACAAGGCGTGTGTCCGTCTTCCGGTCTTCCCCTGTCTTTCCGCGCACCCCATGTTGGCCGACGTATGGTGCTTGTGCCAAACACAATTGTCTCTCTCAATTTACACAAAATATCATGACTTGGTCAAAGTTCTAGCCTTTTATATGTAACTTCAGTAGACGTTCGTGTATTCAAACGGGTAATTTGATAAGAATTGACATATTTTGTAGCTCTTTAATTATTTTTTATTAGGCTAATTCGCCTCATAGATGAGCAAAGTGTGGCACCTGATGTTTCCGTGATCAGTATACACCTCCTGAAAATAATAGGAGGCCTAATAATGATACATTTTTGTCAGAATTGGCTCCTCAATAACTACTCTTAAAATTTCATGCTACAAAGTATTTGAAAATGTTGAGTGGAATATGCGAGGTAAACACTTGATTTGTGGTTGGAGATATCTGTTTATTTTGTGGCTTGCTTCAATGTGATACAGCATAACATACCTATTTTCATGGAAAATCAATCATAAAGATGTTCACGTAGGCCTAATCGGCGACATGCGTGCAGAATCCTGAGTAATCAGTTAAAATTCATTCGTGAAACACCGCAGATAAACGGAACGTGTTATACCGAAACAGTTTATTTTTTCTCTAGATTTTTACGAGAACTGTTTGACAGCGAACCTGAGTTGGGCGGTTTTGTGGGACTGTGGCCGGCCTCAGTCAAGTAACTGAACCCGCTTCGGGCCAGGCAGCTTGGCACGCGCAACGCCCGTGCCAAACCCTAGCCCAAAACCACAAATTCCTGGAGAGTTGCCAGTAAAGGGTTGCAAAAAAATTAATGTTTGATTAAGGCGGGAACGTTTACAAGTATTAACCGCAAAGGCCGCACAATATGAAAGGAAGAACACATGGAAATGGTGCGGAAAAGTTAAAAGAATGAATCACAAAAGTGAATTTTGTTGGGTTTTTTTTTACACTGAAATTATGTTTGCTATTGCGCGGTTAAAAGATGCTTACAATTTTTAGTTAGGCCCTACGCAACTCATTACGAAGAAGAATACTGAATATAGGTGTATCACAAACATTATTACATTGACACGCAAAAACAAAAAAAATACAATCAAGTGTTTAGGCCTATGTCACTAATGTCAAGTGTGACATAAATGTATTTCTCAAGAATCAAGTTTTTTTCCCCCTTAAGTGAGGGCGTCTCAACTTTTGAATTTTATGATGACTAAAATGCAGTGATCGTCAGAAGAAACAGAACCAGTAGGCCTATAGGGTAAAGTTTCTAAAATTATTGTTATCCTTATTAAGTGTCTTTTTTCTAAACAGTGAACATTGTCTCTATTTTCGAGAGGAAATTCACTCGAATTTCGACTGAAGTAAGTTCTGTGTTTTTTCCCAATAAATTATCAGGTATCTCGATCTAACTAACAGAGTGATTTTCACTGTGTAGCCTACTAGTCTAAATCGTCATGTTCATATTTTCAATCTAAGAAAATTAGAGAGTATGTAGAGGTTTCCTTTTGTATAAAGTTAACACGTCCTTGATGCAAAGAAACTTTCTTACGATTGCGATGGGCAAAATGTAATCCATGGAAACAGTAACTCTCACTCCCTTAAATATCAAATATCTATAGTCCATATTATGATAACTATTATAACACCATTCATGAAAAAAACTATACACCCCACTGGAGATCACAATATACCACAACTCTTTAAGGTAAGTCGTCTTTAAAGTTTTCAATGTCTGGTCTGAACATTTGAGGTGTCTCGTGATTTTGCAGTTAGCCCGCAGGTTGTAAATTTTTGCTGAATGGACAAAACTGAACAGAGGGAACCTCGGACGAATCGATTGTCGTTTTGTTTTGCGTCAAATCGGCAGTAGAAAAGAACTCTTTTATGTTATACAATGTTTTAATCATTATTAATCTTGAATCTAATAGATATCAAACCAGTACAACAAATGCCTCAGATTGTGCCTCTAACTATATAATTATAATGGATTTCTCTCTAATTACAAATGAAGAACTGTATTTTATAATGATAGGGCATTTCATGCATTCTGCGTTTTATACTTGCTTCTTCCAATATTTTTTTTCCAATATGTAATAACTTTTCAGAAATACTGTTGGAAGTGCGGAATGCTTCTTAATTAACAAAAAAAATCAACTAATTTTTCATAAGTTTATGCTGCAAAGTTAGCAGTTCAATTATGAAACAATTATTAATGAACAATTATTTTCGGGGTGCGACTCCCCAAAAAGTAGTAGCACACCATCTTGAAGTGATTAAATGTGGTAATCTGTGGTTAAACCCTCGAATCCTCCATTTGCCTCCTCTTAAAAAGAACACAGACCATTGCCTTCTCTTAAAAAGAATCTTGTTAAAGTTGTGTATATATTATGTCTTGGTATTGGCCTGCCGATCTTTTGAAATGATAACACGCGTGATGCCGATTTGCCGTGTTTCTGTCGCGTGGCTCGACCGTTGCGAGTGCACACATCACGGTAGAAGACGATAAGACAAACACGCCATGTTTGCGAAGACACAACACCAACCTATATTTGTATATTTGTCTTCACATGTTCGTCTTGTAGTCTCGGTATTAAGTAAAACAACACCATGCTTAGATAACCCTTCATATCAGATTACAACCACAAAAATGATAAAATACAGAAAGCGAAATTGATTTTGTTAAATTGAGAGCAAGCACTTGCCTATCGAAACGATACTTTCGTTAGGATCTTTGGTACTTTCGCATTAGCTTCGCAAATAAAACAGAGCTCAGTTTGTAGTTCGCTAGGATAACTCTTATTATAATTAATGGTTTTAAAGTATCGTCGTATCCTGAAATAAAAGACCGAACATTGTTGTTTATTTCAATTGGAGCCACATGTTTTAAAACGTTATTTTAGCATGCACGTCACATCTTGGGGCATGTGAAAAAAAACATAGGTTTTAACTTTGATTATTTTTTTTCTCGCATAAATAGAGAATGCAACAACAGTTCATAATCCAACAAAAATACATCGGTCTTTTACCGAGTCTGCTATCCGAATTGCCCCGTTGAGCCTGAAATCTTGAAAGGACTTGATCTTCATCATTCGTAGATGAGAAGATGCAGGCTAACTTGGAATATAATGCTAATGGATTAACAATTATAACTGAAACTGTAGGCCTATTATCCAGTAAGGGTGCAACATAAAAAAGCTGAAAGGATATTTGTACTGTTTTATTTATATGTTTCTGGTAAAAAAAACCAAGGATTCCTCAAACGTGCCTATAGCATTCTTGCTCGCCAGACGGAGGAAACCTGTAAGAAGAAGACAATGTAAAGAAATTACAGTTTTAGAGGTGGGAGGAAAGCCCCAGCAGAGCAATTTGGTAAAAACCTATACGGAATCAGGTAGGGACTGAAAACCCAATCCATATGTGGAACCAGGGCAGGAATTGAACCCGGGCCGAGGCAGTGGAAGGTGAGCTGCGCCAACCCTGCACCCATGTACATGTACAATACATGTACTTCCAAAATCTTTGGATTTCGGAAGAAGTTGTTTAAACACACTTACTTCTTTTCATACTCGATCTTAAGTTGTATCGGTGTGTATTTTGCAAATCTGGTCAGGGTTAAAGTTGAAAAGGAACCCACTGTTTTGGTTGCGAATTTAACCTTTCGAACTTACAAAAAGGTCGATCTAAAATAAATTTCGATTGATGAATATTATTGATTAATAAAATGTAATGTATTTAACTGGTTGAAAAAAATACAGACGAATTCCGGAATAATTGAAGTCGAACATTTTTGCAGTTTAGTTGTGAAATGTACATTTATTATTAATTTTTCCAGAACAGAGAACAACTCATTTAGTTACAATTTACACATTACATTCTGCATTGATAAAAAAAACCTCACCTTACTGTGCCAATTGAACTTAAAATGTCATGAAATAATGAAACCGAATGAAATCATGTAAAAAATGAAACCGAAAATAACGAATTATCCTAAATTATAGTTAATTGTATATTCAGGGCGAAACAAACAATACATAAGATGTGCCGGACAGTTTATAATCGACTCCGAGATTTTCTTGTGGGAATCGCCTATCACAAAGCCAGAAGGCCACTCAAGGCTACAAAGGAAAGTATAGAGGAAAAAAAGTTACAGAGAGAGAGAGAGCAGATATATATTCACATGTCTTTTGAACAGGGAGATTATACGTTGGTGGGAAACAGGATTCAGGTAAGGAGTTCCAAAGTGCAGCAGTACGAGGAACAAAGCTAAGGGTATGTCTCACAGTAATGGCCTTTTGAACAGATACGGTGAAGGATTGAGAGGAGATTGCAAAACGTGTGCTGCGAGTGAAGGTGCAAACAGAATTTAGGGGCAAGTGAGTTGTTCAAATACAGGGTGAGTAAAAACACTTTCAAAATCTAGGATATGAAACCTCAATTCATAAGCTTTGTACAAGAATCATTCAGATAGTCCACGGATCACAAAAACGTTCAGTGTTTTTCAGCAAAACGAAAGCAAATCCCATAAGGATGTGTGTGAATTGTTTTCATTTTGCTGAAAGAACGTGATCCGTGTGTCGTTTGTTGATGCAACATTACAGTGCAAAGATCCATGTTTCCCGCAGTCCTTTTATCGATCATTTCAAGATTACATATTTTGATAATCATGTGATGTTGTTGTGTGGACCTTTGCAATGTGCTGAGAATAAAGGAAATTGAACAGCGAACATTAATGCAAAAACCACTAAACTAAAGTAAAAAAAAAAATAAGTGTGAAGCTGCTACAATAATCAGTTTAGCAAAGTCAACCACATTTGCAAATAAATGTACTTTTTGGGGTCTAATCTTAATACAAGGCGCGAGGGGTTGTCGTTAAAGGGCCCATGCAATGTAATTTTTGTAATCAGTCCTTGGAAATGCACCTTTGTGTCCCTATTTTCAATGTTCGTTTGGCCACTTTCAAGGGTATTTTGGTGTCTTTGTGGTTTTTATGCTAATTTGAATTTCCATATTCATGAGCAAAAGTGTGATGTCATTTCAGGCAGAAACCTCAATACTACAGCTATTTTGGTTCCTGATTTTTTGTCAGTATACATGGCAGTAAGACAAGGAGCAAAACTGTTCTCACAAATGTTTTCAATTCGCACATTTTTGGGTTCACAGTTTGAACAGAAAAGCCCTAATCTGAAGAATATCTTCCTGCAATGACATCACAGCAACAGCGCCCTCAGTAAAAGCATGGACAATTTGAAATGTTTAAAGAAGTGCACTTTTTCAATAATACTTTTCTTAATGCATGTAGGCCAAGGAGGAGTAGAAAGTTGAACAAAATATGTTCCTAAGAAAAATCCACCTGAAGGACCTTTTAATATTCACAAGGAAAATTGTACAAAGAATGGATGGAAACTGAAGACTTGTCCATGATGGCAGTAGGTGGTGCAAAAAGAAGGAAACCCACTTTTGACAGGAATTTTAACCTACTTACTGAACTTATTTGAACTTTTTTTAATGTACGGCAGTGCAGCTCTTCAACCATACGCGGTGAAAAAAATCTTTTAGAAATTTGCAAGAATAGTTTTATTATGCTAATATGAATACAAGTCACCAAAATCACTGTTAAGTCTTGTGTAGTGTTTGTTTTTGTTTTCAAATCAAGCTCCAGAGCTCAGTCAAGCGGATGAAATAAAGCCGTCCGTTGACAAACAGGTTTGGCACATGAAATTTTTAAACTACCATATCTCAGAGACAAAATATATTTTTTGCAATCATTTTTGGGCCACTTCTGTTAAAAGATCAGTATTTTAATATATACCATTAAATTGAATTTTTTGAAAAATGTTCAACAAGTAGGTGAAAATTGCTGTCAAAAGTGGGTTTGCTTCTTTTTGCACCACCCTGTATAACTATGATAGCTCTGTATACGCTACTTAAACCTCCCCATCCCCCACTAATACACCGTCAGTGTCGACCGGAGAACAGTCAAAACTTGTACCCAGCTGACTACAGTAAGGGTCAGCTGCATGGGTGCGGGTTGGACTGTTTTCTAGTCAAATGTGTCTCGAGTGTTTTCAGAGTATACGAACCTATAAAGCTCTTGTATATTTCGGTGGAAAGATAAGGAGCTTGTTTTGTATCGAATTCGGACAGAGACTTAGCAATTGTAAATTCCCGGCATTCAAGAGCCTATTGAATTCCCCCCCCCCCTCAAAAATTCACAACACACATGTAATCACTAACTGTAAAATTCGAATCAACTGCTATTTGAACATTCATAAATTGAAGTAAAATGAAACTTGGCCAAATTTAACATACAATTAATTGAAATAAAGGGCTATACCTAAATAATGCCTGCTGAGGTACACTTCAAAATAATCTAAGAGAGAGTACACTCTAGAGCATTATTATTCATACACCGATCCGTATCTGCTCGTATTTACAATAATTATAACGTGTCTTATAACTGTTATAGTACTGTAAGTACCTTTGAGGAGATATGTTTTTCGTCATACGTTATACCTTAGGGAGACAAGTTACATTATTAATCTAACTTGTCTCTTAAAGGATACATTTCAATGTCTTCCAACAATGTCACATCTTCTAGAGGTACATTTTAGCATCGCAAATAGGCTAGGTCGACTGTTCGTGGTCCAGAACATAACTATAGCGTGTCTTAACTGTAACATTTTCCATAATTCATATATAGCCTATACTCTTAAGGAGACATTTGTTTTCGTCATAAGTTATACCTTATAAAGTTATACCTTATATATAAGGAATACAAGGTATAGATGAGACATTTCAATGTCTCCATAATGTCACACTTTCGATGTATTTAGAGGCAAAAGTTTACCGCGTCGCAAATAGGCTAGATATATTGCTCGTGGTGCAAACTTTAGGGGGTCGTGAAATTGTGAATGTTTTGTGCCTAACCTTTTGGGAATGTCTCCTCAAGGTACCATTTTCGGTAATAATAATGACAAATATTAAAACTCTGCAAATGTATCTACTTATAATAAAAAAGACATTATTTATCGTTACGAAAATATTTGAAAATTGGGTCATATTTTGTTTTCCAAGGAAACAATTCGTGTCTATTTTCACGAAATACTGTTGCTCTTTTCCAAAGGTTGGTAATATCGATAGGATATCGGGTTTCGAGTTGAGGGAGATATTCATCAGATATATCGGACGTTACGGGCATTTTCCGGACAAATTAAACAAATAATAATTGTAAAAAAATCTGACACAGATTTGTTACCATCTACTGATGCAAAGTTAATCAAAAGAGCCACCGCGTATATAAAGATATCTGCTTACTTTCCACGATGAGCCAGCTATCTGTATTATTGCTCCACGAATTTCATTTACAAAAACTTACGGGTTAGTGTCGTTTGGACGTCCGAATGGTTTTTGTTTAAAGGCAACTTTAATGCGCATTCATCCGTGTAAAGTAGAGAGAGCTGCTTCAGATTGCCTTATAAACGGCTTCCTATAATTCAAGACTGTTTTGTAGATTTGGGTTTTCTCACGCAAGATTATATATTGTCTCAGTCCAGCATCCAGAGGGTACAAAAAAATGAAACCTTAGCACAAAAGAAAGTTCAAAGTCGACTTAGTTTAGCTTTCCTATTACATAATTGGGGCCGTTGTTTACCCTTTTTGGTTCGGATGATATGATGTAATGTGGCCAAAGGTTTTGTCGATAGTTGAAAAAAAAAGGATCGATCGAAGATCGCGATATGATACTGAAAGATCCATTATTCTTTAGCAAATAATTTGCATACAATACCGCGTCTCCACCCGTTGATATTGAGATCATTGTTGAGAAAATTTGTGGGAAAGACCACATTTTGCAGAGAATTTCTAATCAGATCCAATTACGATAAATTCTAGTGACAATATGCGAGGGTACACAGCGAAAATGCGATCTCATTTCCTTTACATCGAGTCTAGGGGTGTATTATATAAGAAAACAATCATTTAGTTTCTGTCTTTTTCTCATTTGGGTTTTATTTTGGCAGCAATTTATCAAATGAAATATTTTTCTTCAAAAATGTAGAGATCCATCAATTTGACTATACAACCAAACATTGCAACTTAACCTATATCGCCCAAATCTGGGACGGCATATCTGCATGGACTCTACAACTGTACCCGTAGGGGTGTGTACTACTTCGGAACAGGGGACAAGTGACGCCAAAACTGTACCTTATGCAAATGTGGTTGTCATGACACGAAGGAAAGTAAAACAAATAGGCGTTGTGATTGAAGCATCCTTGTCCACAAACTTACCGCAGGTGCACAGGGTTCGAAGAAATCAGTTCCCCCTGTTCTAATGACTGGTGTCTTCCCTACAGTTTGAAAAGGCTCTGCCGTACCGTTCAGACACAACAAAAATTTAGGAAGAATTTCGAGCTGTGCGATCTACCGTGATGCTCGAGTCTGGCTAGCCAATCAAGATACGCCAAAGCATGGACGATCATTGTCAAACCAAGTGGATCAACTACGGTGGCTTGTTGGGGGCACGTCGCCGGTAACTTGTGACCGTCCCTTTTTGCTTTGAAGGGCGCACAGCAGCCATGAGTAGCCCTCCGAGGCCGGGGCTCGCAACGCCGATTCCCCCTCCTCATCTGCCGCACTACCTGGTCCACGATCTCCGGTCTCCACTCGGTGCGGAATGGCAGGCAACATCGCACTGGTAGGTCGCTGGTTTTGGTGTCGATTTTTGTTCTAATCTCCTGCACGATTTTCAAAAAACAAACCAAATCCCGTCAGTTCCACAGGCACCTGTTGCACAAAAAGCGAGGAAGTGCAGTACAAACCTGGCTGTGTTGCTTTTGTTTTCTTCCCCAACTGCAGCGATTGCGGCGATCAGAGCTTTGCTGCTTTCAGACGCTGCTTGTAACCCGAATGTGCCTGATTCTTCCGATGACGCGCAGGTCGTGCGTTGCTTAGAGAGAAGCCACCTCTCAACTGGCTAGACACGCGGCCAACTTGGCCTAGACACGCCGTGGCGTCTGAGGCACGCCGTGTCAGCCAGCCAGCCAGCCCACCCCGACGGGCTAGCATCGTACGTGACCGGTCGTACTATCAACCACCATCAAACCATTCGATTGCTACGCACGTATGTAATACGGCAGGCAATCCCCATCCTATACCTGCCATCGTGAGCCCGGCTACACGGCGGTGTGTCTATAGCTTTTCTAATCACAGCCTTTCACGTTCGCTTGGTTCCTCAGTCTCCTGTACACGATGTGTTTTTATACAACAATCATCCAGCCAACGTTGATTGCATTTTAAGTCGTCAGAAGTATCCTATTTTGACTACAAATAAAGCAAACATCAAGTCAGTTGTGCGACTGTCATAATGTGTATTGATGTAGAGTGGACCAAACACCTCGCGGCATCACCGCTGAATTGCCTCACGTATTATCCCGACCCACAGCCTACGTGATTCAAATACCCGGTATATGAAGAAACAAGCCCTACATCATCGAGGCAAAGACGCAGTAAGCCCGACGCGGTATTAATTCACTTCGACCACACTCTATCGAGCCGAGCCGAGCGGTTAATTTTCCGTCCAGCAATCAAGATCTCAATCAAAGCGCGATTTTCGAGTATCTAATCGCATTTGTTGGGTGAGTGCCGTGAGTTGTGAGGCGGGAGGCAGGCGGCTTCAACACGGCTGCTGCCGATGCATCACGCCGTGCATACCGCGTGCATAACGTTGGCTTAAGGCACTTCGCGATTTTAATACCTCTATGATTGATTATGATTATGTTTGGTGGAATCTTTTGTGTCGGCATGTGAAATAAACCCAACAAAAAAACTTTAAGGATAAAAACACTAATCTGCGTTAACTTGCAAACGAAGCGAGAATATGTTAATTCAAATATTGTTTTGTGTTTTAGTGACACGTTTACTAATCAGCTGTTAAAGATAATAAGCCGTTCTTAACTGTATACCCATTGTGAACTGTATTTAACAAAATGCTTTTTTAATAAACGACATTATTCTCGATTAATATTAAATCATTTGGCGAGTACTTCGACGTCAATGTCCATGAGGTGCCAGAGGTGTTGAGCATTCTTTAAAAGATCAAAACCGAACATCTGTTAGTATATTGTTGATGTACCCTAACGTGGCGCGGCCCCCAACGTGGCGCACTTTGATTTTTCGCCTGTAGCGCCTACCTAGAGCAAAAGTTTTAACTGAAATTTCACAGAAAGTGAAATTTCATCAAGTTCTAAACACTCCTGTTCATAAATCGCGAGTATATTTACCCGTAACAAAGTTAGAAGAAACATTTATTTTGGCGTGATTTTCCATTTTCATTTTCAAGTGCAAAGTGAACCCTTTGAAAATGCTCCAAAAATAAGAAAATAATTTTCTGACAAACATCTGACTGGGTATGTAAGTAGAGATAATAATTATTTACCAGAATTTATCAAGTTTACATAAATTCTTAAATGTTAATTTGGAATTTTCCGAGATTTATTCAAGTGCGCCACGTTAGGGAACACGACTATAATTATTAATCTGGTGTGGCGTATTTTTTTAGATACGTGTACATGAAAGATACATACTTGTTCTTATTGTGTTAGGCCAACTTGTTGACATTGGTATGTTTTACCGAAACGGACTTGAAACTATGACCAAGCACCTACAGCAGAACATGCACACGGCTGATGTTTGCTTTGCATGTCATCGTAATCATTAATGTGGTTTCAGTGACCTCACAAGCATATGGAAACATTCATTGAATCATTAATCAAATGTGAAAAGGTTAAAAGCTATATAGGTGCCGAGATTTATTTGTGAAATTGGACCTAGAGTATAGTGCCATAAGCAACCAAAAACAAACATTGGGCAAAACAGCCACAAATATCGAAAGTGGGCCTACTTCTACAAGTTATAGGACATATAATTATTTATTTGAAACAATTATGTATGCCCCACATGGCTGCCCATGCATCGTAATTCCTGAATTTTAGAGACTGCATTGTAAGCTGTACTTTTTTTTCTTCTTCGAATAATCACGTCACATGTTGACCCTAATTCAGTTATTTTCAGGTAGTGCCTGATTTTTACCCCTTCAAATTATCTCAAGTAGATGATGTCAGGAGGTGTGCATGTCCAGGATTGAATCCTTTTTAAGCCGCGGTGGGTCCTTCTTCAGTAGATCCCGGCCGTACATTGAAAGATTTCGTAGTTGCTTGCTCAGTACATCTGCAAAGGCCAAGTCCCATTGCACACAGTTTTTTTGGTGGTTTTTATTTTTATTGTTTGGTAATTGGCGACATCACCATTTCATACCACGATCACTGAATTAGCACTTTTCCTTAAACTTAACACTCAGGCCTATAGCCATCTTCTTTAAAAATCTGACTTTTTCGCACAAAAACAACCGAGACGACCAGTATAAGACCCGGCACCGTAAAAGGCGTGACGATTACCAATATCGTTGAGATAATGCACTCGAGATGAATATTATGGTTTCTTGATATAACATTACTGTACGAAGTAGGCAACCTCAACCAGGGTTAGACCTTGACTCTTTTTTGACTATAGCCAGCCAGGCTATATACAAAAACACTCTTAACTAGCCCGCGGGCATTTTCACTGGCCCTCATGTTTTTCTTTTATGGAGTGTCTCATAACCAACAATGTCCATAAAAAAAGTGTATCCTGAGGCAATCTTGTCAGTGTTTTTAATAAACAGATCTAATAATTTAACCCTTAATAAAATTAGACACAAATGGATACAGGTTTGCTTTCCGAATTTAATGATTTATTTCTTCCTGTCCTTTCATCTTTGCCGTAGCCCAACAATTTTTGACTAGCCAGCCGGGCTACTTAAAGTTTGACTAGCCCGCCGCTGTTTTGACTAGCATTTGACTATATAGCGGGCTACCGCTAAACTCGAACCCTGCTCCATTGCTGGGGATTTTACACTCAATTTCGCTTTTCAAGTATGTTTTTGCTTTCCACATTTCATTTTTCACCACAAATATTGCTTTCATAAAACGGTATAGCAGGTACCGTAGCCCCGGTGTGCAAACCGGACTACACCTCCGACAAATGAAATGATCGGCTAGCGCTGAAATCCAGTGGCAAGGTTTCGTTAACGAAAACGCACCTATCTCCTGTCGCTCAAATTGCTTCAAGGTTTGGTATGGACAAACCTTTTGTTGTACATTATCATACAGAACATTATCAAACAGATCGCGGGTTTAAATTATGGTTGTGAAACTACTTTCCTTATTAAATGGAAGGCCTTTTAACAAAATACCAGTCAGGTTGGTGAGATAGAGGGCGGTACCCTTTTCGAATTTTGTAGCAATATATATCGTCTAATGAATCGTATTAGGAAGGAATCGCGGGCACTACTTATAATATACGAGTTTTACCTTTAAGGGCACATGCAATGTAATTTGTTTTAATGCAATCATTGAAAATGCACCTTTGTGACCCATTTAGCCTTATTTTTCAACTTTCGTTTTGCCAATTTCAAGGGTATCTTTAGTGCCTTTTTGCTTTTATGCTAATGCGAATTTCCTTCTCATGTTGGCCTACATGAGCAAAAGTGTGATTTCATTTCAGGCAGAAACCTCTATGTTACAGCTATTTCAGCACAAAAAGTTACCAGAATTTTGGATATTTTGCTGTTCTAAATTGTCTTTTCTTCGATGATTCGTTGTTGCGTTGTTGCGTCAAGGGCAGTATGCCAGCCAAGGAGCAAACCTTTCTCACAAATGTTTGCAATGAGCAGAGTTTTTTTATTCACATTTGAACAGAAAACCCCTAAACTGAACGGTGTCTTCCTGAAATGACATCACAGCAACAGCGCCCTCGGTTGTCCGGAAAACCATGGACATTTTTTTAAGTGCATGCACTTTTGAATAAAATTAACCAAAAAGGGATGTCATATAGTTTTTATACATTTCAGAGGAGTTGCACAAAGTGTGTTCCTTAGAAAAATCCATTTCATGGACACTTTAAAGATTATGTCAGCTCATGTTTAGCATGCGAGGCCGATTCCGATGACGAACGTGCACCCCTATAGGCCTTGATAACAAGTTTCGAAGGGGTTGCACTGCCCAATATACCCATACTATACCAAGCAGACATGCTGCTTGAGGAAATCAAGGGACGTGTCTGTCCCTGTGTCTAAAATTAACCACGGCCAACTTTTTGTTCGTGGTTATTTGTGAAACGTTTGGCTGTGCTGCACCCTTATTATCAACCGTGAGGGCCTGCGTATCCATGTCCAATTTAATTAATTGTCAGTTATTCATTTTGGGAAAGGAAATGATCATAAAACACCTTAGAAATCTTCCTTCGTGCAGTTGATGATTATAGTAAAAGGATGCTTGATATAACCACGCTGATATTATTATATGAAAGATGACAAGCGATGATCAATCTAATCAGTTTGTTGCAATTTAACTTGAAAAACTTAGTCCGTTGCAAAGACCTTTCTTTCTTTTGTAAACGTTGGGCGCCATTTTGTAAGGGCTGCCACAAAGACATAAATTTAAGTCGTATTTTGCAACATATTTTGCCAAAAATCTGTTGTCAGCTATATATTAATACCCTCATTATTTCAATAAGAGGGCATTTTTATTGAGTCTTTGGCAGAGTTGTAACGAGTCACTGATTTTTGTGACTCGAGTCGAGTCGAGTCATTTTAAAGAAGTGACTCGAGTCGAGTCGAGTCATTAGGTCAACAAGGTCGAGTCGAGTCGAGTCGAGTCACAGTGTGTGGTCGAGTCGAGTCGAGTCGAGTCAACTATTTAGCTCGAGTCAATTCGAGTCACAAATAGTTGAACACTATATAATAAACACAAGAGAGAAAGTCATTTTCTTTTGTTTTTTTTATTTGAAATTCGGGCTACTACGTGGTGACACCACATTTGACATTACGGGAATACGGGGCTCCCTGACCATGCATCATGACCGTATCCCAGATCCTATGCAGTTCTACTTTCTGAGAAAAAAATAGGCCTATATCAAGTATTCAAGCTACAACTTTTTTATGCTAAAGTATGAAACGTTTGGACCAAGCCCTTAATTCATGTTCTTGGACAAAGCACAAGTTGGCTTATTACTTACTGTTTTGCATGTTTTGCTTTTAAATGTCTGGAAAAGTTTGACGATGTCCCCCGGCCCAGCGCTCGCTGATGTTTGATTTGCAAAATGAGCACGACGCCGAATGCTTATTTTTCTGTTTGTCTATTTTGTAGTTAGCGAACCCAAACGATACTATAGCTGGTTTCGTTGTGAACAGCTGTACGCGATTTATTTCTTAGTTCTCCGGGTCAGATTACTCACAAAAGATAATGATTGTGAAAACAAGTTGCTGACATGAACATGTTTAAAAAACGTACGTGAAAAGCGAACTCGGCTGCTATGCGCATTAATGGACGAAGGAATACAAGGCACCAGTCTATTACGAAAATCCACAGACATAAAGTATGCTGTATGGTACCCAACCAACAGTTTCCAGTAGCTCACGTCACAGATGTGAAACTTCGGTGGTTTGGCTTCGGGTCTTAGATTTTGTTGTTCGCTGATCACTGACAACATCAAAACCTAATTGCATTATACAAAACTGTTTCTGATTATTTAAAGGTGGGCCCGTCCGTATCCATTTTTTTTGGTGAAATCGGGAAATAAATTTAGCCAGCGTTCCACCAAGAGCTTAATAAGAAATCGCCCGAAACCAATGATGAAACCACGAATTGAGAAATGCGTTTTAAGTCTGGTTCAGGGTTGAGCATTACATGCTATAGAACCACAAGGTGGGAGTCCGCGACACGGTGTATGTTTGTTGTATATTATGGAGGAAGGAACGGCCGCTGTATATGAACGTACATTAGTCGCGAACATAACGTGACCTGAACAAAAACTGGCAAAGCGAACGGCGCGGCGTAAGTCATTGCAAATATTTTTTGCAAATAAGTTTTGCTTTTATTTTTGGGACTCGAGTCTTATTAGCCTTCCTCGAGTCGAGTCGAGTCATTCTGATGAGGGACTCGAGTCGAGTCGAGTCATTTGCTCGCAGTGACTCGAGTCGAGTCGAGTCATTTACCCGTCGGGACTCGAGTCGAGTCGAGTCGCCAAAAAATGTGACTCGAGTCGGACTCGAGTCGAGTCATCGACTCGAGTCATTACAACTCTGGTCTTTGGTATAGCGTTTGTTGGTTATTCTGTATTTTCAACGATCCAATGATTATGTTTGGAAGCATTAATAGCTAATCCTTTAGTTTTGCAACGTTGGCCTTCCATAGTTTGTTAAGTACCCGTGGTTGGCAAAAAGTGCCAACCGCGGGTTGGCAAAAGAAAGATCCATTCATTATTTTGGACAACATGATTGTTTGCAGGTCACATTAATAGAACGAATTGTGTATACTGATTAATGAAGGATGGATTGAAATAAATTATCAGCAGCTCATCAGCAAGACATGGTATATTCTTCGAAACCAGCTTGACTTAATTATTATGTAAAGTCAACTATTGCAAATTCATGTATGCAAAAATAGGCGATTGTCTGTTTCCATTTCGACCTATCCGGGTGTGATTATAGTTATTCTATAAACACGCTAACATTACATAATGTTAGCAAGGCAGTATTTGTTATTCCATAATGAGCAAGGTAGTATTTGTTATTTGTTATCCGCTACTTTGTAGTTATCAAACCCGGAAATGAACATCATCTCAATTTAAGTAATGCAACCGGAATAGATTGTATAATTACATGCATAGATTTTTGTAATTTGTCAGCAGTCCGTAGGGTGCTCCTCTACAGAAGGCTTTGTCCTTCTCTCGGATGTCACCCCCATTCACATAATTAGTTTGCTCCAGATATAGTATTTGTATAATTAATTTTGTTATTGTATCATTTTGTGTATTCTTTCTTGATTTTATATGAATGGAAATTAAAACAAACAAACAAGCAAGCAAACCTACGAAAATAACGTTATATGCAATTGAACCCCTAATTCCTTTTTTTTTGGGGGGGGGGTTTCCTCTTTTTTATATTTTAAAATTCCCATCACCTCTCCACATACCTTTACATCTAGCTAAATAAGTAACCTAACGTGCACAATGGCCAATTAGCTGATTTATTTTCGATGTAGGACCTAGTTTCCTCTATAGCTCCGTTTCGTGTTTTGTTTCATTTGAAACACAACGACATGTATTGTGTATAAAAAAGTCTAGGGCCGATTTTAATGGCTGTACCTTCGTAAGCGAAAGCGAAAAAAAATTACACTACCCATGGCAGAAAAGTCTGGCTTCTATCTTGAATTTTCAGAGTGTGATTTCAAAGTGTAAAGATCAAGGTTCTATTGAATAAATTTCGCTGTTAACGTCTGGCCCCTATAGTTTCATTGGAATAGAGTGGATTTCACTCCTTTTTTTTGGGGGGGGGGGAGAGTTTTGCGCATGATGCGACGATCCCTTAATCAAGTTGTCTGTGCTAATGATGTACAAACAGAATTGTGATATAAAAGGTGTATAACAAAATGTAGCAAGCAATCCACAAATATTAAAACATACTATAGCACTCTCTTTTTGCAAAACTTATCTGTAGAGTCTGTATAGGTGTGTGGTAAATACTTTACACAATGATTTTAAAGGGCATGTACTACATTTACTTTTGCTGCAATTTTCAGAAATAAATGTATTTGGAGGATTAGAATATTATAGCAAATATTGTTACACTTACATTTTTTTACGTTTTCGGTTCGTAGATACTGGAAAAACCAAGAAAACCAATCATGTTCTGGTAGTTTGGTTCCCTGACCCCACTTAAGATGAAACGGAGCAATTTGTAGATTTGGGGGAATTGTTAGGTCAGATAATCAGTCTGGCAGGCTTGTACCCCTTCACATGTGTAATCAATTGCAAAGAAATGATGCGGAATAACTAAATATGAAAAATTAGGATCAATTTTGAAAACAAGCCAATTTTCTCCAATGCTAGTCGGCCGACCAGCGTTGGAGCCATGATTTTACAGGATGCTTTAGACTGTCATTCCCTAACAATCCAGTAAGGTATTTCGTGATAATTTGATAATTTCGATTTTTGATGTTTGCTAATGTTGTATCTTCCCTTTAAAGGGAATGTACATCATTGGCTTTTGCTGTAATTTTCAGAAATGAACTATTTGAGGGGTTAGTATAATGGGCCTAGATCAAATATTGTTTAACTGACATGTTTTGAAGTTTTGTTTTTCGAAAATGCTTGAAAAACCAAGAAAAAAATGTTTAAGTAGTCTGGTTCCCTGTAAGATAAAATGAATCAATTTATAGTTGTCGGAAAATTGTAAGGTAAGGGAACCAGTCTAGCTGGCCTGCACTCGTTCATGATCATGTAACCAATAGCAAACAAAATTCGGACTGAAAATTGTAAATTTGGAGCAGTAGTTGAACAATAGTTAGGTTTTTCCAACGGTGGTCGGCCGACCACCGTTGGAAATGTATACAACAATACAAGTTTCTTGAAAATGACTTGACACCAGGTGCCATAATTTTACAGGATGCCTAAGACTGTCATTTACCAACATCTTAGTAAGGTATTTCGTAAAAACTTGGTAGTTTTATTTTTCGATGTTTGCAAATGTTGTATCTTCCCTTTAATTCCATCTCATTTGGGTACCCAGTCCAGCGATACAGCTAATTAAAGTGAAATGGCTTGAATTCCAAGTTGGGCCACTTGGCATCTATAACGAAAGATATTCACATACCAAGGAGGTGAAGAAAGTGGCCCAAACAGATGTTGACAGTCTGTACAAGCTTTGCGGTAACTTTTAAACAAAAGGTCCAAATCACACAGAACAAAAATCCTGTCAAGGGTAAAGAAACATTCTGTCACCTAAAAGACGATTAAGTTTCCTCAGAAAAAAAGTTGTTTGACTGCTATATTTTTTGCAACACCCAGTATATCTTCTGCAATAAACTATAGTAGGCTACACAATGTATAAGAGCAGAAATCAGTATCGGTATAGGCCTAAGCGAATTGACTGCCTATCCGTTTTCAGAAAACTGTGCCGCCTAATTTTATTCTGTTCAATTCAAACCATGTGGTGTCATAAAGTCTGGTGCCAAATATCATTCTTCACACCTCTTGTGATCAACAATCGGTGGCCCTTGGCCTTTGGTGCATAAACTATATACCCTTGATTAGTCCTTTTCAGTGTGGCGACGCGCCCTCAATAGAGGTATGTTTAGTCGTTAGAATCTATACACGTGCGATACTCACTACCACACAACATGATGAAGTTTTTGTTCCAACATGAAGTTTTTGTTCCATTCCATAAACAAAAATAAAGTACATGTTATTGACTTGTACTTACTGTGAAAATTGCACTTAATTTGTAAACTCTATTCCCAAGTTATATCTATTTGAAGATCACAAAATTCAGCTGTCCATTACAGTCCATGCACCACTGATCCTTGACTGTTCTTTAATTTTCACCGTTTTTTCACCTCCATGGATGAACGAAAACGTGCAAAGGAAAGCAAACCAAAATAGCCATCGCTATATTTCAGAAAGAAAAGAGTGGACTTGTTCCTCATTATCCAAAACACAAAATCTGATAGTACAAATAATGTTTCAGTCTTGACTCTGGTGATTAAATCCATTTGTATTTGAATGCGTGCGGTGTAAATCAGTTATAGCTTCCAGTGGCATTTCATGGACAGCTATAAAAAATATGGTTCTTTTATACTAAAACATGCATAACTTGCGATAGCCGAAAATGGACAAATTTCAATTTCAGTAAACAAATTTGAGATGGGTGGAAGAACATGCTCTTTTAAGACACAATTGCAATGGTGTGTTAAATTTGATTACTTTTCAAGAAACAATCATTAATCCGGGTCACTTTCTCTTTGACTTACCCTGTAGGCCTACATCTAACAAGTCCATATTGAGGTACGTTATAATTAACACATACAAATTAATGAACACAATGAGAACAAATAAAGGTTGTTTTAAATCAGACTAGAGAGGTGCAAAAATGAGATGTAGAGATGTGAAGGGGAATGCCACATCAAACTCGACGTTCACGTTGAAGTTCGCGTATACGAAAGACAACAGAAGGTTGTAAAGCCATAAACTCGCGTAAACTGAAGACCTTCAAGCGCCTAAAGGTCAGGGTTTTTATCTGTCCTTTTCCCCCTTATCGTACACCACTCGATCTATATCTCGGTGCCTGCATATCCCCCTGTCTCCCTCTCGTTCTTTCTCCCCGGCTAACTGTGCAAAATATCCCGGGGCGAAGCTCACCCTTGCCGCGCTGCATCCTGCCAACAAGTCTTTAATTTCATTTGTGCAGCGGAGGACTCTACCGCGGAATCAACACGTTTGAAGCGGGGAGTCGATCTCTTGCCAATACGGTGCTCGGCCCGGTCGTTTGATAGCATGCCCTGTCGTCGTGGCATGATTCCCCCTGGCGAATTAGCCCTACGGAGGATTCAGAATGGTTAAAAAAATCGATAACAAGTTGGTTAAAGGTCGGAAACCATACAGGACCGAGCACCAATCCCATGTCATAGACCAAGAAGTATAATTCATTGCACTGGAGCATGGAGTGTCTGCCCTCTTGTCGGGTGAATAGCAAGTTAACATTCTACATTCTGTATTTTTTTCCTACTTACTGATGGAATTGTATCGACTTTTTCTGGAGGGAAAAGCTTGGTTTATGAGACAGAAACGGAAACGATTTCGTTACATTTTTGGCAGGCACGGCTTTTAGACTTCGAATCTTCAGTGTAAAATCCTGTTGTTAATATTTTAGGAGTCGAGGATCATTTGCATTTGTCCCAAAAGTAGCCTTTACCGAATTATCAAACAACTTACTTGGATTAAAAGCCTAGGCCCAGAAGAAGTCAGGTAATGTAGGTGATTTCCAACGATCAGTCAATAATAAGTTGACTGATGTTTTTGGAAATAAAGAGTGCTATCAACGAAATCGTGATCAAAAGGTTGTGCATGGTTTTCAACTCTTTTCTCGGAAAGTGTAATATCTGCTGAGCTGAAACTTCAATCATAGGTTTTCCATGATGATTCTTCTTTGGATTTTTTTAGTCGTGTTATTACTGGAAACGAACATAATGCGTGAAAAGCAATTGAAATCTAAGAACTGTCTGATATAAACCTGGCAACCTTTTGGGGGATTCACGGAAAATTGGTATAACCTCATCCCCTCCGAACCCAAAATAGAATCACGCCTGATTTGGATAGCTTATAAGAGCTTTATAACTGACCTTCCTCACTAAAAAACCTTCTGTTTTTAATGAGGGATCAAAAGAAAGGTGATACGGCCAACCAAAATGTTGGTGGGGGTACCCATGGCATACCCCCTGCACGTTGTCCGTATTGCCACCACTGCTTTGTATAGGCACATTAGAACAATAAAATGATCTGTAATGATGTCTTCTCTTTAAACAGCGAAAGCAACATCATGAATATGGTAATTATTATTACGGGAAATGGTACCATAGGGAGCTTATACATTCATGGGCGTCCTTAACTTTTTCATTATATTATCAATTTATCATTTTTCCGAGCGTGAGCTGGGGAACATTTGCCCTACCCCCCCCCCCATCAAATTAACAGCAATATGGCTTCGCACCTGTTTTTCGTTTTCCGGGGCAAGCGTCCCCTTGCCCCCTGGAAAACGAAAAATGTTGCTTCGCTGTTTAAAGAGAAGACATCATTACAGATCATTTTATTGTTCTAATGTGCCTTGACATGTATATACATTCCCATAGGGTTGTACACAATTTTGTCCAACTTGAATGACACCAACCCCAATTTTCCCATACCCCCATATGCACGAATTTCGGTATATTCATGTTTTAGACCACGATCAATCGTGCCTATTTGCGACGGTATAACTTTGCCTCTAAATAAGAGTTGTGACATTAGGGAGACATTGAAATATCTGTTTAATCTACCGTGTCTTCCTAATTAGGTATAACGACAAAATGTCTCCCTTAATAACAGGAATTATCACGACCATTATTAAATGCACGAAGATCCTCCAGGGGTGAAGGGATCACGTAATACAAATCACGTCAGTGTATATACGTATACATTTCAATATAAGTGCATTAAAACTATAAAGGTATGGTCTAAAGATGGACGAACAAATGACAGTATATGGCGTGTCTATACATTCAGGGTTCGACTTTAGCGGTAGCCCGCTAGCCAAATGCTTTAGTCAAAACAGCGGTGGGCTAGTTGGCGAGTCAAAAATTACTGGGCTACGGCAAAGATGATAGGACAGGAAGAAATAAATCATTCAACTCTGAAAGCAAACTTGTATTAATTTGTGTCTATTTTTTAATAACTGTTTTGTGTTAGATTATTAGATCGGTTTATTAAAACACTGACAAGATTGCCTCAGGATACACGTTTTACATGTATATACATTGTTGTTTATATGAGACATAAATATAGTCTGTTTCAGTAGCCCGGCTGGCTAGTGAAAATGGAAATTAAGGTCGAACCCTGCTACGTCAAACATTTAGAAATGATGCGAGTACAAGACATTAATGCAGTTTTGCAAAAGTCCTGACCATAATCGCCATTTCACCGGGCCCACAAATCTACATCTCAACATTTTGTATGCGAGATGTACATTGCCGATACTATAAAATTACCACACAAAATAGTAATTTAACAGTCAATTTTTTCGAGCCGTTTATACGTCTTCCGTACCTGCATAATTTCTACTGGCTCCTATATACTTGCTCGACAACCTGGGCTTAAAGGTGCTTACTTGGAACTCACTGTCGAAACCGTTTATTTGCGAAATACTTTGCAGGCGTCCAGGGCCGGCGTATCATGCTTATTCATTACCGGTGTACGTTACTGAATGTATCAACTGATTGGATGCGCGTGGTTGCCGTCTACTGGCGTGACTTCACCGTCTGAATACAAAATCCCAATACAACTAAACTAAATCTATGTTGCAAACGTTTTGGTTCACTCACCGAGGTTTTACAGGACATCCTACCTTTTAAGACGGTCTCTGGTTTGAATCCTGACCAAATCCGGAGACGCGTCCGCTTTTGTATCCTTGAGCACAAAGACGGGTCAAACATTAAAACATGCACAACTTAGTATGTTATATACATGTAGATAAATTTCAGCAATTCTTTTTTTTTTCACCTGAGTGAAAGAACATGCTCGTTTAATACATTCTTCGTTGGTATACCAAATTTAATTGCTTTGTAAAGGGGAAAAATCATTAATCCAGGTGACTTTCTTTTTGACTTACATTGTATAATGATTGTGCATTAAGCCGAGTCCCATTGGTGCATTTGAAATTGCCGGTGTCATATGGAAATCAGACTTCTATGAAAATCGGACACATTTACCCTTTTATTGGTTAAACCCTCTCACGTGACCGGTCACCTCCTAATTATCTTCGCTTAGGCATGCGCAATACTACCAATGAGTCCGTATTTCACAGAAACCTAAATTCACGCTACACTGGCCATTGCTACAAGCAATTCAGAAAAAAAACCCGATCAATATGCCCAAAAAAACGATCAATATGCCGTTTTCTTGGGAATCTGAGGTAAATAGCTCTATAAAAAAGCAGTCTTAGATATGTAATCAGAAACGTAACAACGTTTCAAAGTGTCCGACATGCACAAGCTGTACATCACATACAATCACTGTTGAAAATTAATATTTAATTCATTAAATCAAATTCAGCTCATTCGTATTGCTATAGTATAAGTTAACCAAATTGTTATGTAAATTTTATCAAACCTGACGCTATGACGCGCATCGTATTTTGCGTGATGTAAATCCTGCTTTCAAATTATAAAATAGTATAGTTAATATTTTACGAAGAACTCCGTTAGATATATGATGAGCACTATAATATTATTGCTAGCTTCGAAAACCATAAAACTTCCTTTGCTGAGCACCATTTGCGTATGAATTCTTCAAAAACCCTCTTGAATAAAAAGAAAGAAAGATATTTCTGCTCAAAATAAACATATAAGGTAAGTCGTTCCAGTCTGCTAAGCTAAGCGACACTGCTTTCTTAAAGTCCAATTGACCGTGTCACCTCGGTCGAACATTACTCCCCTCACATACCATGTACCTGAACAAACAAATAGCAAGTTTGCCCTTTTCATAAATCTCGAGAATTTACTGCAGATTAGGAAAATTTACTACCTTTCTTATTATTCTTTTTGCATGTTGGTGTATACAGCCTCCAAGTTTCACAAGTGGCTGTCTCGGTTGGTAGTGCATCGTCCTCGACGACTTAACCACAAAGCTCTTGGACAAAATTTATCAACATTGACAGCTCAAGTTATCACATAATTTGCTCCGTAAGGCAATCTTACCACAATGTGTAAATATTTAACACGCACCCACTTCATTTTATATCATTAATGTTACTGCAAAAACTCAGCGAGTCAAGCGAGGTCTTCGCTCTCAAAGCCACAGAAATGCCGTTGAAAAAATGCGGTCATAAAGTCCGTTTCCACATCCTCCATGCATCTATAGCTGCAAAGCATAACTGTAATGTAATATGAGTCTGCAATGTTGATTTGCATGCTTTTTAATTTTGACCATGCAGAGATGTAAGAAACATTTTTCAGCGGTTAGTTTTCTCTTTTCTTCATCCCGTAAGGGATATCTTTCCGAGGACCTAGCACCCATATAGGCTCCACTCCGAGCGCCGAGGGTGCGATGTGTGGGGACAGTGGGGTACTTAGGGTTAAACTGGGGGTCGGGGGGGACTGCATAAAGAACTATATTCCGGGGGGAATGATCTATAAATTGCCTGTAAATTCCTATTGTGTAAAGAAACCATAGTTACCTTGTCCTCGTAGAATTCCAAATCACGACCTGTATTAAGTTGCCAGATAATGAGGTACCCAGACATTACAGTAATTTCAATGTTTGAAACATGTTTGATATACCATGCACCATATACCATGCCACGTCGCCACTGCATGAGGGGGGGCAAAACAGATTTCCCCCCCCCCCCGAAATCCCTGTACTTTCCAGCATATTTTCGATAAATCATTGTTGAAGGGTGGGCAGGGACATTTGCCCCCCAACCCATTAAATTAACAGCAATATGACTTCGCGCCTATTTTTCTTCTTCTTTTTTCCTATTTTTTCTCCTTTTTGGGGGTTGCTTTCCGGGGGGGGGGGGCAAGCGCCCCCTAACATAGTCTTTGTTCAAGAGGCGCTAGTCAGAAGCCATAAACCCGTATATGCCATATGCAGTCATGGGTCACGCCTTAAGGCTGAAGTCACGATGCTAGCACAATTAGCGATGCTGCAAACCTGGGAAATAGCAAACGGGGATCACTCATATCCCCGGCTTTTTATTAAACAATAAACCACACAAAGGGAAACTGACTACTAGTCAGTTGTCCCTTTGTAGTTTATTTGAAAATCAGTAGAAAATTAGTAGGATACAAAGTTCGACTGTCTGAAACCAAAATCTTCTTTGCGTCGACCACAGTCGCGCTTCCTATTATCAGTATGTTGGTTTGGTACAATTCCGGAACGCCAATCTGGGAACGGGTGTTGCTGTTTGCTGTGTCAATCTTCAAATGGTACTGTGCGGTCTGGAACACAATTATCGCTGCTTTACAAGCGGATTGTGTACCCCACTCTATTATGGAACCATTGAGTTGTACGGGTTTAATCCTGTGGTTTGCTACTGTGCATCACTTATTCTTGGGGCGCTCACCAATTTGCGGTGGCGTCGATTAAGGGATTACGTCTACCATTAACTCAAGTATATAGATAAACACCGTTATATTTAAATCTCATCAGCTACCTGTGTAAGTGATTGCTAAATCGTTTGTTGTTACTGGTTGCTACTGTGTGCCAATTCTTGAGGCACTCACCGATTTGCGGTTGCGTGATTAACGGATTACAGCTAGCCATTAACTTAAGTAGATAAACACCGTTATATTTAAATCTCATCAGCTACCTGTTACAGATTGCTAAACCGTTTGTCTCGGTTCCTCAGGAAGTTCCAAGTAGACCACGTGCCATTTGTTTACAAATTGGATGTTGTGATCACGTGATTCCAACTTTCACCACACTGCTCTCTTCTGCATACACGGAATGTGTATCTCTTGAGATATGCTCGGTGTGAAAATGGTGACATAAACGGTTTAATGTTTGCAGAAGATGCTTAAATGTTTGGGTTGCCCACCGGTTGCCCTTTGGTATGACGTCACATGGCACATGACCTATAATAGACCGGATGCGTTGCAGCCTTTCTGGTGTTTCAAGGGTGTTCTCCCCCCCCCCCCACCCCCCATTTTAACAGTGAATGGACAACAGATTTACTCAGGCCTATCCAAGCAACACAAAACAATTGCCCTCTTAACTCCGCCTTAAAGCAGAAGGTCTATAACTTAGGGTGTGCATCCATGACCTCTCGTATCAAGAGGGGAGCACCTTTTCATTCCTGTCGCCTCCTTTGCCTCCAACCACGTTTGGCTGACATTCATTATTACCTAAGTTGGAATATGAAAGAGGAAGACACGTCATAAACATGAATTCAGCAATTGGATCGATTTGTTTGAAATTGGTTTGTTAGTGGACTCGGACCCCATTTGCCCTACGTGCATTTTAGAGTTGAAGAAAAAAACCCCCTGAATTCTTGGAAAAGGAAAGGATTATTTACCGAGATTTCGATTAACTGTTTAATGTTGCTAGGAAATCAACCTGACAATGTGGCCCAATATTCTGATTTCTTACTCAAAGATAAGTTAAATTGTGCAGGCTCATTCTGACCCGTGCGCTAACTACCCAATACACGCATACCACACAACACGTGCACTCCGTGTCACGCGGAGTCTAGTACCTCGCTTTCAATTCACAGAATTCGCTTTTATCTAAACGTGGTCTGCGTGACCTACGTGGGAAAAGGATGTTAGCAAAACTCGAGGTTGGGAATTTTAAAGTGTGTTTTTTTTGTATGAGTGAATCTGTAGGTTTACTCGACTCATTGAGTCAGTTTGTTTGTTGAGCCAGTTTGTCTAATATCTGAAATCATGAAATTTCTCTTATGATATATTAACCAATTCTACATCTGCAACAGATACAAAGACACTCACAAATTGACGGTAATTAATATTTTCAGTAAAACTGACCGATGATACGCTAGTATAACATCGGAGCTGCTCTAGATTCTCGATCCTGAGAACATCATTGGATCGTGGAAGTTTGTATTACATTTCTGGAGGATGTTTTAAGTCAAGAGGGGGCGAGCGAAACCCCCCCCCCTTAAAAATTTATACTTTTTCTGCGGCTAAAAATGTTACCAATGCAATTAAGCGGCTTTTGAGCCTTGAAAAAAACCACTTGGTGTTGTACAAGTGTAATAATGTACTTGTTTATACATGGCAAGCAAATTATTTCAGTTTCACGACGATTCAAAATAAAAGTTGTCTCTCTTTGAAATATCTTTATCGAAAATTGCATAGGCCTAGGTCTAAATTTATCCACTTATTTATCAAAAGATAATAAACCGCTCACCGAAATTTATTGTTGGCCTACTTCTATAGGCCTATTTTTTAATGCTAGTCATCCGATTTTAGTGACGTTACTGAGAGGGGGGGGGGGTCCTCAAAATTGTAGGGAAAGCAAACGACTTTTTATTGTTAAAAACTCATTGATTGCGCCTCCCCCTGAAAAAAGAGTCCCCACAAAGTGCCCCCCCCCCAATTGGACCCAGTTTGGTAGTTGAAATTTTTTTAAAAGAAAGTAATGAACTAGCGCAGTGATGTACATGTACATGTATATTCAGTCATTTAATTTTCTCTCCTTTCTTTTTCCATTCGGTATGGATCAGGGGAATTCCATGCCGACATGAATCTACCTTCCACAAAAACATTTCTTTTCTTTGGCATTGAACATGAAAGGTCAAAATCTGGAATTGGTTTTGTGCGTGATGTCACGTCTGTCCAATCAACACGTACGTTATGTGCTATGTTTACACAGCGTGTATGGCACGTTAGCAGACACAATTCCGACTGCAATGTGCATAAATGTATTGTGCATTTGGTCGGCACGTAAATACCCACCGTACCCAGTGCACTTCGTTCAGCACGCTCGCTCGTAATATTCCCGGAGTTAGCGACGCGTTGCTAGGACAAATGTAGCCCAAATTCACCCCAGGATTCGCCCACCATGAGCAGGACCAACACTTCATCTCCATAGGGTAGGATTCCAGGATGATTTGGTGGCAGGAAACGAGTGTTTTCCGTGAGAAACTAACGGTGACGGGACAGGGAGTCGAGAGGTGAAATGAACGGCGTGTCAGCGCAGCAATGCGGCGGGCCAGTGGGTCCGTCGACCGGTGCCGTGTCTGTCTTGGTTGCAACTTACAGGTAAAGAAAGAGGAAACCAACAAATCCCCTGTCTACAGACGAGTTCAGCTAGCTTCGGGATTATTGTGGAATTATACTTAGATGGCATGGTGTTTGATACAGTGTCTTGTATTTGCCAACATTTACTAGCAAAGTCGGCATTCTGTGTGTTGAGACGACTTCCGAGACAAAAATCTGTCTCTAGAGAAAGTGCATGTATGCTACATGTACCGGTACGTGTTGAGGAAATGACATTTTTGTGCGAGTAAAAATTCTTCCATTTAGCATTGCAAAAACAAATTATTTGTAGTATTGTTTCAATTGAAACATTGCATTTGGAAGTATTTTGGGAATCAAAGGATAAAAATTAAACATAAATATTGATGTATTTATTTAAAGTTGCATTGAATTTGATAAAGCTTAGGCCTGATTCACTGTATCTTTATTTGACCGAACTTATCTTCAATGTGAGTAGTTTTGCCCCATATTCTTGTTATAAAATTTGACATAGTAAAGGCCTGCATGCACTTCTCCAAATAAAAGCAAGTGGTCCAAAAATAATTTTGAGTAGTTTAATACTCATGATATGCAGAAATGAGATATAGCCAAAAAAATATTGAGTCACAGTCTTGTGGTATCTTGTGGAATTTGAAATACTCTCTCTGTTTTATGTAATTTTAACAATTAAAAAAAAAGTTTAGTTAAAAATAAAATCCACACACAGCACTTCTTAAAAAACATAAGTGCATACGTACTAAATGAAAATAACTCCGATGAATTACATTTTGCAAGAGTTTTTATATCAAATTTGATATTTACCCAGCCACAGTATATAACAGTTCTCCTTTCTTATTTTATGTGATTATTTGCAAAGCATATTAGCAAGTTGAGTTCTGAAGATAAAATGAATTTCTGCAAATAGTGCCAACCGTGTCTTGGGACAGTTTGCCATGGCGTTAATGAGTTGGAATTTCAGTTGATCAAAAAAAGAGCTGAAATGCCTCACTTTGTTTTTCAAGAGGTTACTGTAAAAAGCTTTTCACCAGTTGGTCAGAAACACAAGCAAGGATCTCCACACATTCAAAATCCACACAGTCAAAAACCAATCGCAATCCAGTTTCTCATTTCAATTGATTGCCCAGTTTTTTTTACCGAAAATGAAGGATTTTGGAGGATCCCATGAAAAAAAACAGGCCAAGACCTAAGGGTGTATTTTATAAAAGCAATTTCCACTGGATGAAGTCTTATAAATGTTGAATTCTTCATGGTTACACAGATGTGCTTAAATTGACAATCATTTACACAAGTATATTATGTGGTGTGAAACATCCATGTTTTTAAAATTTCTACATAAAAAAAATGTAGTTTTCAAAAGATTTTTTATCCAGCCCAAATTTTCACAAAGTGTTTAACCTCCCTCCAGATCTAGGAAAAAAGTTGCAAAAATTGCAACCTCACAATGTGTTGAATTTAGAAACAGGAAGGGTTTAACATCAGACACATTTGGTCCAGAAATTTATAGCTTGATAAAGTTGATAAAGTTGTAACCGACAACTTTTGTTAGTCATTCAAATTCATCTGATCCGCCTCTACAGTCCTATCGTTTTCACAATTTTCAATTGTTTAGACAAAAACAGCTTTCTATAAAAGATGAGAAAAAGTCATATATTTATAAACAAATATGGTAATATTGTAATCACAGGCTGGGAAAAAAATGAAGTCAAAAAGTGTTTTTGAAAAAGGAAACTTTGCTGTGCTATACTATGTAGAGCCTACAGGTACATGTACTATTCATTGAGACTTGAAATGTAACATACAACACTCAAATGTCAAAGGTTACACATTTTTTGTGGATTTTCCTTGTGACTATTTATAGACTTCCTAACATTAATGGTACATGTAGGTAGAACATTAGGCCACAAAAAAAATAGTTCAGCTTCCGATTACATGGAATTCGAAAATAAGGTAAGTATAGGCAGGGGAATTTTTTTTTTTTTGAATTTTGTGTGTGTGTACGACCATATGGAGGCATCTGCGTGGAGTCAAGAGTAAAAGGTAGAAATTGATGCTTTTGGGTGTTTTTTTCCAATAAAAAAATTGGGGTAGGGGCTGTCAGAATAGGGTAGGTAGGGAAACCGGAAGCAGAACTATTATTTTTTTGGGCCTTAATCATGTTATGCACAATAGTGTCTGGTGCACTCGATAACGTACTTCATGCTCACTGGTGTATTACATACAAGTTTTTCATGTGGAAATTTACATTCAAACCAACTTGCATAGTCATAGAGTCCTTTGTAACATTTTGAGGATTGTTCCACGACAGAAATGAGTTCAGTTTAATTAAGAACACAAATGAACCCTTTTACTTGAACAATTTCTTGTTTGGTTCATTATTTAAGAAATTTCAAGCCCTGTTTGGAATTTGCACACATTAATGTGTTGTTGATATAAATGGGGCTTTTTCTTCAGATGATATATAAAAAAAACTTTGCTCATTTTATACTGTGTTGTTTGATCAAACCAGGTTCAAAATTCTAAAATTCTAATACTAGTATGGACACAATTTAGGCCTACTCTTTGGAAATTTCCCTTGTTGTTTTCTTCCTAGATGTTAGGAACAAATATTTCCAGAAAGTATGTAATTCTGCTCCAGTAGATACACCTCTGATATTTTTAGCTTGCACTTCACTTTATTGTAAAGTTCGACAGTTTTATTTTTTACCCAAACTGTAGGCCTACACTTGCACATTAAGATTGGACAGTTTTGACTTTAATAAGGATACTCACATCAAATACACACTTTTATTGGGGGCAATAGCATTTAATCTACAATCTTCAGTTTGAAGGGAAACTAGCCACAAAGAGGAACAATTTAAAAAAAAAAAATCCCAATTTCCCAAATTTGGCATAAATTATTGCATCTAGAGCACTGTTGGTGCATTGCCACTAAATCAAGTAGAGTGTGCACATATAGGCCTATATATGTAGGCAGTTGGAACACTGAACTGGCATTGAATTAAAGGTAATATGCAACATTTGCTTTTGCTGTAATTTTCAGAAATGGATGAATTTGGGGGTTTAAAGTTTTGTGTTCATAGATGGTGGAAAAAACAAGAAAAAAAGCTGTTCTTGTAGTCTGGTTCCCTGACCCTACTTCAGACAAAACGGAGCAATTTATAGACATCAGGGAATTGTCCAGACTACCTGGCTTGCACCAGTTCACGGATGTGTAACTGATTGCAAACAAAATGGGGACTAACTAAATTTGGTAAATTGGGGGCAGTATTTGAAAAAAAATAGTCACTTTTTGCCAACGATGGTCGGCCGCTCATCGTTGGAACTTGATACAAAAATTTCACTTTTCTTGAAAATGACAGCACACCAGGTGCCATGATTTCACAGGATGCCTGAGACTATTATTCACTCACAGTAAAATAATGTATTTCATAATAATTTGGTAGTTTTGTTTTTGATATTTGCAAATGTTGTATATCTTTAAGGATATTCACATCAAATAAGTGTGCCATTTTATATGGGGAAAATAGTAGGATTTAATCTACAATCGTCAGTTTGAAGAGGAAGTAGCCACAAATTGGAGCAATTCTATAAAAAGAAGTAATTAACAATTTTCTAAATTTGGCATATTTATTGCAAAGAGCATTGTTGGAACCCTCGGGGGTATTTTATCCCAAGATTAAAATTGTCAATTAATTTTAAATGTGTGCAGAGGCAGTTGGAATACTGGGCTGGCTTTGAATTAAAGTTGAATCAAAGTACAGTTTCCAAATTGTTATATATTTTTTCAACCAGTATTAAACAGTTGCTCATATCTGTTTGATTTTTTTTTTATTAATTCCTTACACTATTGGCTGTTAAATTACTATCAAATTCAGTTTATAATTTTTTTATATACAAAATGAAGGAATGTTTGGTCACCCATGAAGTGTCCAGTTGATACAAAAGTGATGTCTTGGTAATGTTTTAGTTTGGAAATCTAGATATCGATGCGCTCATTAAAAGAGTATTTAAGTAAAGCAAAAAGGTCCCTCTGTGTTTTATCAAACCTTGAGATTAATTGAACCAAGTATGTAATAATTTCTTTGATTTTTGCATTTATGCCATTTATTTCAGTGTCGGTGGTGAGGGCTCCATGCCAGAGTCAACGTTTACACCGGATGGCGAAGCATGGACAACAAAGAATGCGAGGTAAGTTAATCCTCTACAATCTCATTTGCATGCCATTAATTAATCCATATTAGGGCGTGAAGGGAGGGGCTACCCCTTCCATAATTTCATTGAGTAATGAAAAACAAATGAAAAGACTGTCTTCGTAAAAGTAGCTAAATAATCGGCGCAGAAGCAATTTTTTTTTTAGTTACTTGGATCAACCTCTCGTCAGTACTATTATTGTTGGCATCATTTGTTTGTAAGATGGATCCTTGTGTAATATTTACTAGCTCTATTTTTTATAACAAAAAAGAGTTTTGTACAGTGTGTTTTAAAACATCTGATCTTGGTGATACTGTGCTTTTGAACATCATTGAGTTACTGTTTATGGTTGTTCCTCGGTCCAGTAGGGTACATCCACTGAGTGATGCATTTGAGGTTGTTTGGTATTGTAAAAGTAAAAAGTAAAGTCTGTCCCGAGCCAATGTGGCTCATCAGGCCGGCGTTTATCTCCGGTTTCAGTAGCATGAAACGACTGAGAATATTTCTACTCCCCCTGGATGGGATGCTAGTCCATCGCAGGTTACTCCCCAGCTAATGCCGGTACCCATTTATACTCCTGGGTGGAGAGGGGCAAGTGGGGGTGAAGTGCCTTGCCCAAGGACACAATATATGACCAGCGGCTGGATTCGAACCCCGGACCCTCTGATCATGAGTCACGAACCCTAACCACTAGGCCACACACTCACCCCGCTTGGTATTGTAAATTGGCCTAAAACTGGAACATACTCTCAGAGTATGCAGGTAGAGAGATGCCATCATGTCTGCTGTATAAAGCTAATGAATGCGCAATAATTACAGCGTTTTAGACTGCTACTAATAGAATAAATAATGTGCTTGACGCTGATTCGGCTCGGGCCACTATCTGCAACCAGGCCCCTAGCTGGATTTAATCAAACTTGTTTAATACTGGCCAAGCACATATATTTATTCCCATTCATAAATTTATGTACCTCTTGGTCAAGAAGTCAAAACAAGTCCAAAAATTACTAATTTCCAAATATTTTACTTCGTGTTTTGTGAAACACCCTTTTGGTAGTGTCTATGGTATGTGCCTCGCGCACGTAGAACTGAAAATATTGAAATTTGCCACGCGCACAGCGTGTACTGCGTGGTGTGGTGCAGAATGCAGCAGTGTTTTACCGGCAGTTTTAAACCATCTACGTGACGGGCACTCGACCAATAGGAATGGGTAAACTGTCTGAGGTATTATGAATGGTGTATATATTTTCTTTTGATTTTGTTTCATGAACATTGAACATTGTTGTTCCAGGGGTAAGATTTTTTTCAGGATTTTTCAGGATCTATGTGGAATTTGTGAGATTTTACCATGAAGATGTCTGTACCTATAAAGATTGATATAAAACAAAAGAAATGGGTAATTTAAGAGGTACCTTTAGGCAAATGCAAACCTAGACCCTACATTGCTCTGGGCCCTCAGCAGCCCCCGAACCCTCTGCCAATTATTTTGTGGGTTTTTCATTTCTCCCTCAATGCAACCCCTCATTAAATGCCTCACATACTCAAGAGAAATATCACACTTTCAGCATTCTTTAGTTTATGTTCTGTAGTACACATTGTATAAGTGCCACTAGAGATCAGAGAAAGGATCATGTACGTTTTGTCATTCCTCTTAATAGTGGGAATTCTAAAAAATCATCAGATGGGTCAATTGTTGTCGATTTTTTGTGATTTTTTTTCTCGCTGTTGTAGAAGTGGCTTCATGCAATAACTGTAGGGTTTGAGTTTCAGCTCGTATCGTGCTGCCTGAAGTTAGTTCCAAAAAGTACCATGATTTTTAGACAGTGAGACTGGGTACATAGGCTGTTGGATTTCAGGAACATTATTGTGTAAACTCCATGCTATTGAGTTCGGCCCTGGAGGGTCATCACTTCGTTCAAACCCTAGCTAACCTTCCTCTATGTATACACCATGCATACATTTGGTGTGTACATAACGTTCGTGTATGTATCAAGCAATGTTCTGGCTCATAAGGAGAGGTGAAAGATCATGAAGCTGGGCCCGGTTTCGTAACATGTCATCTAGGCAAAGAATCTTGACAAACCATGGACTGCCTTCATGAACAGTAAATTTTAATCGTACTTCAGGACCACTTGTGAGTGCTTCGCATTAGTTGGTGTGCAAGTATACCCCCAATTTGTATTGTACATGTATGCAGGGCCCCAATGGAAACCAGTTTTGAACTGTTTGGGCATACGCTAGGTAAAAAATGTATAAAAGACATAAACACATAGATCCCACACTTAATTTTCCTCAAGGTACATGTCAGGCATGCAACTTCTCCTCGGATCTGCTGATTTCCTCTTTTTGTACTTAACATGTGTGCCATTGAAAATAGAAAAACACTGTACAAAGTCTTGGAAAAATTTGAATTTCGTCTTTTTTGTACGACTTCCCAGTTGCATGCCTGACATGTACATTTACACAGCTCACAGGCCTAGGCATCTATAGGATTTCTGTGCTAGGGTTTTAAATTATGCAAGATAACAGTATAGTAAAATTCTGTAGCTTGCATAACACATGAACGTTCATACATTAATGCTCATATAATTCCATAATTTGCCGCATTGGAGCATGTATAATGTACCGGTCACTTACCAGGCAACAAGTGAAGTATGTGTAGCCAGATGTTATTGGAACACTTTGGCCAGGAACGGATCACAAAGGACTATGCATGCGCAAATAAATTAAAGGGAAAATACAACATTTGCAAACATCAAAAAATAAAACTACCAAATCATTTTGAAATACCTTGCTGGACTGTTAGTGAATGACAGTGTAAAGCATCCTGTAAAATCATGGCACCTGGTATACTGTCATTTTCAAGAAAAGTGGTATTTTTGTATCAATTTCCAACGCTGGTCGGCCGACCAGCGTTGGAAAAAAACTGGCTTTTTTCAAATACTGGCCCCATTTGACCATTATTTAGTTAGTCTGGTTTTGTTTGCAATCGATTACACACCTATGAACGGGTACAAGCCATCTAGACTGTTCCATGACCTTACAATTCTCCAACATCAATAAGTTGCTCCGCTTCATCTTAAATGGAGTCAGGGAACCAGACTACAGGAAAATGATTGCTTTTCTTGGTTTTTATAGTATCTACGAACTCAAAACGTAAAAAAAGTCAGTGTAACAATATTTGCTGTATTACCAACCCCCCAAATCCATCCATTGCTGAAAATTACAGCATGAGCAAATGATGTATATTCCCTTTAATCGTAAAGTTGTTGCGCTTTATTGTAAGATGCCACTTTTTGTTGACAGTGGCCTAACTTGTTTTGGTCCCCATCAGCTCATTGTTCCCATCCTTTTAACCGGTTAAAGCCAGTTACAAACTACTTACTGTTGAACACTCCTGCGGCCCATAACATGGATCGCGGTGCGCAATTCTTAACCGGTGTGCTTTGTGTGCAGTCAAATATTTGAATATTTGGTCAAATGCAGTTTCGAATAATCGAATACTAAATTAAAATGTAAAAATGGACAGCCTTAGCAGAAACCCATCCAACGTAGCCAGTCAAGTTATTTATGAATGTAACAGGTTTGCTTACTGCGTTTTTTTGTGTGTTCATATAAAAAAAAAGAGAAATCATAAATACATAAATGTTTAGGTATGTTATACACTTGTTGATTAAAAATAATCGTCACAGATAATAGAGGAAGAGGTGAAACCAGCTAGTGCTACACCAGCCTCCATTGGTTAAAATCCCCTAGCTTTGAAATGCTAAATATAGTTGTTGCCTTAATAATGTGCCCGTTTACCCTAAAACATACAATGTTCATGTACATACAGGTAACTGAAGGGTTACAAAGTCCCTTCCCTTCGACATTACAATGAATGGCACAGAGACCTTTTAACCTGCTCGCATTCATGTGACTTTGTTGTGGGTTTCTTCCTATGGGACCATTACAAATGGTACGTGTACGGGAAACGTTTGCAGCTCGGGGAAGGTTGCATGTCAAATTACCATTTTGCATCTAGTTATTTCAACTGCCACATTATTTAGGCAATGTGCATTTTACATCAAAATTTTGAGATGAATATGTGGAATGGATGAAATAACCACTCAAAATGGTGATTTTAGAAGCAAATTTTTTTTCTGAGCTGCATACGTTTCTAAGTGTATGCGTACCATTTCTGATGGTGCCTAAAAAAAATTAACCATTTGATTGGTAGTTGAATTCCACAGTTTTGAAGTAATCCCCCTACATTGTGCTACACATTGGCTCGGTCCACAGGGCAGCATTGAGCTTTTTGGTGCAAGGCTCATTTAGATCCCAAATCGGTCAGGAGGTTTTGAAAGGATCCATCCATCAGAAGGATATGGCAGGATTGAGGAAGGAATAGCATAGCCTCTATTATACAACGCTTGAATAAATCCCCATCATCTGATTGGTGGCTCGTTGCTCACATGTCATTGAGTTATTTGTCCCAACCCACGACCAGGCCGCAAATTTTCTTTTCCCAAATGACATCCGCATACATGGTTGTTTAGCACCCTCTACTTTTTTGATACGCATGCACGTATATATATAATTATTTGTTTCCCCACATTTTGGCGAGCAGTGCGACAGCTCAGTCGATAGAAGGTAGGATTTTGCACCGCAAGGTTGCGGGTTCGGATCTCGGTTTTGCACCCAAATTTTTTTCCTTTTCTAACCTGAGGCTTTGGAGGATTTTTTTAAAAGGGAAATAAAGTCCGAATTTCATACCGTTCAAATTCACTTTTTTTCTAATTTTATATTTCTTCTCATGTTTTTATAAAAGTTAAGTCCAAAACGCCATAGCGTTCACCCATATGTGGATGTCGTTTGGGAGAAAAAAATTGCGACCATGCCACACTATGAAAACAGAAGTTCTATTCCACAGTAAAGGGAGTTCCATTGCACATTTACACTTTTGGTGGCTCTGACTAATCAGATGAAGAGGATTTATTCAGGTGTTGTATAAAACAAATAATGAATGTTTCACATTTTTGCAATGGAAAGAATAATTTCAATCAGGGACAGATGGATGTTCCATTCTACTCAGCTTAGCCTCGTGGAATGGAACATCCATCTGTCACCTCATGAACTTATTCTTACCATTGCACTCATAAACATTCATTATTTGTATAAGAAGGTGTATTTTATAAGGCATGATTGCACTTGACAAAGAGTGTGCCTTTAGATTTTCGGAAGAACAGGAAAGAGTACATGTAAGAATGGTTTCTATAAAACTTCCTAGCGAATATGTTCAGAGAGTAAAGGGTGGGCAATGGGCAGAGAACATGGGCACTGTTTTCACGGTCACAAAAACAATATTATTTATACTGTATGTGTTGCAGTCCAGTACATGTAGCTCTGCACATACAGCGAACAGCAACTGAACATCGCAAGCATTTCCTGCCGCAGTTCTCCCTTCCCCCCAAAATATTCACCCCCGGAGCGCCACTGGAATGGTGTTCCAGTTACCCCATGTGCCAGTAACCTAATGCCAGCCGGACCGATTGCCTTGCCATTCATGTCGGCCACGAATCAATACCATTTTCAAGGGATGAACGTCGTCCCATAATCATATCTCGATATCCTGTCCATGGTTTTGCGGGTGCGTAGCTATGTGCTTGTACTGACGGGCTGAAAGAAAAAAGGCACAAGAACATAAAATGTGACCCTTTTTAATATTTGAGTGACCTTTTTCAAAATTGTAGATGTTTTTTTTTTTCAATATACTTGCACCAACATAGAATTTAGAATTTTAGGACTTACAATTTGAAACTTAGAATTTAAGGCTTTTGGGGGGCCTGAACTACCGGTACATGGATGTTTCATACTGCAGTTATGTCTCAACGAATGCTTTAATAGTAATTTATAAAATTTTTATTCTGTCCATAATTTTTAGGGTTTTGCTATAAATAGTTCGCCTTTGGTCATATGATTGTTCATATCTAATACATATATAGTGTTTGCCATTTTGTTAGATTTTTCAAGCCAATATCTTTATTTGAAACTTTAGATTAAGATTAAGGCAAAAAGCAATACAAAATCTAACTCTTAAAAAAAAATTTAAAACAAAATGTACCGTAAGTGGGCTCATTTATCCCTTCACATTATTATAAATTCCAACATTTTTTTTAATTTCCAATCAAGGGACATTTAAATTCAAAACTCAATTAACTGCAAACATTCATACTTTATACATGAACAAATTATACATTGACCTTTTGTTTTTAATAAAACTTCATTACCATTTTGGTCCAGCTGAGAGTCTTAATTCTTGTTCACAATTGTCCAGTAAAATTATTTTTGTTTGCCGATCAAGCACTATAGATTGTATCCACTGTGGCCCCCGTGTCGTCGCATAACAACCAACCAAAAAAAACCCCTCTCCATCAGAGAGATTACAAGTTTGCAATGGGATGAGCAGAATTACTTCTCCAGAGATTTGGTGGCTGCTATCGGTTACATGCCTTAGGAGATGTCACTGGAGGAATGAAATCGGAACCGGGACCAGTATGGTGGGGACACTAACGGGGTGTACATTACCGCATCGTTAATTCCCAATGAACTGGGGCTAGCTGTAGAGTGGCAATATCGTCCACATGTAATTTCTCTCTGGCTGAATAAAGAGAAATAAATTAATCTGTCTACAGATGTAGTGTGTACAATTACAGGTATCTCTTGCCCATTTTTAAAAAATGAGTACTGAATGAGATATTTTAAAGATAAAGTGCTCAAGAAAGAGCTCTGTGCCCTTTTTTGTGTGCAGAACTTGAGGCTTATATCCTTTTTAATATACTTTCACGTGATTGTGCTAAAAATTTATTTCCCCCCCCCAAAAATGCACAATCAACTTATCTACAAATCTTTTTGTTCAGAAACATAGCAGGTACCGGTATGATGTCATGATGAGGTCACTGTAAATATCAAATGTCCACTGATGACTGCAAATGGTGTGCCTACTAAACTTAGTGCAAATATATGGGAGTCAATTCACATCCATATAATAACCCCATCACAAAACCCCCAAAAAAAAACACAAGCAAAAATTGTGCAGCCAGTCAATTCCAGTCAAACTAGTGAATTTGGCGGTTTCTTTCAAAATCTTTCAAAAACTTTTTTTTTTTTTTTTGCCGGCAGCGCAGCGACGGCGCAACATACCAGAAGAAAGACTTTTTTTTTTTGGCCTAATCTACAAATCTTTTTTGTTCAGATACATAGCAGGTACCGTTATGATGTCATGATGAGGTCACTGTAAATGTCACATGACACATGATGACATCTCCACATTGGCATTGTTTGTATTACAACTTTTGTGAGGTATTTTTTTGAACCAGTTTAAATTTGAGGTTAATTGATTGACCAAAGCTGCAAGCACACTGTGATTTTTTCAGTTGAATAGAGCTAAAGTAAGAAAATACGGTTTTCCAGAAATGTTCCAGAAAAAGAAAGAGTATTCTAAATGCTTGCCTTTGGAACTCAACTCATGAGTATGGTGGTTAGGAGAATAGACAATTTAGAATGGTGAATGTACAAATAGCAGCATGGGGGGGGGGGAGGAATAGGATGTATACACTCTGAACTACGTGTAACTGATTCGTATTTTCTTTTGTTTAATTTTTTTGTATTTTTCTTATTTTTTTATGACTTTAAAATTTTTATTGATAAGATGTTTAACTATAAATTTTTATCGTTCAATGTATTTTTAATGTGTGTTTTTACAGCAGACAGGTACAGTGTCCATTTTATTTTGAAAATGGATAATAAACAATTGCATTGAATTGAATTGATTTCGGCCCATCTATTATGCACAAGAAAAGGCCTCTGTTTCACCAACAACATTTAGTGTTTAACTCACAATATTGGCAAAAGTGGAGTTTGGTCCACTGTTAATGTTCTCATGTGCAGTCGAGAAAAGGTGGGATCTATTTTAAGATAACAGGAAACTTGCAGGCTTACTAAGCCTCGAAGGCATCCACCCCTGAAGGTATTTTTTTTGCTCGGGGAGTTCCAGGGGAAGGTCGGGGGGGAAACACAGCTCACTTCCAGGCCATTATCTGACCATCTGATAGTGACACTTTGACTGACTGATATATTCGACTTTTTTTTTTTCTTAATAGTTTTTGTTTCATCAAAATAGCCTATTGGGAAAACCTGAATAATTTTGCGTCCCTAAGCAGCTTAATTTTATCTCCCGGAGTAGCCAGCTTGAGAAAGAAAAAAAATTCATATCTGATGGAAATATCCTGCAAGTGCACTTTGGCCTGTCAAAAGCTGCACAGGGGAAAAGTTATACGAAGACAGGTGAATAAAGTTTTACTTCAGTTGGTTTTCCTCTCATCTTTTCCACAGTCGAGTCTTTAGTCCATGAATGCACAAGCCAAAAGTGGTGCATTTATTTAAAAAAACAAAACCACACACACAAAAGCAAGAAATTTATGAGCAGGTTTAACCCTAGTGATCGGCCCACAAAATCCCCTGTTTGGTTGATACTCTCCAACACTACCAGGGCTGCCAACTCAGCCTCTCACATTTCAGGTTGGTCTCACGCTCTCACGCGCACACAGGATTTCTCACTCTGATAAAATGAATAAATAAAACTCGAAAATTACGTTTAAATGATAATCTTTTGCTAAAAAAATTTGGTTAAAGTGGTCAGAAATTGCCACAGAGTGTCTAAAATCCAAACATTTTCAGGGGCCCACGCCATTAGGGCTTCACGCTTTGTGCTCGCATTATTAAACATGATTACTTCTGATCAAGCTCCGTCGCCAATTTCTCACTCTCAGCTCTTACTCAAAGTTGGCAGCCCTGCTACATGCATAAATAGCGTCCACCCAATTTTTCGTGACTTCCAAGACTATACCATCAACGACTTGTTACAGCAGTTTCAGTCGAATGGGTCCCCTGACATTGGCCGTTCATTTGGAAGGAAGTTCACTTGGCCCAATGGTTTGTGGGAACAGACGGCTAATATGAACGTATTCCACCAGTGCTGTAAATCAATCGATCATAATAGTAATGGGTAGCATGGGTGGATAAAGCCCTTGCCTCTCACCAATGTGGCCCGGGTTCGATTCTAGGCTCGGACTATATGTGAGTAGAATTGTTCGTTGATTCTCTTCTGTGCTACGAGGGTTTTTCCCTGGTCTCTCTGGTTTTCCTCCCTCCACAAATACCGGTATCAACACTTTTGATCTCTGGCTGTGCTCTGTGGCCAAGAATGGGTCATACGATGGCTGCCTAAGGCGCCTTTGCATGCCTGCGGCTCGACCACGTTGTAGCGGTGTCCTTCGCAATTCAGCTTCTCAGCTGCGAGTAAGGATGATTAGCCTCCCAAATTAATAATCATAAAATGCATTGAAATCAACTCTGTTATGCTCAGATCCACACCCCTGATGACTATTAAGTAAAAAGCCTCCTTTTCCACAGGGTAGGAAACACGTTTCATAATACAGTGGAAATCATGGAAAATATAGGCCAGATATATGTATTCTGTAGAGCTCCAAAAGTTTTAAACAAACCAAGTAATCCTAATGATTTGGAATTTTAAGCATCCTCTTATATTGGGGTGAAATGTATGCAGTACCTGTCTTTATCAATGATTGATCTTTCCATAGTCGCCACAAAGTCTAAACTGCTGTGTGCATTTACTTACAGGCAAATTTCCTGAGGCAAACTTGGGAGCCCTTTATTCAAATTTTGTACGCTACAACATCCCTTTACATGAAGTTTTTTTTTTTACTCTGTACATCTGAAATACATACATGTATATCATTTGGTATTTAAAACCTTTGAACAGCTTTTCTTATGCTTATTATAAAAAAAATTGGGGGGAAAAAAAATGGAAATTCTGGCTACCTGTAGCCACTACAGACGTTTCATTTCTAACCACTTGTGACCACTGTACGGTAGATCTGAAAGGGTTGACAACTGTCGATGTGAAAAATATCTCGAGCTGTTGGACTGAGGTTTCCTCAGCTGTAACGAAGCTTGACGAACACTGTGAGTCTCATTCTGTGCGAGGAAGTACAAGGACCTGTGGAATCCTGTACAAATGTAGGACCCTCCACCGCCGAGTGGCCGTATAGAATGATTCGATTGGATTACACAGTGCAGAGGCCAAGTAACTGCTCAGTGCTGGCTGTATTTCTAGGCCTTTTTCTTTTGTAACTCCGGGTTACATTACACTATAGAGGTTCTCTTCATAATTTATTCACAAGTGTCTGTAAGATTTGCGGATTCATTCTGTTCACATTCAGTTGAATTGCAATGATGTGGCGCAGTTACAAATGTAACTAAATTCTGCTTGATATTGATGCATAATTACATGTACCGGTATGTGCATTTACATACATTGTTCATTTATGAGGCGTTCTGGCAAAATGAGATGGAATTGAGCACAGCCCATAGTGAAAAAAAAACCCAACAAATCGAATGAGGATGATTTTTTTTCCCGATAATATTTGTAATCTTTAATATGTGTACACGTACTACACATTTTTTAAAGAAATAGAATAAAAATCGTGGAATGAAAGTGTTTTTTAAGGAAAAACGATTGGCTTCATTCATTTTTACGAATACAAAGCTCAAAACTTTAAAAGCCTTTTTCTCAGTATTTTACTTCTTTTGGCATGTTGATAAAATGTATGCAAACTTTTAAACAGCCATAAGTTGTCAACAGAATATCCCATTGAAGTGCAACAAACAGTATTGTAAGGAGAATTCTATTCTCTATCCTAATATGTGCAAAACCTGTTGCGACCTCTGCCCAGTTCTGTCTCATTTTGCCAGAACGCCTCACATTTATGTGTAATTACATAATGTGATTGCCAATTGAATGCTCTGTTTTGGTGGAGGGTCAAAATTATCCTTCAAAATTATGTTTTGTTTTTTTTTCAAACGTGCTGAAAAAAGCCAAGAAGACTAGTTCGGCGACAGTCATTTTCTGAGGTGGCTCTGTGGTGGCACCAGGCTCGCGTGAGTCGCGCTCAGGTGATGCCAAACACTCCGGGCTCCTTCCACCAATAGTATTACCAAAATGCGCATGCGTCTCGTCTTTAAGAACGCGTGTGGTGAACGTGCGAGCGTGGCACCGCCTCACAAATGGCTTCTAATTTTGTTCAACGGAAATACATGTAATGCCAGGCAAAAAGCCAATTGTAACAATCAGATATTTTGCATTGATCAGGCTTCAATGTGCACAAGTTTCAGCAGTGCAACACTAGTAAGCTCTTACCTTCTAGCAAGCTCTTACTGTAGCACTATACTCACTATAATATCTGGCTTTTCCGATTTGCGCATATTGGAGATGTATGTAATTGTTCACCAAAGAAAAAAGTCTATGCTGTGTAAATGTTGCATGTAATTCTATCATTGGAATCCCTCATTCTCCTGACGACGGGCAGAGCATACTATTCGAAACGTTGAGTCCCTCCGGTTCTTTTCAGAGCCACACATACTCACAAAAGAGATTTATTCACATGGTGCTACCGCAAACTTATCTTGTCTTAATGCTATCATGAAAAAAAATGCACATGTCAAAATGTAATAATTTCCAAACTTACGTACTTCATTTCCCTTAAAATGGATTTCTAAGTGGCTTGTTCAAAAATTCAGCTATTACTTAATTCCTTGCCTAGCTTTGAATTTGATTTTAAAAGTTCATTTGTGGGGCTGATGATGCTAGCAAATGAGATTGAAATCAAACCATTCTTCTTATTCAGTCAATGAAGAAGAAAAGAATTGTTGATCTACATAAAAACCCATTAAATTCTCTGTCACTTTTGATTCCAGTTTCGTCAGTGAATGAAAAAAAAAGTAGTTTTTCCATACGCAGGCTGTGAACGTCATTGCGCCAAGTCACTGTGAACATTTATGAAAAAGGCAGATAGAAGACTGTTTCCTGTGCTGCATTAATGTTATGATAGTCATCTTTTAAATGATTATCATCTCGTCAAGGATTAGAGCAATCTGGCCCTCAGGCACCATATTTGCAATTTCCTTTATAATATAATGTCGTTTTGGGATACTACACATTATTCTCTCGAATGTTCTAGTGCCGTGCATCGGAACCGGGTACCCGAGTACCCGACCGCTAATGTCAGGAACCGGTTCCAGATTATGCAATCGAGTACCCTAACCAAATTGACATACAGGTGTATTACTTAGTAATTTCTCAGACAATGAAAAAAAAAAGCTTTTGAATGTCATTTGTGGGGAATTTTCAAAATGAAAAGCAAGCTTCATTAGGGTACCCAATTGAAAAAAAAAAAAAGGAACCCGGGAACCTGCGAAAGAAACCCAACTTGAAATTCAAATCTCAGAAGTAACTGTTCAGATTGTGCATAAAGGTCTGCACCATAATACTGCCGCATCGATGCACCAATACAGCAAGACACGGGCGTGTACAGTGAGCTTTAGAGCTTTACAGTGTAAATTGCAACTTTCACGAGCGTCATTAATGTGAAATACCAGTATGTTTTGTTTTCCCATGTACTGGTAGCCAGGACAGGTTTTTTTTTTTTTAAATCCTCCACAAATGACATGCGAAACCTTTCTTTTTTATTGTCTGAGAAGTTACTTAGCATTTTGTAAAGTTGGTTGCGGGTACCTGATTCCATAATCTGATTCCTGGTTATGATGCACAGCCCTAGGCTACATGAATAAAACAAAACAGATAACATTTATGATGCTTGTGAAAATGCACTTTACACCATACACGTTTGTATCTTGCTGCATTGAGGCACCGGTGTGGAAGTGTTAACGTGCGGACCTTTCTGAAAAATCTGAACAGCAATTTCCGAGATTTCAATTCTGGGGTTGGGTTTCTTTAACGGTTACCCGGTACCCATGTTTTTTTTGTTTATCGGGTGCCCGATTCCTGTACTACCCGTAATATTAATATTAATATTAATCATTTCTGGTAATGAAACCAAGGATTCCTCAAAAATTCCCTAGGCACTGTAGCTCGCAAGCCTGAAGAAACCTGTGGAGAGAAGCCAATGAGAAGAAATTACAGTTTTAGAGGTGGGAGGAAAAGCCCAGAAGAATATTCTGGGGAAAACCCACGGAATCAGGTAGGGACTGAAAACCCAATCCACATGTTGGCCCGGGCGGGATTCGAACCTGGGTCACAGCGGTGGAAGGCGAGGAAAGTACCGCTACGCCAACCTGACTCCCCTGCACACCCGTAGAATGTTCAAAGACAGATTATACAGTTATGATTGAGATGGTTGTCGTCAATTAAATTTGTACAAATTAGCGCAGTTGATTTCGTTTTTCTATGAAGAGAAAAACCTGAAGATACAACAAATATCTGTTGCATTTCTTTACAGGCATTGCTCCCTCAGTTTGATGATAAAATGCACAATGTGCAGGAAATTATGTAAGGAAGGAAACATTTGGAAAATTAGGAATTAGTCAAAATACAAAATATGACTCGACAACTTTTGAATTGAAATCGAGAATATTTATTTCTTGGAATATACAGCATTCAAAGAGCTACCAGTAAAGCTTCATCAGGGTAGTTGTTAAGCGCCCGTCTTAAGATGTTGAGCACTTTTGTTGCCTCAAACGAAAAAAAAATGCACCAATTACGAATGGTCCACTCTGTCTTTAACATTATCCCAACAGTTATTAGATATGTGAAGTAAATCATCTCCACAAATTCATCTCAGAAAATTTAATTTGAGCATTTTCCTCAATTTGCAATTTTACACATGTACCGGTACATGTGCCTGTAAAACTGTGCATTTATAGAGTACACGGTATGTATTACCAAATTTATATACCTCTGACAAAAAATTTACCATGAAACAGTTGCCACTTGTTAATGCCTGTCATTGCAAACCCTTCCCTGAGGGCAAAACCTCTAACCACCGGTGGTCGCGGCAAGCCAGTGGGTCTTAAAAATTGTAACCAAGTTGTTCCGGTTTGGAGAGAATAAGGGGGTGTGTGCCCCGCGGCTTCAATAAGTCGCTAGTCTGTCCCTCCTTTGCTTTTTTTTTTTATTCCCTCCTTTCCCGCTTCTTTTATTACACAGTGCTTGTTAGTCGCGGCTTCTGTATAGAGGTCTGCAGTAGTAGAAGACCTAATTACCCGGCCTGGTAATACCGCGCGTGTTAACGGCCGAGTTCTTGGCCTGCGGGGCGCGCTGTGTTTCACGCGCTCCTAGGCCGGCGAGGAACACCACTTGATTGTTGAGTTTGTCACGTCGGACCGACCTCTAGCATGAGAAGTGGGTCATGTGAGGCATTGTGGGCGTTTAAATCGGGGGAGGGTGATTGCATGCAATATTCATGACGCGAAAATTGAAACAAGGCTGGACTGGAGTTCTGGCTTTCCTTGTTACACAGCCGATGACGCAGTGCACCCGAGCCTCTCCTTTGATGTCTTGTCAATGTGCGAATCGGGACTAAATTTCCCCAGACTAAAAAAAAAATTAATACAAACACGGTTAAGAACAGGCTATTTGCTTTAAAACTCAGCGGAATTAGCACAAATGGTTGGATGGTACGGGCGGAACGGAATTAGATCTTACTCCGGGGGGAAATTCCCGGCACTGTGAGGGTCTCTCATTAGGGCCAAGCAGGCTAGAATAAGGTTAATTAGCTTGATTGGATCTCTGCTGGGGAATCCAAAGAGTCTTTTAAAAGCTTTTAAAAGGCGAAGTCTTTGTGAATCATCATATATGGTCCACCCTTAAGTTCATATTTAGTCGAAATAATTATGACATTGAATGCTTTAAAATTTGAATGAAACGTTTTGTTTTTTTTCACGCTGCAATTAGGCCTAAAATTCTAATTTTCTCATCATTATTTACATCAATATGCCATTGCAAGCCATTGCTTGCTAGCTAGAATAATGACAAAGAAATAAACCTGCTTTATAAATCCATATTTCTAATTATTCATATCTGACCTGTGAAAGGAGAATTTCACGCCGTGGTTTATGTTTATAGACTCTGTGCAAAAAAAAAATGCAGTCGTTGAGAAAACATTAATGTTATCGAACAAATCCACTGCAGCTGCCGTGGATCCGTTGTCGGGTGCATTTCTGTCATAGATGCATAGATGATGAACATTCATGTTATTAGTTGCCCATGCCAACCCGTGCATGCATATGTACATGATGTGCCCTTTCTCTTCAATTATTACTTGGATTCCATAAGAGGGAAGCCAGTTTTCCAGCTATTGCCGGAATTCTGGCTTTTTCATAATTTGGGAGATAAAATCGGGCATTTCATTTCATCGCAGGCTGGAAAACAAATCCTTGTGTAGCGCATGAAGAAAAATAAACTTATTTAAAGAAAAACACAAAAAAACGGCCTCGTCATTTTTCAGCCAATAGAAAAATATGTTACGCGTTGTTTGATCGTCGCCCAATAAGAAAAGACTCGCACAGAGTGCGTTCCATCAAGTGAACATGCAGGTTTTACTGCACAGACTCACGGCAAGCAGATTGTACGGCGAACGATAGTTTAAAAGCATTGTGTACTGGTGTGCGAGTCTCAGGTCATTTGTGTGTGCGGCACCACAATCACCATGCTAGCATGATACACAAAAGGAATGTACCGTATGTATTGTACTTTCCATTGTCGATATACATTTTGTACATGTACCGGTACATAACACATAAGGTATTGCAACCTGATGTATTGTGTATAATTGCGATCGTTGCAGATTTTTCCATTCCTGCATGGAGCCAAAACCCACTGGCATCCCTGTCCATAAGCCGATCTCTGGCGATGTGATATGGTTGCTCAATAGTTGGTTTGAGTGCACGTTTTGAAAGGACCATGTAAAAAAATGTGAATCTTCCAGACAGTGTGGAAACGAGAAACTACATTTAAAAAAGGTAGGGCCAGAGGAGGGGAGTTTGTAAAAAGCCCCTTATGTTCAGGGTATTTTCACAAAGCAATTGCCAGCAGTGAAGGTTTAGGCCTGTTCATCATGCAGTTCCTTTATCCACTGAGCCAAGCTAAAAATTGGTCGGACAATTTGACATTGCAATTATTGTAAGGCCGTGTGGATTGAGAAAGCTGTAAAAAGCCTTTGTCTCTGTGCACAGTATTGTTTGAACGTCTGTTGAACCTTCCACTGTAATGGGTGCATTGTTGTTTTTCTACATCGTAAGAATAATCTTTTGAAGTATTCTGCAGTATATATACGTTCATATGCTTGGATGTATAATCTATGGACATTGTGTTGGTTCTAGCAAGGTATACCGGTATATATTCATACATGTATGCCCATGACGCACAAAACTGAGTTTCCCGAAGTTATCCAAATCAGTGCCCCATAATCCAATGTCCCTTAGCTGCCTCTAACAGGGCCACCCTATAAAATGTAACCTCACAAGTTCATAGTTCCTTAATTTCCTTCAATGCTTCTAATTTCCCCCAATTCACTAGGTCCACCTTTTTGTCCCCCCCCCAGTTCTTACTCCGGTTCCTCAGTACCCCCTTCTCTTTTTCTCATTACACTTACCGTTCCCCCCAGTACCCCTACCATTTCCCTGCAGCACCCCATCCACTCACCAAGTGCCCAATTTCCCTCATTCTCCACGGTTTCCTGTGCCCCACATTTTTTTCTCCCAAGTTGCCAAGTTTCCCTATGACCAATCAACTAAGTCCTCCAGGGCACTGCTTCCATGTACATGTAGTTTCCCACACCCCCAACACCCCTAGTGCACCCTACTTCCCATCAGAGTTCTTCCCCACGCTCCCATGCAGTGCACACCTAGGCGACCTCCAGTACCCATTCATGCACCCCCAGTGCATTAAGTAGGTTTCTCCCAGTACCTCCTAGCACCCATCTCTAGTTTGGCCCAGTACCTCTCCCACCACCCCAGTGTGCCCCAGTACAAAAACCTTAATTGTTCCAGAACACCTATCTGTACCCTTAGTAGACCCTTCAGCTTTGCACAGTAGCCTACCCCTCCCAGCACCTACCGGTACCGCAAACCTCAGCCTGTCTCCATGTCCAGTACCCCTCCTAACACCCCAGTTCACCACAGAAATACATTTTTCCCCCAGTATTCCTGCCAGCACCCAGCCTCCCAGCACCCCTCCATTTTCCAGATACTCCTTCCCAATTCCAGAGCCCCCTTGCTCCAGTTCCCTTGATGCCCCACCAGGTCCCCCAGTTTCCTCCAGTACCCATAAAGGCACTTCCCTAAGGTTTTCCCCTTTCCATAAAAAGACAAATCCTGGGCTTGCTCATGTGTGCACGACACACATGCACACCGCCAAACCCCTTGTAGAGAAGAGAGCTAGAAGATTTGTATTTTGACCCCATTTTAACCCATGTTATCTACATCAAGACTACCTGTAGAAGGATGCATGTATGTCAGCATGTGAGACTACGTATATAGATCATGGGGGAAGTCTAAGGGAAATGAATGTTGGCTGTTATTAGAACGCCCCGATACATGGTATGAACCTGATCAGCAGGTTTCCTTCGTCGGAGGAAATCATCTGGGGGATCCAGGCCAAAAATATTCAACAATCTGGATTCCATTTCAGAAAAGAATGTTGTCTGCAATAATGAAGTTGTCAATGTTCTTTACCTGAGATTGACAATGAGAAGTTCAGGTATTGGTTTAATTACCCACAAATTTTCCATGTTTCCTTGTTTTTACTGCAGAAATGAAGTAAATCTGACAATAATAATCAGTGCAAAAACAAGTAGTGGCAAATGTTTTTATCATATTCAGACCAAAAGGTTTTTGTTGCATTTCTGTTCGCACTGGTTTCTGCAGAGTAATACCTTCCGCGTATACATCCATTTTTTTTTCATTTACCAAAAAGAAAAGAAAATCACAGAAATTTTCCTGTTTAAAAATGAGTTCATGCCATTACTTGGCCAATTACAGAATAAGGTCCAAAAGCGTGACAATTTCTGTCCCTGTTACCTTGGTACTTTGTAACTTGCCATTCAAGTACATGTATCCTTAAGAATGATTAAAAAGAAATTGTATTTGTTGGGTAAATTACTTAATCACTCTTGGAGGATGACTGCATTGAGGAGTGCACCGGAATTATAAAATCATAGATGTCAGATGTAACAGGGACAGGAAAAAAAGTGGACCCCAAATTTATAGAAAAAAAGTGGACCCCAAATTTACAGAATGGTCGATCCATACATACTTTCATGTTCAATGCCCTGAGTAGATAGGTTCTAGTATGTGAAACCATGAAAAGACATGCAAATTCAGTCTTTATTTTGGCAGATCTAACCCATCTGAGACTAATTGGAAGAAACGTTTATGGTCACTGTGCGGTTGCTATTCAATTACTGGTGGGAATCTTATATATTTGTGGCTTGAACTTTTGATACTTGTGAATTACATCCCATTGGTCACACCAAGAAGTGAATATAGGGTGTAAGTTGACCTCAAATACCTGTGAGATTTCACGGGAATACAGCACATCCGGGCACCACGTGTAGGATCTGCAACGTGTGTAACATCCTAATTTTTGCATATTTTGTGTCCTGACTAGGCCTATCCAGTCAAAGGCAATATAGTGTCTGTGGAAGAAAAGAAAGCACTATTTGCAACATATTTAAAAATATTTCTAATTGATGCCCATTTAAAAGAAACAAATTGGATCTCAACTTCAAGCGATCATGCAGAAAACAGTTGGGTAAATTCTAACACAAGTGTTCGTGACTATATACTAGTCGGTGTTTGGTACCGAGATGTAGACATGAAACATGAACGTGGACCGGCGAGATTTCACACCATGTTGGCACACCATGAGCTAACAGATCATGTGCACAAAGACTATTACACAATACACATGTACGTCACTTCATGATACTCCAAACAATATACTCAGGGATGACAGATGATTATGTTCATCATTTTGCCTTTTTTTTATAACATAAGTGGGACTTTCTTTTTGGGCTGCAGGATTTCTGGCTTAACAACAACTGTCGTAAAAAAAAACCCTCAAGGAGCATTTTTGCATGGAATTTTATTTAGCCCTTCAAAATCTTCTTATAAAGGAAACAATTCCAATTGCTTTGCACTGTGATGAGCAGGCTACAAAACACTTTGTTGTAATATCACGTGCTTGGATACTGTAATTTTTTTGGTCTAGAATGGCCATGTGTCAAGTCTGTAAAAAATAATATTTCTTCCAGTCTGTACAAAATAATGGTTTATTTCATTTAGCTGTGTTCCATACAAATGAACCTCATACCGGTATACACTGCGTTTCATAAATGAACCTCATAAACACCGTGCTGCATATGATTGGGCGCGTTGCGGGCACTTGTAGGGCTTGCCTGCAAAGCGCATGTACGGCTTGACGCGCATCCCGCGACTGAGAAGAAAAAAATTTCTGTAACCGCTCCGTTTCATGTCCGACAGGAAAGCCTGCAGGTAGCGGTAGAGTAATTTACAACCATTTATCATTTTGACTATTATTGACTCGATATAACAAAACAATTGTTGACTGCTGTGATGTGGGATGTCGTTTTTAACCCCCTTGGGGTGAATAACAGCCGAGGCGAAGCGGTATTCGCCACTTGGGTGTTAAAAACAGCATATCCCACATTACAGCAGTCAACAATTGTCAAATCTACAGTTCATCCATTTCAGTTTTAAAAAACAAGGCCCAAAAATGGACACGTGCAAGTACATTAAGCAATCTCAAATTCAGCACCATCTCATCATAAAAATCCCTGCTTTGTGTAAAATAGAGTTTTCGGTTAAATTTTGTGAGGGTCCCCCGAGTTTTCCCAAATTCTCTAAAATTCACTTGTGAGATTGGATCCCTTCCTTGTTGCCATATTTCATACGGGCAAAAATAAGTGGCACATACCGGTATGAGCCCTGCTTTGACAATTTTTTTCTTGAATGCTCTCCTCTATACACCTCATGGACGTGGACGTTGTGACAACAATGAGGAAACTTAATGTGTGACCCAACATAAGTTATGTTGCGTTACTCAAGATACATCATTCCAGAAAAAAAAAGGAATTAGGTCGCTGGAAATGGGTTTCCTTCCAACATTTAAATTTAGCCCTCCAGAAATGTTCTTGGTCTGGACCCGCACCTGTTGGCGACACTCCTCCAATTGGACTTAATTTAGGGAAATCCTTCCGAGTCCTTTGCTTAATCTCTTAAGTTCCGCTTTTAATATTTGCTGAGCCAACCCACATTCACCCCTACTCCTACCGGTACTCCCCCTCCCCCACCCCCTCCCCTCAACCCCCTGCCCCCAATAAACCTAGATAGTTCCTGTTGTCACTCATAATAATTACTTGTACAACATTGCTGCCTTAAATGGTCGATCGGAGGTGGTTGGTAGTCTGTGTGGTTGGTATCGGAGGGTTGTCTGAAGTCAGTAATTAGGCGGGAAATCCAGGACTTGAAATCAGATGAATGTTCGTGCCTTGAAGCTTACGTCTAAACTTGTTAACAGCTATCTGTTTGGATGACAGTATTTTAAATTTTGGCTTATTCGCTTATAAAATGCCATGATGTTAAGAAATGGCTCAAACTTTTTTACATGTAGCATCATTGAAAAGTAGAATTATGTATTCATGTGTACTACTATAATTAAACACGTTTATAAAATTAAAGGGGGATTACAGCCTGAAATCCCCGAAAATTTTATGTTTTGGATTGTGTTCTTATCCTATTTCAAACTCTTGTTGAAAGGAAACAAACCTAATGTCTTAGCCTACCATTCCCAAGAAAAGAAGAAAAAAAAAAACCCTGGTTGTTAACATCGGACCTAGTCACCTAACAGACATTTTGTGGCATACCCGTACATATAAATATCAAGTCTTGTCTATTCAATGCGGCGTACATGTTGTATGGTACGGTACATAGTATATATATACATGTACATACATTACTGATACACAAATGTTGTTTCTTACACATTTGTACTGTAGAACGCAAACCACTGTGCGGCTGGATACACAACTACCCGGTACAGCACTCAACAACTTGATTTATTTTAGTCAAAATTGTGACCCCAGAAATTTGTTCTCGCATGGCCTATGGTTCTGGCAAGAATAGCACAAAACGCCCAGTTTTTAAAGGATAGTTGTGTGGACTTCTAATATTCTACTTTTAAATGCTCTTTCTATTTAATGTCATTTCAGTTAAAATGCTTTTTGTAGCCCAATTGGGTGCATTCCAGACCGTAATGTCCCTTTAAAATTAGGATATAATTAACATGATTACGCAAAGGTCTCTTTTGATACAACTACACAAATTCTTCTTGAATGAAACTTTCAAGGCCTTTTTTTTCCATTAACCCTAACCACCCCAACCCCATCAAAATCCATGCCCCCATTTTGGTGGATTTTGGGGGCTTGGTCCAAAGGCCTGGCGTGACTAAATATTGATGGAGTATGATGGACTTGGGCCTGGCTTGAAGCAGTGCCAGGGGTATCCGATTGATTTTGCCTAGCTTCCTGTACTGTGATAAAAGCCTTGTGTATTGTGTAGCAAGTCCATGAATGTCAACCAGTGCATCAGTGGTGGATTGCATTATGTCTACAATTTTGCATTGGAAGCACATGATTGATGGATTTTGATAGACTTGGTCCAGTTCCTAGTACAAGACCCTAGGAAATTAGGGTTAAAGCCAGAAAAGGCACACTTTGATGGTCTTCCTTTTTTTTGTAGTCAGCTGTGTTTGAGAGTGTCATGTTGCCATGTGGACATGGTGCCCGGACAAAAGGTAACTCGCTTGACTAAATGCAGGAAATGCTGACCCAGCTTTTGGATGCAAAGGTTCAACTTTCCTTTTGTTATTTTCCTGCTCAAATTGGAATGAATTTCAGCTGTTTCAGTAGTGGTGCAGGTGCCAGCCCACAATAACTACTGGCAGTCCTTTTGGGGGGATTTAAATAAGGGGATGATAGTGTAATGGAGCAGTTATTTAAAACCTTTTAGTCCCTAGGCATTTTTGCTAGGATGCAACCTTAAATCCTGCGAAATCCTCCAACTGCCTATGTGTAAAAATTGCATACAGCCTCAATCCTCCAAAATTCTCCTTTATTTCTTGAGTGTGGTCCTTGGAGAAATGACCACTGCCTCATCCTGCAAATTCCTCAGGTAATCACTGTCAGTATGTTGAGGCAGAGCCATGACATCCTGGGGCAGTGCGGAGGATTTCAAGTAGAATATAGGCCTAAATTTATGCAGGGCTGAGCATAAACAACACAAGGTCCGGCCCAAGACCTTGACACAGTGCATTCTCCAAAATCAGCCACTCATTTTGCCATAGCCTCAATCCTGCAAAATCCTCCGTTTTGCAAAGAGGATATTTAAAGGATTTGGGAAGGTTAGGATTTTAACATGTGGTTTTAGGGGCCTGGCCACCAACAATGGCCCCGGCTGAAGGGGAGGGCCACTATCGGCATCCAGGCCCCTAACCAGTTTAAAACATCAAATTAATAATAACTGCTCCATCACACTGTTATCTCCTTTCAACAATACTTTTTGGTAAAAAATGCAAGTTGAAAAATTTTGAATGATTTTGTTCTGCCAGTTTACTCCATGTTCATACCATTTCTATGTTGTGCGTGGCCCGCGTGGTATACTCGACATCTCCTTTTATATGGGGATCATATTGGTGGTTCTCAAGTAGGCCTATCTGATGCCAGGCTCACGGCGCATACGGTGAGCAAGTGGCACGGAGTGCGGGGTCTTGCGACCCTTTTCCATTTAAAAACTGAGTGGTTATTAAAAACAGCGGTTTAAAACCACCAGCATGACTGGCTCTCGACCAATAGGAACGGGTTAATTGTCTCATGTACGGTATTTTACGAACTCCTGTTTTTTAATATTCACAGTGCTGTTTATCTAAACATTTCCCTTGTGCAGATCGAGCCACTTGACATGCCAGTAGAGTAGCACATTCATGTTAATCACATTTTAACATACTCAATGTACCGGCATGGGATGTCGGGTCATGTCATATGGCGGTTGCCAATGGCAACCGCCTTCCGCCGACGTGTCAGCGTGACTTGAAATCATACGATTACGAATGTTTGCCTTCTGCTATAAATGTGATTAATAAAAAAACACCAAAAAGAACCAAAGCCCAGAAAATAATCAATTTCCAAATGAAGAAATGATAATGATGTTAGCCCATCCCTGACTTGGCTTGGCCCGGGTCCATGTTCCTGCTGGTCCACTTTTCGCTAAATTTCTGCTGTTCAAGCAAACGCTGATGATCTGTATATGTACTGGTACATTTGTAAGTTGTCAAAAGTTCCAGGCAAGTTCCAAAAGTTCTGCTTTGCTAGAGGTTTAAAAAAAAAATAATAATCATTTTTACTTTTCTTGGGGAAAGGCAAGGGGTTCCAGGATAAACAGTTTGATCAATGATTTTATTTTTAATTTATTTACTTATTTACTTACTTTTTATTATTATTATTATTATTGTTATTGTTTTTTTTGGGGGGGGGGAGCTTCTGAAACTACCCTTGTCTTATAAGGTCTTAAAGCAGTTGAAAAGGAGTCCCATTGAAAAGGCAAGACTGATACCTTGCCAAAAGGGACGGAAGTGCAGACCAAAAAAAAAAAAAAACGGGGAAAACAGCATTTTTTCCTCATATTGCCTGAACTCCAACAAATCTCAGAGCCAAGAAAATGGATATTTCTGATAACTGGCCCAAGACCCAAGAATGTGGCAGCTATTTTAGGCTGGGCCGGCTACTGTGACTCAACTCCAGTGGATATTTTTGAATTTTAGGCCGTAAAACTCCCCCCGCTGTGTAGGACATTGTCAATTACCGATGCTGTGAGTAATATTTCCATAGTCAACTATAACATAGTGGTTTTTTTTTTTGTTTTAAGGTTTTAACTTTTTGAACAATCTGACCTTTTGTGGTGGAATCAGTTCAAGTTTCTTTTCATGTAACGGCTTGATCAGGGATGCGTTCCAGTAACGTAAACGTGTTTGCGTTCGTTGGTTAGGCCCTGCGAATGCGCCAACTCCAAATTGAATGATAGCATCCTCGAAATAAGTTCAAAAGTAGAATATAAACTAACACGCAATAATACCTTAAACATAAGGTAATTTACCCCACAACTGAATGTCGTGGTGCCCAATTTTGGTCCTCAAAAATCAAACCATTTGAGCTCTAGTCTTCATTTCAGTCACTCTTTTGGTTTCAACTTGCTTCAAACGCGTGTGCGCCAGGGCTGCCATGTGTGTGAGTTCGCAACCAGCCCAGGCGATGATATCACACTGTGAATTGTCACGGATGTGATGTGCATTTGATGTGCCAGTGTTTCATTGACAGTTTGGCTGTAAATTCAATGGCTGTACATGTATGTACGGTACTTGCTGGAATTACGTTGCTTCCACGTCAAATGTAAACGAATGTGGTTTTTCAATATTTCTGAAAATGAAAGATATGATTTTCTGTGAGCCTGTCCTTTGTAATACAGCTAATAAACAACATGAACCAATTCAATTTGGCGATATCTGGACGAATACCTTTAAAGTATGTACTAAAAAAAATGAATTCTGTTATTATTAACGGTGCTCAGCAGCCACGCTTTTTAACCTTTGACCCACGCGTCTGACCTCTGGGGTCACCCCTGTCTGCATATGAGATGTTACTCATGATGCGTTCGGGGTAAACTCATGTGTATAATGTGCACATGTATACGCCCGGGCCTAGGGAAAGAATGTTACTACCAAAGCATGAAAAGGAGGAGGCATGGTGCACATTGCAGGCGTGTACTCGGGTTGACCCCGCGACCCGCATGCTGATTTGCATGTCTGGGTCTCATGTTTACAATACACTGTGAACTGTTGCCCTGTGGCGTGGGTTTTTGGTGTTTTTTTGTCTTTTGGTTCAAGAGCAGTAACATTAATGTTCACTGCCGTGAATGTGAAAAGCATGGTTGGGACCATATAAGTTACATACATGTACGCGTGGGGAAGCTCAGCGCTTCACAGTTCAAAGATCTGGGGAAAGAAATTTTAAAGCTACCGGTAGTACTATTTCAAAACAGGTTTTTTTTATTAATTTGTTTTCTTTTTTTTATTCCCTGTGCATTTACATGTACCTGCTAAAAATAGTGTAGTGGGGGCGTAAGACATAAAAGACCGTGACCGATCCCTGTTTAATTTTTGCAAATGGAAAAATCTCAAAGCTCAAAAGTTTGTCTCGCCTATTAAAATAGAGACCTCTTTTTCTGGAAATTGAGATTTTTGGTTTAAAATTTCTACCAATGCTTAAGAAAAAGCCATAGTCCACCGATGACACTGTCAAGTCTTGATCTAGGTTGGAGTTGTGTTGAGAGAATTGCTTTAAGCCTGGGACAATTGATATGGTTAAAAACAAAATGTGAAGTGCATGTTAAATTTGTAGAAAATTTACCGCCATGTACATACATGTATATTTTTCAGGGGGCTATACATTTCTCACATTTGTACCATGGATTTATGTGAAAAGACTGATGGTAACAAATGGAAGTATGTCCAACTTGGAGAGTTGGTGGAATTTTGTCCCAGGCAATATACACTTGTTATATCGTGTGCTTGGATGCTGTAAATTCATTTGTCTAGAACGGCCACGTGTCTGGCCTATAAAAATGCATGTCACACACTGAGGGTGATATCGCACTGCGTTCACTGTGCGCATTGTGCATGCGTGTGGAACCTTCCAGCGCGCTAACTTTGCGCAATGAGAACTGCAACGTCAACCACTCAGTCTCATGTCTGGCAGGACATCAAAACCTTCAGTTATCGAAGGTTACATCGCAGTGATTTGATTTATTTCTCAGACAGTAAGTGATTTATTTTTTGGAGTTATTGGCACGATATAACACATGTCTGGTATTCGCCTCAGGTGCTATGCGCCCCTCAGGTGTTAAAAACGTCATATCCCACATCGCAGCAGTCAACAATTGCTAAGGCCGTAAAAAAAAGTCTCCGGTTTCTGGTATGCGCGCGCGTCGTAACCATGCGCGTCGGCAAAATGAAAAAGTTTTTTTTTCAATGAAAGATGATGTCTCAAAACCGCCAAACTCACTGGTTTGACTTGAATCCTGCTGCTGCACAATTTTAACGTGTTTTTAGATGGGGTTATGATCGAGAATAAGCTTTATGTGGCCTCTCTGGTCTCCCATAATATTTGCACTAAGTTTAGTCGGGCACCATTTGCAGTCATCAGCCGACATTTGAAGCAAAAAAAAACAGGTAAAAAAAAAAAAAAGCCGCGTCGCCGCACCACTTTTTTGGCAAGCTTCATACCAGAAACCGGAGACTTTTTTTTTTTGGCCTAAATTTAAACAGATCTGTTTTCTGTGAGCCTGTATGTGATTAAAACATTCATTGATGCCATTTATAAGATCCAAAATATAGGTTGTGCGGACGTGAGAAGGCCTTTAGTATTACAGCCGAATGAAACTTGAAAGTTTATTTCAGGTATTGAATGAGTAAAAAAGGTTTCAATCTCCGCATAATTTTTAAATTTAGATTTATTAGTTTACAGTTTTTAAATGGAATGCTGAATCTACTCAGTTACTATAAGCTGTATAAGGCTGTTTTGCCATGGAAAGTGTTTCCATGCTCAGCAACTGTGTGTACAGCAGGCAGCTCCATACAAATGACTTCTACATGCAATACAAGTGGACTTACCGTAGATCAAGATACAGAGTAATGTTGTGCATCGGGTCGGGTTGACCAGGCCAAACTGACCCGAAACATTATAGATATAAATCGAATCCGAACCGAAACCTGTCTAAACTCCCTAAAACCGACCCAACCAAACCCGACCTGACAAAAATTCAAGGAAAACCGACCCGAACCAACCCCAAACCGAACTGACCCGAATAAACCCCGAATAGCTGGATTGGACATTTGTGTCCACTTTTTGTGCCTGAATCTGCGAAGCGTGAAAATTGTCGCCTCTCAGGAACTGAATCATACTGTACGGTAGGCCTACTCACAACGTGACTTACTGGTGAGCCTACATGTTATAGACTGTGTGTGATAGACTGCAAACCATGTTTGGTCATACCGGGCACAGTTTTTCTAAAATGGCTTAACCAACCCGACCCGACCCAAAAGTCGCAAACGCAAAACCGAAACCGACCTGGCCCAACTGGATTGATGGACAAACCGACCCGACCCAACCCGAAGTCGATTTCGGGTCGGCTCAGCTCGGTTTCGGTTTTTGGGTCGGGTTTGCACAACATTAATAAAGTGTGGCATCCCATTCATATTATGAGTAATGTAGCAGCTAGTACTGCAGTGATCATTAATTAATTGATTGTCAGTACTTTGGTCACACTTTTTTGTTTGTTTGATTAATCAACAACGTTTGTGAAAATGAAACCTTTTAGAAGATGCAGGATAAATACCGGTACAGTCATACAAATTCTCAACTGAGCAGTAGAAACTCAAGCACACTGTTTTAAGAACATAATATGGTTCATGACCTAAATTTTTTACTTAGGAACATAATTTTTTGCAACTTTTTATTTTAAATGTAATGTATGAAAACTATATGACATCCCTTTCTGGTTCATATTGAAAATTGCACTTCTTTTAATATTTAAAATTTTCCATGCTTTTCCTGACAACCGTGGGCGCTGTTGTTATGTCATTTCCCGAAGACACTGTTCAGTTTAGGGGTTTTCTGTTCAAATAGTGAACCCAAAAATGTGCCCATTGAAAACATTTGTGAGAAAAGTTTGCTCATCGGCTTAACTACCGTGTACTGACACAACAACAAATCACCAAAGAAAAGAAAATTTACGACAGCAAAACATCCATAATTCAGGCAACTTTGATTCAGATGTAACATTGAGGTTTCTGCCTAAAATGACATCACACTTTTGCACATGAATATGAAAATTGGTATAAGCATTAAAAACCAAAACGGCACTAAAATGCCCTTCAAAATGACAAAATGAAAATTGGAAATGGGACACAAAGGTGCGTTGACAATGTACAAGGACTGCATTAAAAAAAATTACAAAACATGGGTACATGCAGCTGTAAAAAATTCTCAACAGAGCAGTAGAAACTCCAATCATACTCTTTTAAATAATGAAAGGTTTGCGGAAACACCATGTGCGAAAAATTTCTCAACTAAGAGAATGGTTCTGAAAAGAACCAGAGGTATAAACTCGACGTTCCGGTCAGTATGCTCTGACCGTCTTCAGGAGAGTGCATACTGACCGGAACGTCGAGTTTATACCTCTGGTTCTTTTCAGAACCACTCTCTTAGTTGAGAAATTATTCGCACATGGTGTTTCCGCAAACCTTTCATTATTTAGTATCTCCACCATGCAAAGCCTCAAATCTTACATACTCTTTTAGCTAATTTCAAAACATCCAGCATTAAGAGTCTAGAACAACAGTCCTTGATCCTTGGTGTTTTGGAGGTTCAGGGTGGTTGGGATTTCTGTAAAAAAATGAACTTAAAATTGTTCAAACCCCACATGACAAAATTTGTCATGGCTGTGAGGACATTGTGCCCAAGATATTTGTTTTAACCCAGCTCTTCAGTCAAGCAAAGAGTGCCCAATATCCCTCTGTCAGCAGAAACATGTACCTGGTGGAGCCCAGTTCAGCCCCCGTTGTAAATGTTGGGTCAAGAAAATAAATCAGCACCTTCTCCATGTGGTTTGCTCGCCTCTAGCTCTGGGTGTCTGGCAAAAGGTCCAAGTGTGCACAGTTGAAAGTTGCTATGTATACAAAAGTTCAAGTTTGTCAGGTTCACCTGTGGGCAATTGCTTTCCATTAGCCCCTCCTATTCAAGCAAGATTTAACAGTGTATTTGCTGGATTTTTTTTTTTTTTTTTGAGTTCATATGTAGAAAATTGATCTTAGCAGATTTCTTGATTTGAATTTTTCTCAAGAGGTGAAGAAAAAAAGTAGGACATTAACAGGATTTTGCATCATTCCTTCACACGATTGCATTATTATAATTTTTTTTTAAAGGTAACTTTTTACAAATAATGTAAGAGCCATCAAAGATACATTGTACTTTAACAGAGCCAGTAAGGACAGGGGTTCACTCCGACACACAATAAGTATGACGGCATACCAGCTTATCAGATAAAGGAGAGATTTTAATGTGCACACCAAAGGCATGACGCACCCTGAGTAGACGGACACTGGAAATGGGGACGGGGCGCGAATCGCCGTGGACTCATGAGGGCGCAATCACCACCACTGGCGCTGAGCAATATGCGGTAGGACTGTAGGAATTTGGACACAAATATTGGGGGCCAATTTTTCAAAGGTACATGTATAAACCATTGTTTTATTTTGGGAATTTTTCTTGGCTTTTTGAAAGCTCAAAAACATGATGGCCAACACTTTTGATTTGTTTAATTCTAAGGAAAACATTCACTGTTGAAACATAAAGGAAGGTAAAAATAAACTACATACTATGTACATGTAAGAAACAAAGCATGGGCAACCTTTTCCTTCTCGCTTTGCCTATTTTTCCTTGAGCAATTTTAGCTTGAAAGTGTCTGAACTTTGCTCTGTCTGATCAGAATGGCAGCCTTTTTGTAAAGGCAGTCGGCTTTAGGAAGGTTTCCCTCAGGTGATGAAACTGGGAGTTGCGGTTGACCGCTTTACGTTCAAGGTCACCGGGGTTAAACCACACCAATTGAAGAGGGATGTCCCTTCAATTGAGGGAGAATACACCCCACTTATGCCATGCCTACCAGCGAGAAACCATCAGCCACAGACTACGGACTGTCCTAGTGCATGACTGTTGCCCTACAGAGCAGATCATTCAAAAGCATCTGGAAAGGGTATCCCCCTAGTCTAGCATGGTCCTATGAGTGAACTGCAGTGGCGCATTAGTGGCCTGCATGTTTTTTTACACATTGACGCCAAAATGATATTAAGGGCATTCCGATGTTAATGTTTTTCTTATTAGTAATTTTCTTATTAGGGAAACTGACCATGTCATAAAAGCATAAAGTAAATTGAGCTATATCCTGCCAATCATAATTTCATATTTTGTCTGGGATTTTTTTTGTTATTATTTACAAATTTGTAAAAGGGAAAATGCAAATTGTGGCCAAGGAAAGAGAACATGCAATAATTAAGATTCATGCACCAAATAAACTCATTTTGACAATGCATAATTCTCTTCATTTAGTTCATTTTAAGTTGCTGATGCTATAGAGGGGGGGGGGGAGAATTACTTAAAAAATGCTTTCACAAAAATAATGTTCAGAATTAATTTAGAGTTATCACATATATGCAGAGTGTTAAATCCCTCGACTAACATATAATTAAAATACACTTCACAAAAATTGCATATTGTAATACAGCCATTCCATGTAAGGGTCATCACCAAACTCAAAAATTGAAGTGAAAGGAATAAATGTTTGTCAGTTATATTTGATAAGAGGAATATTGAAACCATCTAAATCTCAAAAGATTTTTAAAAATAAATCATTTGATTTAAAGTTTCAGCCTCCTGAACATGGATGAATTTTGTGGGCAAAACGGAGGGTCAGGGGTATAAATCACAAACTGAGGAAGTAATTGAAGCTCATTCATAAGATTGTGCTTTATCTGCATACATTTGGTAGCTATTCCAGTCTATTTGATAAAACATTGAAACATTTTCCAAATGTCTTCAGTATTTTCCCACTATTTCATCGTGAAAACACCCTCAAAAATATGTCACGCGAGTCACAAAATAGGGCTTTTTTTCAGATTACTTAATAACTAGAGAGGGATTCAGCTAGTGTTTGATATTTGTAAATGAAATAGTGGTGGTCTATCAATAAAAGTATGAATATTCTTATTTGCTCTACATTCCTTGTAGAAAAAACTATCTCAAGAATGTCACGCGAGTCACACAAGATGTATGTCACGCGAGTCACCAGGGGCGGATCCAGGAATTTTTGCAGGGGGGGGTTTATCAGCCAAAAAATCTGAAAATGTACGCACGTTTTTTCTCCGGACACTTGGCCTCCATAAAATCAAACACTGGGGGTGGGGGGGTGGGGGTGGGGGGGGGCTAGTACCAATATCAATCGGGGGTGCTGTTCAAATTCGACGATTTTTAACACATTACAGAATGGTGTACCGTATTTTGAACAGGCGGACAATAGACCAGTATAATTTTTTTGGGGGTGTCACAGCAGGGGGGGGGGGGTTCAACTAATTTTTTTAGGAATTTTTATGAGAATTTTTTTTTTACAGAGCTGGGGAGGGGGGGGGGGGGGTTTTACCCCAAATCCCCCCTCAGGATCCGCGCCTGGTCACAAGCGAAGCCAGGAATGTTTCATTTACATGTAATACAAAGAAACAATGCCATATTAAATTATAGAATTGGAATTAAGTCTTTAATTTAAGCATTAGGGCCTAGTTATGTAACAAGAAATTGAATCAGTTTTTTACAAATGTATACAGTCCAGTCTCCTTAATACAAACTCGTTCAGACCTAGCCAAATAGTTTGTTATATCAGAATTTTGTATTAAGAGGAACATCAGTCCCATTCATTGTGCACATAATTTAATGCACAGTCGGGACTAAGGCTTTATGTTTGTTATAACCAGAATTTTGTATTAACAGAGTTTGTACCAACGAGATTCGACTGTACTGTATACATTCCTATACAACTGCATCATTAATTGCAGCTCTTACCTTTTAAGGAAACTGTGACTCTACATGACCAAGAATTACAACTGTTTTCCTGAAATAATCACCCGTGGATTGATGACATCACTTCATAACTTAAATTCCGAAACATTTTTTTGTCTCCATGTCATTGTTAAGGATATTGTGTTTAAACCAGATTTCCACCCCAACATTTGCCAAAGTAAAGGGATAAATAGCAGTTTTCACACTCTTTCATAAAGTATTCACAGGTAAATCATTTTTATTAATATAATATTATGATTTGATTTGTTATACTAAAATTACAGTTATAATGTGAAAGTGAAAAGCTACTGTGTCACGCGAGTCACGCATTTGTGTCATGCGAGTCACATTTTCTTCAGGCTATTTCTTACAACGAGGGATATTTGGCACAATACAACTTATGCATGTATTGGGTGAGGGTATTAAGTTCTAAGTTCAGTAAGAATAATTTTTAGAACACTGGTAGATCCATAGGAAAAGCTATTTGAATCAAGGGATGTCAAAAATCCCTTTTTCTATCCTGTCACGCGAGTCACGTCAAAGAAACTGTGATACATGAAAAAATAGCGATGTTAAAGTAATCATATAAAAACTAAACCATAGATTCACAATGCCCTGACTCAAACACATGCTAATTTGAGTTGAATAAATGCCAGGTTAACAACAGTAATGCATTAAAACTTCACATTTTGTTCAAATGTCACGCGAGTCACCATGGAATGGCTGAATACTATCTGTGTTCCAGTCACCATTTTTGTACCAATTATATTCACAAGAGGAATATTCCATACGGAACATGTATTTGAGTTATTATAAGTGAACATGGTTCAATGGAATGCACAATGCTTTTTTCTGCATGACGCACTGTTTCCGGGGGCCTCATTGCGACGCCAGGCTGGCGCAGAGTCTAATGCCTCGTAATCTAGACTTCCATACTTCTGGAAGATCTGATCCGAGTATGCACCGCAAATCGCTGGGACAATTGACGTTTACTGACATTGTCTGTCAGGTCTCATACACAGGTCATCATTAATTACTGGTTCCATTTGCAGGGAAATGTATACATATTAGTGACCTGTATCTTTGAAATTTAAGAATGCCACAAATCTAGGCCAAGATTAGACAAAAGTTCCGCAGGTCTGGCTAAAACATCAGTGCGTTTATGTGCAAATATGCATTTTTTTATGCAGCGTCCAAAAGAACATCACCTCCTTTATTGCATTTTCCTACAAGTTTTTTTCAAATTTTTGTTTGAAAGGAAACAGACCTTTTGCTTAAAAATTACCGAACAGTCCTAATACATTTTACTAGCAAAATAATGTTCCTTGTACTCAATTTGGTGTTGTTTTTTTAACCCATTACGTAGCACTTGTACTATATTGAATTAGATTGTGTTTATTTACTGAAGATTGAATAAAACCATAGAGTGCCTGAGTCATTTTGGGCACTGCAGTGACTAAAGGGTTAAGGTATAAAACGGCAAAATAAAAGGTTTTTTTTGCCAATTTCAGGAACGACAATTGAAAAAATCCAAAGCGGGTTATTAAAAACTAACCTGTTCGAAATTTCAGCTCTGTAGATACCGATATATACTAGAATTTGAGAAAAGTGTAAAAATGCATGAACATTTTCTCAACGCAAAGCACAGGTATCTATTGACAGCGCGATGGTTTAGTCCTTGCCATCATGAGGAAATGGTTGTACATTTTTCTTCATTTTTAAGGTAAGATGACAGCATACTAGGCGTAGGATATAGACCTTTATCATGCTGCCACCATTTCAGTCATGTTCCCTGTATCCAGTATTAAACAGTACTGAATGATAATGTTTTTTGTGTAAAAAAGGAACCAGACTATTTTCCCTTCAAGCCTCGCTTTGGTTACGTTGATTTGAATTGGAACAAATGAAGATGGCCCCAACATGATAATGGTCTATTTCATGATATTTTGACAGTTTCATTTTTTTGAAAGTTTGTAAATGGTGTCCCTTACCTTTCGGGCAAGTTAGAATGAGGTTTGGTCGTGAATAGAATTTTCAAGACTTCACTTCATAAATTGTACTAGGCCTACATAAACTCTTACAAATTGTAAACGTAGAGTCTGTCTCTGGTTTCAGTAGCAACTAGCATGAAACAACTGAGAATATATAGTGTACTCTCCCTGGACAGGATGATAGTTACTCCCAAGCAAATGCTGGTACCCATTCATGCTCCTGGGTGGAGAGAGGCAAGTGGAGATGCGGTGGCTTGCCCAAGGACATAACACCAGCTGATGGATTTGAACCCCTGACCCTCTGATCATGAGTCACAAACCCTAACCACAAGGCCACACTCCCCAACAACTTCATAAATTGATAATGAATTTATTGGTAGTCTTCTCAACTAGTGTACTCAAAATCTGGGCAGAAATGCGATGTACAGGCCTTGCCGAACAAAGTCGCTGGTTTAAGCCAAGTGCAACATTGCCACCAAGTGATGACCACACTTGGCTGCACTCCTCTCGACACAGACACATAGAATTTGTTGACAATTCAGATCCAACTTGGTTAAATTTGCTATCCGTGCACAATCCAGTGTGTGCATTCATGCCCTTCTCATACTGGCTGAAAAGAAGGCGACACGGTGCCATCTATAGACTATTGTTGTTGTTGGTTTGATCAGAGGGATCATTTTTCAAGCAGAGAAACTCGATTTGATGCCTAGCACATTCTTCTTCTTCCTTGCAAGTGCTGCCTTCATATGGTTGAAGATAAACGCACTGCCAGAAACACCGGGGCAAACCTGGCCTTCTCTTAACGATAAGTATTACTGGGCGTGCATTACGTCCCATCCAATGCAATAATGGTTAAGTTTCTTGCTTAAGCTTAAGGACACAAGTGTAGAGACCGGGACTCGAACCCACACTCTGCTGATAAGAAACAACAGAGCTTGAGTCCGGTGCGCTTAACCGCTCAGCCATGACACTACACATTATCTGAGTGACTCTTTCAGTGCCAAACTCGTACATGTACGAGGTATATTTGTTAGTACAAAAGCGCCAACCTCGTACATGTATGAGGTAATGTTCGTAAATGTTCGTACTTAAAATTGCCAAACCTCGTACATGTACGAGGTAGAGTAAATATGTTATCAAAAGGGGGCGCTCTCGCTCTTTCTAATGGTACCATTTTCATGCATGTACGACCTGTTTTTTTTTTTCATTCAAGTTCTTGCGAGAGGGCACAGCACTAAATCTCGTATTTTCTGCAAAAAGTGCAGAATTCCCCTGTGTTCAGGCCAGTGTTTCAGGGTGTATCACTATGTTTGGGACTACTTTTGACTTTCCAATATATCAAAGATATACCAGAGAGCAACAACAACAAATTTAGTGAGTAAAAGTTATTTACTTTTTTTTTTTACAGAATTTCGAACAATTAACAAAAACGCTAGAAGTTGGGCATTTTAGGGTTAAACTTTTCAAATTTTGCGGGCACTGAAAGAGTTTAGACTGGTCTGACCAGTTTTACCAGGCCAGTTGTGAATGCATGAAACCACAATGGACCCATCCAGGTCTTGGTCCTGCTGGAAATACTCTAATACCGATTACATAACATCCTTGCCTTAGGCATGTTTACCCAAACACCCTCCATGTTTGTACAGTAAATAGGGTAATTGGTGTCTGTGGACATACTGTGTCCTCATGTGACCTGTGCTGACCTGATCAGGTTAAACATGCAGTGAGCTATAGGCCTTTTCACTAGCGGCTTACCTATACCCATGTTGAAATCATCAACGGTCCACTGTGTGCAGAACCGGGTTCCACAAAACATGGGTAGGCAAGGCATACCATCTACACTTAAACCGGGTGTACATACATGTAGGTCAGCTCAGCAGTAGATTTTGGATTTTCTACCCAGGTAGAGCCTTGCAACCTCCATGTCGCAACCCAGGGCCCAATTTCATAGCGCTGCTTAACAGCCGGTTTCGTGCTTACCGAGCCTACATCTATTTCATAGAGACTGTAAGCATTAAGCACAGCAAAAGCACCCTTAACCCCAGAGGAAAATGTTGCTTTAATCAGTGACTTAACAATAGAAATCTCCATTAGCACGTACATGAAATAGTGCTTTAAAAGCAGCTGCATGAATTTCTGCTATAGTAAACTTTTCCGCTAACTGTTAATGCAGCGCCGCTATGAAATTGGGACCTGGTCCCAACCAGGGTTGGATGTTACCTGTGTACACCTACGGCCGGCACCATACCCGGGCCGCGTAGTAGCCGTGCTTGATTCTTGCTGGGTTCCTGAGATATATATGTCTGTGTTGGACACGGGTCCAACACAGAGTTTCCGGCCAGTGTGAATTAAAGGCCCTAAATATGTTGGGTTGCGGTATACACTTCAGTCTGTAATTTACAGCACATGGATGCACAAAGGTGCAAAATGTGCACTAATTTATGTCATATAATAAATTCATCAGATTCTGCTATTATTTCACAAACCTCATTTCTTGTTCAAAAAACAAAATTGTATGTGAAGGTGGTTTGAACCCAAGAGAGGCTGGAGGAAGGGCTGGGAAGGGGGACAGGATGTGGTTTTTAGGTGAGATGCCTACCACATTCAAGTAAGTGTACCTTAAGTACATGGGATGCAGTCTGAGTCAATTAAGCTTGTTAGCCACAGACAGTGGCAGATCTAGGGGGTGCCAAGGGGCGCCTGCACCTCCCCCCCTGACAAATATTGTCTCAAAATAAGGCCATTTCTCACTTGTGAGAGCCCTTCTGCATCCTCCCCCCAATGGCCTCACTCTCCCCCTCCCAGCACTAACCTCTCTAGTTCCGCCGTTGACGGAGTGCGTTTTTTTTTTTTTACAATCTTACTTACACGTAAGCCCAGGTTGGATCATATCGATAGGACTTCATAATTCAGAAAATTAAGCCTTGAATTTAGACATTGCAAGCCTCAAAAGGTTATGCTCAAACTGCGATTTCACTAATTCTTTGAAAATGGCAGAAAAAAAATGATGCTGTGAACACTTCACGTTCCTCTCAAAACATTATTGAGAGTGTGTAAATTAGACCCCAAAAAGTTGAAACATGGAGGCACGTGATGCATTCAGCATTCTTGTAGTTTCCCTGAAGTGTAAACCGCTTTCCCAGCCAGAGACAACTGAAGACGTACACATCAGGAGATTCCATGGCCAGTTGCCTCAACATGTGAAGGATGTCATGTTGCGTTTCGTCTGGTCTTGTTAGCCGCGGCCCCCCCTCCCAAAAGTAAATTTGCACATTGGTCCGACAGGGGCAAATCGCATGATGTCAACATGAGTTATCGAACGCAGCTCGGCCCAATTAGTTAAAAAGATTAATGTGTACCCAGCCCCGAGTTAATAAAATAATGGGACGGTGGAATTATCTCATTTGGGCAAATTGCCTTATAGGAACGCTTATTATCTATTTTTGGGTGTTTTTGGAGAGGGGGGATATTTGCCGTCTGCGTTTCTTGTACTGCATACGAAATGAGTAAACCTGTACGGGGGATCGGTCTGTGTATTGTAACTGACAAGGGATGGTGGAAAATGGGTCAGGGAAGGAGGAAAATCAACATTAGTCTGAGAGTGATTCATCCAAATTGTCAAATTCATTTTGTCCTCGAAAATTCTCGCCGTGAGCATACAAAACTTAGAAATAAATGTCTCAACTGGAGCAGTCATTATATACATATCTAGGTTTGTGGAATCTTTTTGCGAAGGGTCAAATTTGGTTTAAAATCATAAAATTTCAAGACTTATCAAAAGTGTGTTCTTAGTATTTTGTCCAAAACTACAAGGTTTCATTCGATATTTCAATGGATCCTTTTTTTTGTTTGGGCAAAGTTTACTGAGCTCTTTGTGTTCAAATCCAGATAGGCCTAGAAGATGAAAGCTGCTGTTAACTTCCTCGGGTGGGACTTGAACTCACAACCCTTTGCCTAATGGTAGTGCAGACATCTTAACCTTTAAAGTACAGATGATGTTGCAAGAGTTAGCTGTACAGTCAACTCTAATCAACAATAGAAAATCAGTTGTCCAATCACTCCAAGAATTGAGATCCTTTTGATAGAACCTTGCCTCCAAGACCATACTTTCTGGGACTTACCATCTTAATTCACCCTTCACACTTTGGCTTATTTATTTTTGAAGGGTTTTAAGTGTTTGAGGGAATAAATTAGTGCAGTTTGGTTTAAACACTGTCAGACTGGTTCTGTAGTTATGCTGTCATCCAGACTCCAAGCTTTATCTTTTTGGTCACAAGACCAAACTTTTTTTAAATTTCCGAAAACAAGTCAAAACAAATAAATTTCCGAATTTTTTGTTCAACAATTTTATCATTTTTTTGATTAATTTTTAGTCTAGTTATGCTTTGATATGGCCTGATATATATATAGTACTAAACGTAATATAATATGGAAATTGGTGCATGTCGCAGCGAGGCGCGTGCTGTGGTGGTGGGTGCAGCTAGCCGGTGTAGGTGAAATATGAACTATAGAATACTGATACTTGACTGGTAGTGTGGCATGGGACATGAGAGATGGGTTAGGATAACCCACACCAGTAAAATGGTACTGGCAAAAAGGTCATACTATTTCATGTGACACTGACACTGGAAAGTGAGACCGGCCACTGTCTTTATCAACCATTTAAAACTACACACGACACGACTCGACTCTCCAATATGGGTAAACTGTCTTATATATTATTTATGATTTTAAATGAATGAATAATAAGCTTTCTTTTTTTCTTTTCAAAATTCACCCCCTCCCCCCCTTAGCTATGCACCTGCAGCAGAGCTCAGATGTTATTACAGCTTGCAATATAAATTTTGTTCCGATTCAAAGAATATTTCTTTAGTTTACGGACTATTTATACAGTTCCAGTAAAGATACATCTCAGTTAAGAACTGCTAAATGAGGAATAGTTGATTCCTAAAATGCAGTAAGGTCGTATTTCATTACATATTGCCCTTTTTTTAATCAAAAACAAAAGTTTCATAAAATCATCCATATGATGTCATATGACTTCAAAATTATTTGTTCGTATTGCCAGTGGGGTGAAAACGGACACAGCTAGAAGCTTGATCTGAAGGCATGTAAAGGTATCTTAGGCTGTGGAGCACAGTCAGAAAGTGTTCATTTTTGCGGAGGGAGAAAACCGGCAAACCCAGAGAAAAGTCATCATGACACAGGAGAGATTCAACCAATAACTCTACTCACATATATGACCCGAGTCAAGAATTGAACCCGGGCCACAGTGACGAGAGGCAAGCGCTTTACGCACTGCACGATCTAGGGAAGAAACTTGCTGTTTCAATATTTTGTTGGGAATTTGTTGGCAAGGGTCCGTGATGCAACTCTAGCCAAAAGGATAGCTTGAAATAGCACAATCTTCACTGAGCACTGTGTGTCACGCTACTGTGCAGCCAATTCGTGCTTGCCATCCAGAGTGTTGCGTGATTGGTCCCCTGAGCAAACACAGCCTCTGATGGAAGGACAAACAAACAGACAAGGTGCATACCTGCACAAGATTGACAAGTGGTCTTTTCTTAGACGCAAGCAGGAATTCATTGACCCTCTTTCTAGGGGTTTGGGGTACAAAGGTTGGTACATTTAGTATGCTTTGGACTTGATCTAGATCCTGCTCCAGTTGCACTTTTTACACTGAGTTGTCATTATGTGAGACTGCAGGTGCATCGTTGGTGGTCGTTGCAGAATTTCATTGATATTCTTGAGCAGCCATAGTAAAAATTGCTTAGCATATCAAAGGCAGACCCAAGGGGATGGCTGGTGTGGTAACCCCCCTCCTCCCCCCAACTAACCAAGGTCGAGTATTGTCAAAGTGGAAACCAATCTCAAATTTCCTTAATTAAACGGATTGAAGGCATCACTCAGTAATTTGCAAATATTGATTCATTGCTTCAAATCTGTCCTTTGGTCTTTTTATGCATTGCCTGCAATGCTCATCCAACCCCCCCCCCCAAAAAAAACCCCAAAAAGAGCAATAATAAAACTTTTCACTTCAGAACCCCCACCCCCCAAAAAAATAATAATATAAAATTGGGGCTTCAACATCCCACTGATCCCTGCCAACCCCCTTTGGAAATTCCTGGATCCGCCATTGCATACAATGTACAAACATCTAATCAACATGAACCAGTCATAGGAAGTACCATTGCATGATACATGTATATTTGTAGGAAGCCTGATTTTCCTGAGGAAAATGTTTTCCTGTGTTTTGAAAAAAAAATTGTGCTCAGAGACTTGAAATTGAAAAATGGTCCTTGGTGAGTGGTGCACAACACACACTGAATACTGATCCTGCATTGATTCCATAAATTTTACTGCAGAAAATGTCACGCTTGTTTACAAAATAGCATGTTGCGGTAATGTAACTCGGACTTTGAACTTGCAATCTCGAAAAGATCACAGTTTCAAATCCCTCTCTTGTCAAGATTCTGTGTTCACTTACAAAAAATGGATAAATTTATGTATACTGTGTCTCAACCTCTTGGCGAGTGCAATTGTCTGTATTAAGACTTTATTTCCAAATCGCGATACATCCATTTAAAAAAACTGACAAAGATAAAACATACACAGTTTAACATGCAGCAGTTTCTGAACTAAATTAATGTGTACATTTTTCTCTTTATGTTTATTTACCAGTACATAAATAAACCAGCCATCGAAACTGACCTTGGGTAAACAGGAGAGGTTGTGATTCTAAAGGGTAACAAACGGCGTTTATCGCGTTTTTGAAAAACTGTGCTTCATAATGTACATGTAGGTTTTCAACCACTTGAGAACATGCAGACAATAGAAATAGCTATAGCTCTTGAAACCTGTTTCGAGCATGCCCTTATGTTCAGGTGAGGTGAACATACTTTGTTTATTTTGCTAAGGGAATAAATATGTGTTTGGCTTGTTTTAAACAGATATGTTTAAAACTGGCTAGCGGCCTGTTTGGCTCAGGCCATTGTCCGTGACCAAGCCTCTCGCTGTTTTTAAACATGCTTGTTTAAAACCGGCCAAACACACATTTATTCCCATTCACAAATACATTTTCGGTCAAAAAGTCAAACTAAGTCAGAAATTGTCAAAATTGCATCCATTTTGTTCAACAATTTCACCTCATGTTTTGTGAAACACCCCTCTGGCTATGGTATGTGCCTCGCTCACATACAGGTAGTGCTAAAAATCTCCTTTTCGCGCATGCGCGGCACGTTCTGCTCAATGTGTTGCAGAATGCAGCCGGTTCTTATCAGCGGTCTAAAACCACCCACATGACGGGGCTCTTGACCAATGAGAATGGCTAAACTGTGTCGGGTATTTATAAATACATTTGTAAAAATGAGACCTACAGTATATGAATTTATAAGCTGAGGTGAACGTATTTTGCTTGAATTAAACCTTTTTCTAATGCATTCAAAGTTATGAATTCATTCCTGTTTTGCACTTAACATGCTACCCTTTTGGGGTTGCACTAATTCAACAGCCTATTGGAAGATGTTTCTTCCAATTATTTCTGATTTGTTGACTTGAACTTCAGTGGTGTATGGGGTAAGGATGGTTTCCCTGATGAGCAGGCTCTGTGTGGCTGTGTTGAAAAATCACTTGTACTCCCATTTTGTTTACAAAATAATTGCTTCTTTGCACACACACAGAAATTGACTTCCCGAAAGGCAGAAACCTTAAAGTTAGGTTTTGAAATGTTGATTTGAGTGATTTTCACTAAAAGGCTTTTGAAATCTTGTGAAAATGCTAAGATCTGAGCAACTGCGGCACATACATGTGTACCCTGCACCAAATTTTACGTGTACATGAATTTCATGCTCATGTTACAATGAGTTGATCAACCCGTAATGGTGTTGATAAACTGACTTATTTTCACAGTTTGGGTCAAAGTTGGTTCAATTAAGTCAGTCATTGCCCCAACATTATCATTTCAGTTGCAGTGTGCCTACTGCACACTAGTTTTTACGGGTATTCTTTTTGCTGTTGTTCATTGATTGTCTCATCATCACGTGATGTTTACGGAATTCATGCATTTCATTGGCAGTTTGTCATATGCCGTCATAGTCTGGTCACAAGAGGGCAGCAGTATCCATTTGTACGATGATCTGCATTCAGGTGCTCTGGATATACCGGTACATGTGATATTGGGTTTGAGGTTAGGGTACAACGTACCGGTATGTAGCATCCTACCGCAGTAGAAGTAAAGCCAAAACTTAAAATTGCATTTAACTGAGGGTTGATCTGGTACAAAACTGAAGGTGGTATTGTTGGCCTTATATTTCATATCTAGTGACCAATGTACAAACCGGTATATATCCCGAGAGTCTGACCCTGTTCAAAAAATATTGCAAATTCAGGAGGCACTTTTTAGAGACAGTTCCGTACAATTCTTTTTTTGAAATAAAACCTGAACTTAATGATTCAGATTTAATGAAATATCATAAAATATTTATGTTAGTCCATATTTTCAAGCATTTTTAAAAAGTCTTCTCGACTCACTGGCTGAGATAACTTATTCAATTTTTTTTTTAACTTTTATTTCAACTAGGGGTGGTTTAAATTTCAGGATGATTTTCTAAAGGGAGATTAAGTTTGGAAGTCTTTGAAGTCTTGCAGAAGGAGATACACGTGTGTACCCGGGCAAAACTTACTCCTTGCCATTTGTGGGCCTGAACGGAAAAGTGTCAGGCCACGTTCGAATTACTTGGTACGGCTGGAAAGAACACACAGGTAGTTAGGAAGTGGCTGCAGCGCTTCCATAGACTCGTGTGTAATTTCGAGCCGTAGCCATGTAATTCGGACATGGACTCACATGCAGTATTCATCCATGGCTGTCATAAGTAGGCCAATCAGCGCCACCTACAGCTCCAGTACTGAGTACATACCGGTACCTCTATGTCCAATCAATTCATGTATTGCATTCGTAGATATTCACATACACACTACAAAGAACCCTCATCACAAGTACTTTACACTGGCTGAGTGGGATTTTACTCCAACCACAGTACATAATGGGGGAGTGTGGCCTAGCGGTTAGGGTTCGTGACTCATGATCAGAGGATGAGGGGTTCGAATCCAGCTGCTGGCCATTTGTTGTGACCTTGGGCAAGCCTCTTCACCCACACTAGCGTCTCCCACCCAGGAGTATAAATGGGTACCGGCATTAACTGGGGAGTAACCTGTGATGGACTGGCATGCCTTCAAGATGGAACAGAAATATTCTCAGTCGTCTCATGCCACTGAAACCGGAGATAAACACCGGCCTGTACACTCCAAATATAGACTTGAAGAAGTCTGGCACAAAATAAATTTGAAATGATACTCAATGACTACTGTATTTTGCATCAGATCCCCTACTAAACAAACACATATTTTCTTGACAAATGGTGTCAATTAGATGACCAATGGCGGAGCCGCACAGCCAAAATCTGTCGTCGCGGCAGAACGCACCAAATGACAAATGGCCAACCCCGGATGATTAGCCCATAGATACGTCCTCGGCAAACACGACCGCGCCAAAAAATCATCGGGGCAGGCCGAGAAAAATGGCCCCCTCTCGCCATCCCGGCAGTAATGAAACTTTTGAAAATGAAAGGACGGAATAAATAATTTGACATTGAGGCATCGGCACCTGATCCGAATGAATGCGGTCTGGGCTAGTGAGATGTTATCGTACGTGTACGCGGGGCCCAGACACTGGCAGGCCACCGTCGTTGTATGAATTATTTGGGTGATTATTGGTTGAATAATTAATTTCAATAATGGAGAAGGGATGGAGGAAATGATGAATAAATTATACGCCTTGAGATGGTCGTAAATCACACACTGTATTGAACGTAATGGCTTGTGGCATTTTTTTTCTTGAATATGAAATCTGATGATTTTCCCCTGATACCATTATATGAGACACAAATCTTGCAAAATACATAACGGATTTCGGCTTTCAGGGAATTTTTGTTTTTAAATAGTTCTTTTCTCATAGTTTTTCTTCATTTTTTTTGTTGAAAATGCTAACTTCCACAAGTAGTACAAGTGCCTAACAGGAGATGACCTTTACATACTTATGTACAATCAGTAAAAAAGATGATTTTCAAATCTTTCAAATCCAGAGCCCAGACATCTCTGCTACGTATGTAACTTTGGCAAAAATATTATGCACTAACTCCTCTCTCTATCTCCAAACACTGGTTGGCAAATTTCACAGGTTTGCAAGGGGAAAAAATAGCTTTTGTGCATGTATAAATCCTGATCTTCTGAGCTAAAGCTGTAAGCATAGAATGATAATCAAAAGCATTAATTTGATGGTAAGCAGAGCCATGATATATTGAGCCGGTGTACATGTATGTAAGACCCAAGCAAGTGTGTATTTGCCTGCAATCGGGGACCCCCTATTGTCCTTCTTTTGTTTGTTTCCCCTAACTTTTTAGGAAGACCTCCCATATGTTTTGTACACGATCCTAAATTGGGGACCTTCGGGAATTGGGGACCCTATTGTCCTCTATTGTTCAACGTCCCCTATTGAATGCAGAAACAGACTCGAATGTACATCCCTCCACTTCTGCTTCCGGTGACCCCAGTTCAAATCCCAACTGAATTTGTTTTGTTTTTTACTACGGAATGTGTAGTCACTGTTATAACAGCGCCATAGATGGACCACTACTTCGCAGTTTGACTGCCTTTTGTTCTCAGTCCCGGGACCCGGCCTTCATACACTCCCCCAAACCCTTCTCTTTCTCCAAACAACGGTTCTAAGGATAATTTTTCCCGGCGCCATATTGCAGCACCAGTTGTTCTATACTACCCCACACCTCCCATGGGCCATTAAGCAACATCTGTATGCAGAGCTCATTGGAAGCGGCCCTCCACCCCTCTGTCTTCACTCCCCCCCCCACCCCCCATCCCTCCCCCTCTTACTCTATCTCTATTTCTCTCGCCCCCCCTTCTATCTTTACCGGCCATTTGTTCTGCATCCCTGATTCTGTGATGATTCCTGGGCTGGCCTAGGTAGGCCCATGGGACCCTGGCCCGCCTCATCTGTATGCAGATAGCAGGCTATCTACTCGGCTCTTCAACCCCCCCCCCCCCCCCTCTTTTTCAAACCCCTTATTTAGTGGATTTCTAAAACTGTCTTTCTTGTCCCAGAGCTAGCATCTACTTTACAATAAACTCGGTTTATTCATATTGTACATGTATTTCACCAAGAAAAGTCATCCAAATTTTGTTTTTTTCTTTTTCAAAGTTGACAAGACGGAAATTTTAAGCAGAATTTGCACCATCACACTCGGGACTTAGGGGCCGCAATGTTTTAAAATTTCGATCTTTTTTCAAAATTGTTTTGACCCACTCACCCACCCACCCCAAATTTCGATTTTTAAATTTTAAATGACTCTTCATATCCTATACACTGAAGAACAAAGTAATGCCTCAAACAAAGCAGATATTTTAGGTCAATGCTCTCCCAGCTCAGGAGTTTTCAATGGTTTTTCCAGGCTTCCAGCATGCAACTTTGTAGTTGAAACAGAAGAGGAATTTGCCAAGCACACAAAACTTTGTACAATTTCTTTTCCAGTTTCTGATACTATTGAACAAACATGACAGACATGACAGACGATCTTGAAGAGCCCACTAGGTATTTTTGTGATTTTTCGCTGTCTTCCTGTATTTTTTTCTGTTACTTTAATTAAAAACTGAATTTTGATTTTCAGTTATTTCCGTTGATCCACCCACCCACAATTCCGAAAATAAATCAAAATTTTTAAACATTGGTTATTCTGAATGGCCCCTTAGATGGTGGACTTATAGACGGTGGAAACTACAAGCAAAAAGAAGGGGGATCAAATTTTTGCTGGCTAAAATCACAGGCACTCTCCAGGAGGTTTAGATAGAGGTGGGGACGGCATAGGGTGGTATTTTTGGGGGGAGAAACACCCTTAAGGGAAGTGCCTCTCTACCATCTGACTATGACTAGCTGTAACATGTAGGGCCGGGGAAACTGCAACCTGCAAATAATAAGGCGATGGTGTACAGCAATCTTGACTCATACAGGAAACCTCTGGCTTATTAAGAGAGGGGCGGGCTCACCCAAATCAGAAGGGTTGAACATGGGGTTTAGTAACCCCCTACTTTGTGTTCTCTCACACCTTACAGCACTTTGAAGTGAACATTCAATCATTAAACCCTCCGAGATCTTTTTAAAAGCTACCAGACTGAGCCGATTTGTGAGGGCTTTTTTTTGTAGAAATTTACAAGTTTTTTTGGTTTGCATGTATGTATGAGGTAAGAGAAACATGAGGTAAGAGCAACATTAGGTCCGAAAAAGTGCACTGTCGTGTACTTGAGCATCAGTGGAGAATTTTGAAGGAATTTTCTAGCAAAAGTACCTGGTTTATAGAGGTTATAAGATTCAAACACACATTGTGTGCCAAGTTGTCCTTTCAGTCAAAATCAATCAAAAGTCAAAGTGACTGTTTTCAACAGTTAAAAGCTCCCAGCCTACATAAAGCAGGATTGACTGGCTCTGACTGTTTAAATGTAACTTGATACAGCTATGCTTTGACTTGAAGGTAATTGATAAGCCAGCTGTGCATACCACTTGCCTGTGTGTGTCTGTCGATTGAATTTGACTATTCACAGTGCTTGCTTTAAATATGATCTGACTGTTGGTGACGTGACTAGCCTGTGTAAAACGCATGGCAGGGGAAGAGGACTGAGTTTTTGACTGTCTGTGACTGTTCAGGTAGCAGGAGGGTTAATTAAGCTGTTTACAAATAGTATTTAAGGTTACAATATTCCCTGTAAATTGAGCAAAATACATAAAACAGAAAAGATTGGTTTAAGCTGGAGCTTTAGTTTTATGTCCAGTGGATAAGCAGACCACTAACTGGTGTCTGATACATATATTCCAGAAAATAAATTAGGGCTGCTCACACCACGGTAGGATCCCAGCTCACACCCACCCTCAGAAAAAATTCTGTGTCCTTTGTGGAGAAATACAGGCAGCAGTTTCTATTTATAGCGTGATAAATGCAGCCCATTGAGGGGAGAGTAACCATTCTATTTGCAGTGTTCATAATCAGTTGCGTTTCGATGTTGCTTGGCCTAGCTGGCCGGCCTAGCTATAGCCTTAAGGCACCCGTGACTCTAGTTACACCTATTACCAAGTAGATTGACAAAATGTCCCAGTTTTTGGACAAAAGCAAGAGTGCCGATCAGTTTCAGATCTCACCGAGTGACTTTTATGAGGAGCCGGCGAAGCGAAGCATTCACAGGCTTTAGAAATCGGGATTAGAGTCAAGGAGCCTTTTCACGCTAGTCAAGACTTAATATAATTCCTGGGGCTAGTACACTTATGGTGAATTCTGATGTATGCATTTGTGGCAGTTTTGAAAGATAAATAAGCTTAATATCTTACTTTTTTGTAACAAGAGTATTTTCAAAATTTGCGTCAAGCAATAGCAAATCTTGGGAAGGAATAAGATTTCCCAAGGAATGGTTGGTTTGAGGGCCTTGCCCTTTCGTGAGCAAGTGCACTTCTCAATTTGAATTAAAAAAAAAAAAAATGAAAAAAGGAAAAGAAATGTAATGTAGTCCTCCTAGTGGATTATTGACAAAGGCCTGGGTTGCATACTTGACATGCTTTCTAATTTTGCCTCATAACAGCTGGGCAAAATGGTGGAGCAGCATTCCCGGCCTGCTCTTCAAACACTGCCATCTATAGAGGCCACGGACTCCCCACTAAAGCCAACAATGGAAATGGTACATTAAGAAGACAAACATGTTGGGCACGGCAAGCTAAGTTTGGCCCCGGCTCATGGTCTTGCATCTCCAGCAATTACTTTGCTGGGTTTTTTTTCGCTGGATGGTCTCAAGTGACAACTGAAGGATCTGGTGGTGACGCACACTCGTGGAAAATGAAGAAAAAAGAAAAGAAAAAGGGGGGCAAATATAGTCCGCCCCTCGCCGGCCACTAAGAGACTTGTAGCCCACAAATACGGGAGGCCGTTGCAGATTTTCATTCGGGGGGCCAGCTCGCGATTCACGGAACGAGAGGGCCTAGGCCCATAAGGGCGCAGGATCTTTGTGTAAGCCATGCTTGGTCTGGAACAGAATAGGCTGAGTGGTGTGGGGCGTCGGCAAATACAAGCCTTCTCATAGCGCTGCGATAGTGTGCCTTGCAGTCTTCCGTGATCTTCCAATCCATTTGGCCCCTTACCAGTAGTCAAAGCAGATGTAAGTTGTTTACTGAGGACTTGTTCTCGCTGGCAAGGGGAAAATGGATGTGGGCAGCGCTGCAAACTGCCCTTGACTCTCACAATCTACCCTAGCAAACATATCCCTCTAGTTACGAGCATGAATTAAACACCGTGCAACCACTTTTCTCTCCACTTTTTTTTCTTCTGAATGTCAAATTCAGGCCGTTGATTTTTTTTTCTCAGTCGGGCTCAGTTTGCGGATAATCCAAAAGCTTGGTTGCTGAGGAATGAACATTACCACGGAAGCCCAGACGCATTTCTTGAAGTAGCCCCTCATTAATCCCACCATTGATTTCTGTTCTTACGGTGGGGAGAGACGCTTCAAGTAAATTTGCCCAGATCCCCAACCCTAATGGCTAATGGCCCAAGACGAGAGGAGACTAGTTAGGGGGGAAAGAGGAGGCACATCCGACTTTGTTTGTGGACCAGTGTTGGTAAACAGCCACGGGTTCCCGCTCAGGAAAAGGGGCCACTTATCCCACATTGGTAGCTGGAATTGTTTGCTAGACACATACAGGTGACATTCTCAAAAAGCTGGGCTCTTTGAGGGGAGAAAGTTTAGAGGTAAGCCCTACTGGGAATTGAATGAATTGGAAAAATAACATCGAGGCCGTGCGTTGTACTTTTTGTCTTAGAGTATGTGCCCGCAGCTTAGCAAAAATTATTGTCCAAAGGCATGCTGGAGAGTACGGAAACATTCTCAGTCCCACTTTTGCAGATGTGGTTTAAAGACTACATTTTGGGGTCGTTTAAACAATGCTCTGAAGGAAATTCATGTATAAAATCCCCCGTTTTGAAACTTGAATTGTTGGAGGAGATTATTGTAAGAAACATTTGATGAAAATGTTACTCAAAGAGACAAAATGTTGAGTTTTATGTTTTGCAGTCTTTAGAGATGGAAAAGTTGAACAAAAGAAGTTTCATATTAAAATGATAAATTTTACTTTAGGTTGTATTATTTTTCTCAAGAGACCAATGAAATACGTGTGAGAGCCATTCTTAGCAAAACAAAATGAAGACAGTACCAAAAGAAAAAAGCTGAAAATTCAGATTTGGTTGGGGTTCTTAAAACGTTGATATTGATCAAGCGATACGGTGTCATACTTCAGGTCTTCATACTTGTACTTCATAGTCAGGCAGGAATTCTAGATAACATTCTACACGCAAAGTTCCATTTTTTTTACAAAATTAAATTCAAAAGGCTTTTTAATTCTATTACAAACCAGAAAAGAAGGAGACAAATCAGTGCCAACGCCTTATAAATGATTGGTAGAAAAGTTGTGCTACATGTACATGCCATTCAGAATAAAAAAATTGATTAACCATCTGATTTTCTCATGGTACATTGTAAATATGGGTTGACACGTTTTGAGTGCATGGAAGCATTTAGAGATTTTTTCCTCTGAAGTTAGCATGCTCTTTGCTGTTTTAACTGTTAATGATCTCTGCAAAATGGGAAAAGGCTTTGCTCTTATCAGAAAATTGTGTAAGTACCGGTATGTACATTTTTATGTTGCAGTACTGTGATACTGGGAGCTCCAGTGAAATGATGACCCAACTAAATTGCAAAGTACATGTACTTATTGTTTTTTCCTGTTGCTTAATTTCTTAATTTTTCCCCCCCCCAACTTTGTAAAGTAAGATCTGCTCAAGATTTATCCCCACTTGATTGATGTTTTAGTATCACTGAGTGGCTCTCTAATTTGCTTGAATTACATTTTGCAAAGCTTCATCAAATTCTCCCACTTGTAATAATCCACCCTTACTCGAAATTTCCGCATCCCGTGAATCATTACATCCTTGAAAAGAAAACAAATCCATCCGATCAAAATGTCCAAAAAAATTGTAACTGAAAAAAAAAAAAAAATCAATTAGGAACATGAATAGAAAAAAAGGGAAGAGATTCTAAGGTAAATATTAACAAAAGCAATTGGTTGGACCGAAGGTAAATATTGAAACAGGGTACGCTACGGACGGAGGTTGCCGTTCCATCAAATCGCACCGGTTGGCGGACTTTACCCCTCGCTGTAAGCAGAACCTAAAGCTATCCGGACCTCTTCCAATTCATGTTACATTTTTGTACACTTGTTCAGATAACCTCTTAACATCAACAGCGTGGAGATTATTGACACAACTTTTACGAAATCAACATGAAGTCTAGACAGCTGACGTTCAAGGGGTTGATGCCTCCATTCAAAGGTTGCTGCTGGTCCGATTTGGCACAATGAGAAACTTGTAATTCTGACGTTTATTTAAAAATACATGCATACAAATAACAACATTATTAATTCTCATTTTTTGGGGTAGATTACAATCTAAAATGTAAATGTAACAGGTTCAAAGTCTCTCAAATAAACATTATATACCTAGACAAATATTTCAATAATATTAAAATTGGAAAAACAAAACTTAAAAGCAAATAGGATCATTTGCTTTTCATGCTTTTGCTCGTTTCCAATAATAACATTCCCAAAATCCAAAGAAGAATGTTCAAAACCTAACCTGTTGAAGTTTCAGCTCAGTGAATAAATTACAGGTTTTTGAGAAAACAGTGAAAAACCATGCACACCTTTGATCCAAAACACGATTTTGTCCATAGCACTCTGTATTTCCAAAACGAAGTCAATTGACTGATCGTTTGAAATCACCCACATTTCTTTATTTCTTCTGAATGACAGCAAGCCAGAGGGAGTAATTTCAAGTGGTGTTTAGTACCAGTATGATCTTTAAAGATATAGTCCATCATTTGTAGTTTGTGCATTTTGTTCGTTTGAAGCAACAAAATTGTTCAAAATCTAATGAAGGATACTGAACAACTAACCTGATGGAAGTTTCAGCTCAGCTTCAGCTGTATATTCCGAGAAAAACAGCATTCTAGGATCTCAATTTCAAATCAAAACTTGCTGAATCATGTTTTGAATTGGGCCTGAATTCAGCGTCCGAGACGCGTTTTCTCACTGAGCCGACTGCAGCTATACGCGATGTCGCACACTGATCCGACGAATTATAGCAACTGCGCGCGCGTCGTGTCAGTGCTTGCACGCGCTTCGCCAAATAACAAAACGAACTACTAATTTAAATTTTCCTACGGTGCGTCTTAAGACAAACCGTTGGAAAGGCCTTCTTTCATTGATTACTTCAAAATGACAGCTTGCCAGAAAGAATAATTTCACAGGGAGTTTAGTCCCCTTACTATCTTTCAACCAAGTATGTTTTTCAACAATAATTACGCCCATTACTTTTCGGATGGCTGCAAATGATGGACTAAAGCTTTAATCCAAGTAAAAATTTTGATGATAATTTGGACAAGAGTAGGTTACTTTTGGGATAAATGCCAATGCCTTTAATGGCCTTTGTTCACAACAGCAAAATACGTTCACACCTCAAATTTAAGAAGACGTGCAACATGCATGTTATGAGTGTAACACCCTTGGAAAAAACTAAGGGTGACAGAGAGGGCCATGGAAAGAATAATGATAGGAGTAACAAAGGACGGACAGGGTGACAAATGAGGATCTAAGAAAGAAATCAGGAGTGCAGGATATTAATAAGACCATTAAATCAAAGACAGACAGGGTGTAACACCCTAGTTTTGTGGTTGCAGCATACGGGTACCGATATGTCTATAGTTCTGTTGAGAGAAATACATCTTTTAAAATTCAAAGTGTTTTTTTTTTTTCATTTTGCTTCCCACTGCCTTAATTCAACACACCACCCCCTTCCTAGAACCTCATCATGAGAAGATAGATGATATTGATGAAATAATGGTTAAAAACCCTATTCAGCAGGTTGTAAAATAAAATCCAAACAAATTAGGATTATGTCTATGCTATAAAGCTTGTAGACTCATCTCAGTGTTTGATGATATTTTTATTGAATTTATTTATGTGTTTTATGCACTAAATTTTAATTATTTTTTGTTTTGTTTTGATTCTCAATGGAGTTGTGTGACTCCAGTTATTTCAACTGAAAGGATCACAATAACAGATTGTCGCTAATTACAACAAGAAGGTTATGAGTAGATCTATGTAAAAACATGGCTCGATGAACAGCTGAGAACTTGCAGTATTATGCACTTCGGTTTATTTAATTTGGTCTCTTATATTGTCAATGATTGCATCCTAGATTGTCCAGTGGGCATTAAATAACAAAATTGGTCACCATTTGCGATACCATGACAGAGTTTGTGTAATCAACTAAGTGTTTAGTTATTAATTAAGCTTGACACACATTATTATGCGTCACGCTTTCCAGGTTTGAATCTTTAAAATATTCAAGAGCAGTCAGAGGCATGTTGAGATGTTGATTTACACAGTGTTTTTTTTCTGATGACGTACCGTATTGCTCTAGTATCATGCACTGTGTGTGAAAACTTATCAGTCTGACAGGAATGTGTCTGCTTGTACCGATAGAGGGCTGTATTGCATTATTACAGGTGTGCTCCTAACCAAATATAATGGCACTAGTATACATTTAGACAAATCAGATCATGCTATAATTTCTATCGCAAAGGCCCCCTTCAATGGTGCAATGGCAAATCCAGAACCAAATGGTTTTTTTTGGGGGGGGGGGGGGCCGAAAATACCTTTGGTTCCCCCAAAAGTGGGTCCCAAAAATTACGGCTTCTGGATTCTACCGGCTTCTGGATTCTACTTCGCATCACTTAACAAATAAATTGTTTTTGTTTTTTTGAAGGGGGGGGGGGCCATGGCCGGACCCACCCTTGCAATGGTGAAAGCATTGTGGTACATGTAGCTATTGTTCAGATAAGCCATCACGGAGAAGCTGCTAAGTTGCACAATAGCAAGCACTATTGTTTCTCAATTGGAGGGGGCCTCAATGCGTGTTCAGCGATCATGATGCCCTGATTTATCTGTGCAGCTCCAACAGCTGTGTTCTTGGGCATCCATGTAACGGTACATTGTCATGCTTTTAAAGAGGTTGTGGAATGCTCGAAGACATTTCCGTCATTTTTCGGGTATATGTAGCCTAAGGTGTGATAAAATAAAAACGACTATTGTTTCTGTTATGAAATGAGTACAAAAGGTACTTTTGAGAGCTGTTTTTCAGGTCCAGTTTCGACCCGAACGTGCAACTGTGGAAAAGTCGTCGTTGCGGGCAGCAAACAAAACACAGTAAATCGTGACGTAATAAACAGGACTCCCGATGCACAGTAGCATACACAAGTCCTGTTTATTACGTCATGATTTACTGTGTTTTGTTTGCTGCCCGCAACGACGACTTTTACACAGTTGCACGTTCGGGTCGAAACTGGACCTGAAAAACAGCTCTCAAAAGTACCTTTTGTACTCATTTCATAACAGAAACAATAGTCGTTTTTATTTCATCACACCTTAGGCTACATATACCCAAAAAATGACGGAAATGTCTTCGAGCATTCCACAACCTCTTTAACAAATAGTGTCCATACTAAGTCTACATGTAAGCTGAAACATTCTACTCATGGCTTTCCTTATGCTACTTCATTAAAGAAAAAGACAAACCAAAAAACACTTACTTTACTTTGAACTGTAATTTTTTCCCTGAAAAATATTGTTTTCAATATTTGCTAATCACTGAATTGTACCGGTAGATACAAACTATGGTGGTATAACATATACCGGTAATACTAATTTGGAAATTAATTTCATCTGTTAGGCCCCCCCCCCAAAAAAAATTTGGTCTCTGGTCAGACCAAAGTTCCGGAATTGACGCTGGGACGCGGCTTTTTTTTTTTTTTTTCAAGCTTGGATAGTACAGACAAGGTGGGGTACTATTTTGCTTTTTTGGTGTCCTCATGTACATTGGTGTCCTCCATAATTTGCCTTGGTGCAATTTCCCATTCCTTGGTGCTCTTTGGTAAAAAAAAATGAGCAGGTGCGGCAATAGAGGGCGCTGTTGGATCTACCGCGGAATATTTTGGGGAAAAAAAGATTGACGCGCATGATTAAAATCGACGCGCTGACCAGAGACCGACTTATTTTTTTTGTGGCCTTACCTATAGTTGATTGATTTGTCTCAAATGTATGCAATGTCTCATTTTTATCTAATGCTACAACTATTTTCAGTTACTCGATTCAATCACTTACATTTTTGGAGACCATTCTTAAAAGCACCGACGTACAATCTTTAACACTGCTATTTGAAACCAACAACTTTTCTTGATTGCAACTGAATTTTACAAATATGAATGATTCATTAGGCACGTAATTGCACATGAATTCACTGTCCCACAATTATTAACTCAAAGTGGAATGTGTGTCATCTTTTAACATACTCTTAAAACACAAATTTAAACAGAACAAAACTGAAACCCGAAACATTTTGTTACTGAAAAAAATTGTCTTTTTTTCACAATTAAATGAAGGCAGAAAGGACTGCTTTTTGGGGAGGTCTAGTTATTTCACATTAAAAACATAAAATCATCAAAGAAGTGGTCAATGTGATAACAGAATTGGTGTAATGTACAGCTCGTATCACTTGAAAAAAGTTTCATGAGATTTTAAGACTTTAAAAGAAAAAAAGTCTGTTTCAATTGCATAAAATATTCATCAAAAGTGAAAGAGATCATTGTTTTTTCAAGCGTTGGAAACTCCCAGTTAAAGATAAAGCAGAGTTCATTGACTTTGTATACATTTTGTCAATGGACGGCATTTGCATTCAGTAGCTGGTGTGGCCGGGTACAGGTAGCACGTCAACACTCGTGAATGAGACAAAAGCAACACGGAGAACCAGACCTGTTTGTCAAAAAAGAGGGAAAAAAAGAAGTTGGAGACTAGAGAAGAAAGAGTGTTTGAACGCTGATTGGTGATTAGTAGTCTGAGGCCATCCACACCGCAACGACAACACAGATGCCAAAGGTTGGAGTATATAACCGACTATCATTGGGGGGCTAGGCCCCAGCGAGGCCACACGTCACGGTCACAAAGTTGCAAGTCGGGCCTGCAAGCCACTTGACACATTCTCCTAGGACAGGAATTAAACTGCGGGAGCCACTTGGCAAGCGGGCAGATGGACGTAGCGGAAAACACTTCACACCTCCCTTGTCCGTTCCCAACCCCCCGGGAGCACTACTTCGCCAGCTAAGGACTCGTCCACAAGGCATGCACTCCTTTTTTTTTGTTTTTTTGGTTGGTCGTCTTCTTCTACTGTCCCCAACTTGTCAAATACAGGAGGGGCTTGTGTTTATCAGATGACTAATTTTCAAGCCAATGAATGGAGCCGGGGCCACCTTTTTAGTATATGTGTGTGTGTGTGTGTGATGGGGGGCTCGGACTTGTTTTAACCGGCAAGCCGCCGTCGCATCTGACAAATAGGTGAGAGAGCCACGACGCTCATAGACAGGATCACAATGGCTGCGTGTTGCCCATCGTTGTCATGGCAGGCGCCCAGTATGGAATGCTTCATGTATCCAGAGCCTTACGCTACCAATCTGGATGCTACTATGTAAGTACCTGTAGGCAGGAGGCTTTTGTATACTCGCCGCGTTTCGGCACTCACGTACGTGCGGTCCGACGTGCCGACGTTACGCTAACAGGTTTGGGCCTATTTGTCTAATCGGGATGGATTGACTGTTTACTGTTTGGTTTCAGGACGGACGGCTTGATGCTCACAGTAATTGCTTAATTGAGCATTACTAAATTGGCCCGAGTGTTCGATTAATGATTAATTTCTCGACTGCATGGACACTTGGATTTCAAGTTTCAATTCACGACTTAGACTGTGATCAGGTTTTTTTTTATGTGCGTAGGGGAAAATCAAAATGCCAGTTGATTTGTTGTATTTGTCTAGAACAAGATGAAATGAAACATTTTGAACTGTTCAAATTCGTTTCTTGAAAGTATATACTTTGTGCAAATAATAATCACTTTAGAATTAGATGTGATCAGGGTTTTAAAAGTTACTCTGGGAAAAAACAAAAGGTCAGTCAATTAACTTTTTGTAATTGTCTAACAAGACGGCATGAAAAAAAATGAACTGTTCAAATTTACTTCTTGAAATCACATCATTTTATGCGTAAACTTGTTCTGGCAAATTCAGATCAATCTGAGCTTGGGTTGATTATGAATAATTGGTAGATTCTGAAAGAACAAATTTGTCGGACTGCATTTTGTTGCATTTGTAAAGTTGTTTGTTTATGTTCCATTCGGTAATGCATTGTCAAAGTTGGATTCTTTGGCATGTAGCATTTACTGAGTAAGAAAAAGATTTCAAGTGTCACCTTTCATTTTTGAATAGAATAAGCTGATTTTGTATTTCAGATTATAGATTTGAATAAAACATAGTTCAAATACATACAACCAATAATCTTTTTATTTTCTAATTCAATTGTAATTTTTTGGGGGGAGGAGTTAATTTTTTTAGCTGGTGTGATGTCAAATTTGGCCAACATCTGCCTTATCTGTGCACACGACTAAAACCACATGTCAAGTTCTTCAAATGCATGATTTGTTTTCTCTGAAAGTAGTTTCTTGTTGAAAAGAAACTCCAACTTTCTTGTTGAAAGAAAATCTGTTCCTTTTGCCTGATGAGATTTTTATTAAAAAAATCGAAGAATTACAGGTCATTTTTGGAAGAGTAAGACATTGTAAAGTGATTATAATTTGCTTACTGGCATTTGAAAGCCAATAAAAAGTCAATTTGTTTTAGAAAAGAGGTAAACAAATGTTTACTGTTCAGTTGAAGTAAATTTCGTTTACAGTAATTTCAAATTCCTTGCTCCTTTATCGCCAGATTTGAAATACAAATAGAAAAGCAAATGTATTGTTTAATTTAAAAGTAAATTTTTTTTAATTGATAGCGGGTTATTGCCTGACAAAAGGGAAAATCACTTTGTTTTGTTTGGTTTTTAAACCCTGATGACAAAGGTTTTGCTGTTGTGCTTTTCATATTAATTTGACAAATTTCAATTGTGTCAAAAATGTCATAAAATTACAATGTAAGCATTTTGTGTCATGCTCACACTATGATCTCTTTAATGTGTTGTGAAAAGTTTAAACTTTCCGAAGGGAAAACGATTGGCAACCTGTTCGTAAAAAGTAGAATCAAATCTCTTTTCCAGAAGGCTATTGAGTAAATTTAATTCCTTTGAATAACTCGATTTTCCTGAAGTTAAATTGATTCTGCATATGGCTTACATAAATGTCCCAATTTTGTGAACTTAGGTTGTTTTTTTTACATAACATTATGTATCACACTTGTTATAGACAAATCCAGTGGCAGCCATTTTCTACAGTGGTGTAAAGCTCACGCGAGTCGCGCTCAGGCAGTACACACGCCCACCAGGGCCCAATTTCACGGCGCTGCTAAGCACACGATTTTCTGCTAACAGAGCCTCCGTCGATTTCATGGAGACCGTAAGCATAAGCACAGCAAAAGGCATGCTTACTTCAGAGGAAAAATGTGCTTAACTTAGTGACGTAACAATAGAAATCTCCATGCACGCGCGACCGTTGGCACATCCACGCCGTGAAATAGTGCTTAAGGTTAGCAAATTTTTCTGCTATGCTAAACACAACTTTTCTGCTTACTGTTAAGCAGCGCCGTGAAATTGGGCCCTGGTTCCTACCAAAATGCGCGTGCGCCGCATCTTTGAGAACGCTTGCAGCATGCACGTGAGCGTGACACCAAGGCAGTAAAAGCTTCTAATTTGGTTGCTGGATTCCACTATACTGTATAAGGTTGTTTGGTACTTGAAAACTTGTTTCATTTTTTAGTTTTGTTCAATAAAGTTTAACTGTACAAATGCTCTGTACTGCAAACAGGCCTACAGCAAGCACTGCCATCACAATATGGGTACAGTTTTCTGTGTTGTCTTGGACAAAGAACACAACTCAAACCTTATTTCTGATACATGAACCTGGAAACAGAAACCCACACAAAGTTTTGCAATTCTACTTTCCCACCACACTGACTGGGTAACACATGTTGTTATCCCGTATCATTCTTCCATTTGCCATGTTCCTCCTCAGCTGCTATACATGTAATGTGCCTCTTTCATCTCATAGAATGCACCCTTAGTCACCTCACTTTTGTTCCTCAATTAATTTATATTAATATAGCCTAATTAAACTCTTTACGTGTAGTGTGCTTTTACATGTATGACCACTCAAAATGGCCTCTTCTGCAGATAAAAGGCCAATACCCTCAGTTGCATATTTTTTTAAATTCAAACTTCGTTCTCAGGCCTGCTGAGTTTATGATTTTTATTTTATTGATGAATCACTTTGTAGGCACCTTAGCTTTTCCCTTTGCAAGCAAGTTATGGAAGTGCACTCTCGGGGCCATGTTCCCCGCCCCCTCAAACAAACCCAGTTTTAATTTAAAAAAAAATATATGTTTAGTAACATCGCAAAAAAGGCAGCCATTTCCTACATTACCCCAAAACTCAACAAAAGCAATACATTTGCACCCCCTCCCCTTGCTTTTCATATTAAATTTGGGGCGAAAATTTAATGGACCCACTTTTTCGGGAACAAAATTGTTTTTGGCCTCCCAACAATAATGTCCTTGATCCAGCTTTGCCCTATTGCAGATAGTTTAAAACTGTAGTGTGTTAATTGTGCAAATGGAAATCATGATTGCCCACAATACCGGCCTAAACATAGCAGCATTGGGGCAGAGAGGGGCGTAATTCCTTGTAGTGAAGTAAAGTTCCTTTCATTTTATCACCAGTATTACATAGCTACTCACGATTGAATACTGACACGCAGTTTACAGTTAATTCTAAAACTAAAAGTGTGTACTTGATGAAAAAGAGATTAATTACCGGTATATGAAATAAACAAATTAGGGAGTTCATTCTCCAAGAAACAACCCACCGTTTACATTGTACATGTAAGAATTGAATTCCTATGATGACAGAGAGAAGGGTTTGTGCCGTTTATAATGTAGTTCAACATGTAGTTGTTTCGCTGTTAATTCATTTTGTTCATACATTGTAGCTTAAAGAATACAGTGTACTGTGGCAAGAATTATACTCTCAGATTCACCAGCCATATGGCAGAGGACATTAGTGCGATCCGTCACTATACTGTCGTCATCCACGCCCGTGTATCTCCCCTCCATGGCCGCCGTACGTAGCTGACAACGTCCGGCAAATAAACAGTGCTTTATCTCTGCTCCCAAAAAATCATTAGCGTCCCTGCGAGGCGCGGCTGCGGAGGCCGTGGTGGCAGTTATTGCATCATTTATAAGCCGGGCTTTGTGGGCTAACACTCGTCCCAAAGCAATAACTCAACAGAAAATAACAATCAGCTTCTTGGGCTTGACAGCGATCCGTCCGTCGCTGGAAATTGATTTCAAGTTATTCGTTTGAGGAGGTGCTCAAGTGGTCGTACTGAAGGGAATATTACTCGGGTCTGTAATGAAGTGGCTCTCAGTCATTAGCCAGTAATTGAGATCCTTATCCGTGTATCATACTTCATTTATTAATCCATATCTTGGGTGTTTTTTTGTCGCACCACCTGTGGGTGATTTGTATCTGTGACATGGTTAATCAGTAATGGTTTGACCTAAATCAAAAGGAGGATTGAGTTTTGATTTTGTTTTGTTGGATGTTGCAGGGAAACGCTAGCTTTGAATGTTTAAAGGTATAGTCCATCATTTGCAGCTATCCAAAAAGTAACAGACAAAATTATTGTTGAAAACCATACTTGGTTTAAAGATGGTATTGGTACTAAACTCCCTGTGAAATTATTCTTTCGGGCATGCTGTCATTTTGAAGAAAACAATAAAAGAAGGTCATTTCCACTGATGCGTCTAAGACGCCTTCTTTGAAATTTCTGTTAGTAGTTCATTTTTAATTTGGCAAAGCCGTGAATGAGTGCACGCAAGCGTTGACTTGACGCACACGTGCGCGCGGTTGCTATTATTTGTCGGTTCAGTGTGTGACATCGCGTAGCTGCAATCTGCTGAATGAGAACGTGTCCCGGATGCTGATTTCGGGCGCAATTCAAAACATGACTCCGCAATTTTTTTAATTGAAATCGAGATACTAGAATATTCTCGGAATATACAGCATTCACTGAGCTCAAACTTCATCAGGTTAATTGTTCAGCACCCTTCTTTAGATTTTGAGCATTTTGCTTCAAACGAAAAAATGCACACATTACAAATGATGGACATGTACTCTACCTTTAATTTTCTGAGGACTGCCAAGTCTTGGTAATTTGTACACGTATACATGTACTTGCATTATTTACTTTATAAGTTAGTAATGCAACGGTTGGAGTCCTTTGCATCACAAAATTTATTTCAATATTGTGTTTTACCCTTCACAATTGTACTTGTTTAGAATTTGTTTGATACATTGCTTCTTTCACAAAACTGAGGAATTGTATCCAAAGCAATGCTTCTGTGGGTGGAGTGGACATTGTGTAGCAGTTGTCAACATAATTTTAGTTGTTGTATATCAAATACTTTGGTTAATTCAAAATTTGAAAATGAATAAAACTGCTGGCACCTTCATGCTGACTGGACTACCTGATATATACAAATCAAGAATCAAGATTTGATTGACACATTGGAAATTTGATAGCCTTGTTAAAGCGCGAAAACTAGCAATTCAATTTGAAAATTTATTTTTAGGGTGCCACACTTCCAAAGGCAAGGAGAGTTCTGCTTTAAGCCTCCTGATTCTCAAACTCATACGTATTTGGACAAACGGGTTTTTGACAATTTTTCTGTAAATGGCCACCATTTCTTAATTAAAGCTTCATTTTCAACGCCATTTTCACCAAGATCTTGTAGTTTAGGAATATTTTAAAACAATTTCAACATGTCTCCCCAATTTTGAGAAATGTGCGTCTGAAACAGTGTAAAAATATTTTAGGACCACCCTGTACAATGAAAACATGCCTCGGGTCGTTGTTTCATACCGGTACACCTGCTATTTGGATTAAAACCCTCCTTTCTCTTTTCTTTTGTGTTTCCAGGATCATTGCCCTTCGCAAGGAGAAGTCCCGGGATGCTGCCCGCAACCGGCGCAGCAAGGAGAACTACGAGTATTACGAGCTGGCCAAGATGCTTCCCTTACCGGCTGCGATCACCAGCCAGCTGGACAAGGCGTCCATCATACGGCTGACCATCAGCTACCTGAAGATCCGTGACTTTGCCATGCAGGGTGACCCTCCATGGCATCACTACCCGGACGGGCACAGTGGTGGGATGAGCAGGAGTCTGTCCTCTGTGTTGCAAGGTGGGTGGTGGATGGAGGGGTGAGGATGAGGGTGAAGGGAAGGGGGTGGGGGAGGGGGACAGAAATATCTTATTCAGTTTTCAATTTCTATTTCAGAAAATTAAATTCCATCAAATGCAGTATAATTAACCCTCAGTCTGTCCTCGGTGTTACAAGGTGGGTGGTGGATGGAGGGATGAGGGTGAAGTGGCAGGGAGGAGGGAGGGTAGGAGAGGGGGAGCCAAAGATCTCATTTCAGTTTTCAATTTCAGTTTCAATTTTATTAATCTCCATCAACTGTAGCGTGTGAGCAGTTCCATCGTTACGGACGTTACATTCAGAGCCTACTCAGGGTTCGAAATTAGCGGTAGCCCGCTAGACAAATGCTAGTCAAAACAGCGGCGGGCTAGTCAAACTATTCCTTAAGTAGCCCGGCTGGCGAGTCAAAACATTATTAATTGTAGAAATAAATCATTTAATTCAGGAAGTAAACCTCATCAATTTTTGTCTAGTTTTTTCACATGTTTTAAAAGGTTGAATTATTAGATCTGTTTATTGAGAACACTGACAAAATTCCCTCAGAATTGAGCCTGAAAATGCGCCATTTTGTATTTGAGCTAAAAAAAAATGCCGGCTAGTGAAAATGCCCGCGGGCTAGTTAAGAGGCTGTTTCAGTAGCCCGGCTGGCTAGTGAACAAAAAAGTTAAGGTTGAACCCTGCTACTGCCTAATTTCGATAAACACAATAAAATACTTGCAGTGAAAGCAAATTTTATATATTTGGCACAACTTTAGTTTAGGCCTTAATGTTGAACGAGACATGATTAACGTAGTGTTAGCTGAATTAAATACGCACTGTAAACGACTGTTACAGACTATACGCATTCAGACATACATGTAGGTTTTGACTTTCAGTGTACATTGATAAAAGTCTATGAAGTTTCTTGCAACTATTTAATGAAATAACTGTGTTACAGCTTCACTCTGTACAAACACCAATGAAATTTTACAAAAAGCTATACTTTAATGTTATGGAAACATCATGGTTTTGTTGTTACGGACATCATGTTACAATGGTACGGATGTTACGTGTCTGAAATCAATTTCACACCCATGATAATAAAACATACTGAATCATGGTATTTAAAATTCTGTGTGTTATTTCTTTTTTTATAAAATACGAACCTTTCTCCCTGCCTTAAAAACAAAAACTCACAATAACACTTGCATTTTGCATGTGAAACAAGGTGCCAAAATGACTAGCTAAAATTCATAGTTTTAGCCCGAAAAGTCTGGAGTCTGGATGCTGATAATCATCCTCAATTTTGGCTCTGGTAATTATCAGCATCCAGACTCCAACGGTCTTAAACAAGTGTTTAAAACCGGCCAAGCACATCTTTTGTCCCTTATTTAAACACTGGAAATTTCAAAGACAAACAGCCCAACCAATGGACATTTTGAATTTTGAATTGTTCCACTGATTTATCAAAGTTGAAATTTGAAATTTGTTTTATGGGTTTTCCCTTTTTTAGGTCGTTTTTCCCAGCAACATTCTGGAATGTCGGCTATTGCACAGGAGGTGTTTGAGCATAATCTTGGCGGCCACATTCTGCAGGTAGGAGAAATGGTTCTTGTAGCTGTTTGTGTAACAAATGTGACCGGCTCCACAAAAAAAGGGTATTTTGTCACAAAAAAATTGAGTTACTGGTACATGGTTGGAAAGCCCACAATGTTAGCGTTCATTTGGTATATAGAACCCCATAGCCCCTTCCGATCTGGAGATATCATGTTTTCGCATATTAATTACTTCCTTGGAGTTCAAATTACACAACTGAGAAAACAGGCTTTGAAATAGTTGACTTTGTTGTAGAACACTTTCCCACTTTGTTCATCAAAATCAACATTTCTGTGAATGAAATGTTGATTTGTTGTTGAATGTAGCTCAACCCTAAATTGATTAGCAGTGAGGCTAGACAGTTTACCCTTTTAGTTTATTTGATAACGTCCAACTTTGCCAGTGTTAATAACCCAGTTGGTTGTGTTTTCTATTCCCTTATTCAGGCCTTTGATGGGTTTCTCTTTGCGTTGAGCAATGACGGCAGATTCTTGTACATCTCAGAGACAGTATCCATCTACTTGGGACTCTCACAGGTAAGACTGGCTGCGTCTCAGTTGAAACTATACAGGTGTCTTGAAAGCATTTGACCAAGAAAGCATGTGTACATGTATACATGTACATTGTACGTGTTCAACTTTTCAAACCGTGGACGAAAAATACCAGAGAACAAAAGAGAACAATATCGTCCACGATTCCCAGCATATGTCAGCGATCGGGGTCGTGTACAAAACCTATGGGAGTCTTCCTAAAAAGTTAGAGTACAAACAAAAGAGGGACAAAAGGATGGCCACGATCGACGGTGAACACACGTTTGGGTGTACACACGTTTGGGTGTTTCTGTCTTGTATTATGCTCGAGGACAGACCCACAAAAGGATAACAAAAGATCCTTTCAGTCCTCGAACAATGGTGCTTTTGTTCGAAACTGTCCTCGATCGTACGTTTACGTGCTTAGTCTATGGGAAAGTGTTAAAGTACAGGGACAAAGGGAAACACAATAGGTTGTCCTCAGGCGTATAGTAAAACACAACTGGGTGTACGTGCGTGTTTATCGTGTAAATCGAGGACACACACGTGCAACATCATCGATGAATGGAGGACAGGAACCAAATCGAGGACAACCTCGATTAGAAAACGTGTACAAAACCAATGAGAGCTCTTGCAAAAAGAGTACAAACAAAGGAAAAGGGAAGATGAACAATAGAAAATCCTCGATTTACACCACACAAAAAATGTGCGTGTCTTTGTACATGTTTAAAAGGAATCTATCACCAGATTCAGAAGTTGTGCTGAATCAAAAAGTATTAAGAGAGACTCTTGTGGATCCAAATGGATTTTTGTTTCAGAGTGGGGAACTTTATTAATTTTTCATTAATTTTTCATTTTATTGACGCTGTAATTGCAACAAACAGTCAATCTTTAAACGTAGTTGCTCCTAACTGATTTAAACGAAGAACCCTTTATGTACTTGATTCAAATATTTGGAAAAAGTTAGTTTCGCGTGACACTGAAGCAGCAGTGTGTTGGGTGTTTTTGTGTCCATTAATTCAGACTGATCTTTATTATTTTTTTTCGCTGTGAAAAGTGCGGGTTAAGACATAATGTAAATATCATTTGACATTTTTTAGGTCCATGCATGTAGCAGCAATGCATTTTCAAACCCCCGTTCAAACTTAACAAATTTCAATAGGTATAAAGCATTTGAAAATCAATGTCTTTGTAAGGTTGCTTATAATGTTTTTAATATTTGAGTATTATTCAAAAAAAGAAATTACAAACGAGTCAAAACATTTGCTGGTTATAAAAAAGGCCGGTTATAAAAAGTCTTCACAAACTGTTTAGTGAGAAACGTTGGCAGCAAAAGAGATAAAAAGCAGTTCTCACATCCAAGGTGTAAAAATTTAAGACTTTTTTTAACATACTTTCAAAAATCACAATGTGCCTATAGAAAGCATTTTTCCTCTTTCGGGTAATGTTCGAATGTTCTGTTCTTGTAGCATACTTTTCTAAAATTATTTCATTTTGTTAGCTAATTTGAAATACTGTTATGTTTTAAAAAAATTCTAGTAGACCTAAAATTACAACATTGATGTATCGCATATAAAACAAAAATGTGTTGGGTTTTTTTTCATCAAATAATTGATACGAGATGTTATTTTCAAATCAAGCTTGTCATTGGCCAGACTGTGTGTGATGTCATCCCCCGGTATCAATTCAGCCCCAGTGATTGGCTGAACACAGGATTAAATGTCCCGGGTATGACTTTAAACTGCGTCCGGCGACAACGTTAGTACCTTGTGGAAAGCGTGGGGTCAGATGAGGCTACCCCTTACAGTCGCTGCCTCCGGGTGGTCCTTGGGCAAGACCTAGCACCCGTTAGCCCCCCTGCCAGGGTTACGGTCGGAGGAGACAGGGCCCCGTTAGCGGCATCCCACCGGTTCAACCACTGGGTTTGCGGTACCCCTGCCCCAGCCATGGGCCAATGGTGTTCAGCTCCGGACTCCCCAGCTGCGGCCTCCTGCCGTCTCCGGACTGTTCCTGCTTGAGGCATACGAGCGGATGAACTGCGGCGTCTCTTGGGTCAACGCCCGGGCTGGAGACACACTGGTTCCGTGCCTCCAGTCGGCAGCCCTGTCTTCCTGCCTCCCCCTTTGAATCCCCACTGCCTTGTGGGAAGACTTTCTGTCAAAGGCTAGGAGAAGGACACTCCAAACTCAAACCCGGCCATCCTATCCACCAGCCGTAGCGTCATCGACGTTCCGCTGGAGCCCGGAGGAGATATCTCAGGGTGCCACTGTGTGTCGCGAGCACTCTGGCACCTTAAACCATAGCGAAGGCTGGAGTACAAAAAGTCCTGCGGCGATGGATCAAAAGCGTCAGTGGCAGGCTTGAGGAGCTGGGAGCCATTAGCTGGAAGTCTGCACGTAGGCGGTCTGAGTGTGATGGCCATGGCACATCTGCAGAGCGGCGGAATGCCAAGGTCCTGCTCAGACGACCAGGCAGCCCTGTTCAGGGAGGCACTGCCTGCCCACATCCTGGGACGCTCCGATAAAAGGAGGAGTAAACAAAGCCCGCTCATCTCATTCCTGGCCGGGTCGCCACGCCCGGTGGGATCTCCATTTTGTGGCCGAAAGACACAACAAAAAACAAAACGACTGTATAAACTGGCATCTTGGAACGTAAGGACGATGATAGACAACCCAGAGCGCCCTCAAAGGAAGACAGCTTTGATCGATCGTGAACTGGAACAATACGGCATCCACATTGCAGCACTCCAAGAGATGAGGTTCAGTGGCACTGGGAGTTTACGAGAAAAAAATTACACCTACTTCTGGTCCGGTCGAGATGTGGGGCAACGCCGTGAGGCTGGTGTCGCTTTTGCTGTCGCCAACCAACTTCTCCCGGAAATGACCACTCACCCTGTCTGCATCTCCGATAGGATGATCTCTCTGCGTCTGCAACTCTCGGCTGCTGACAACCGTCATATGACACTATTCTGCGTATACGCCCCAACCATGACAAACGATGACGCAATCAAGGAGGAGTTTTACCACTCATTGCGCCGTCACCTTGAAGCTGTACCCAAGTCGGACAAGTTAGTGGTACTCGGCGACCTCAATGCACGTGTGGGGAGTGATCACACACTGTGGCAACGAGTGATTGGTAAGTTCGGCAGAGGGAAGCTAAATTCGAATGGCGAGCTACTACTCAACCTCTGCACTGAACTACACCTAGCTGTGACCAACACCTTTTTCAATATCCCTCCGAGGTGGTTCTACAGCTGGCAGCACCCTCGATCAAAGCGATGGCATCTCCTTGACTATGCGTTGGTCCGCAGAGTTGATCTTACTGATATACTCAGCACCAGGGCCATGCGGGGAGCTGACGGTGACACCGACCACGTAATGATTCGAACAATCTGCCGATTCACGGTCGAAGCTAGATGCAGGCGGACTGCAAAGGCGCCGCCTAAGAAATTAAACACAGACAAGCTGCAAGATCCGCACTGCCGAGGATCAATGGCCCGTGCTATGGCTGAGCGTCTGGAAGCACTGCCACCTGCGGCAACTCTGACCGTAGAACAGGCATGGACAAATCTCAGAGACAACGTGTATGAGATAGCGGCTTCCGAGCTGGGTCAACCTAAACGCAAGCACGCAGACTGGTTCGACGAGAACGACCAGCAAATAAAGGCCCTCCTGGAAGAAAGGAGAATCGCACATCAGGCCCTCCTGACTGGTCGCCGGACCAGGCAAGCAACCAAGCGCTACAATGATGTGAAAGCCAGAGTCCAGAGAGAGCTGCGAGCCATGGAGGATCGATGGTGGCTTCAGAAGGCAGAGGAGATCCAGAAGCTCGCCGACTCGAACGATTCCAAGGCTTTCTTTGCGAGTCTGAAGGAAGTCTATGGCCCGCAATCCACTGGTTCCACACCAATTCTGAGTGCCGACGGTATGGTCCTTCACACAGAAAAGACGGCAATTCTCCAGCGGTGGCGTGAGCACTTTAAAGAACTGCTGAATCGCCCCTCCAACATATCACCAGAAGCGTTTGACCAAATCAACGTGCAACCAGCTGACGTCTCACTCGATCTGCCCCCCACCAACATCGAGCTTGAAAAAGCAATTCAGGCCATGAACCTGGGACGTGCCCCCGGTACCGACAAAATTCCCGCAGAGGTCTTCAAACATGGTGGCGTTGCTCTCAGGCAACGCCTACTTGAGCTGCTCCACAGATGCTGGGACACAGAAGAACTGCCACAGGACTTCAAGGATGCCGTGGTGGTACCAATCTTCAAGCGCAAGGGGGATCGCCACAAGTGTGGCAACTACCGTGGCATCTCTCTACTGTCGATCGCAGGCAAGATCCTGGCCAAAGTCCTGCTCAAGCGTCTTCAGCGGGTAGCGGAAAGGCAACTCCCTGAATCTCAGTGCGGGTTCCGTGCCGGACGCGGCACCTGCGACATGATCTTCACACTCCGACAACTGCAGGAAAAGTGCGTCGAGCAGCAAAGACCTCTGTACGCAGTGTTCATCGACTTTACAAAGGCCTTCGACACAGTTGGACGCGATGGCCTTTGGAGACTCCTGCAGATGTACGGTTGTCCCGCAAAGTTCACAACACTTGTTCAGCAATTTCACAACGGTATGATGGGATCGGTAACACAGGCAGGAGACACATCAGAACCTTTCGCCGTCAAACACGGCGTTAAGCAGGGCTGTGTTTTAGCGCCGACGTTATTTACCCTGTTTCTAACGGCGGTTCTCCAGGTCACGAACCAGCATCTGGATGAGGGCGTCTACCTGCGAACTCGTTCCGACGGAAGGCTGTTCAATCTGGCGCGTTTGAAAGCACTCACAAAAACCCACCTCACCTTTATTAGAGATCTTTTTTATGCCGATGACTCAGCTTTCGTTGCTCACTCTGTCGAAGCCCTGCAGACCATCTTGGACCGTTTTGCACAAGCTGCCAGGGCCTTTGGCCTGACAATCAACCTCGGGAAAACGGTAGTGCTCCACCAACCGTCACCAGGAGACCCCTATGTAGCGCCAAATGTCACACTGGAAGGGACCACTCTGGAGGTTGTCGAGCAGTTCTCATATCTTGGCAGCATCATCAGCAACGACAACTCCCTGGACGCAGAACTCAATAAACGGATTCAGGCCAGCTACGCTGCCTTCGGTCGGCTAAAGGATCGGCTTTGGAAGCGAAGAGGGATCCGACCAAGCACCAAATGCAAAGTGTATCGTGCGCTTGTGCTGAGCTCCCTGCTGTACTCGGCGGAGACGTATACCCTGTACAGACGGCACGTCAAGAAGCTACAGACCATTCAGCAGCGCCACCTCCGGTCTATTCTCAACATCTCATGGTGGGATCGGGTTACCAACGATGAAGTGCTGCTTCGAGCGGGCATGCCGAGTGTGGAGCACATGTTGCTGAAAACTCAGCTCCGCTGGACTGGGCATGTCGTGCGAATGGAGGAGCACAGACTGCCGAAGATCCTCCTCTATGGCGAGCTCTTGGAATCACCCAGACAGCCAGGCAGGCCAAAGCTGCGCTACAAAGATGTCATCAAACGCCACCTCAATGCCACCAACATCTCAATCAACAACTGGGAAAATCTGGCCATGGACCGTCCTGGCTGGCAAGCTGCAACGAAAGATGGCGTCCAAACTGCAATCGCGGATACCAAGCGGCGAAATGCTGAAGCCAGACGCCGACGTCATGAAAGGCAACAACGGCGCAACTGATTTTATTGTACTCCCGAACTCTTCGATGACGAAGATCTGCCACACACTTTGTTTGGTCTCTCCACACCTGCACGTCAACTACGCGCCGTTTTGTGGAGAAGACTTGTATTCAAGCCGTGTTGATGCACCGTAATGCCAAGCAGAGCCCCACGTGTGAGAATTCCCGCCAGAAGTGTCAGATTTGTGCAAGTTTGCAGGAGATGTGAAGCGCGCCGTGCATCGCAAGCGTGAGAAGTCTTTCCAAGTGGAATGTGTTATACCTACACGCCGGATGCGCCAAACTTGGCATATTTGTTTAGAAGATCGCCGGTGTAGGTATAGGCAGTGCCTTCTCAAAATAAGTCTCCACTTGAAACTGATACGAGCAGGGAACAACTCGACAGAGATTGTTTACAAGCACACTGATTTTCAGGGCACGTAATAGGTTTTGCTCAACAACAGGTATGGGGGGGGGGGTTGACCATGTTGCCAGAATGTACATCTAAGTTATAAAAATAACGTATAGGTAGTATGTAGGAAGACTTTAAAATACGAGATCAGTTGAATAAAATATAAAGAAAAGAGAGTTCCTGCCTTGTTGAACTTCCTCAAAATGCAAAGGAAGTCATTCTATTAATACAAGCTGGAAATAACTCGGCAATGGAGTCGAATTGTTTCTAGATTGGAAATGCCTCAGTTTTCTAAGGTGCGGGCTCGGGGTATACGAACAAAGGGTGGTCCCCGTTATTGTTGTGACTAACCTCTGGGCTATATCACGCTCTGTCAGACTGCATGGATCGCTCAGGCATATAGTGACGCGATTATCATGCCCAATTACACCGTCATGTGTGCCGGGTATTCCCAGAAGAGTGGCGCAGCGCGGCGGGGGAAACGGCAAGGGGTGTCAAAATAGCCTGGGTCTTTCATACATACAGCTGTGAAGCTGCCACGATCGCTGATTAGCCTCGCTTCCCGCCACCTGGGCCGTCTGCGTGTTGGCGCGGGGTAGTTTTTTCTTTTTTTCCTCTCTGTTTTTCTTACACTTTCCTTGGCACTGCAGAAGCAGCGCCAGTGAAGGCATCGGCAACTCTGCCGCGATCGGGGACCCAAAGCCGACTACGGTACAAGGCTAGGTGGGTGACTTTTAGCAGGCAGCGTATGATTCCGGCCACATGATCGTGTGATGATTAAACAAAGTGAGGATGTCAGCGACAGGGTATTGCTTACAAGTTTACAGTTTCCAAATCTGTCCCTGGGAGGCGTGATTTAGGTCACTCTGAATTTCTCAGCAACTTCCCTGATATTCATATACTTTTCCATTTTTAATTAACAGAGGGAAATTTTTCTGATTAACGTTTTACAGTGATTGAAAACTATAAGGGGTTCAGTGTTAATGAAGAGTTTTAAAGAAGACTGAAGTGGGTGTTATCTTCAATATCCTTTGTCTTAAACAAATGCTTTCAAAACAATTTTTTCTGTGAAACAGAAATTTTTGTGTGCCTATTTCGCAGAATGAACACCTGAAAACCAAATGAAAATGTAAAGTTAATTATTGGAAGAACTGTTCTTTTTTTAAATGAAAATTGCATCAAATACAGAATTTGAATCAATAAGAGCTTGGTTGCCAAAGGGGGGAAAAGCATGCAGGATGTGCGTTTGACTTCCCCCAGACGCTTCCATTAACACCAAATTGACTGTACATGGCCCCCGGCCTAAAAGCTACGCCCCCTTCAATTGCCTACTTACGGCCTGTTGACCTGGGGTCCACAGTGTATCGAGTTTTTTATCCAACAACTCACAGGTGCAACTGTGTTGACAATGATCTCTGGGCTTCAAATTGCCCACAAATGGAGTGAACAATTCCTCCCTTAATCCTTCGGTATATTTGCGTCTCGGTTAGGGCAGCCCCTGAAGCGTTGGAAACCTCTCCCCCTGCTTCAAAGCAGACTCTATTCCACCGGTTTTTAATCGCTGCTGGAGTGGTTAATCATGAGCGGATACTTCAGGCACGGCTAGGCGCTATGCATAGAGAACGATGTGTGGAACGATCAGTCGGCTGTATTTGACATATTAAGGCCCTGAGATGCTTTGTTATGTCGTACGATTACAACAGCTTATGGACGCAGGTCTTCACAAAAGAAATTGACAAATCAAGTTTAACATATTTTTTTACCGTTCTTAAAGCTTAAAGTTAGTGTTTTAAAGCCCACTATTTTTGGTCATTCAATCCATTAAAACAATAATCTGAAACGACTGGAAACTAACTGTTTTCATAATTCTGACACAGACAAGGTCTACAAACCTTGATAATAAATATCATGTTTTTTATTTTAAAATTCATTGAGACAATACAGTTTGAAGTCCAGACTTTCCTTGAGCCCTGGCTGGCATGGATACACAATTGGTTTTGATTTCCAAAGTATTGTTATAAAGTTATAATGGTTTGACTTTCCCTCACAACATTTTCTGGCCTTTTGTGGTTTTGCATATTTTAGGAATTTACACAAACTGAAGGCCTGAATTCACAAGCCATAGGGTGCTGGGGAGGTTTTGGCAGGTACAAGGAGTAACAAGTGGGGCAGTTTTGGGCGGTGGTTTTAATAACACCCGAGTCCTACATGAAGTGATGACACTCATAAGATTTTACATGCACATGTAGCGGTACATGTACATGTAGCTGTTCCGTGAGAAAATGGCTAAAAAAGGGAAAAAACTATGACATCTTCAAGACGTCAAGCATCACAACCTCAAGTGTGGTATCATCTTAAAGGGGACAACAAGACCTTTCATTTAAGTGATTTGGCAGTGAAATGAAATATGATTACGATTTGTTTTTTTTATCTGAAATCTCTCTTTTTTGGCTAAAATTAGGGATTTTCGGTAGTGATTTTGGCACCTTGTTTTACATGCAGAATACAAGTGTTAATGTGACTCACACCCCAAAGATGTAAGGGCACTGAAAATATCTTTCTAGTTGTTCACAGTATTAAAAAACTTTCAAATGAAGGGTATCTAAATTTGTTGGCCATTTTTTTTGTATTACACGTGAGTTAATACCGTCCAAGTACCGGTACATGTGTAGTTATTGTCAAACCAACAAAAGTGTATTTTGTATTTTGCACAGATTCGACAGAAGACCCTCTCTAAATGTAACTTGAGTTACCATGGCATCGCCCTGATAGGATTCTTACCATTGTTTCTGAAATATAACCAAAAAAATCCAAATGGTTAAAGATTTGATTCTAACTCTCCGTAGGTGGAACTGACAGGCAGTAGCGTCTTTGACTACATCCACGCCGGGGACCGCAACGAGCTGGCTGAGCAACTGGGTATGAAGCTGCCTCCACCCCGGACCATGTCTCAATCCTCGCTGGGTACCGGCAGCAGTGATGGCTGCCAGTCATCGCCTATGGATTCCCCAACATCTCCGCACAGCGAACGTAAGTCAGATTTTTCAAAGTTTTCAGAATTCAAATTTGTTAAAAATGTGTTCCCCAAGCTATTTTCGAGTTTCAATGCGAAAAAATAGATTCCTTTTTTTAAATTAAGAAGTTAGAGAGGCCTGATATAGTTCGTCTTTAGCAAAGTCTTCTTCAGAAGTCTTTGGATACTTGAGCCTGGCCTTTTATTTTTCATCCTTTTTTAAATTAGTAGTTTTGTAGCAACAGTTATTCACTGTTGAATGAGGCATATGGACCAAAAACATTGGCCGTGTTTAGTTTTTAAGTTATTACTTTACAATTTCAATGTATTGGCTGCCAGACAATAATTTCTTTCTGGCAGGGTGGGCTGGTTTCCACCCCACTTTGTAACTGTTCCATCTAGTACCTTTTTCCTGTTTGCTTTAATTCATAATAAGTGAAAGGGAAACAGTGAAGAGAAAAAGTACAGTATCTCTAATTTTGTTACTTGACTGGCCATTTTTGTAAAATCCAAGCACGTTTAAGTAACGTGGGACAAGTGTTTATTGGAGGTGGCTAAGGCAAATATCATAGACATGATAGAGGGTCATTTCTGTGGGATATCTTTTTCATTTGACACAAAGTAAGAGTGTTAAGAGACAGTCGCTGAGTGTTGATCGTCGGCCGCAACTTTCATCAGGACGCCTCTCTGGAGTGTTTTCAGTCGTTTAATTGAAGTTGTACAATAGCGGGGCTCCTTCCTCCCAAGAGAGCCAGGTACCGGTGATAGCGGTGATACAAGTGTCGTGCCGACTACCTGATGCCAATACCAATGGTGGTTGTGCTGGGCTGGATGCGGCGACTTTGGCAGCGGATTCACGTAGTATCGTCCTGGAGTGCCGACTCTTGAGTGGCAGCAACTCCGATGTGTCAGCGTGTCAGTGGATACTTGAGCCGGGCCGGGTTTATTAGGAAACAGGCAGCAGTGGAAACACTTGTTTCATCACACCGGCCTGGTGTCGGATCCCGCCATCATCATACCACTTTTGACACCAGCGTCGAGATGTTGACACTACCACAGGAGTGGCATGCGGGGCGGGGCTTACACTCATCGAAAACAAAAAAGGAGGGATGGTGAAGTCGGACAGGCTGCTGTTTACCGACTACTCGCAGAAAGTGAAGCCGTCAAAACTTCATGAATTTAGATTGAGTCAGTGCGCAGTGGGGCACTGTGCCTATTGGGTCATGGTCAGATGTGATTAGCTCATCGCCGGTCCCGGCGGGAAGAAAGCAAGATCACTGTGTTGTATCTGCTGGGGATGGCGTGTAATGAGATGAGATGCATACACTAACCTCATTTCCTTAGGATGTGGGGAGGGGGAAGACCAAGCATGAGATGGTAAAGAAATGACATGAGTGGATCGGAGGAACCGGGAAGAAAGTGGCAAAAAAGAGGTTTGACGGGTGACAAGTACAGAAGAGGTGACTTAAGGACAAGGACCAAGGAAAGAGGGAGTGACCTTTGAAGCAGAAATTTCTGAAAGAAGATGTGAACAGAATCCCTAACCCTCCCCAACCCTCCAAAATCCTCAAGGCGTTTTGGAGGATTGAGGATGATTGGTGTTGAGAAACATGAGGATTTTGGAGGATTGAAGATGAATGGTGTTGAAGCACATGAGGATTTTGGAGGATTGAGGATAAATGGTGTTTTAGCACGTGAGGATTTTGGATGATTGAGGAAGAATGGTGTTTGAAGAAGCTCTAGGAGGATTTGGGAGGATTGAGGATGAATGCATTTTTTGAGGCAGGACTGTCCGACGATTTTGAAGGATTGAGGCGCTGGGTATCGTTCATTTGAACATTAGTGCAAAATTTTGGAGGATTGAGGATGGTTCCTACAAAAAGGCCCTAGGGGGTTAGGGTTAATGAAAACAAGTTGGAAGACATAAGACGAGGGCTTTTATTTTTGCCTCCATCAACAAAGAAAATACAGGAACTGTTTACATAGTTATCACTCTTGGCAAGGAATTCAACGATTTTTCTTTCAAAAAAAAATAGGGCAGAGAATGTAGCAAGACATCTGATATTTTTGTGGTCATTACAATTAATGGAGTCAAATTGTTCAAAAAAGATTTCTGGCTGTACCTGCAATTCAGAGAAATGTTTGGAAGATGCATGAAAAGAAGACATGTTGAAGAGATTCAGGATTCAGGAAATGTGACTTGGTGTTTAGCACGAGGAAAGTGATCGGATAGAGAGGAATTGGATGTAGAAGATTGAGACCAAATAAGAGGGAAATACTGCATTGAAAGAAATTTTATTTTTTAATATTTTAATCTAGATTGTTAAAACATTAATCTAGATTGTTAAAAACAATTCACAGACTTGCTGGTTAAAAGAGTTTATAGGGAATTGTAAACCCCTGCCCTCCAAAAAAATAATTCAGTGCCAAAACATGGAAGTGTTGGATGTTCATAATTAACGTGTCATACACTCCGAGGCAAAAAAGAAAAGAAAAATAGAAAGAAGTGAAAAGAGAAAAAAAAATCCTGAAAGTAGAACAAGATGTTGGTTGTGCTCCACTTTGCCTGTAGCGTGGCTTAAAATGTGTCACATTAGGGCCCTATCTATGACCGCTCTGTAAACAATATCATTCTCCTCAAACAAAAGTATGGATCTGGAAGACCCTTATCCAACACGGAGGTCTTTTTTTTCTCTTTCTTCCTTCCCCGACCGTGAGCTCCCTACGGCAATCCGCACACCCCAGTGCGAATCCAAACCTACGCGCCTATCGCATTTCCCCCAGACTTCGCACATTGTAACTGGAACCAGGCAACAGCTTGCTGGCAAATTTGCCCGAGGGTCTCAGAGGAGGAAGATGAGATGAAGAAACTGCCGGCAGCATTCTCTCTTCCTTTCCTTCTTCTCTCGCTCGCTCGCTCGCTCGCTCGCTCGCTCGCCTCCTCTCCCGCTCTCTTTTCCAAACGCTGTCGCCTCCTCAAGACCTTGTCCCCTACCCGCAACATTAAGCAACATTCAAATGTCAATCTGGTCTGAAACCGCTCACGCACGACTGATTAAATTTGAAAGGGGCTGGGTGTGAGGTGCTGAAAGTTTGATGAGGGTTTCGTCCGCGCGTTGGCTCGCCGACATATGCTCCCCTCACTGATTGGAATGCATAGGGGGTACGCGCCGGCCGGGTCCCCCCGTGTGCTTAGCTCAAACCATGCAAGCTGAATTAGATTGGACCGGACTGGCTAAATGCTAATGAGACATCAATATGCAAATTGGACGGGGAGTGGTAGTTTTGCGGAAGGAGGGTGGAGGGGGGGGGGGATCGAATCAAAAAGGATGGCAGACAGACTCAACTAGATCCCCAGTAACCCCCTCCCCTTGCCTAATCAAGGGTGCAGTGGTCTGTTGGAGTCCACGCGGTGTAACAAACGGACCTTGTTTGCAGCTTTCGCTTGATTACGTCGTCTGAAAGTCACCGGGGAAGACAGGAAGGGTGGGAGTTTTTTTTATGAAGAGAGGGTTTAAGATGTCGTGTCAATTAGGTCATGCTTGATTACATCACATGCCTCCCCAAGGCCCAAAAATGTAACAGGGGATGGGCAAAAGAGAATGACACCTGGGTCTTGGGAAATTCCAGTGACAATTTGTTTTTCCTTTTTGTACTGATACCAATGCATACTTTTTTGTATCCATGATTTTGCTAATCCTGTGCCCGCTTTGATGCAAAATGTAACATTTTTTTCTGTCTTCGGTCATACTCGCAGAATGACATATTTCTCAATATTCTAACAAAACAAAAATCATTGACTTCTTTGTCTGGCCTCTCTTCTTCAATGCGGTGAATAAATGGGAAAAAAAAATCTGAAATTTCTTTTGAATTTTCATTTTCTTAGGAGTCTATTAAGCTCAGTTTTCTAAATAATCTATTTCTATTTAGGTTATTTGTGAGGCGTTCTTGCAAAATGAGACAGAACTGGGCAAAGGTCGAAATGAGAGTTCTAGTGTGTTAGGAAAGAGAATAAAATTCCCCTTGCAATACTGATTGTTGCACTTCAATAGGACATTCCATTGACAAGTTTGTTTAAAGTTCGCATTTATCGACATGTTAAAAAAATAAAATACAGAGGAGAAAGCCTTCAAAGTTTCCAGTTAGTAGTCGTGAAAATGAAAGACGCCAATTGTTTTTCCCTAAAACACTTTTATTCCACGATTTTTATTGTATTTCTTTAAATCATGTGTAGTATAGACACATCAAAGATTGCAAATATCAATCAATCTGAAAAATTGAAGCGAAAAAATCATCCCCAATGTTTTTTTTTTACTTTCTCCACTACGACCTGTGCCCAGTTCTGTCTCATTTTGCCAGAATGCCTCACATTTATACCATGGTAAACCCAAAGTAGTGAGAGTAAAATACATCAATAATAAACAATTATTATTTGGGCCCTGCAATTAAAAAATAATAAAGGAATCAATTGGATTTATAAAGATGGAAAAACAAAAGTAAAAAGCAAAACACTGGAAACTAATACAGGGTGGTCCAAAAAAAGTGTACTCTTTTTCAGAGGCAAATTTCTTATATTTGAAGAGACATGTTGAAATGGTTTTAAGATATATTCCTAATCTACAAGATCTTGGTCATATATGGTGAAAACGGCGTTAAAAATAAAGCTCAAGTTAAGAAATAGCGGTCATTTTACAGAAAAATGGTCAAAAACTAGTTTGTCCACGTCTATGGCAGTCATGTAGGCCTAATTACAATTATTGCAGTTATTTGTGCGTGCAGTGCTATTGTGTTGACCATATCTCAAAGAATTGCACGTGGACAAACTGGTTTTTGACCATCTTTCTTTAAACTGTCGCCATTTCTTAATTTAGGCTTTATTTTCAGCGCCGTTTTCACCATATGCCACGAAGATGCTGTAGTTTAGGAATATCTTGAAACAATTGTAACATGTCTCCCCAATCCAAGAAATCTACATCTAAAACAGTGTACATGTTTTTTATTTTCGACCACCCTGTTTACACTGAAAGTGTAGTTAGCAAAGAATTGCCAAAAAAAAAAAAACGGAAAAAATCTAATCCATACATTTGTGTCGGTGTAATAAAGGTGACACTAAATATACAATGAGATAATTTATATGTATTAACCAGTCGAGCGTGGCCAGTCTTGTCCTGGGAGAACGCCTCAAATTTTGGCCCTTACATATTAATGTGATTATTGCACCAAGATAACGGCCTATTGGCCCCTAGAGACAGTTCCCCAACTGCAGCCAACTAACCCCCTCTCCGAAAGAAAAAAACCCTCAGGTCCTGATGTGGTGTTTTATTCATTGTGTGCATCTGCTAACTTTAAAAGTCATGAGGTTAGTGGGATTCTGTTGTCTAAGTGGTAGAGGATATTTTGTTGCACAACAACGGAAATGGGTTACTAGTGCAGTATTGGCAAAATTATTGGTGGAAAAAGAATAGGTGGGTGGGCTCAGCTTGTTGAAAGGTCAAACTAAAGAACTGAAGAGAATCATCAGAGTTTCATTTAAAAAAATTGCTGAATTCACTTTGTCATAATACTCCACAAATTGTTTTCTTCTCATCATCTGTCTTTCTGGAGTCTTTCTGAAGTTTGGTGCGTAATTAATCTCTGCTGCCTACCATGTAAAACCTTCTGGCCGAGGCATGCACCCACCCACAAAACCCTTTCTGTGTTTACTAGTAGTTTATTTTTGTCTGCTTATAAAAGGGGTTATGAGGGCCCGCTCTCTATACGCTCCGTGAGTGTCAAACAGCCAATGTATTTACTCCCCACTCCAGTCAGTCTGGTGTACAATTAGGTTGACTGATTAGTCGATACTTTGGCCTGACAATTTTGTCAGACTCTGTCACTTTTAAATGCAAATGTATAAACAAAAAACTAACAGAGTTGTCGATTTTTTAAGAACTTCTTTCGTTTAGAAATAAATCATCAGATTTTTAAATTTAAATTTTTTTATTTGTCAATTTCTTTTTGATTTCGTAAATCAACATTTTTGAAAATATAAACCATATAAATCCAACTTTGATTTTTATTGTAAATCAAAACATGTCAAGAAAATTGTTTATGCCTGTTAAATAATACAGTAAAATATTGGCTTCAGTATTATTTTAGGTGGTTTGTTGAATATCTCACAGTATGGAGCCATAAGATTTGATTTGTAGATTTTTTTCAACCGGTGTTTATTTACGTTTTTTTTTTCTACTACATATTTTCATAGCAAGTATTTATCATGTACAATATAACCCTGCAGCTGATTTCACCAAGTTGACCAACATGATTTGAATAAAAACCTGCTCACTAATTCTTCTCATCCTTGTTTTTGTTTTTTCCATGCGTCCATCACACAGCCACGGGACTAAACATGACGTTGTCGCCGGACTCTAGCTACCATCGCAGCTTTGTCGTCAGGATGAAGTCCACACTGACCAAGCGAGGAGTTCACATCAAGTCCTCTGGCTACAAGGTATGGTGCTGCAAACCTGTAGAGACCATAGACACAAAATAAACCCTAGACACAACATTAACTGCTTTTACGTTGTAAATTCTGTGAGCAAAACGGGCTGCGTCACGCGGCCTGGTGCGATGCGCAAATTATCATGTGGCTTCGATTTACGCGCATACTTCATACGTGTACCACGAATGTTCAGGCCAGCGCCAATGCACTTGTGCGCCACTTAAGTTTTTTTGTTTCCCGCATGTGTACGGGACCAAAAGATTCCAAATAACACGCGCAGTGAGACCGCTCTCTTGTGCGACGCGTTCGCGTAATACGCGTAGCATTTTGCTCACAGGCACAATAGCAAATGTCGTGTCTCGGTTTTATTATATGTCTATGGTAGAGACAGGAATCAGAGTCTTGGTTGATATTGGTTCCAAGACGTCGTTATTGGTGGGATGTTTTAGCGCCCACAGATTATTGGACTTAGCAGCGGTTCACCGAAGTTGGTGCCCTTTAAACACACGCCAACAAGCTGCAATTAAAGGATGTTTTGGGAATCTTAAATTTCTGCTCCGGAAATTCCAAGCAGTATTGTGTGCAGAGGCGGGGTCTACGGGGGTAGGCCAGGGCTAAAGCCCCCAAAATATTGTCTAAAATAAAAAAAAAATAAAAAAAAAATTGCATTAGCAAAAAGATTGTGATGTATATGCATCCGGTAAGAAAGAAAAGAAATAGGGTGTGATTTGCATTTAATATAGTGTGTGTGAATGAATGATTTTATTTTTATTGGCCATCCCATTTGAAAATATAGCATCCCCCCACCCCCCACCCCCCCCCCCAAGTATTGATTGATTTTCGGAGGCCTAAGTGTCTGGAAAAAATAACCGGTCTACATTTCAGCACGCCTCCCTGAAAAAAAATTCTTGATCCACCGTGCTAGCCCCCCAAAAATATTGGTTCTAGAACCGCGCCTGATTGTGTGGGCATTTGCATTCGTGTACGACGTACATGCCTGGTTTCTGTAGGTACTGCAGTTTTCTACGCCACACGTGTATTGCTTGCAAGCGAGGTGTAAGAGTTGTTGGATCAAAAATGTCATCCGCGTGGGCGAAGCCATCATTTTGTAGCAAAGAAACTGGATTTGGAAAGCTAACAAAAAATCACCACATCAGTGCTCTTCATTAATTTGAACGTGGCCATGAATCGACCGATCAGCGCCTCGTGCTATCCAATGCACATTGTACATGTATGTTACATCACCTGACTAGCAGTTTTCAGAACAGCACTTCTGGCATTTTCCACCAGTATGCATGCGCTGTTATTTTGCATATTAAGTCAAGCCCTATTGCAATGCAAGATTCCCAAGATATTCCTTGCTTGCGGTTTCTTCGACCGAGTCAGGTTCGTGGATGACCCTACAGGACCGAGAACATGCCTGCTACTGCGCGCAGTACAAAGGCTGTGTCGTCTATCGTGAATTACCCCTCTAAGAATGTCCTGCACCAAGACTGCACGATAATTTAAAGCACAAGATGTTCGAAGAAAAAATTGTGAGTGATTTTAGTAAAGGAAAGGATTTATAAAATATTGCGAATAAAATTTCGGTGTGAAAAAAAGGTAGAAATTGCAAGTGACAACGAGACACATGCAGCTTTTCCACCAAGCAATAGATCTATTCAAGCTACAGAATATTTAGATGGATCTGCTAGACATGTTGGTGACTTCATCAACTGGTAAATTACAATCGTGTCTCGTTATCAGGCGCTGCAAATCTATGTGTTCCACTACAAGTTCTTTCAAATTACTAACAGAAAAAAAATAAATATGTAGCAGATGCTACTTCTCTCACAATGTAGAATTTGTAGTTATATGCCGCCAACAGAGGGCGCTGCCTATCTGAGACAAGAGAGCCCTGCCGTAATGTGTTCCTGGAGTAGACATGATTAATGCAAGGGGACTGGAAGGGTGGGGGCAGAATGACTGATTGAAGGATGGCAGTGGAAGAAGTGGGAAAAGTTGACACGTACTGCCACAAGATGGCAGCAGACAGAATATCTGGACTTTATTATTTTTGTTTAACGTTGAACGATGAAATGGACTGGAGTGGGGTTTCAACCTTAATTCGTCTCTGGTAAAAATATTTTACCAATAGGCCTTAAACTTAGGGCAGGTTTGGGCAAGGACGATTAGTCGACTAGTGGTTGATTTATGACGTACCTTACGCCTGTGCACTAATAGCAACGTGTGAACGTCTCTAGTCAAACGCTGGTCAAAATCTCATCCCAAAACTTGGGGTACTGGCTCCCTGCTGTACGTTATAAATGCGCGCCTCTATTGGTCCCCCTACATTGCAATCCAAAGGAGGTCAAGCTTTAGAAATTCTTAAAATGTGTCAATTGTGTTGACGGGGTTGAACAATTTATGCTTGAAAAAAAAATGTCTGATTCTGAAACAAAGAAAGATGGTGGTGATGTGAATTCAATAGTGGGTTTTGCCCTTGACCGACATATTTTATAAACACTATGTACTCAGTGAATCACTGTGTCCCGAGTGATTGTCAGACTCGGGAGTCTAGTTTTTATAAACACTGAGTATAACAGACACTTGCTCGCAAGATTGCATGGTTGCCTGCAAGCATGTGAGCAGTCTTGTCTAAGCAGTTGTTAGTTTTGTTCAAATTTACATTGAACTAGTTCGCTTTTCAGGGGCAATCCTTCAGGGGTATTAACTATTATCATTATTTTTAATTTTTTTTATGTTACATTATTTTTAATTTTTTTTTATGTTACATTGTACCTTAAATGTTTGTATTTGTTCTGTGTCTATGTGTGTCTTACTTGAGAAACAATAAATGAAATGAAACGAAACTGAAATTATTACATATTGTAATCAGGGGCAGATCCGGGATTTTCAAGAAGGGGGGGCGTGAAATGTTTCAAACCTGTGCGGGAAGTTTTGTTGTGACACACCAACTCGCGAAGCCACGGCTTGGGGTTCGGGGCCCTTAGGCGCGGGCCCCGAAAAATTTTGAACTTTAGAAGCTCTCTGGTGCATTTTAGAGCAAATCTGGGGGTCTTTGCGGCAGATTTTTCCTCAAACTTCAGAAGAGATTTATAATATTTGTAAAAACAAATATTGAATAATCATTCACAAACATTACAACTTCCTAAAGTGGAAATTCAGATCCAAAATTACATTATTAAAAAAAAAAAATTAACTAAAAAAAAGACCAGTTTTTAATGCCAGATAACTGATACAAATGGATAGTTTTTTTTAAAATGTCTTATCTAAAGTAGAATTGAAACGTGTCTTGAAAAAACAGCAGGTGATTAGAGTCCAAGATCACGAGACACGTGAGAAAAGAGAAAGTTAAATTGTAAGAAACCCCGTCCCCCCCAATTGAAAAGATATTATCAAACCAAACTATAAATAAAAAAAAAAAAAAAGGGGCCTTTGATTTCCGCTCGGAACGGGCCCGCACAGAGGTTTGAGCTTAAGTGAACACAACAAATTCATATGAGTATATGGATTAAAAGTAAGCCCCCCCCCGGATCCGCCCCTGGTAATTCACTTGCATTCGTAAGTTAACACAACAACATGATATCTGCTACTTAAATGTCTTAAAAATTGCCATAATAGTTTCCATTTCTTGCCCATTTCTCTCCTCGTCCAGGTGATTCACGTCACCGGCTCGATGCGGCCACGCATGGTGTTGACCCAGTATTCCCGCCACAACCCGGTCATCATGGGTTTCACCGCGGTGGCCCAATCCTTGCCTCCACCCACCGTCAGCGAGATCCACCTAGAACCCACCATGTTTGTCTGCAAGCTAGACCTAGACCTGACTATTGTCTTCTGTGAAGCCAAGTAAGTGAATATAGGGACTTCATGACACTATTGTAGTCAAGGTATTTACGATAGATCACAAGTCATTATAAGATGGAATTTTGCGTCGGGGTGATATAAATCAAATTAGGTTTTGCCCTTCATCGACGTTTAAACACTGTATACTCAGTGTGTTACCTCCCGAGTGGAAGTTGGAAAAATCACTCGGGTGGGACTCGAACCCACGAAAAAATTCCATCTTATAATAGTTTATGCGGTACCCGCTGCTATGTACATCAGATTCGAACCAGCTCGGTGGTCGAGTGGTAAGACATCTGCACTAGAAAGCAGGAGGTCGTGGGTTCGAGTCCCACCCGAATGATTTTTTTCAACTTTCACTCGGGAGGTAACACACTGAGTATACAGTGTTTAAACATCGGTGAAGGGCAAAACCTAATTTGATTGAGATCACAAGTCAGCACAATGCCATCACAAGCCTAGGCAAGTAATCATTCTCCACGCGAATGCGAATGTGAAGTTAATTTGAGTTCAGGAAACATTCGCTGCGAAATTCACCGGAGCTGAAATGTGAGTTTGCCGCGCGGATACTTGCTGTGACCTCACAAAGTTTGCTTTCGCATCGAGTATGGACCAGCCCTAACTCACAAGTCCAAAGGCAACTCACAAGGTATTCAGATAAACTGTGACGTGACAAAGGCATTCCTTAAGCCCACCGTACACGAGAGCTACGTGCTGAGCTAAAAGACATTTGAGGCCGGTTGCTCAGTACATAGCTCACAAAATATCCCTGTGTGCGGTGAATATTTGCTGATTTATTTGCTTTGTGAGGTGGTGAGGCAAATATCTATCCTGTTTGATTGCTTTCGCCTCGTGAGGTGAAAAACTCACCGTGTGCGGTCAACCTGAGCTATGCGCTAAGCTAAAAAGATTAACTAGCAAATGAAAGCACATTATTCTTGTTTGTCAGTCGCGTGATTTTTAAAAAAGGGACAAATGCCAGCAGGCTTTAGAAGCTTTGCACAAAAAATCTGAAAATCATGTGTTTGCAGAGTACATGATTTGATTGGCTAGTTAATTGTTTAAGCTCAGCACGTAGCTCTGGTTGACCGCACACGGTCAGTTTTTCGTCTTGCGAGGCAAAAGAAATCAAACAGGATGGATATTTACCTCACTGCCTCGCGAGGCAGAAAACTTAGCTAAAATTCACTGCACACGGGGATGTTTTGTGAGCTACACATGTACGTGCTTAGCAAATGGCCTCAAATGACTTATAGCTCAGCACGTAGCTCTCTTGTGCAGCAGGCTTTACTGTTCATCCTCTGTTACTCCTGTGAGGACTTGTGAATCGACTTGTGAGGTACTTGTGGCCGGACTTGTGATGTACTTGTGATCTTGACTACAACAGTGCATAATGAGTCAAATATGATATGTGAGGCGTTCTGGCAAAATGAGACAGAACAAGAGAAGAGGTCGAAATGAGGGTTTGATGGTATTAGGAAAGAGAATCAAATTCTCCTTACAATACTGTTTGTTGCACCTTAATCGGACATTTCGTTGACAAGTTATGGCTGTTTAAAGTTTGCATTTATTACCATGCCAAAAAAAAGGAATTAATAAGAAAAAGACCTTTAAACTTTTGAGTTTTGTCACCGTGAAAATGATGCCAATTTTTTTCCCCTTAAAAACACTTTTATTCTGCAATTTTTATACTTCATGTACTGGGTGTATATCGTTAAAATATGTGTAGTAAACATAACAAATATCAATAAATTGAAACAAAAATCACCTCAGTTTGGTTTTTCTCCTTTTTTTTTTGGCTTGCTGGTTCCAATAAGATAATAGCAGCGGGTACCGCAGTGAAACTGTTCATGAGATGGAATTTTATGAGTAACTATGAATCACTTTGAAAATGGAATGAAATTAGTTGATCAGCACCTCACATGGTACATACAAGTACACTTTTGTCATGCTTCTTAGGTATTTTGGTGTTTTTTTTAGAGGGATCAAGGCAGAACATATATATTCAAATACAACATGAAATGATGTTTTTTGATTGCAGGATTCAAGAGTTTATTGACCTTTCAGCTGAGGATGTGACCGACAAGAGTCTATATTCCTTCTTACATGCTGAGGACATCAGCCAAATGAGAAATTGCCATAGCGACCGTGAGTTAACATGGTTTTCTTTCAAAACCAGGAGTAAGACATGTCGTATGAAAGATTTCAAACTTGTTCTATATATATTTCTCACTGTAGGCTCATTCTTTCATGTTTCGTCTCTTGGGAATGCTAATAACTTGGTTGAAATTTCATATGTGGAAAGCTTAGAGTTTCTCACCTGTGCTCTTCAACATGTTCAGTTTTTTTCTCCTACAATTTTGTTCTGTTTCATGTTCAAACAGAAAAAGCTACTTTTTTTTTATTCTGGGCGTTTTCAATCCTCTGAAAATACACTTTTAATTTGGGTTGCTTCTGCGCCCATAACCAAGGGCGGATCCAGAACACAATTTTTTTTGGGGGGGGGGCAAAAAAAACCTTTGGTCCCCCAAAACTTGGGTCCATAAATTACGGCGTAGGGTTCGGGGCCCGCTTAAGGGCCCCAAAAAGTGTTTGGATTCTAGATGCTCTGTGGCGCGATCTGAGACAATTTCTGACCACTTAGACTAATTTGTTGGTGGTAGTGTAAACAGTGCCTGCCTTTATTGCGACGTCACTTAAAAAAAAAAAGGGTTTCTTTTTTGGGGGGGGGGGGCATGCCAACTTTTAAGTCGCAAAATATATCTTATTTTAAGTTACAATCTTCGCATAAATCTTTGAAGAAAAAAAAACGTTTCCCAGCAATTTATTTAGGTTCACTATTTTGGGGTGCTTAATTTAACAACTCATCCAAATTGTGTACATAATGACATTTTTTTGGTTTGAATTTTTCAGTATATGTAAACGTTCCTAAACAGTTTCAAAGTTATTCACTTGAATTCATGAACACTTCCTCTTTTAATCAACGAGCATAAAGTTGATTCTTTCCTCTTTTCTTTGTTTTCAGTGTTGAACAAAGGCCAGATGATCACTCACTACTACCGCTGGATGTGCAAGGCAGGCGGTTACATCTGGGTACAATCCACGGCCACGCTAGCCTATGCTAGGACATCCAATGACAGATCCTTCATGTTCATCAACCAAGTCATTAGGTAACTCCTTGCAGATTATCATGATAAGGCAACCCCAGTTTGCTCCAAGAGCATTACTAGGGTTCCATTTGCAGGCGGGCACTTATGAGTGCCTCATTTTTGGAGAAGGGGCACAACATCAGATGTGAGATATTTCACATTATTGTCAGAAGAATTCATCCCTTTTAAATCTGAAAGAAAGACATAATCAGTATAGAAAGAATTGCATTTTTCATCAGACCATCATCCAATTTCAGACTTTTTATGAATATTGACAATCTCTACAAATGTCTTTGGACTCTTTGGTCAATGTTTCCAACAATAAAAGCTATACATTTAGCCATCACTAAATTTTGAGTAGGGGAGGGGGTGGGGCATGCAGGAGGGGGCAGACAGGCGTTAAAGGTGGGGGAGGGGGGCCTGTGCCTCCCCCATGGACAAAATGCCTAGGACATTTATAGGGATGAGCTAATACGAACTACCGGTACGCTGAAGGTTGTCACAATGTTCTTTTGAGGTTAGCACAGATCTGTCACCATGTAGAGTGTTCCGTTTCAGGCCGAGCCGAGTACGGTTTTGTTAAAGGAATATATATGTGCTTGGCTAGTTTTATACAAGTCTATTTAAATCTGGCTAGGGGCCTGCACGCTGTTCGGCTCGGGCCATTATCTGCGGCCAGTCCCCTACCTGGCCAGGATCCTAAACGTACTTGTTTAATACTGGCCAAGCACATGTTTATTCCCATTCATAAATACCCTTTTGGTCAAAAATCAAAACATGTCAAACATTAACAATTTTCCAACGATTTTGTACAACTATTTTACCTCATGTTTTGTGAAACACCCCTCTGATCATGTCTTTGGTATGTGCCTCGCGCGTGTACAGCTAAAACTTCCTTTTATGGAGATTGGCACACGCGCGGCGCATACTGCCTGATGTGGCGCAGAACGCAGCAGTGCAGGTATAAAGTGTTTAAAACCAGCCGGTGTTTTATCGGCAGTTTAATATCCCCTCTCGACCAATAGGAATGAGTAAACTGTCTCAGGTATTTATAAATAGAATTTACAAATGATGTGACCACTTCTGTTGAAACTCTAAGTTATAAATATCACAGCCAATCACTGCCTATATAAACTTGTTATCTCACGTTCTTTTCAAAACAGTAGTCATTTCAAAATAAGGGAATAAATGTGTGCTCTGGAGGTTTTTATCACTCTGTTTAAGACCACTTAGAGTCTGGGTGCTGATAATTACCCTCGCCGGAGGCGAGGGTAATTATATCATTCGTTCAAAACATCCCGATTTTGTTCAACAAATTCACTTTATGCTTTTTGAAACATCCCTCTTGCAAAATAATGGAGTGTTCAGCTGGCGAGTAAGATGTAAACAACCCTTTTATGGAGATTGACGCGCGCGTGGCATGTTCTGCGCGATGTCGCGCAGAACGCACCTGGGGCGTTGCGTTTGGAATTTTGAACTATAAAATTCTGACTCCCTGGTATACTGTTGCGCATGCCTACGTGAAGATTGTGAACGTTCAACTAATGAAACGGTAAGAGGCACTGGATTTTTAGGAGTCCACATTTTATTGTGACACTGAAAAAGTGTTTAAGACCAGCCAGCCATGTCTTTATCATCCGTTTAAGACCGGCCACATGACGGGTTCTCGACCAATAGGAATGCGTAAACTGTCTGAGGTATTTATGAATATCAGATAAATTTTCAGCTGCCCATAAACTTATCTCATGTTCTTTTCAAAACAGTAGTCATTTCAAAATGATTGTTCTAATAATTATAATACTTTTGCGCTTATGTAGCGCTTTATACCAAAGGTCTCAAAGCCCTTTACAATTGTTACCCCTGTTCACCAGGCCATGACACCAGTTTTTGCAGCAGCTCGAGATCAACATCCTGGTCTCTGCCTTCACAGGTACCCGTTTATACTCCTGGGTGGAGAGAGGCAAAGAAGATTCGAACAAGATTTTCACCGTGGTTTTTTTTGTTTGGCCTGCACGCATGCTTGCAGATGCCCACACTAGCCCAAGCAGGTGCTTGCATGTGCTGCACCTATCAGAATTTCTCCTATCGCTGCAACTCTATTATCTTGACTTGAAGGGAATATACAACATTTGCAAATATCGAAAAATAAAACTACCAAGTTTTTACAAAATACCTAAATAGGATGTTGGTAATTGACAGTCTAAAGCATCCTGTAAACAAATAGTTCATTTCTGAAAATTACAGCAAAAGCCAATGATGTATATTCCCTTTAAATTTATAGTTTGCATTCTGTGTCCATCTTTTCTATGTCAGCAACGCGGAGGCTACAGATACCATCATGGACATCAGTCAGATGAGCGGTCTGCCTCCAGACACCGTCAAAGCAGAAACCTCGGACGGAGATTGTCATGAGTCCGACTTGGCCAATACTAGCCCAGGTAAAAGGCATTGTGGAATCAGTCAATACGGGCCCCCCTCCCCCTCCACCCCCAAGTCTCTTTCGTGGTGAATGAAGAAGTTCTTTAATGTAAACCCCCATTTGCCATTTCCAGCACTGCTAATTGTGACTTTTGGCGTGATCGCTGGCTTAACATGGCATATGCAGGTTTATGAGTTCTGACAAGCGCCCTTTGAACAAAGACATTGATAAAATGGGGAACCACCAACATGGGGCTGGATAGCTCAGTTGGTAGAGTGCTGGAGCGGCAATCCAGAGGTCCCAGGTTCAAACCCCGCTCCAGTCAATTTCTCTGTTCAATTTATCCCCTCTGTGGTTTATTTGAAAGTAGTATGAAGTGGTGAAATATAGGATAGCAATACATATCTGCGTTTATAATGAAGCAAACATGTTATCGCCAGCAACTGAGACAGTAGTCTTTGATATGCGAGGAGATTCGGTGATTAATTATGCAAAACAAGACTGCGGCCTGACATCCAGACTCTGACCATTCAGCGGGCGCCTTCTATCGGGTCTTCCCTAACCCGTTGCTAGATTACAAAAACATGGCAACCAAATTGACCAATAAACAGCTTAGTCCACAATTCTGATCACATTCAAAATTTCATCACAATTTCTAAAGTCTATTCCCATTGGCTGTTGTGCAGGGGTCGGATAAAATTTGCATGCTACTACATGTATATATTAGACATTCATACCACATGGCTCTGCACACATGAATGAATGATCTGATCCTCGGACTTCTGAGACAGTCCAGCCCCTTGAGATTATGGATTTGACAAAAGAAAATCAATGCGTCCCTTTCAGAACAGTTTATGTCATAATTTTTTTGTTTATATTCAAGATGAGACCAAGGGCAAACCCTTAAAGCCGGAGAAGACAACCAAAAATTCAAAGAAGGCTGCTCAAGAGTCGACCACCAGCCGAGGCAAGTCTCCCTCCCGGACGAGAAAGAGAAAAACCCACGCTGACCACAAGGACACGAAGAGGCATCGGCAGACTAGCCCAGCGGAGAATCTGGACAAACCCGCCGCAGGGGAGGAACAATGCCAGGAACCCAAGACGGTTATAGTGGACGGCAGTTCAGAGGTGAAAGGTCGCCAGGAGGTCAAATCCCAGCAGACGCAGGGTCACGCTAGAAAACCAAAGAAGGTCCTGGAGGATCAGCACCTGAGGCAATCGCAGGAGGATCGAGTCGCAGTCAGTCCTGTGAAATCTGCCGACAGTGACATTGGCTGCCAGGGATGCGAGCCCATCGAGAGCCAACCCTCACCTGGTTACATCTCTCCCATCAACCACTCTGTACATAGCAACGGACGGGACTCGGACTCCTTCAGTAATGCCAGTGCTGGAAGCCGTGCCAACGAAGGATGGGATAACCCTCCCAATCGGGAAGCACCTAGGGACCCCGAATGCTCCCGCAGCTACCAGGAGGTGGGAGTAAGCAGCATCAGGCAAGTAGGAACAGAAGACAGTCTCATCATCCCAAAGAGATCTTACTGTAAAGGAGGCTCGGGGGGTAGCCCCAAACCCCCAGATAGTATGCTGACACCGCCGCTGTCAGAAACCTGTCATTCTCAATTTGTGCTTCCGCCGGCCAGCTCTCTGAGCGAGCCCAAGACTAAACATTACTCCACGGACTCCATTCCCGCCATGCTGACCAGCAGTAACAACAACAATCCTCTCTTGCCGGCAAGCAAGAGCTTCCATCAGCCTGCTGTCAGCCCCGACGTGGAGCTGGTCAGCCACCAACCAGGGCCTGCAATCCTGACCAAAACGCACGCGACCAACCCAGCCGCGGACTTGGACTCCCCCAACTCGGCTAGCACCAAGCCCGAGCACCTGTACAACACCCACCCTCGTGTCATCACAGCGGTCTCCTCTGCCTACACCGGCATGCCTTACGCCAGCTACGGACAGTACCCCAACTTCCAGCAGTATGCCAACCCGGTCAACCTGGCCCCTCACCATGGATACCAAAGCAGCCCTTACACTGACCACTACAAGAACTTCCGCAGTGCCCATGACATGCCCATGGACCTGTCTTACAACAATGTGGGTGGCTACCCCAACATGTCCATCCTGCACAGTAACGTGACATCGGGAGGGACCACGCACCCTTACTACCACGCTGCTAAAATGGGTTACGCCTCAGCACCCGAAGCAAACCTTCAAGTCATACACGACAGAGGTTGCCTTGAAGACACAACCAAGGCGTCACACACAAAAGTTTGATGTTACTTTTATTTCCCAAAACAAGATGGCTATTCCTCCATTATTTCTAAGATCATAAATTTCATGGCACGTACGAAACGGGAGTTCCTTTTACTTACAAGAAACCTAAAAAGAAATCATGATGTATTCTACGGTTGCTCTTTAGAGAGTTGCGAATACATGTATGTTTTAAAGAAAACAAACTTTCTTATTCAAAACAAAGTAAACTCTTCAAATCATAAATGTAGAAGTGGGGAAATCTGATCAAACTAGCCCATCTGATTTCAAATAAAGTTTTGTAGCTTGCTGCTTGCCATACCATGGAAACATTTTTAAACCGCTGTATTTACTCACTTTGAACAAACTATTGAACAATGTATAAAATACTAAATAATCTAACATTTTTTCAACGAAACCTTGACATTTATGTGTCTTACTCAATGTCATCTCTTCAAATGTTCAACAACAGTAGTGTACATAATCCAGGAAGATTTTATCAATATACTCCGGAAACAATGAAAAAGAAAAGGCTACTTTTTTGTCAAACACGAATCATTTCTCAACATCTTTCGAAATTTTGTAGTTTTGAGAGCGACATGCTTCGTGGTTATGAATCCAAACGTTTCTAAAATAGTGCTTGGGAACTGAAGCTCGCAAGAAATTTTATAAGAGAAGACAATGAAAAAAAGATTCAGTTTTAGAGTTGGCCGAAAATCACGTTAACTGCATCAGTCTGACTCAAAAACCTCACTCAAAAAAAAAAAGGAATTCAAGGCATATAGGATCATTTGCATTTATCCCAAAAGTAACCTACCAATTTATAATCATAAAGCTTACTTGGATTAAAGATCGTACTGGTACTCAGCATCCCATGAAATTATTCCATCTGGCTTGCTGTCATTTACAAGATAATCAAGAATTTCCAACGATCAGTAAATTGACTGATTTTTTAAATAAAGAGTGCTATCAACGTAATCGTGTTTCATGATCAAAAGGTCGTTCCTTGGTTTTTGTGTTTACTGTTTTCTTGAAAAGTGTGGTATCCACTCTGCTGAAACTTCAAAAGGTTAGGTTTTGAAGAAAAATTCTTCTTTGGATTTTGAGCAGAGTTATTATTGGAAACAAAAAAAGTGCATGAAAAGCAAATGATCCTATATGCCTTAAAAAAAGAAGGAATTTCAGTTTCAAAAAATGTAAAAAAAAAACACCCTGAAAATTTTAGTATATTGGGAGCATGCTGGTTTTTTTAGGGGGGAGGTGTTTGTTTGCTTGCTTGATTCTAAAAGCTTTTTCTTTTTAAATAAATTTTAAAAAGGACTTTTAGTCTTATAAAATGTTTAAAACAAATCCTGAATATTGTAATATTTCAGGAATATAGTGAGGGCATGCTGTTGAACTAGTCCGATTGATTTGTATTCAACCAGGCTTTGATGACATCCCACTACTGTGCCACGAAACAGTTTGCTTTAAGTTGATGAATTCTTGTTTTTTCCCGTTGGGAGAGCAAAGTGCAAATATGTAAAATGGGTGAAAAATATGTTGGTCTGATTGAGTTGTGATGATTAACGGAACAATTGGATCAGAAAAAAAAGGGGAAAAAAAGTTATTTTTCCCCTACTTCAGATTTTCTTGCGTGCTGAACTAATTACTAGATGTAAAGCTTTATACAGTAATGAAGTGAATATTTTCATATTTTGCTTCGTTTTCATAACATTGGCTAAATTTTAAATTTGATTTTGACTTTTGTAAAATGAAGGAATTAACATATTTCTGATGGTACAATTTTAAGCTGCCCTTCTGTCTGCGGAGACATTATGACATCGTTAGTTAACTGGCGCATCGGCGAATGGTAGAATGAATCATAATCCTTAAATACAAAGATTTATTTCCAAACGTGATATACGCCATTTTGTTCGCTTTTAGAATCCAGCCGCTCTCTTCTGGCTGCTCCCCAAATTTTTTAAAATGTTATATACTGGAACATAGCTTAAGAATACAATACGGCGAAAAAAAAGTGAAGTTTAGAAATGGCGGTTTTACTGTTTTATTCTTTAAAGTTTCATGAACGTGCAAAATGCTCACCTTTTTCAAATGGATATATGTCACTTTTGGAAACATACTCATCATAGCCCCCAGCAACTCAGAACGAAAGTTTCATTTTCATGAGCAGGCTTCAAGGTTAGACCATTTTAAGTTATAATATATGCATTTCAAACAAGTTAAAATGTTTGGTTAAACCCAAAAAAAATATTGCTACTTTTTTTAACAGTTTGCATGCTATAAAGCTTTTTTATTTGTAACAGCATTTATTTGTGTTTTTCTCCAAAGTGCCAGCGACAATTTATTTCATTTATTCGGCACTCTAAACTTAAATACCAGAAGGTGTGTCATTTTGTCTTGTTTTGTTTTAAAAGATGATTAATTGGTTGAACATAAAAGACATTTGCCGTTGCTTGATTAATTGACCAATCAGAGAGCTTGTAACAAAATAGGAGAGTTATTACTTAAGAGTTTCGATTCTTATTTGTATGGACCAGATTTTATTTTAGAAGCAGCTGTTATGAACTCTGAACAATTCCAATTCTTTCTTTTTTTTTTGGTTTGAAAATGGATATTTTTTAGGGATCCTAAGTGCAATATGTTTTATGAAATGGTAAAATGAAATAGGAAACAACGTTAAACCTTGAAAAAAAAAAATAATAATTTTAAAATAAAAAACATCAAAATAATGGGGGAAATGACCACAGAAAAAAAAATTGGTCCAAAAATCGAGTTGTTACATGGGAATGTATATTAAAAGCTTTGATTCGTCAGACAGAGTTTGACTTGAAATAGAACGAGTTGAAACAGACCTTCAAGGTAATATACATTGTACAACATTTGCACACCTCAAAAAACAAAGCTACCAAATTATTATAAAATAAATACCTTACTTGACTGTAAGTGAATAATAGTCTGAGGCATCCTGTGAAATCATGTCACCTGGTGTGGTGTTATTTTTTATGAAAAGGGAAAATTTTGGTATCAATTTCTAACGATGGTCAGCCGACCATCGTTGGAAAAAAAGCTGAGTTTTTTTTTCAAATACTACCCCTGATTTAACCAGAGTTAGTTACTCCTCATTTTTTTTTGCAATTGATTACACGTCCATGAAAAGTTGCGCACCAGCTAGTCTGGTTCCCTGACCTGACAATTCCCCAACGTCTATAAATTGCTCCGTTTGGCTTGGAGTAGGGTCATGGAACCAGACTACAAGAACAGCAATTTTTCTTGGTTTTTCCAGCATCTATGAACACAAAAGTTTAAACAGGTTGGTGTAACAATATTTCCTATAGAATATACTTACCCCAAAAATCCATCCATTTCTGAAGATCACAGCAAAGGCAAATGTTGTACATTACCTTTAAGGGTGTTTCACTGTCCTTAATGGCTTCAAATTTATTTCAAATCAAAGCAGTTTTCCGTTTTTTAGTGGAAATATTGGCCTGAATACATTCCTATTTACCTAAGCCATTTGTTATAAGTACGTGAACTACGTGCTTAAATTAATGATAGATTTAATGCAATTTATACTCATATTCCAATTTAATAGGTTGCCACAAGAACAATTGTAGTATGCGCTAGGAATTCAGTGGACAAGAAATCCATTGCAATCTTACTAAACTTAAATCTGGGGAAATTATTGAAACTTAGAATAGGATTACAACTTTCTAATTGGTCTCAAGTGACAACTGATTTTTGAACTTTGTGAGTGAAGCACTTTCATATGTCTTTTTCTAAAAAAGAAGTGGTTTTGACCTAACACTATTCTATAGGCCAAATCAAAGTTTGTTTAAGAACAGAGCCGAAGAATTAAAAAGTAGTGTATTTGAGCAGCATATTGTCCAGATTCCGAGGGGAAAAAAGTACAGAGTACTTGCAACCTAGACGAGATTATGTAAAATCTTACCAACTACCAAAGTGAAAATAGGAGCAAAAGTGACCAAATTATCTCCTTGATTTGTATAGTTTCTGTAACTTTTTTTGCCATTGCTGTGTTAACTGTATGTGCTTTATTATCAGCTCAATCTAATTGAGCTGCTTTTTGTGTGTAACTTTCATTTTAGCTTCAAGCATTACTATCCAGTCAGACATTAATTTTGTTGCCATATTATTGTAGCATGTTCAAATGTTTTACTGTAAAAAAAAAAAAAGTTTTAAAAAGAAAAAAAAAGTGCTTTGGCTTTTAAATTCACATTGACAAATGAAGAGACTTTTGCGATGTAGATTTCAAGAGGTTTTGACTGGTAAAATTCTTCATTCTTAGTCATCTTGATGATGTAAGGAAATAATGTATACTTTACTGCCGTGAAAAACTTGACTAAATCCTGCCAACAAAACGACACGAAAAATTGGTTAATTAATATGAAGATGGCAATGTACATTTTAACATCATTTGTCATTTCACCATGTTATGTCCCAACTACACCATGCTCCCAACTTTGTGTTCTAGTTGGAATACTGTAGTTGGGATGGCCCCAACTTCAGGGTTTCGACCTTAAGTGTTTTGTTCACTATAGCCAGCCGGGCTACTGAAACAGACTATTAACTAGCCTGCGGGCATTTTCACTAGCCCGCATGTTTTTCTTATCTCAAATACAAAATGGCGTGTTTTCAGGCTCAGTTCTGAGGCAATTTTGTCAGTGTTTTTAATAAACAGATCTAATAATTAAACCTTTTAAAACAGTAGAAAAAAATCAGACACAAATTGATGGGGTTTTCTTTCTGAATTTAATGATTTATTTCTTCCTGTACGTTCATCTTTGCCGTATCCCAATAACTTTTCACTCGCCAGCCGGGCTATAGTTAAGGAATAGTTTGACTAGCCCGCCGCTGTTTTAGCTAGCACTACCACTAATTTTGAACCCTGCCCAACTTATGTTGGGACCCTTTCAACTTAAATTGGGACTGGCCCAACTGAAGTTGGGACCGATGGTCTGGTTGGGACATAACACCACCACAACATTACAGATGCAGAAGCTTTCGCAAGATGTCCGTGACTAGCCATCACGCTTTACTTTAAGTTCAAGTCAGTCAAAATCCAAGTTTATCAAAAAAAAATGCTCTTTATTTGTCAGTATGGCTTTATAAGGGTGTCTTTAAAAAGTTGTGCAAGCAGATATCCTTTAATTTCTCAAAAACTACTTAACATGAGTATTTCATCTTGATAAAGCTAAGTATACTCTTGTGTATATTCAGTAAAAAATGCCATCGAAATCTGTTGCTGCAAACCAGAGATCTAACAGATTATAAAAAGGCTATGGGTTTTCACCCATTCCAATGGGATGGAATTTACGCAGTTAACTTAATTTACATCAGAGTAAAAAGGCCTGTGACAATCTGATGCACTGATATCACTAACTGTGTAAATCCTATTGAAATGGGTGGAAAAAAACATAGCTTTTTACAATCTGTATAGATCTCTGGTTTGCATGACCAGATTTCCATGGCATTTTCACTGATTATACACAAGAGTACAATTAATATGCTCCATCAAGATGAAATACTCATGTTAAGTAGGTTTTGAGAAATTAAAGGATATCTGCTTGCAAAACTTTTTTGGGGAGGACACCCTATAGCGTTGGGTAGATGCAAAGAAAACTAAACAGGCATTTTGTGCTCAAACAATACCCTTGAAACTTCTTATTATTATAGACTTTTCGAGGAAACTTACAGGATTATTATCCTGCTGACAGTTTTGTTCAGCTTTTCTTGCAAGATGAGTGGATTAAATTCAACAAATGGTCAGAGAAGTATTACCTCCAACTGATGCACTGGGAAGACTTGATGACTGTGAAATACTGTACATACTGTAAAGGTTTCTGTGAGAATCAGCGAGTGGGATTGTGGGAAGGGTGGTTTATCATTTTGAATACCTGTAAATAATTGTTTTGGGGGCTTTAAAGGTTAGGTATAAAGACAGACATGTATGCCAACAGATTTTGGGGCTTCACACTACAATCTTAGTGGAATTTGGAAATCTGGAAATCATTTGTTTCTTTTTAACTGTAACTTCCAATGTCAGGCAATGGACATGTGCATAACAAAGAGGGGGATATATAGCCAATCAGTGCAAAAACTGAAGCCTAGCCATAAATTTGCAATTTGAACAGGACCTTATTTACATTTCCCGTATCAACATACCCTTATGATTTGATCTGTGATTGACTTCAGATTTGACTTGTGATGGACTTGACTTAAAAGTTGTCTCTTCCAGGCAACGGGGCTCAACTCATAACTTTTCATCCATTAATATCAAGCAGTATGGGTCATACATGTAGCGTAACAGGGAAGTTTTCCATATTGGTAACTATGATTTATATTTCCACATTGGGGGGGGGGGGGTCTGCAACCTCATCCATTATCGTTTTTTGTTGGCATTTTGAAAAGTTGATTTCAAATACTGTTAATTAAAATCTGAAATTCTTACAAATTGAAGTCAAGTCATTTGAAAACTTTGTTCTGGTGTGATTTCTATATTTGTCACTTTTGTTAGCTATATACAGTCAAATGTCCCAAATTTGTTCAAAGTTGACAAGGTTGTCTTTGTATTGAACTGTAATCACAGAATTGTGCCGAGCAGAGTAAACAAAAACTTGGGATGGGAGGGGGGGGGGGAAGACGAATAAATTGATACAATAAGGCACTATTTTCACTTGAGGAGTTAAGATGTTAAAAGAACAGCAAGCTTTCTTTAGTACAAAGATTTTTTCTGAAGAAATCAATTGTATGCTTTTCCTTGACAATCCTAGCCCGTTAGAAACACTCTGACAAAAGGCTTAAAACCCTAACCGCCCCGAATCCTTCAAAATCCTCTTTGCCAAAGTGGAGGAATTTGGCGGATTGAGGTTACATGGCAAAAGTGTGTCACTGATTTTGTAGGATGCACTTTGTCAAGGTCTTGGACTGGACCTTGTGTTGCTTTTGCTCAGCCATGCATAAATATAGGCCTGGATTATGCTTGAAATCCTCCGTACTGCTCCGGGATGTCACTGGCCAAGCCTCAACATATTGATAGACACTGCCAAAGGATTTTGCAGGATTCAGGCAGTGGTCATCCCTCCATGGACCATATTCAACAAACAATGGAAGAATTTGCAGGATTGAGGCTATATGCTATTTTTCCATGAGGCAATTGGAGGATTTTGCAGGGTTGAGGCTACATCCTAGCAAAAAGGCCTAGGGAGTTAGGGGTTAACTGGTGGATTATTTAGTGAAGGGCTTGCATTTGATCAGTGTAACAATCTCCTCACTAGTCTCTTGTGGAACTCTTTACTGTCTTCAGAAAGGGAACAAATACAAAAACTGGGGTGACTTTTATATTTGATTTTTATCATCGAAGGGAAGGATACACGAACTGTTTGTAATTAAATGGAATACATGTAAATGAATGACAAATACATTCAGACTTCCATGAAACGAGCATAGTGCACTTTTGTGTTTATTTCTCTTGACGGTGTTGTGGTTAAATTATAACTTTACCAATAATCAATTTTTACAACGTCCACCACGTCTGTGCTATTTCATATACACACACACAAAGCCACTATGTGTAAATTTTGGAAAGAAATTCAATATCCCACCTGGATATCTGGCGATATTGGCTTCTTTTTTCAAACAGATTAACAAGTGATACACTGAAATTTCCCAATATATTTTATACAATTTTTTTTTAATAAAGCATTAGTAAGAATACATACAAGTAAGTCAGTAATACGTTTTTTTCAAATAGAAACTACAAGTAATGAGAAAGTGAAAAAGAAAAAGAGAAATTTATTTCTGTAGATAAATACTGGATAAAAATTATTCATTTCAGTCAATTTTAAAGTTGTCATGTCTTGAAAAGGGGAGGATTTCGTAAAAAAAATACATGCTGGATGTACCAATACATCTTATAGAAACAGCTGCTATTAAACTCCGGCAATAATTGAAGTGGTCAGAAATCACATTTCCAGTGTTGTACTTGTACTCGGTACTCGTACTCGAGTACTACTCAAGTACTTTTTTTTTTTTTTAGAGTACTCGTACTCGGGCAGCAAAGTACTCTTACTTGACAGGTCGAAATTGTACTCGATCATCAAGGTACTCGTACTCGAAAAGTAGTACTCGAAAAATGGTATAGATTGAATTACCACGGCTATATTTTATTGTTGATACTTTCAGTTTGAAATGGTTGATTAGCTTGCAGAGAAATCGAAAATTCCTGATTTTCGTCTGTGTAAGACCAGACAAACACATGTAACATCTAGCTCTGAGTGGGTCTGTACATGTATATCGGTCTGACTGGGCCTGGGCCAATTACGCACAATGAACCATTTACCGAATGGCCGTATTCGGAAAAGGAAGTACTTGTACTTGTTCTCGTACTCGGAAGTAAAAGTACTCGTACTCGGAGACCTGTATTTGTACTCGGAAGTACTCGCACTCGGCAACCTAAGTACTTGGCAGTACTCAGTACTGGAAAAAGTAATCAACTACATGTACAACACTGCATATTTCTTTATAACTGATCAATGCGGAGCATACATGTACATATGTAAGACTTATCTGGTTTCATAACCTTTTTTTTTTATTCTTTCTAAATTTACATAGGTAAGTTTACACAAAGTCTTACCCTAACTTAAGAAAGTACATATACGTGTTGTACAATTTTCCCCACTTTTTAAAGATGCATCGCCCATGCTCTTTTCGAGTCTCATCCCAAAAAAGAGATGAGACCTTTTCTTAATTGCTCCTTTTTTTGGTTATACATGAACAAAAAATACGATCACGTTTATTCATTTAATTATTACTTTAAAATGTTCAAATGTACTTGCGGCTCGACGATAATTCTGTTCTAGTGGGATAAGCTGGTTCCTGCCCCACAGCGTATTTTTTTTTCTGCAGCATACATCGTATTTTAACCAATCACACCACGCACCCTAACATGAATATTTATCACTCAGTGTGGATGGAAGACACTTATATTCTCGAAGTGTTTTCCCTTTAATTAAACTTATCCCAACCAACAAAAATATTTGATGAAAACAGACATGGGTTCGAACCACAGATCTTGCGATCCATAGTTCATTCCACTATCCACAAGGCCACTGTGACAGGTCGACGAAAGCCGTTCTTTGAAATGCTTTAATGGACAGGCATGCAATGGTGTGACAACATTGTTATTTTCTTATGAATATACATCGGACAGCTGAATAGTCATGATCCATTGACGATGTGTGCTGCAAATAAAAACATCGCTGCCCCACAATCAGAACTGGTAAGAGGCAATTCCGTACAATCCAATTGTCTGCATACGTCCGACCACATGATGTACAACGTTGTTAATTATAAGGTTGTGTACCTCAGTTTGGTCTGTAATTGTTTTCTACTCATTAGATGTCACATTATTAGTGATGTACCACATGCAAGTTTACAACAACAGCTCATTCAAGTGTCTGACATGTACGTCCGAATTTACCGAATTACCCCAAGGCAGACCTGTTTGTTCCCAACATAACAACTTTTTTTTAATATAAAACAGGAGGTTTTTTTGGGGGGGGGTGGTATAAAACATACAAGTTGAAAATTTATTCAGAGAAAATAAAATCCAATCTGTTGAAGAGCACCGGTGATGCGACTTGAAAGTATCAATGAGTACCATTCCCTATTCACTGCCATTTTTTTTAACAATTATACAACACCTGAATAAATCCCTGTTATCTGATTGGTGGGTGGTTAATCACGTCATTGAATTATTCGTCCCAAACTCACTGCCCGATTGCGCCGCAAAAATAGAAGTTCTATTCCACCATAAACAGAAGTTCCATTGCACGGTCACACAACTGGTGGATCTGACCAATCAGATGACGGGGATTTATTCAGGCGTTGTATAAAAGAAATAATGAATGTTTCACATCGTGGAATGAAAGACTAATTTCATTCAGTGACAGATGGAATGTTCCATTCCACTCGGCTTCACCTCATCGAATGGAACACTCCATCAATCACGAAATGAAATTATTCTTACCATTGCACTCATAAGCATTCATTATTTGTAGACTGTTCAACGCATAATCGTGTCCAATAGTGGTTTTTGTCGGACCTGTAGGGCCAGCCCAACGTCCAATTGACTGAGAACATTACTCATATCACCGAGTATAAATAATGTTCTAAACTACCTAAACCTGTCAAACTGCTGGGCTAGGCACGTCTATAGTCTTGGTTTTATAAATTGAGTATAGAATGAATATCGAAAATTGTTTAACTGTTCATATAGTCATTAAGGCATTTTTTTCTTCAAGATATACAGAAAAGGTGTTCCCACTAAACAGCACGGCCACATTTGGTTTGACATTGTGAAAGCATTTAAGCACGCACTGATCTGCAAATGTATAATTACAGTTGAATAAATTGTTTTCTTTTGTAATTTTCAAAGGCCAATTGCAAATACCACTTTTACTGTTATACAAGTATCACACAAACCACTACACTAAATTTTGGTTACGATGCTGCATAAATATTTTAGCGTGATGAGCCAATATTTTTATCACTTACAATAATGGAATTTCAACAAAGTATTTCTTGCTGACATGGTATATCTCACCACTAGAGGGCGCTACTCTGACTCTCAAGCATGTGCAGGGAGTTGGGGGGAAAATGTGTGCTTTTTTATTCATCCCCCATTGCCCAAAGTGCGGGAGTCCTGAGAAGAACAGCTCCCAAACTTTCAAATAAACCACAAAGGGACACAGCTTAGGTGCATTATAAAAATATTTTCAAAGTTGAACAAAGAAATTGACTGGAGCTGGGTTTAAACCTGAGACCTCCAGATTGCCGTTACTATGTTGGCGGTTCCCCAAACTTGCTAGAAACCATTGGCTCAGGTCACATTACAGCTCTCAAAACACTGTGCCAAGAACTTGTTTTTTAAAAACAGGAGTTTAGTAAAAGCTGCTTATATGAACAAGCCATGCGTTCCTATAACAAGTCTGAGCATCCTCCTGGATTTGAGGTTTTTTCCAGTCTGATGTGATACTCAAATGTAACATGCGAAAATCGACTAATAAAAGTACATACATGTATGTATACTAAACACAAACACTTAAAAAGATTCAAGTCATATATGGAAGACAAGCCTTAAAGCCATGTTACTTTCCCCACCATCACCCATTTTGTACTCCGCTTATTCCATTCAATGTAGTTTATATATTTTTGAATTAACTTTTATATACAAATCTGTGCCTTTTACATGTTTTTGCAATACACCTGTATTTCAATTAAAACTATTTGAACATAAAACTTTAAACTTGTTCAGCTGGAATAATTATAACACATTATCACTGAATTTCCATAATATGCAGCAATCTGTAGCAATTTCTCACTCAGCTCAATGTTCCCAACCACAGAATGTTTCCTTAAATCGAATAATGCCAGGTGGCTTGAAAAAAAATCATCTGTGGGTTTTCGGCCCTTTTTAAAAAATGTTTCGATGATGATGAACATTGCCATTCTCTCGAGCAACATGAACAGTTTTTTTTTTCCAATCCAGTAAATAAACGGGGCCGTATCATAAGTCCGAGGCCTCATAGGTCCGACGCCTCATAAGTCTGAAATTTCGGACTTATGAGGCGTCGGACTTATGAGGCATACAATTTATTTATTCCGCCTCATAGGTCCGACGCCTCATAAGTCCGACAACGGAAAAACGAGGCGTTGAATTTGTCGGACTTACGAAGCGTCGGAGCTATGAGGCGTCGGAGCTATGAGGCGTCGGACTTATGAAGCGTCGGACCTTTGAGGCGTCGGACATATGGGCCTTTATTTGGTTAGGGGATGCGATTCTGTCGGACCTATGAGGCGTCGGACCTATGAGGCGTCGGACTTATGAGCGGACCCCAAATAAACAGTCATCTCTACTCTTTGTGCTGTCACCGTAAAATTAGCAGGGATGATTCAAATTTAACAAAGTCACTGCGCCCTTTGACCCACAAAATGAGATAATTAATTGTGTTCACTTGGAGGCTGAATCTGAAACAAGTCCAGACGTTTAACCCTAACCTTCCCAAATCCTCTTTTCAAAACGGAGGATTTTGCAGGATTGAGGCTATCATGGCCAAAAAAAAGGTGCGGCTGATTTTGGAGGATGCACTGCGTCAAGGTCCCTCCAAGGATTTCAAGAAATAACGGAGGATTTTGCAGGATTAAAGCTGTATGCAACTTTTACATGGAGGCGGATTTTGCAGGATTGAGGTTGCATCCTAGCAAAAAAAAACGCCTCGGGAGTTAGGGGTTAAGGATGCGTGGCAAACCTTGCATGGTTTCTGTTGACGTTTCAAGTGCCGCACCGTGTTTTTTTTCTTCAGGTGAGCAAAGTACACACCACAGTTGTAATGTTTAAAGTTCTTTCTTATATGGAAAATTCTTATTATCAGAATGGTTTCTTACAATACAGGTACAGAATCACAGGTTATACTTTTAAGGGAATTGATTTTAAGGCCATTAGGTCAATATGAAGTTTAACTGCATGCAATTCCATACATAATTGAATGACTGCTTTCCATTAGATGCACCACCAACTTTTCCAAAGCAGAAAGATGACTTCTAGTTGTAAAGCCACGATCTTTTATTTCCCACTCCCACATTTTAAATAATTCTTGGGCGGATTTTTTTTTCAATTTGGACCAATCTTTGGATCACTCTTTGAATGTTCTCGCACTTGAATGACTTAATGAGGTCCAAGTTTTCATGACTACCTCCCTGCTTTCCAAAAACCAGTTCTCTGAATCAGAAATGAACACGTCCAACCTCGGTGAAACGGTTGAGAGACTGACGACTTGGTGTCGTCCCACAATGTAAAGAATGACGTAGTCAGATGCATCAGAACCTTTTCTGTAACCAAGCAGAAAAAAACCACAAAAACAAGATGTCACTTTTAAGTCATTGAGAAAAATAAAATGTGCCTTCAAAGAAAGGTTCACACGATCTTGTATCATCCTTTTGGGTAAAATCTTGACACACATGGCTTGACCTGCAAACCTCTTATGACCTTGTATGACCTTGTCACATGCTGAACATGTCCTTGGCATGTTGTCACTGTGGAGATGCACTGACATGCACCTTGTCGATTTGACAAACATTTTTTGTAAGTTTAGATTAACAGCCGAACATTGCATCAGTATTTATTTTCTCTTCTGAAGAATCATGATTTGTAATGCAATTACAACATTGCTCTCCCTACCATGCCCAAATCATGATGTCGTGTTTTGGTCACATTTCCAAGATTCTAGGGTAGAGATTTTGGTTCTCTTTTCAATTCAAATTTACAAAAATCATTTTTTTCAGGCGAGGGATTCCTGCATAACTGCCGTGTATCAGTGTTCTTCCAAATTTGGATCTTATTGCTGTTAAATGGAGCATTTGCAAACAGCACAGCTACATCCTGAATGTCCTTTCTAACTTGCTATCACAATTTTGGCTTATGCGATAAACCAAAAAAATTCATTAAAATTGGACAAAATAATCCCACATTATGTTTGGACTAATAGAGGAATTTCAAGTTGGGACAGAAACTGAGGGCTCCAGTGTTGTCTTTTGTTGAGAGGATTAGAAAAAAAAGGTCCTAAATTCATGGTCCTCAATGGCTTAGCACCGACAGCCTGGGTTTCAATACTAATTTGGATTTGTCTAGATACATGTCAATCGGCAAAGTATATCACAATGATTTCAAGAGTAGGGCGCCCTCAAGTGTCGCCAGATTTGCATAGTTTTGTGCAGCCAATTCTGGCGATTCACAATGCAGTGCGCCACCTAGAGTTTACCACAGAGAGTTCATTTTTCCCAGTGAGAGATGGTCAACAAATTCGCAGCGCTCGACATTTGAAATTGCTAGTTTTTCCAGTCAGTAGTTTCGTAAGCGTATGATTCGAGTATCTGTTTGCCCTTTTGTTTTCTTTGTTATCAATATATGGTGTTTTTTTGTAAGGTGGTAGAACGCAATGCCCCAATCCAACAGATTTAGCTCACGTTGCCTACTTCCACTCATTCCAATTGTTCATTTTTTGTCGACCGTAAACTTGACAAATGGACTTGCCGTGGCAAACTCTTGGTGGCGCACTTCATTGTGAATCTAGGACGGAGCCGGAGTGTGGGGGGGGGGGGGGCGACCAACTCGTAAGTATATAAATGTGGTCATTCTGGCAAAATAAGACAGAACTTGGCAGAGGTTGAAATGAGGGTTTGCGGGTATTAGGGAAGAGACTAAACTTTCCTTACAATACTGTTTGTTGCACTTCAATCGGGTATATATCGTTGACAACTTGTGGCTGTTTAAAGTTCGCATTTATCAACATGTCAAAAAAGTAAAATACTGAGAAAAAGGCCTTTAAACCTTCAGGTTTTGTAGTTGTGAAAATGAAAGATGTCACTTTTATTCCACAGTTCTTATACTCTTTCTTCAAAACATGTGTAGTAGACATATCAGAGAATACAAATGTAAAATCTGAAAATGGAAGAAGGAAAATCACCCCAGTTGGTTTTTGGCATGTTTCTGCATGACGGCCTGTACCCATGTTCCGTCTCATTTTGCCAGAACCGAACGCCTCACAATTACGTCCCCAACATACCTTTAACTGACGGCTGAAGTTAAGGCCGCCTTCCTCTCAATAGCGTCAAAGTACCAGACGGTGATAGCGTACCTACGGGCAAACAAAAAAAAGTGATGAGTAAGACAAGAAGGAACCAAAAAAAAAGAGCACTCGGCTTCAGAATTTGTAATCTAATTTTTTCCATTCAGGAATTCGACCCACTCGCATACATGCGGAAGGGCTTTTGTATCGATGCAAGACGAAAAGGTTAATCAGCCTGTCCGCTGAAAAGACTCGACCGAGGCAAATAATTGCTAACATTCTCTCAACAATCCGGCCCACGCAGGCAAGTGTAAGACGAACCAATAACGCTGGAGAACAAACAATGTCAAAGTGCACAGCTGTTTGTTTTTTCCGTAACGACTAGGACTCTGAGTGGGAGAACCAAATCAGCATGAATTCCCAAGTTGGCTTGCCTTCCTTTGAGTGTCCAGATAGACCATTCTAATTAATTATCAAGTGTTTCTGGCGCTAAGTTGGGCAATAATTTCTCTTACATTAAAATCATCAAGATGTTGATTTCTGAAGATTTTCTAAAGGCCACAGCCTTTTTCGTAATGAGTTTAGGCCTTCCTGACAAGAGAATTTCCTTTAGATTTCATTAAATGGAAGGAACCATAGTCCATTTCAATTTCTTTTGGACGACTTGATTTTCAGCGTGTTCAAGTTCAGCCACTTTAACAATAAATGGTCAACAGTAGGCTCATTGGCACCGGTACATACCTGTATGAGTAATACATTAATGTACAGCGCGGTTGGCATTAAACCTGTTATGGACATTTTTTTTTCTCCTGAAAAAAATTAACATTTTTTTATTTCCCTTTTAATGTTTTATTTTTCAAGTTAACACTATAGACTTTGCCCTTCTCCATAATATTTTATGAGCACTGTCTGTATGCTTGATGATTTTTGAGAATTTGCTAGGGAAAATTCACAAGCTTGGTCAGTAGGGTTCAAACAATACATTGTACAGCATGTACGTGTGCATCGGGCGCGGTTCTAGAACCAATATTTTGGGGGGGCTAGCACGGTGGATCCAGAATTTTTTCAGGGAGGCGTGCTGAAATGTTGACCGGTTATTTTTTCCAGACATTGAGGCCTCCGAAAATCAATAGGTGGAAGGGGGGGGGGGGGGGCTCATGCCATATTTTCAATGGGGAGCGCCAATAAAATCCTAAAATCATTCATGCTATATTAACTAATGCACCCTTGTCACGGCTATTTCTTCTTTAGGGTGAGACCGTTCACATGTACATCACAATCCTTCTTTTGGCTAATGCAATTATTTTTTTTTACGGAATTTATTTTTTTGGGGGGGGCTAGACAAAATTTTTGGGGGCTACAGCCCCCCCGTAAAACCGCGCCTGATGTGCATAAATGTACATGTACATGTACATGTACAAATCCTGCTTACTGATGCAGCCCTTTTCCCACCCAACCATCAATCTGTGGTCAATTTTCTGGCGCGTACCACAAATCAATAACCTGGTTCGGTGATCAAGTGGTTAGGATGTCTGTACATGTACTGGTAAGCAATCACCGGTTTGATTCCAACTTGACTTGTGAAACTTTTCTCTCAGCTCCTCACAAAATCTACATACATGTACATGTACACTGAAACATTATGTCTGTGAAAGGCCAAAGTAGGAAGGGTCTTAAATAAATGGAAGAAGATAAAAAGAAATGAAACCAACCAACCACGACAACATTGAAATCAAAGAATAAAATACTACGTGCAACGAACCCCACGAAATTCAACGAATCATTAATCAATGGATCATTATTTAAATCACACTAACACCTATGAAAAGCAATTTACAAGACTAAACGTCACAAAAGAGAAGAACTGTCTGTTAATAGTGTTAGTGAGGTGACGCCCCTCTTTAAAAAAAGGCAAAACAAACAAATACCATAATTTACATTGTTCTGACCTCCAAACATACGTATGCACAAAAGCATCTCAAGTTCACACACTCTCCTGTCAGCAGCCCTCTTGCGTAGGTTGGAATTTATTTACATAAACGGGCCAAAAGATGGTCCCACTGCTGTCTGGCATTTTTCGGCCAGCCCTAACACCGTGCTTGGTAACATTCTTGGGATTTCATGATGACAAATGATAAATGTACATGTGTCAGCCTGATGCAGGGCTGGTGCAAACTACTTGCCAACCAATGTGGTAACACGTAAAAGAAAGGATGTGACGGTTTAAACGTTTACACGTTTAAAAACAGAAACAAATCCAAATATGTTTACAAATTTTCCAAACCATTTAAACGAAACCCGAATTATAAAGAAGGGACCTACGATCACATGATCTTCCTTTGAGTTCAACATACAAATAACTGACAATGTTTTCAAACTGTGTTTAATTTACAAAACCTTAGAAGAACTGCAGTAGTCGATAGTCTTGATTACATTCGGGGTACACGTATTCACAAGATGGAATTTGGGGTACAAGTATTTAAGTTTTTACTTTTTCAATGACCGCCAGCTATATATTATGACAATCATTGTGGATATTTAAATATGTCAATCACGCCGGTCTGCAGACATAATGGGCAGGTGTCGGCATTTCAGATATAGCTATAGTTTCTTAAAGTATTTGCGCAAACTTTACAAAAATAAACACAAAATCACAACCTTAAACACATGTCTACACATTTCAAACGTATGTTTTTATAAGCTGTGTGACGTTGTTATTGGCTTTCTTGAACAGAAAGACACAATTCTGGTGCCAAACTAATTTCAGGTATATCTAAAACAGGTTGCCCAAGAACATTCCCAAATCGCAGAGCAACGTTTCCTTGGTCTACACCAAAACAAAACCTATTCTTCCTGATTCTGATGGACTCTTCTGCAAATGTACCCCCTCAACAGTTACAACGGGAGAGTTGGGGGCGACCACTGGGAGGGACATTCAAAATGCATTACTGATGATGCATGGCGCTCACGTGAAGATGCTGCAGGTTGCTGCACATTCTTAATAAGTCATGCGTACTTCGCGCTATACCCATATGTCCCTCCCACTGGGGCTTTCCATAAGTGGTCACAAAGCACCATCTACACGTACTGTTCACGCACGGAGTCCTTACAATCCGACATCCTGCAATTTCTATGGATTCCGTGCACGAGTGCCCTCTCCTCAAGGGTGAAAGTGAGATTTAGGAGACTCAAGTGACGTCGTCGCTGAACGTCCACAATCAGATGCATTTCTCCACTGTGAATCAGACGAGTTTAGTTTTGCGATTAGCCAGACTTTTTCCAGTGCATTGTGGGAGATGGTCGACAAATTCGCAGCGCGGGACATTTAAAATTGTTCGTTTTTTCCGGTCGGTAGTTTCGTAAGCCTATGATTCGTGTTTATGTTTGCCCTTTTCTTTTCTTTGCATCAATATGGTGATTTTTTGTAAGGTAGCAGAATGCTATGCCCCTATCTATAACATAATAGCTGAAGTTGTCTACTGACACTCATTCAAATGGGCCATATTCTGTTGACCGTAAACTTGAAAAATTGACTCTCCATGGCAAACTCTTGGTGGCGCACTGCATTGTGAATCGCCCAAATTGTTCATAAAAAGGTACCACAACTGTCCTGTATTAAAGCAACACAGAGATTACCCATAAAAACTAGCAGCAGAACACTTAAGTGTCGCCTAATTTTTCCCCGTATTTTTTACTGCATGTAGATCACATACGTACCTTGTGTTGAAGGCTGGCATTACTTCATGGGGATTTCTCCGATCCGACCAGAAGAAGATTAATCTGTTGAAGATAGGGTCGACACTTGCCATCATGTCGTGTTCACGGGGATAGAGCTGCAGACTGCCGCCCATCGTCTGCAAGATTGACAAAAAAGTTACATCAGTTGCAAAAGCAGCATCAAAAATGTGCTGCCCTCTAGAAAAGATGTTTAAACCCTATCACTGTTTTAGGATGGAATTTTTAGAAATAAAAATTACAATATAGTGATTGATTGCGGTATCCGATGCTAAACATATATCCGATTCAATCATGCCAGCCATAACTACCATAGCAAGTTTGGTGCTCGAGTGGTAAGACGGCTTCACTAGTAAGCAGAAGGGTGTGGGTCACTGATCTCTATATAAAGACTGGATAGCTAATAAAGAGCCGCACAATGAACGAATTTGACGCCATATTGGTGAGACCGGCTGGTGATCTACAAAGGACAAGTTGCCGTCTTTATAGACAGCATGATTTCTTTTGTAACGTCAAGGTTCACTTGTCTTATATTTTGACCACCCCCACTGACCAAGGTTTACTACAATTTTTCTAACATCATGGTTACTTTTTAAAATGCCGCAAATCACTTTTTCGGCGTTTTTGAAATAATAATCACTACGGAAATGTGTCCCTTTTAGAACATCATAATATGTGTACGTGACCAAAATGCGCGTATACTGTTGATACAACGCTTGCGTATTTACGCGTAGAACGTTCGTATTATACGCGGCCATCTTCGTGAGACCGGGGGCGAATTGGTCAAAATGCAAAGTCTACTGTGTGAATGTTGTATGCATATCCGCTATCCAGTCTTTATATAGAGATCAGTGGTGTGGGTCCTGAACAAGTACATGTAAACTGTACAATGTAAGCTTGTGAATTTCTTCTCGCAAGCTCCGAGCATACAGTGTTTATGAAATTGTGTTGGTGAAGGGCAATATCCACTTTTGAATGTTCAAACTGTACTGTGGCAATCCCTCAAAGGCACCAATTGAATTTGTCATTAGAAACGGTCAACAGTTATTGCATGATGGCCCTTCGTACTGGTACATGTACCTACCAATACAACATTAGATACATGTGTACACATGTTATAATAACAGATTATCTTTACTTGAAGAAATGCAGAGATAACAAAAGCAATTTAGGGATTAATTAAGCAAATGAGTGCAACCTCCATCTCACTCCATTTGGAGTCAAGTAGCTGATCGACCACCCCAGGTGCCTCCCCCCCCCCTTTGAAATGTTGAATTGAAAACAATTATAATGTACTGTTGAAATGATACGTTTCATTTGCCTTAAGTGCATCCCCAGGTGCCTCCCAGAAGCTTTACCCTCGTTACGCTGCTGTCCAAGGCACTCCATAGAAGGTGTTATATTACTATATATTTGTTTCTATTGTACACACTACACACATGTACATCACGAACAAGTACAGTCGACTCTCGTTAGTACAACTGTCTTGATACAAAATTCTGGTTAAAACAAACATAAGGCCTTGGTCCCGACTGTGCATTTATGTGCACAATGAATGGGATTGATGTTCCTCTTAATACAAAATTCTAATATAACAAACAATTTGGCTAGGTCCGAACGAGTTTGTATTAACGAGACTCGACTGTACAGTACTTCTGTACTTGTGATCTGTTACACGGTACCCTGTTAATTAGACATGGGTATAATAGGGAACAAAAAATTAAATACGTCTCCACAGAGCAATTTCTATAGGTGAATACGTCTCCACAAGGTTATCACAAAATAGATATATGGAATTTCCAAGGTGTGTTGATTGGTCGCAAATGGAAGAGTTTTAGAAAAGGATCGATATTAAGCCTGAATTTCAGCCCAGGATATTATATCTGGTTAAAATAGGAGCATTTTGAAACTACACTTTCAAACTCGAAAACTTTAGTACACGAGAACAAAGAAATGACTCCACAAGGATACAAATTCCAGTATGCGTGGTCTATGAGTGATAGCTTTATCAAAAAAACTAATTTAAAAAAAAATGTTTTTTTAAATTATGCATTTTCCAATGCCAATATAATCTAAAACTACCATGTTTTATTAACTGGTTGCAATGGCAATAAAAGACATGCGACAAAATGGTCTTTGTATCGGTGTATTCTAATTATGAACAACCACAGTTAACTGCTAGCAAGAGTCATCAGATTTCATAATTTCACACTACGTGACAAATTCTAGAGCTTTACTTTATTACAATGAAAAAAAAATCTTGAAGAGGGACATTTGTGGCCTTCCCCCCTTGTTTTGAAAAGTTCATTTGAGGAGAAAGTGTGGAAGAATATAACAATCTACACAATTTTATATAGACCCAGAGCTCCCACAGTTGCTTATTATCCACCGTTTCCTCTGAGCTCTGAAAACAAATCATGCTTGCTTCCTCTAGAAAGCTGGCCATATTGGCCTTTCGAAGTATAAACAAATCATCACTCCCTGTTTCTGCAAGTCTTCGGCAATGACGGAATTGTGAATTGGGGCATAAGCCCTGGTCCAATATGGTACTACATTATGTTTTTATGGCTTTGACTAACACTGGCTACATGTTGCTCAGTTGGTAAAGCCCATGCTGCTTGGAAGCTTCCAGCATTTCAATTCGAACAAATCGAATGGCCCACAAAACAAACAGAATGACGAGGGAAGCAAGATATTTTCTTGAAGGATTAAAGGGAAAATACAACATTTGCAAACATCGAAAAATAAAACTACCAAGTTGTTGTGAAATACCTTACTAGGATGTTGGTAAATGACATGCTTAAGCATCCTGTAAAATTATGGCACCTGGTGTGAAGCCATTTTCAAGAAAATGGTATATTTGTATACATTTCCAACGCTGGTCGGCCGACCACCGTTGGAAAAACCTAACTATTTTTCAATTACTGCTCCAAATTTACCAATTTTTTTTTAGTCTAAATTTTGTTTTGCTAGCTATTGGTTCCATGTTCATGAACGGGTGCAGGCCAGCTAGACTAGTTCCCTTACCTTACAATTTTCCGGTATTTTTGATCCATTTCATCTTTAGTGGAGTCAGGGAACCAGCCTACTTGAATATTTTTGTTTTTCTTGGTTTTTCCAGCATTTTCGAACACAAAACTTCATACATGTCAGTGTAACAATATTTGATCTATACTAACCCCCCAAATAGTTCATTTCTAAAAATTACAGCAAAAGCCAATGATGTACATTCCCTTTTGTCTCAAAATGTTTTTCCATTGTGCTGGCGAGTGGTTAATGGCTTAGAGTTCATCCCGAAAAATAGATTTATTTTCTAAATTGCAAGTTTTTTACAAATACAAAAGTTATTCACTTTGGAATGAGACTTTGACCCCCAAAAAATCGGCCCATGTTTAGGTATTGAAATATTACTTCACAATTTCGGTTTATTGGCCGCCAGACAGGAATTCCGTTCTAGCAGGGTAGGCTGGTTCCCCCCCCCCCCCCACAATCAGTATTGATAAAGTACGGACCGGGAACCAGTCTGCTCGCAATGAGGATCATATGTTGTGTACAAAATTGAAAACGTATTCGCCAAGTTGGTAATTTTATCAGAATTAGTCAGCATCATTTGGTCTGGGAACCAGACTACAAATGTACGCACATTGCAACGATATTTTGCAAGCATGGAGCCAGTAACCGTTAACATACGCAAAACAATCATTACCGACTTGGCACAAAGTCTACTGCTGTGCTGGCCTTGTTGAAATTGCCAGCCAGAGAGGGAGTGTTAGACAAAAACAATGAGCTTGTTGAAGATTTCTTCGGTGTTGAAAATCTAATGAAATACACTCTCTAAATGTTTATCAATACTTGCAATTTTTTTTTTTTTAAAGCTGTGAAAAGAGGGGGGCTTTCAGGGTTCATTTTTTTTTTTTGGAGACACCCTGTATATTAGAGAATTTCATTCGAACACTTGGGGTCAGGAACATACAACTTCTGTTCAACCAAAATATTCCCGTTCTGAAAATGCGTCAATGGTTCGAGATCTGCTTTGTCAGTTGCCAGGGTTACTTTTGTGGTGTATTTACTTTTATCAGAAATTGGAAATGATGTGCATGTTGCTTTGAGTGGTTGGCAAACATCACTTTACGCAAGTAATGAGACCGAGTCATTGGATGACGTCGTCACTGTTCAAACCAGGCAAACGTGACAATGCATACTGCGAGAAATGAGGAAATACTAGCCAGCAAATTTGGGTAGTGTAAATAGAGCTATATTAAATTACTGCCTGATGGGCGCATCCATGTTTGTGCACAAACCTATGGAAAACTCGAAATTTTGTACGGCTTTTGTACGGCTATTTGCATATCTGCATTTGTATTCCATACCGGTGCGTCATCGAAGCCGATACGCCCAAAACCGAAACGTACATGTACGCTTAGCAAATGAGCGTTTCATTTTGCTCTACGCAAACAGCTCAACGTGTGCGCGTCCCTCCGCTGCAGATGCTTTTCGCCGTGACGTTTTTTGAACCGTCATGACGTGCTTAAGTTGTTTGTGTATCTTCTACTTGCGCTTTGCATTTACACTTTTAAAATTCAATCCATCTATTTTGATTGTGTTCTACAACACGCACATAAATTTGAAATGTCTGCACCCAGAGCGGCTTCAAAGCATCTCCGCACGCAAGAATGAGGAGTTAGCGCTCTAGTAATTTAATATAGCTCTATGGTAGTGAACTACACAAATGTAATGTACATACATGTAGTTTGCATTCTTCTTTTTTTGTTCAATTTATTGAATGATATATTATTTATATAATTCCTATTTTGACTGATTAGCCCATTCAGTGGAATCCACTGGTCTCCCATGGAGCCCACTAAAGAAGAAGACAATGTGATAAAATTACAGATTTAGATCATGCAGATGTGGGAGGCAAACACCAGAGGAATATTCTGAGGAAAACCCGTGGGACTGAAAACCCAATCCACAGTAGGAATCAAACCCGGGTCACAGCGCTGGAAGGCGAGGAAATAGCGCTACGCCAACCTGGCTCCCACGATTAAAGTCGCTCTTTCCGTGCAATGTATTACATGCAGGGTTGCAAATAATTTGCAAGTTGTAGTACTAACTCCATTTAACTAGCCATACATGTACATGTACATGTACATGTATGTAGGTGGCTAGAAAAAGGGCAATTTAAAAAACCAAATCTACCCTTATATTTCGGAGTTAAACTTGAAGCCTGCAAAATGAAAATTCAAGCTACGTTATTAAAATACGGGTACAATTAGGTCTGAATATAAACTTGTGATTTTTTTTTAGTTCTTTTGTGGAAACATTTTAGTAAACAAGACAGTCCTTTAGGGAAAACCCTGAACCTACGTACATGTACCGGTACAACATGTGGGGAGACCTACGTCATTTCCAGGATCAAGGTTTTAAGTCTCAAGGACTTCCAGGAAATAGTACACAATGTTCATGTACAATGTAAACACGTACACATACGTATGTACTTTGTATCCATTTTTAGCTGTATCCAATTTCAATGCATAAACTCAACTTGTACATACCTGTACCAGTTCCCCGGTACATTAAAGGTATACAACATCTGCAAACATAAAAACCTAAGTACCAAATTGTAATGATGTACATGTACTACCGGTAATAGTGAATAATAGTCTCAAGCCTCCTGTAAAATCATGGCATCTGGTGTACTGTCATTTTGAAAGAAAAGTGGAATTTTTGTATCAATTCCAACGATGGTCGGCCGACCATCGTTGGGAAAAGCTGACATTGTTTTTCAAATACTGCCCCCAGTTCACCAAATTTAGTTAGTCCACATTTTGTTTGCAATTGGTTACATCTGTGAACGGGTGCAAGCCAGCTAGTCTGGTTCCTGACTTGACAATTTCCGAACGTCTATAAGTTGCTCCGCTTCGTCTGCAGTAAGGTCAAGGAACCAGACTACAAGTACAAGAAGAGCATTTTTTTTCTTGGTTTTTCCAGCATCTATGAACACAAAACTTTAAACAGGTCAGTGTAATAATATTTGCTGTAAAATACTGAACCCCAAATCCATGCGTTTCTGAAAATTACGGCAAAAGCAAACATTGTTGCCTTTACATTTGTAAGTATGGCACTCAAAACTAAATAAGTTATACAGGTCTGTATAACATTCGGCATGACATTGTCATGTACCGGTATGTTGTCTCTAATAATTTAGTACTTTTATCTCGACAACAGATTGCCAATCAAGCCAAAGACTGTTTTTCAAATGGCCATGCTTTAATATCAAATAATCCATAAAAAGTAAATAAATAACAATTTGTAAATAAATAAATAATAATATTAAATTGAAGTTAACATACTAATACACGTACATGTCTGCAGGTAGGAGCGTTTTGATTTACATTAAAGGGACACTAGGTCCTGAAATCCCCGAAAATGTTATGTTTTGGATTGTTTACTTAGCCTATTTCAAACATCTGGTTGAAAGGAAACCAACCTAATGTCATACCGTTCCATAGAAAAGACGAAAAAAAACCGCTTGTTTACATCGGACATGACGGAGTACGAATACGTTTTTCGTGTCGTTCTCATGTACGCTATACACGTTGTGTGTCTCGGGAACAGTGCAAACAATTGTGGTTTCTTCAACGTTCGCAAAAGGCAAACACTTTATACATACGAATGAAATCACAACTACATGTAGCATCCAAACAGCTCGAATTTATGGGGTCGCAAAAGTGGACCCCGTAATTCGTTCTCGCACACATATTACAGGAATAACACAAAAATGCCCAGTTTTGAAAGGATAGTTGTGTGGATGTTTATATCCTACTTTTAAAAGTTATTTCCGATTATCATCATCTCGTTCAAAGCGCGTTTTGTAGCCCAATTGGGCTGTTCCAGGACCTACATGTAGTGTCCCTTTAACACTGTATACATTAAATTGCCTACACCCATTGACATTGTAATTTTGTTCCGGCTTGTTGACTTTCGCAGTACCATATTGATCAATCTTGTACATATTGCATAAACTGCGTAGTGCTCCATGAAGAAAATAAGGTCGCTTTAAAGTAAATACTCTGAGTCCCACAGATGCAAATAGGATACCACTGACGTTTGATGCGGGCTTAAATTTTTTATTGGATTCATCATATATTTCCACCTTTCCACCGAGACCATCTTGTTATAACCCTGTTTATTTTGATTGCTGTAGGGTGAAAGTTCAAGCATTTAGAATCTATAAGTGGAGGTCTCCTGAAAAAAAAAATGCTTTGAGTGTTCATGGCATGAAATAAAATGACGGCCTAACGGTGCGAATTGGGAGTTACGGGCCTTCTGACAAAACAAGAATTTCTAAAGGTCATTGCGTGACAAAAATAGATTTTTCCAGGAAAGTGCTTTTGTTTACGTTACATGGCACGAAAGGCTGTGCTACTGCACACTGAGTAAACATATTGTACATATACATTGTAGGCCTACACGAATGTAAACTGTTTGATACAGGCGCACCTTATAAATGTGTATTTCTAAACTTGGCCTGTGCACTTTTTAATAAATATAATTCCAATCTTGGACTTGATTGAATATTTGAAATACACTGATCAAGTTTAACCTGCGTCAGCCCATGGAGAAACTGGCTGCTGATTGTGATTTAAAGGGAATGTACAACATTTGCTTTTGCTGCAAGTTTCAGAAATAAATGGATTTGGAGGATTAGTACATTGTATGTTATAGCAAATATTGTTAAAATGACTTGTTTCACGATTTGGGCTTGTAGCTGCTGGAAAAACCAAGAAAACCAATCATGTTCTTGTAGTCTGGTTCCCTGACCCCACTTAAGATGAAACAGAGCAATGTATAACCTTTGCGGAATTGTAAGGTCAGAGAATCAGTCTAGCAGGCTTGTACCCCTTCACAGGTGTGTAATCAATTGCAAAGAAAACGCGGAATAACTAATTATGAAAAATTAGAAGCACTTTTTGAAAAAAAGCCAGTTTTCTCCAACGCTGGTCGGCCGACCAGCGTTGGAAAAATCCCATTTTTCTTGAAAATGACAGCACACTAGGAGCCACGATTTTACAGAATGTTTTAGACTGTCATTCCCTAACAAAGGTATTTCGTGACAATTCGATCATTTCGTTTTGTGATGTTTGCAAATGTTGTATCTTCCCTTTAAGGTGTGCTTGCACTGGTTGATAGCTGAACATGTAGCAGAATGGCTGGTTTTTAACCAAATGTAAAGAAGCAATTTGAGCTGATGTTTCTCATGGGAGCAATCAAATCATGCGCGATTGTGGCTTTCGACAAACGTGTGGCATTTGACAATAATTCAACAATGGTCATAAATACCGAAGACAGTTTACCCATTGCTATTGGTCAAGAGCCCGTCACGTGGCTGGTCTTAAACGGATGATAAAGACCGGCTGGCTGGTCTTAAGTACTTTTCCAGTGTCACAACATGAAATTTGGACTCCTATGAAAGTAGCAGGCACTCATTTCAAGATTACACGTACATAAGAACTTAAACCCAACTTATATACTATTCAATAACATATGTGTACACGTATTTTTAGATACTTTTTCAGGCACATCCCTTATGGGCTCCGTGCGCCGACGAAAGAGGGCGCCCTTTTACCTAGCAAGGACGTCCTATGGGCAGGACATTTCGCTGGTTGACGCGCACTGTTCCTTGTGTGTGACGCACGTACACCAGGGGATTTGTACTATATGTACACGCAGTGGCCGCGCTTTGCAGCAAATGAATTGCAGTCAGGCAAGATGGCGTCGGTCGGTCACCCCCAACTGTACTCTCTTTGCCCGTGACGGGGTACTTGTGAATGGAGCGGATAGAGGCTAACCTGATGAGTTATTCCATATTCATTATTCATTCAGAAGTCAGTATGTCCAGAAATGCATCGGTTATTCAGCCCATCGGTGAGTCAGTGAAGCACAAATCACAACTGAATATAATTTATTAACTTTTATCTACACAAACGTTTAACAGCATGGATGATCAATGGCATACAATGGAATCCTGGATGCTCCAGTCTCCGCAGTAGGAATTGAATTTGAAAAATACCCTCTGGATGGCTGGATGGAGACCAGCAATTTAATCATCAATCTTGTCCTTGTATAAATGTAGGACTGACCTTTGTATAGATCAGTGGTCCAGTAGCTTTCACACATTTGAAGTCCAATTGGATTGAGCTACATGTATAAACTATAATGTTTGTCTGTGTGGATTTGTTTGTCTTAATTGCAATTTTTGACTGGCAATTATCGTTTAAAAAACCCAATAAGAATGTTCTTACATTCTCAACCATGTACCTTAGTGAATTCTTGAAAGTTTTGCCTAAAATTTGAGGTACATGTATCAAGGAAAAGTAAACACACATGAATGGTGCCAAAAATACAGTTGAAAAAGCCTTAAATCAGGCAATTTCAGGAGGACATGTGTCATGTGCACATTCCTCCTTTTGTAGTATTGAAAGTAACTTCAGACACTTTTGGTCTCATAAAGAATCTGAACTTTTTGCCAGTCTGGTACTAGATTTTCAGGTGACATTTGAGGCCTTCCCACATGTCCAATTTTTGATTCCAAAGGAGTTGAATTGTAAAAGCCTCTTAAAGAGAATGTACCCGGTACATCATTGGATTTTGCTGTAATTTTCAGAAATAAACTATTTGAGGGGTTAGTATGATAGATCAAATATTGTTACACTGACATGTTTGAAGTTTTGCGTTCGAAAATGCTGGAAAAACCAAGAGAAACAAAAATGTTCAGGTAGTCTGGTTCCCTGACTCCACTAATGCCGGACAATTGTAAGGTAACGGAACTGCAGTCTAGCTGGCCTGCATCCGTTCTTGAACATGTAACCAATAGCAAACAAAATTGGGACTAAAAAAATGGTAAATTTGGAGCAGTAGTTGAAAAATAGTTAAGTTTTTCCAAAGGTGGTCGGCCGACCACCATTGGAAATGTACACAAAAATACAATTTTCTTGAAAACGACTTCGCACCAGGTGCCATAATTTAGCAGGATGCTTTAGACTGTCATTTACCAACATCCTAGTATAGTATTTCATAAAAACATGGTAGTTTTATTTTTCGATGTTTGCAAATGTTGTATATTCCCTTTAAGTCTCTTCCCCCAGGAGTACACATAAATCTGGTACCTGATTTCATGACTGACAGAACCCATCTAGACTGGAATCTCCCCGGAGTATATCCACATTTCAGCCCTCATATTTCGGCAGACTTAACATGCTGTGAAGCATTCCAACTGTAATTTGTGTCTCTGCTCTAATTTGGGAGAGGGGGGAGGTCGTGTCTGGCACAATTAGGAATTGGGAACAAACGACCGCAGACGACAAATGATTGTCACGCAGAGTACAAGACTCATTAGTTGTAAGCTTTCCAACAACTGCAATCTCAAATCAGCACTTAGTTATGTACATTTGTATCTGAACAAAAACAAAATTTGTTATTTCACTTATCCCCCCCCCCAAAAAAAAAAATTAACCTGACCTACTTGTACATTGCTGCCCAATTGCCAACCTCCAACTTTGTATTTAGCATATTTAGCCAAAAATTTGAAATAAGGGAACGTGAAATTTTGCGACTTTTTTGTGTATTATTGGTTAAACAATATAAAACAGGTAAATAGAATGCAATGAAAGATACCCAAAAGTAAACAAGTTGTGGTTAAAAGACCAACACACAAACATGAAAAAAATAACATGAGCAAATACAATTAATTTCCTACTTACCTACCTGGATAATTTTTAGGGCGTTACAGTAAACACACAACTTTTTCGGCCTTATATCTTTTGCCTGGCAAAATGTTATGGCATTTCAAACAGTTCCTCCATTGACATTTTTTTAAAGCATACGTGTAGGATCACTTGCTATTCATGTATTTTACTCATTTCCAATGGTAACACCATTCAAAATCCAAAGAAGGCCTAGCCTGTTGAAGTTTCAGCTCAGTGGTTGTTGCATTTTTTTGAGAAAACAGTGAAAAACCATGCACACCTTTTTGATCACATTTACAAGATTTCGTCCATGGCACTCTAATTTCCAAATTTCAGTCAATTGACTTATCGTTGGAAATCACCTACATATTGCAGTAAATTTCTTGATTTCTTCCAAATGACAGCAAGCCAGACGGAATAATTTCACGGGGTGTTTAGTACCAGTACGATCTTTATTCCGAGTAAGCTTTTTGATAATAATGCGAATGATCCTACCGGTACATGTATGCCTCTACGTGGCACGACGTCCCCTACATGAGCACGTTTTCCACTTCTAATTTTAGCTTCCAGTGGAATTATAAACAAAGGTTTGGATAAAAATAACAAATAGCCAAAAGGAAAAAAAAACGTTGACACGATTCTGTAATCAAAAGGAGCCTGCACTAATAAATATGCCAGTCATGTTCCATATTTAGCATCAATGAGCGCTCATGACGTCCAAAATGTCAAAGGTGAAGGAAACATAAAAAGAGCGTTTATCAGCGGTATCAGATGACAATGCAAAAAACCTTTCACGGCCTGTCACAAGTCTCTTTTGATGAATGATCTTTCAATGGGTTTTTTTTTTTAAGTTTTTGCTTCAACAAAACCAGTAAAGTAAGTACTGTTTCTTGTACAATTTGCCAAGAGAAAAATACATTGCATTTTTCATAACATTGAGTTTTACACTGCATTTTTCATAACATTTTGTTTTATGAAAAATATTAAAATGTTTAAAAAACAAAAAGTTGTAAGAGTTTTCAGCCTTCAGGATAAATTTTTAAGCATGCTTTATTTGCAAGTGAGATTTAATTAAATTGTTACAGTTGCACAAAGGACAACATAAAATAGACTCGCACATTCATCAAAAAGCCACTGTCCAGGCAAATAAACTAGATCATTTTTTTTGGGGGGGGGGTTCCAAAACAGGTTTTGCAGGGTTTTTTGCCCATCCAGTAATCAGCAATTCCTGGTTTTTATACAGTCGTATGTTCAAAATAAACTTGTGTACATTTTTACAGCATTCTTCTGTGTAAAACTTTTTCCAAAGTATTTTGTAAATACTTGTACGTCTTAATATTCCTAGTCTGTTCAACCAATGCATTTTTCCTTGTGAATTATACTTTGCTTCACTTTATTTATTGACATGTAAAGCAGGGCCAAATGGAAACCACTTTTGAACAGTTTGGGCATACCCTGGGTAAAGAAATTAGTAAATAACTAAATAAAAAAATAAATACATCTACGGTTTATCAACTTGCTTTGACACCAGTGTTCTAGCAAGGCATTAAATAGCACTAGCACCCGCTACGCTTTTGGAAAGGGCTACGCTTCAATCGCGCCGCTATGCTACCGCTACCCCACGGCTTCACGCTCCCTCTCGCATGGTCCTCGGACCAATTGCACCCACGCTATAATTTCACCCTGGCTAGAACACTGTTTGTCACACATACCCATAGAAGATAGTTTTGATATAATATGTTGGAAATTTTTTTCTCTCTAACTGCATTTTCTGCATCTGTTTCAAATCCTAGACCGTCAAGGCATTTGACTAATTACTGCAGCATACACTGTATGGCAACCTTGCAGGGTGGTGCCAAGTCTCTGGCTAAGTCACCCAGGAAGAATGAGAGCGCTGGGTTGGGTGCTGGAATGCACAAGTGATGGGAGAACGTCCATCACCGCATCCTCTGATGCCAATTGGCAAATGCCAGGCTGGATGTGTCTTGAGCAATCCACAAGGGACTTATCAAAATATCTGGTTTTGAGGCGAGCGCATCTATCATTTCATCACTTCACAGCACATGTACTGGTACACAGTTATTGCTTTGGAAACCTTATTACAGGAATTTCCTCCTGAAGTCAAATTTCAGCTCTGCACTTTTTTAAAATTGGGTCAACCCACCATCCCAATCTGCAGTTGATGGCCAAGTTTCCAGGAAAACTATGGATTTAAAAACTGGGACTGATAGAATAGAGGTTAAAAAAGGGGCCTTTTGTGGGGGACTTGTATACAAGGGGCTGTCCCACCATTAAGTAACGAACCACAACTGTCACGGAAAAATAGAGTAGGGACTGCCCCATCCAAATACGTTTGATATGAGCTGCATAACAGGAAATGGGTGAATTAGTTTGTTTGCATTACAACCACTTTTGTCATGAACTGTCAGCTAACATTCCACTTTCAATCTGTTTTGTAATTGTAGACCATACATGTACATTTGGACGCACCAGCAAAGATTGCTCATGACGAAATACAAAGAAAAGTGAAAAGACTGGCAGGGGGGAAGAAACGAACATGGCTAGACACAATTAACAACGACCTCAAACCCCTAGGCAGCATAGACCTGAACAAGGAGACCAATGACAGAGCTGGCTGTAGACAACAGATCAGACGCGCAATGTTTAATTGAAAACGAGTGCACAACAGACGACGCCATTTGGATGAGTATATTTAGAGTTCATTTCCAAACGTTACGCCTATTCATTTTTAAAGTGAGAAAGTCGCACATTTATGAAAACTTATAGAACGAATATACATAACACAGCAGGAGTTTTGTATTCTTAAATTGTTTTGAACTATGTATAACAGCCGTCGCAACCGACTTTGGCAAACCAAAAGAGAGGGCAGGATTCCAAAAGGTGACGAAATGGCATTTATCGCGTTTTTGAATCAGTCCTACAAAAATGTTCTCTTTTGACACATTTTAGTCAACAACTACTTGAACAAAACCGGTTTTTATGAAAATCTACTGTGTACAAGTTCATCGAGCGTTATTGTCAAATTGTGGAGAGCTTTGCTTTCTGTCAAAATACTTTCACTTAAAAGGAAAAACCGGGGCACTTTTCCCTTTGCCAAGATTCCGCTTTGATGTAAATGTCATGCTCTACTTAAGTCTTTTCAAGCATTGAGTCTGTTTCCCAAAAGAACATATTTATGGTATTATCCATCCTTTGTGTCTTGAATTTGTATTGTTGCTCATCAGAAGGCATACAATTTAAGTTTTGTAGATATTTTGGAAGTGGCCCTTATGTACAAGCCCAACTTATTGTACATAGGATTATATTTGCTTTTTGTGCATTTTCTGTTTGTTTGAAGCAACAAAATTGCACAAAATCTTAATCTAAAGGGTGCAATTTCTAACTTGTTGAAGTTTCAGCTCAGTGGACACTATAAATTTTGAGAAAACAGAAAAAAATGTATGCACATTTTTTTTGGTCTTGTAACAGGATTCCGTTGCTAACTCATAAACCACCTTCAACCACTGCTTTCTTCTGAATGATACCATTTCAGGCGGAACAATTTCACAGGGTATTTGGTACCAGTCCCATCTTCACTTTGAGCAAGGATTTTCTCGTTAAATCTGTGGGTACCGTACATTTCCGGGTAATAGCAAATTTACCTTTAATGAAAATACCTCAAATCCGTCAAATTCTGTATTTTCACATCATCAGTTTTTTTCTGTTAGCTTGATTTAATTGTCTTTCATTTTAACATCAGCAAACCGTGTTTGTCCTTGGCATTTGAAAGCTTTTAACGACAAATTCATTATCTGATTCTAGGTGCCCCATCCCTACCTTGGAATCCCAGTCCTTGTTGAGGTAATAGATGCAAGTGACACACCGGCCGTCCTTGTTAGGATTGTCAATATGCTTGACATAGTGGGCTCCTTTACCCGGATAACAAGCCACCATTGCCTGCAAATTAAACACAAAAATATATGGTCACTACTTCCAATTTTTTTTAAAAATCAAATAGGCCTACCTTGTAACATATTCCATTTATCAAAACCATCATAATTTCCACTATTGGTTTTGAAGTACTGGATGATCCTTCAACATCGACCAAAATAGCATTTAAAATCAACCGTAGGTTTTGGAGGATTCTGTAGGATTGAGGAAGGTATGCATGCATGTACATGTACCCAAATCATTCTTACTTTACATTGGCTTGGGGCCCTATAGTTAAAATATTACACACAAACTCGTGTACAAAAAATTCAACATTGGTTTCCTGTCCTGCATGCTCCTAGATTTTGAAGATTCCAAGTAAAAATGTCTGGAGGCCTTTTCACACGACCATCTACCTACTCGTGTTGAAATCAACATAGGTACATGTAGGCATACATAAGCAGAAACGGGTCCCATCTACATGTAACAAGGGTGGGTATTAAAGCGTACTGCTCAGACTTAATCAGGTTGTACCCCAGTATAAACAAGTCGTCAGTAGATTTTTGGATTTTCTACCTGGGTGGAGAATCTCTACCCTGGTCCCTGGACCAGGGTTGGATTTAACCCCGGGTAGAGCACCAGATCAGTGCAGAGGCCGTGTTGGATTCTTTCTAGTGTGAAAGGGGTTCCTGAAATCTCTGTGTCGGACCCAGGTCTAGTGTGGATATATTTTGGATAGAGGGCAGGGCCCTTTAGTTTACGGAAAGAACTTTACTTTAGGCCTAACCAGTAGATCCATGCCAATTTTATCACGCATGGGGCTGGATGTTCCAACTTTGTTTAAACCCTAACCCCTTCAGCTTACTTTTGGGTGAGTACCACATACTACATAGTACTACAGAAGTTATGCATGCAGTACCCAAATATTAAAAAATACTATGAGTGCTGTACCCACTTATATGCTGAAGTACTGCATACTTCAATTTACTACATTTTGTAGCTTTAGGTGAGGTTACGGTTAAAGTAGGGCCTAATAAAGGCTTTGCCATCATCTAGTAGCATAGAGGCTGACTGCAGAAAGTTCCAGAAGGTTAACGTTCCTTGGAAAATTCCTACACGCTGACGGTTCTGGTTAATAACTAAACCAAATATACTTGTAACGTGTGAGAGAGACGGAGCAGCGAGAGAGACGGAGCACTAGAGAAATTTTGGCGATATTAGAATCTAGAGTAGCGTCAGTCCACTTTGGTAAGAAAACATGTTTGGGGTTTTATTTAGTCATGTTATCTCAAGATGCCTACACATGCGGGGTTCAGTATGTGGCTATGGATCAAACAAAATGAATTCTCGGCTTTTCAAAAAAGTTGATTTCTACAAATATCGCAGTCTTTGTCTGTCAAAAGCTATTGGTAAATCAAGTCCAGTTTTGCTATTTTTTTTCATGTTATAATTTCTCCTCCAAAAAATACATCTGGAATTAAAGGATTAAAAGCTTTTGGTGGATAATGACTTTTTTTCAATTCATGAAAAATAAATTTTTCATATTTTACATCAAATCACATTTGTTTTCATAAAATAATTAAAGAGGATATCTGAGAATAAGTGCAAGCTTCCAAGAAAAATTCTTGTGTCCAAAACATTGAAAAGGTGTGGGAAAATGAGTAGAAATTTAATCATGCATATTTACTGCTGCCTGATCAGCTTGTCATCTTTAACTATGGTAGACCTACCTATTTGAAAAATAAAAAAATTAATTAGAAGTATAGATTTTATATCGATTTAGATGTATGGACATTGGAAAAACAAAAAACTTAACAATAAGTTTTGGCAGATTGAATGTAGAGCTACTATAATACAAAGCACTCTGGAATTTTCATTAAATTCAGACATACCGGTACATGCCCATTTGCAAGAAGACAATTCCCTAGAAAACAATTTTGCCACGAGCATATTCAGCCATTTAGATCTTCCAATCACTTTTTTTTTTTTTGGGAGCCACCCACACAAGCGACCTTTGACCCACAGAACACACACAGGCTACGTGTGTACGTGCAGAACCACGCATTGACTGAGTCTATTTTGGAACTGAAAATGGTCCAGGCGGCGCATGATTCATGCGAGCAAGACTCACTGCGCAAACACCATAATTCTTGAACTCTGCTCTTCAACTGGAACCGCAAATGAGCGCGGATGAGGTACAGACATAAAGGCCGGTACATACATGTACATCCGTGCTTAAATGATACCCAAAAAAACATCAATTCCACAGATTTCTCCTTGCTAGCAAATTATGGCAAAAAGAGCATTTTTAGGCTTTCAAGCAGACCCAGGGGAAAGGAGGACAATAGTAGAATTTAAAAAACAGGACAAAAGTAGGACTTTGGAAGACAAAATCAGGATAAAAGTAGCTGAGGACTTTTGCCGGCTTTCAGGAGTAGTAGGAAACAGACCTAACAACTTAACGAGAAAAACATTGCTCTAAAAGCGAAGAATGGTACCAAAATAAGTTGGGACAAAGAGGACATCATAAATCTCATTTGGCATGTTCTGTAACACTTGTGCTCCGTCCTCAACTACCGGTAAGCTCTCGGAATTACAGTTGCAGTACTCCTGCGCCCAAGCCCTTCATTGTGTTATTTACATATGACAGTGTGTAACACTGTTATGAAACATATGCAATGATATTTCACTTTATGGAGTTGTTGGACAAAAAAGTAGAAAAATGTAGGAAATAAATGTAGTAGGAATTTTCAAGAAAAAGTAGGAAAAGTAGGAGCATAGCTCCATGGTAGGAACAAGGTAAAAAAAAAATAGGAAAAAGTAGGAAAAGTAGGAAAGTAGGAAAAGTAGGTTTTTTTGGGGGGAAACAAAAAAATTAAAAATCAGTTGAAAATCAAGTGAAATTTGTGCAAAATTGGTGTCAAATCCATGTCACGCCTGTCACCTATTACATATGTCTGGGACTTGATGTCAAGTGGCCTTTTCCAGCTGAGACACCCCCCAAAAAAGAGGATTGCTTCGTCCTTATTACCAAAATCAAATTGGTTGCTTGTTGCACTAAACCTATTCTATAGATGCTCATATCCAGTGTTTCAAAACTTCGTTCCTCTGCTTATTACTGTGTCAGATCACAAATGGTCCGTGGTCAGATTAACTCAATTCCTTGCCGTGCATGTTTCCGAGGACTTTTCACACTTTTGTCTCCCTTAACCTTGAATTGAAAATCAAACAGGTTCCTCCATGAGCACAGTCAGGTTTGAACAGACACGGGTCAACAAGGCATACTGTTCTAATCAGTTTGTGACCATGGGTGGGGCATAGTTTAGGGTTTTTTTCCTACAGGTAGCATCTCCAAACCTAGTCTGAGTATCAACCGTTATCCGCGAAGCCCAGACTCCTGTCTTTCGTCTGATATGTCTGAGCATGCAGATTTATGCGATCTCAGGCCTCAGCCAATCGGAGTCGACTTTACTAAATCGTGACGTCATTTCATTCCCAAATCAGGACTAAGTGTTTGATTGGTCAATTCAAATGCAGTGTTTTGTACAGTACAGTACTAGGGGGTTAGGGTTAATTAAAAAAGGTGGCACGGGTTCCTGAAACTTCAGGGTCCATCCAGGGTCCAGCAGATTTTGGACAATGTAAACTGAGGCCCTTCTCTGTGGCACATTGCATTGATCAAACACTGACATTATCACAGTATATGCAAACATCCAAACATCATTCATATGTGTACCACTTCACACGTCATAACCTTGAAGTTGAAACCTATTTTTGGTATAATGTGCTGCCACGGTCTCTATACAGAGGGGTTACATGTACACGTACACGTATGTGGCACGCATACAATGTGTGTCAACTCTGTGAGTGTGACCTACAAAAAATTGTGATGTCAAGTGGTTTCTGATAAAGTTTGAGTTGAAGTTCATACATGATAGATACAAAAAATCTATGTTTACACTTTTACCCTTGCAACTGGCAATGACACATTGACACGTCATACATGTACATGTACCTGTCATACTTGACAAATGATGAAACCACTAAACATACATGTACCCAGAGCTGTGCAAACATGCACCAAACATACCATGCACATGAATGGGTGAAGAATTTAACATTCCTCTACGGTACCACTGAGAATGTTTAGCCTCACTTTTCTTATTGCTAGCAAATGACACATGTACAATGTGCTTGTACATGTGAATGTATACATGTAACCCTCATTGTGCTGAAATTCAAACCATGTTACCAGACTTACATGTATTTATAAGAAAAAAAAAAGATAAACGCTTTGTAAAGCTGGGGCCTATTTCCTCACGGAGGGATAAGAAGGATGGAGCTCTGCTAACCAGAAATTATGGTTCATCAAATTTATAAACTGAGCCAAAAAAATTAGAACCAGTCACAATTAACAAGCTGCATCAAATGATACTTTGGCTGGTAATAATTTGTTTACATTTGATTTTAGGCTTTGCATGGTGGAGTATCGATATAGTTTCGGTTTGCGGTAACACCATGTGGAAATTCTACTGTCGCTCAGTAGATTTTGTTCTGCTTAGTTCAAAAATACCTTCTCCTGCTTATTATCTGCTTTTGCTGAAGTAGGTTGGAAGGCCATGGGACTTCTCGCAATTCGGGCAATTCACAATGCAGAGCGCCACCAACAGTCTGACATGGAAATTGTCCAGCTCTACGGTCGACAAAACATGGCCTATTTGAATGAGTGTCAGCAGACAACTTGAGCTAATATGCCATAGATTGGGGCATAGCGTTCTGCCACCTTACAGAAAACACCATATTGATACAAAGAAAAGAAAAGGGCAAACAGATCCTCCAATCATACGCTTACGAAACCAGGCTGACCGGAAAAACTCACTTTTCAAATGTCCCGCGCTGCGAATTTGTCGACCATCTCCCACAATGCACTGGGAAAACTGAACTCTCCGAGGCAAACTCTTGGTGGCGCACTGCATTGTGAATCGCCCGAATTATCTTCACTGAGGCCGAGTGAGATAAAGAGTGAAACATTGAGACCAAACTTATCTCACTCAGGTAGACTCAGCCTCAGTGAAGATAATTGCGAGAAGTCGCACTGTCTTTCAACCTGCTTAGCGAAAGTAGATAAGCAGGAAAAGTTATTTTTGAACTAAGCAGGACAAATCTACTGTCAGTAGAGCAATTGTTATTCCCACATGGTGTTACCGCAAACCAAAACTAAATCTTTTTTTTTTGTGCTGAGAAACATACATACATAGCTTCAGTGCTTTATTTAGGCCTGTAGTGTTTGACAGCACCTTAAAGGCAGAGTGGACCATTTGTAAATTGTTCATTTTTTATTTCATTTGAACAAAAAAATTGTTCAAAATCTTCACATTCTGAATGCACTGAACCAATGAATTATAGCAACCGCGTGCGTGTGCGTCCTGTCAATGCTTGCGCGGGCACCAAGTCACGGATTCACCCAATTACAAACCAACTACTAACAGAAATTTCCAAAAATGTGTCACTTGACACATCTTTGGAAATGACCTTCTTTTATTGTTTTCTTCAAAGTGACAGCATGCTGGAAGGACTAATTTCACATGGAATTTAGGTCATTACGATCTAAAATTACACCAAGTTTACAAGCTTTTTAGTAGTATTTTGGCGGTCACCTCATTTTCAAATTTCCGTTTTGCCATTTTGAAGGGTATTTTGGTGCCTTTTATGCTGATACAAATTTCCACATTTATTCATGAGCAAAACTGTGATGTCATTCCAGGCAGAAAATTCAATGTTACAGCTACATGTATTTCCGCACAAAAAGTTGCTGGAATTTTAGATATTTTGCTGTCGTAATTTTTCTTTTCTTTGGTGATTCGTTGTTGTGTTTAACGAACATCGCAGTCAGCCAATGAGCATCCTTTTCTCACAAATGTTTTCAATGAGCAAATTTTGGGTTCACAATTTTAAACAGAAAACCCTAGCCCCAACAATGTCTTCCTGAACTGACGTCATAGCAAAAGCACCCTCAGTTGTCTCAAATCATCATCATGTCGGTTTTAAGGCCGTTGTCCAGTCTGTTCTGGGTTGGCCTGCTTTCTTGCTATGGCTCTCCTCCACTTGGCCCTGTCCGTCGCGTCCCTCGCATTGACTCCAAGCAGTCGCATGTCATCTGACCCAGTTGACATCCTCCTTTCTCTCCCCTCAATACAAAGCTCCTCGCTTGCCAGCCTGTCAGCCAGAGACACCCCACACATCCACCTGCTCATTCTCATCTCTGCTCGCTCCATCTGCTGGATGCCTGGCCCTTCATCTTCAGGGGCGCGCCTGATGTCAAAAATGGGGCCAGCTCCTGAACTTCTTCCACCCACTCTGATGTCACTGCTGCATCTGCTCCTCCCTCAGCACCCAGCATGTCACCCAGGTAGCAGAACGACTCCACCACCTCAGACCATCACCCCGACATCTCTTACAGCCAGACGTGGCGCTAGCACTGGATTGAGTTGGCAGCTACACCTTTCTCAAAAAGCATGGAAAATTTTGATGTTGAAAGAATTGCACTTTTTGATAAAAGTAACAAAAAGGGGTGTCACATAGTTTTTACACATTTAAGAGGAGTAGAAAGTTGCACAAAATGTGTTCCTGAGAAAAATTCAACGCATGGATCCATTAAAGGTAGAGTATTGTACATCATTTGCAGTTATCCAAAAAGTAACTGGCAGAAGAAATGATTTTTTTAAAACCACAATTGATTTAAAGACAGCAATGTGGCACTAAACTCCCCGTAAAATTGTTCCTTCTGGCATGCTGTGATTTTGAAGAAAATAACAAAATTTACTTCCAAAGATGCGTCTAAAGATATATTTTTGGAAAGTTCCGTTTTTATTTCGGCGAAGCCATGAATAAGTGCGCAAGTGTCGACACGACGCACGCTTGCGTACAGTTGCTATTATTTGTCAGTTCATAGCGTGACATCGCGTAGTTGCAATCTGCTGAATGAGAACGTGTCCCGGACGCTGATTTCGGGCGCAATTCAAAACATGACTCGGCAACTTTTGAATTGAAATCGAGATTCTACAATATTGTTTTCTCGGAATATAGGTACAGCATTCACTGAGCTAAAACTTCATCAGGTTAGTTGTTAAACACCTGTCTTTAGATTTTGAGCACTTTTGTTGCTTCAAATGAAAAAAACGCACAAATGACAAATATGTACTGTACCTTAAAGTTACTAGGTCTGGGAACATTTTGTAGACCAGGCAATGTCCATGCCCACTACAGGTACAAGCAAAAGGGGGTGTGAAACTTTACAGGGGTGAATTTGAGGGTACAAAAAGAAAAATATCAAAAGAGTTAATGATCCGGGGCAGCCTTAAGGCAAGTAGACCCCAAACAGACAATTAAGTTTCTGGGATCCTACTCACAATAGGTATTGTCAGAGAGCGAGAGGATATTAAAAGAGGATATTTCAAGTTCAGAGGTTACATTTTTGTGAATGTCCAGCCACCAAAGAACCACAACAATGGAAACAAAATGCGGAATTACTGTACTGGATGGCAACCCTTTTACGGGTGAACTATGTGGCCTATATGTCTAATTCTAGAAACATTTAGTTGCCATGCCAGAAAATGCAAACTTCTTTAAACTTTTTAGAAAGTAAGAAATTAAAAATAAGTGTTCAGAAACTGTCAAGGCGTTAAAAAAGATAGTGGATATTAAGCCAGCTAGATAATACAGAGCCCATTTTGACGCGTAAACAAGTAGGTCTACATTATAAAACCTATTAAATTACCACCATCGTTTGAGCAGCATCTGTTGCCAAGAGGATAGTGCATCTATCCCTACTTCTAGCCCAACTAACGACATTTTCGTTTTCTTGTTTACTTTTCATCTCAAAAAATTAAGAATATTCTCTACTCCAACATTTAACTGCAGAGTATTACATTTTCTTTCTTCCGATTCGTGGCTCTGAAGGACTTTTTTTAAGGGAAATAAAGTCCAAAACTGTAAAATGGTCTGATTCCCATCTCATGAATACGAAGTCACAACGACAATGTTCGCGCGGAAACCTACTAAGATTTGTCACGGTAATAATTTCTAAGCCCCCCCCAAAAAACAGTCACTGCACATGTTCAGTGCCATGCCGGCTTAATATCGTTTAAAAGTGCCTTTAAAAAAATCCCCCATCAATTTTAGTAGTTGATTTGTCTGAATAAACTCAATTCTCTGATCATTTTCGACATAGGGGTCTACCTTAGGCCAAACAAAAAGTCTCCGGCTGGTATGGAGCTTGCCCAAAAAGTGGTGCGGCGACGCGGCTTTTTTTTTTGTACCTGTTTTTTTTGCTTCACAGCCATTCCATGTAAGGGTCATCACCAAACTCAAAAATTGAAGTGAAAGGAATAAATGTTTGTCAGTTATATTTGATAAGAGGAATATTGAAACCATCTAAATCTCAAAAGATTTTTAAAAATAAATCATTTGATTTAAAGTTTCAGCCTCCTGAACATGGATGAATTTTGTGGGCAAAATGGAGGGTCGGGGGTAGAAATCACAAACTGAGGAAATAAATTAAGCTCATTTATAAGATTGTGCTTTATCTGCATACATTTGGTAGCTATTCCAGTCTATTTGATAAAACATTGAGAATTTTTCCAAATGTCTTCAGTACTTTCCCACTATTTCATTGTGAAAACACCCTCAAAAATATGTCACGCGAGTCACAAAATAGGGCTTTTTTTCAGATTACTTAATAACTAGAGAGGGATTCAGCTAGTGTTTGATATTTGTAAATGAAATAGTGGTGGTCTATCAATAAAAGTATGAATATTCTTATTTGCTCTACATTCCTTGTAGAAAAACTATCTCAAGAATGTCACGAGTCACACAAGATGGGGGGTTTCCTCAAAAAAAAAAAATCTAGAACATTTTTTTTTTTCTTCCGATGGCCTCCGCCAACATCAAAAAAGGGGGGGGGGGGGGGGGGGGGGGGCTGTAGGTTTCAATTGGGGGTGCTGTTCAAATTCACGATTTTTAACACATCACAGAAAACTAATTTTTTTAGAGAATTTGTATTTTTTTTTTTTACAGTGCTAGGGGTTTGACCCCCAAAACCCCCCTCAGGATCCGCGCCTGGTCACAAGCGAAGCCAGGAATGTTTCATTTACCGGTACATACATGTAATACAAAGAAACAATGCCATATTAAATTATAGAATGGGAATTAAGTCTTTAATTTAAGCATTAGTTATGTAACAAGAAATTGAATAATTTTGTATTAACAGTTTGAGTTTGTACCGACGAGATTCGACTACTGTATACATTCCTATACAACTGCATCATTAATTGCAGCTCTCTACCTTAAGGAAACTGTGACTCTACATGACCAAGAATTACAACTGTTTTCCTGAAATAATCACCCGGATTGATGACATCACACGTAAAACTAAATTCGAAACATTTTTTAACATTTGCCAAAGTAAAGGGATAAATAGCAGTTTCACTCTTTCATAATAAGTATTCACAGCAAATCATTTTTATTAATATAATATTATGTTTTGAATTGTTATACTAAAATTACAGTTATAATGTGGAAGCGAAAAGCTGCTGTGTCACGCGAGTCACGCATTTGTGTCACGCGAGTCACATTTTCTTCAGGCTATTTCTTACAACGAGGGATATTTGGCACAATACAACTTATGCATGTATTGGGTGAGGGTATTAAGTTCTAAGTTCAGTAAGAATAATTTTTAGAACACTGGTAGATCCATAGGAAAAACTATTTGAATCAAGGGATGTAAAAAATCCCTTTTTCTATCCTGTCACGCGAGTCACGTCAAAGAAACTGTGATACATGAAAAAATAGCGATGTTAAAATAATCATATAAAAACTAAACCATAATTTCACAATGCCCTGACTCAAATACATGCTAATTTGAGTTGAATAAATGCCAGGTTAACAACAGTAATGCATTAAAACTTTACATTTTGTTCAAATGTCACGCGAGTCACCATGGAATGGCTGTTCAAATGTTGGCTGATGACTGCAAATGGTGCCCGACTAAACTTAGTGCAAATATATGGGAGTCCAGAGGGGCCACATAAAGCTTATTCTCGATCATAACCCCATCTAAAAACACATTAAAATTGTGCAGCAGCAGGATTCCAGTCAAACCAGTGAGTTTGGCGGTTTTGAGACATCATCTTTTATTGAAAAAAAAACTTTATCATTTTGTCGCATGGCTACGGCGACGCGCGCGCTTACCAGAAACCGGAGACTTCTTCTTTTTTTTGACCTTAGGAACAGAGCATTTCACTTACCAATTTGAACATTAAATGTAGTTTTGATGTGACAATTTCCCCAGGCACTCATTTTCGCAATCATGACAACGCAGTCTCATTTCTTTCACAGCTTCGCAGCATGTTGTGGCATCACTGTGAACGCCTGTTAACTTTGCCAAAGTTGGGCACTGTCGAATTACTTGGCTTTGGTTGGTACTGACACTTTGGGTCTCTGGGAATGGGCTTCAGCCACGTCCATAGGCACACGTGTAATTGCAAATCCGTAGCCAAGTAATTCTGACGTAGCCAGCCGTGTCATGTCAAATTACCGAAATGGAAAGAGGGTCCTCTACTGAAAAAAAGTGATACATTATTGCAATGCAACTTGTGGAGGCCGAATTTCCACTTAGGTAAATCACTTTACACTACAGCACATTTTTTTGACAAGTTTACCAATCAAATGAGACTATGTTCAATGTGAGGAGGTAAACGCTGGTCATTTTCTCCTAAACTCAACATAGGGCAATTCTACAGTGGTACCTACCAGTAGATGGCTACAATTCAGTGGACTGTAATCTTACCTCTGTCCGACCACTGATATTTTTGAACCCTTCAAGATGCCCCTTGCACTGATGAATGATTGAGTCAATTCTAGAAATGAGGAAGCCAATGTTTTTCGTTCCTGGATCACTGCCGTCTGTCCACGTGATCATGTCTCCACGGATGTCCTTTGCGGATGCGGAATCCGTCTCCCTACTTGTCACCAACTGGCCATCATGGAATGCTTTCTCATCTCGCAAGGCCTTCACTTCTTCCAATATGGCATCCCCATTTTCCGGATTGAGAAATTTGTCCACGACGCATATACCAAACTTTTGCATGTGCTCCACGACATACTTGACCAGCGCGTTACTTTTCTTGCTCCTCGGATGAGCAGTGTTTATGACTCCCGTAGGTTGGTCATCATGTTGGTTGGGCGGCATGTTCTCTCGTTTACTTCTCTTTTGCCTGGAATGAACTACTGGCTTGGTTGACTGATGAAAATCTGTACGGCGGTCAAACTCTGATTCCAGAGCTGTGTTAGAATTCTCCTCGTTGTCGCAGGGCGTTAGAGTGTACGACTGCTTCCTTCGAATATTAGCCGAGAATTTGGCAATGTCCTCCTGGACCTTGGTGCTTTCGGCCTCAGACTGGAATCTAGTATTTGATTCTGTGGGCGCAGTAGTTTGCTGACTTAAGATGACATCTTCACTCTCCATGCGATCATTCTGTAATGAGGTCTGCTTGATATTACACGACTTTTTATGTTCTTTCCAATGTTGCTTCTGATGGTCCTTACAACAGTACCATGTTTCTCTGCAGCGGCCACAGACCTTCAGATTTTCCATCTGCCGGCACAGGTCGTAAGCGCACAGTTTGCTGCCGCCGTCTTTGGCTGGGTGTTTCGACTGAACAACTGATGCTGCCATGCAGAAGTGGTGATACAAGAAAAGCCATACAGGAAACAAACGCTAACACAACAATCGTTATGCACGTAGGCCGCGATATTGCTTCATATTAATCATTCTTTATAGGCCGTATTGAAGTACAAGTCAAGTCAGCGTGCGTGCTACGTGCAAAGCTGAGGGACATCACCGTGAGAAATCGGTCTGCCAAACCGCGGAAGTGTGTTACACGCTGTTCCAGTCACGTACGCAATGTTGACAATATTTGGATTCGGTATCCACGAGAAAAAAAATCACCTTTAACCCGTGTTACGGGCATACGTGGGAATTTGGAATGTAGTTGTAGACTGGTTCCCATCCTACGTATAATTATAGATAGACGATAGTGGGATAAGGAACCAGTCTTTACAACGCTTTAAGAATTGAATGGTTCCCAGACTGTGTATTAAATTGCGTTATGCTCGTTTGCTAACACCGAAAATTAAAGGCAACATTCCCACTGTCTTTCTTTGCCGACCCGCACGTGGCTGGCACATTTTGCCGACCCGCACGTCATATGTACCGTACTGTTTACAAACAAGAGAAAGGTCTATAAACAAATGACATCCGTGAGGTGCATTAACCGGAAGAAAATCATTGCTTAAAGCGAAGAGAGATACCAAATACGATGTGACATTACTCCACCTGAAATTGAAGCGTAGACTTGAGCATTATTGTGGTTTAAAAAAGTGTGCCCACGGGCACACTTTTTTCAGGCTTCTTTTTAACGTGCATTTAGCAATGGAATCCAGTTACGAGACCCCACAATTGTGCAAAGCCTCCAGAGGCCCTACTGTTTTCTCAAAATGTAAATTATCCACTGCGCTGAAACTTCAACAGGTTTATAGCGCCTATGTAGTCGCGCACCCTACTGATTTTGAGCAATTCTTTCGTTGCTTCAAATGAAAATATACACAAAAAGTAAAATTACTTCAACATAAACAGAACGCATAATTAAGGCCTACATGCAGCAATCCACAGTTTGCACAAGCTATGGCTGTTTATTAACCCTAGGCAGGCCCCTAGGGGTGTGAAACTCATATTAAAATTGGAAAATTCTTGCTGACGTGCAATCTGCGGGTCGATTGTAAAGTACTGATGACGAATCCGGCAGTGGCGGCGCTGGGGTGGGGCCATGGGGGCATTCCCCCCCCCCAGTTCCCCCAGTTTCCCGCCCCAGGTTTTCTCCCAACACTCAACAAATAGATTAACTATGTTTATTTTCTGATCTCTGCGCCGCTGTATAAAATGTGGACACATTTTGGGCCAGTGAAAGAATTATAAACATTGGTAATTAGTGGACAAAAACACGCCACGTGTACGTGTAGGGCCTACATGTACATACATTTATACAGCCGTAGATAGTGCGCAGCCAACGTCTTTGTACATTTGTTACACATTTCTTATACACCATTTATTCTGCGGTTTGATACATTTCTCATTGATAAAAACGGGAGTACACTCTAAGTTGCTCTGAGTGGCTATTTCTGGACCATTGGGCACGCGCGTACACAGGCTTAAGCTTGTATTTTGACTGCCCCCCCCCCCATTTTTTTCCTTGCCCCCCCCCAAAAAAATTAGAGTCCACATTTGATCAGATTCGCTGATTAATTATGCAAGACAACCACATCTTGACCTCTAGATTTTGACCAATCAGCGGGCGCTTTCTATATATCGGGTCTTCGGTCATTCACCCGTTGTCGCATCATAGACGGATAACCTAGTGTCACGCGCTCTGTATCATGTTACGCGATATGCGATCGGCTGTTGTTGTATTACAAAGCACTGCATTCGAATTGACCAATCAAACCATTAGTCCTGATTTGGGAATGGAATGAAGTCATGATTTAGTAAAGTCGACTCCGATTGGCTGGCGCGCGGCTCACATATAGGCCTATCTGCATATTTAGACATATCAGACGTTATACAGGAGACTTGGCTCCGTGGATAACCCGTGGATAACGGGTGATACTCAGACTACCGCCACTGGGGTCCGGGCCTTCTTTTGTTTTTAGTCGGAGTGATTTCTAGTTTCAAAATAACTTTTGCAATCTTAAAGTTGCTGTCCTCCTGTGCTATTTTCGAGTTTCACCCCGAAAAATAGATTTTCTAGCAATACAAAAGTTATTCACATTTGACCAGTCGTGTTTACTTATGGAATAATTTTACTTTTAATTTCGAATTATTTATTTGCGGTCCGAAAATAATTCAGGCGTATCATTTTGTGCGGTTTTGGGCGCAACTGAAGCAACCCATAAGAAAAGCATATTTTCAGAGGGTAAAAACGTCCAAGATAGAGAAATAATATTTCCGTAAAGATAAAACATATAAATTGAAATTTCGTTAGGAGAATAAAACTTAGGCGTGGGTAGAGAAACTTTAAGCAGTCTTTTTGTTTATTCTAATGACCCTAATTTTTGTAATGTTGAACAGTACGCTTATCTTTCAGGCGTTCTACAGGGGGGCTGGGGGTGGGGGCTTTAGCATGTACCTTTCAATTTACGGAATTTTGAACACAAACACCGTTTTAAAATTCTGTCCACGGATCACAAAAAAAATTAAGTGCTCTTTCAGCAAAAACAATTCTCATAGGGATGCGTGTGAATTCTTTTCGTTTTGTTGAAAGAACACTTACCTTTGCGCTTTACAGTTAGTTTCACTTCATGACTGCAAGTCAGAGTAAACTTTATGCACAAATATTTTCAATTTTTGGTGATTCATAATTCGAACAGAAAACCACTATAAGGCCAAAAAAAAAAATATTCGGTCTCTGGTCAGACCAAAGTTCCGGAATTGACGCGGCCACGCGTTTTTTTGTTGTTGTTTTTTTTCTTTCTTTTTTTCTTTTTCTTCAAGCTTGGATTATACAGACAAGGTGGGGTACTATTTTGCTTTTTTGGTGTCCTCATGTACATTGTACATTGGTGTCCTCCATAATTTACCTTGGTGCTTTCGATCATTTGCCTTGGTGCAATTTCCCGTTCCTTGGTGCTCTTTGGTAAAAAAAAATTGAGGAGTTGCGGAAATAGAGGGCGCTGTTGGAGCTACCGCGGAACATTTTGGGAAAAAAAGATCGACGCGCATGCTTAAAATCGACCCGCGCGCTGACCAGAGACCGACTTATTTTTTTTGTTGGCCTAATCTGAAGAGAAAGTGACTAAGAAGCCGCGCCCTCAGGTCGACCTGCCATTTGCTTGCGCCGTGACGGAACCGTTGCCATCAAGCGAAAGAGTGCTTTATGAAATGTGATTAAATTTGTAAGAAAAAAGAGGGCCCCCTAGCATCAAAAGAGGTCCAGCCCCCCCCCCCCCCTTCACATCCAGTCGGTGCCCTGGAAATTTGGGGAAAATAATGTGTTATTGGGTCTGCTCTTGGTACCTCCTCAAGGTTTGTAAAATAAGGCGAGTAACTTATGTGTAATTCTTGTACCAACTGGTACATACAGTACCAGTGCCATTAAGACCATAAAATGTTCAGTGAAAAATCGTTTCCCCATTTTCACAGTTTAATCTATCTCTGTTTACAAATAGGATTCAATCAAGTACATATTTGTTTATCGTACACATTTAATAAATTTATTGCCAAATACTATCACTTATAGTAAAATATATATCGAATCGCACTATGATAAACATCTCATGGGATACTAAAACTTGTTCATATTCAACCGATGTTAATTTCACGTAGACAATTTCCAACACGCACTGCCAACGTTAAAAGCGGGAATATGTTTTATTATACAACGCCTGAATAAATCCCCGTCATTTCTTTGGGGTGCTGTGGTCCAATGGTTACGGTGTTCGATTTGTGTGCCGTGGTACATGTGAGTTCGAATCCTGACCGTGGGAACATGGTGCTTGTGCTCTTAAGCAAGGCACTTTACCATTATTGCTTTGTCCTTCGGATGGGACGTACGTAAAGCCGTAGGTCCCGTGTGTTGTGTAATGCACGTAAAAGAACCCAGTAACACTTATCGCTAAGAGAAGGGGTTTGCCACGGTGTTTCTGGCAGTGGCTGCAATATGCGCCGTAGCACCTTGTCAACCCTCATGACCCTTATAAGGTGCTACATAATGGGTCTCATATTTCTCATATACTTTATTTACCTTTCTTTAATAATAGACATAATAACCAGCGCCTTGAGTACCTAATTGTTGGTAGATACGTGCGCTATATAAGATTCCGTTATTATTATAATATTTCTGATTGGTAGATCAGACGTCATTAAATTATTCGTCCCAACACACAGCCGGTCGCACGGCAAGAATAGAAGTTCCATTCCTCGATAAACGGAATGGAAGTTCCATTGCACGGTCACACTATTGGCGGCTCTGACCAATCAGATGACGAGGATTTATTTCGGTGTTGTATTAAAAGTTGCTTCACATTAATTTTGTGCAATGGAAAGAACAATTTCACGAGCTTCGCCTCTTGGAATGGAACATTCCATCTGTCCCCTCATGAAATTATTCTTATCATTGCACTCATAAACATTCAACACAGTGCTATGTTAGCCGTACCTTTTTATCTGCACAGAGTTTCATTGTTACATTGTAGCATGAAAAAAAAAGGAAATTTACAATGTATTAAGAAAAACGAGCAGGGGAAATTTGTAAAGAAACAAATCTAACGTAGAAGAAAAATATAGTCACCACTGCAGTAATTTAAAACTAACAAGCTACACACTTCTACCAAAACAGTTTCATAGCTATCAAAATCCAACAGATTAGTGATTAGTTTCGAAATCTTGAGGAATAAAAACTTTCATTTGTATTGTCTTAACAGAGATCTACATGGAATTAACTTGGTAATGTCAAATTAAATAAAGTTTTTTGTTTATATATAATTCTTAAATTATATCCTTATTTATAACACAACTATAGTTCTTCATATCTTTTTTTCCAGTAAAAAAAATGATATTACTTTATTGGATCTCAATAAAACAGATATCAATTTTCTAAGTAATTTTCAAACTGGAACAAGTTGGTCCTAGATTTTGGTCCATAAAACAAATTGGCCCAGTGAATCATGACGTATTTTAATTCCATTTTGATAAGTTAAACTTTTAAGTTATTGAATTCTTTAATTGCATGCAGTACTTACGGTGGTCTTGTTCGTATATTTATAAATTACGAAAAATCACGACTCTAAACTATGTACTTTTGCAAAGCTGAAAAATCTATATGATGGTGATCATGTACAAATAGAAAAAAAAATGTACTTAAATAATTACAGCTCATTTTTGTTTTATCACAAAGACCTACATGTATGCCTGCTCCAAAGTTATACAGGGTGGGTCCAAAAAAAAACCCTGGAACATCATTCTACTACCTTGAGACTCAAACCACCTGTACAAATTGATGGAGAATCCTTTCAGAAGAATTATGATACCAAAATCTCCCGATTCTGTCCATTAGTTTTTGCTGCAGAGCCTATTTTACTTCTGTCATGTGGGTATTGTTAGATAACAATCCCTCTATCAATTACAATGCAAGTCAAATTCCCGGGCGCGGTTTAGTAATTCATTGGGACAAAAATGACCCCAGCTTGCTTCACAAAATAGGCTCTAAAACAAAACTACTGGACTGAATCAGGCGATCTGGGTTTCATTTTTCTTCTAAAAAGATTCTTCTCAATGCATTGGTATGTGGTTTGAGTCTCAGGGTAGTGGAAGTAGAGGTTCCAGGTTTTTTGTGGACCACCCTGTATTATTTTTTTTCACAAGAAACTGACATTCTTTAAATAAATACAGTCCATCATGTTAAGGCTTTTAGTAGATTCATGAAGTGAAATTTGTACATGACCACATTGTCCTTTGGTAATCTAGCTTATTGTAACAACTAAGATATCTTTTAAGATAATTTTGACAGTCTATTCCCCCTTCAGTTTTAAAACAATGACAAAACCAGCTTTTGTATTTCTGAAAAGAGTTTCCTTACAACATTTTTTTGGTATCTCCCTTAAAGGGGTGTGCATCGGAACCAGGTACCTGACTGCTGATGTCAGGAACCGGTTCCAGATTATGGAATCGAGTATCCGTAACCAACTTTATAAATTACTTCTCAGACAATGACAAAGAAAGGTTTTTAATGTCATTTGTGTGGAATTTTCAAAATGAAAACCAGGATACATGGGAAAACAAACACAGATTTCACGTTTATGTGCATTCTCACCCGCGACAGATGACGCCTCGCGAAAGTTGCGGTTTACACCGTAAAGATACGAAGCTCTTTAGACAACTTCCGGGATTTGAATTTTGGGGTTGGGTTTCTGTTACTGGTACCTGTGTTTTACTTTAATGGGGTTCCCGTACTACCCGTAAATTCACACCACTACTGCCTAAATGCTTTCTAAAATTCTTACAAATTCGGCAAAAATTTCACACACATCATTTTTTTGAGCAGGACACACTGGCATTTAACATTCAAAATTGGTATGCCAAAAAAATTCTAAATGCTTTAATTTTGTGTACTATCATGATTCATGTAAATAGATGCACATAATCTACGGTATGTTGAAAAACAACACAAATCTAGATTATTATTTTCATTTTTAAAATTCTTAAAAATTTGGAAAAAATTTCACACACATCATTTTTTTTGAGCAGGACACACTGGCATTAAACATTCAAAATTGGTATGCAAAAAAAATTCTAAATGCTTTAATTTTGCATACTTGTCGTGATTCATGTAGATAGATGCACATAATCTACGGTATGTTGAAAGACAACACAAATCTAGATTATTATTTTCATTTTTTTTTGTACTGCATATATCTTACAGATTTATAACAATTATTAAAACTTCTCTGTATCTAAATATACATTTTTACGTTTAGGTTTTCTGTAACACTTGGTTAACCATTAAAAAAAGGACCAACAAAATCACCAAATTTTTACCAACACATTTTTACACTAGTGCATAATGTGTCAATCACTCAACTCTCATTATGACGTCTGTTTTATGATACACTCGTAAAGAAACCCGCTCAGATTATGGTGTAAATTGGCCAATTTCCGATGACATAAGCTTTAGAGCTGGGGTTTCCCAAAGCTAAAAATCTGATCTGAATTTGATTCTGTTATCATCTGCAATTAACTTGTTCACCATTTTGTCCCCCCTTTCTTTCACCTCACCAAGACATCTCCATCCTCTTCTCCGTATATCGAGGACTGTTCTCGGAGTAGAACTGAGAGTACCAGCGGCGATGTTTTGCAATCAGAGAATCCTCCTTGACCAGAACGGGCTTGGAGAGGTAGGTCTTGTGGTTCCACACCATCATGTCACGCTCCACCTAGGGGGGAAAAAATCAATGCACTTTGAAAAAATGGAAATACTAGATGTTTCAGGACAAACACATGGCTGTTTCGGCAATTTGTTGTTGTATTTTTATGTCATCTTATAGACTAATAGGACAGAGATGTGCAGTAGAAAGTTGCAAAGTGATGTGTGCCAATTGTTCGGTAGCTACATGTATAGGCTTATAAAAATTGCAATTTTGATATGATGTCACGTCACATGATGATGTCATCATGATGTCACTTCAATTTTCATCTATAACACATCCAAGTCTAGGTACATACCAACTTTCAACCCAATCAGAGCTGTTCTTCTGTAGATATAAGCCTTCAAAATATGCACTTTTAATATGACGTCACATGCCATGTGATGTACGTCATTGTGACTTCACTGCAATTTTTATCTATAACACATCCTGGTCTAGGCACGTACCAACTTTCAACCCAATCGGCCTTGTAGTTCTGTAGATATAGACCTTCAAAATATGCACATTAAATTTGACCGATACCTCATGATGACGTCAATGTTCGGCACACATCTTCAGATACTGGTTTAAGTGTGTGCCGAGTATAAAGGGAATCTGATTGATATTAGTGCCCAAAGTGCCTTCCACGATGAAAACTTGTACAAATGCTGTGGCGAAACAGCCAAAAACTGTCAACTGGCATATCAAACCTTACACAATGACCCCCTTAATGGTTAGAAAGAGACAGACAATTGAATGTCATTGCCGCCACGCATCAGCACCCATGTGCAGAGGCAAAAAGGTTTGTGCATATTTAGATGAAAACAAGTAAGGTGTGTTTACAAACACAAATGCCCCGCAACCGTGACTGTTTCCATGACATAACACATACTCTTTTAACATCAACTTACATGTACCTTGGTCACATGGAACATTCATTGACAGCATTAGTGTCTTCTGTAGGTTTTAAATGAATTAATCCCTAATCCCTATGATCTCAGAATAAATACAAGATTTCTATTGTTTTAGCCACTGTGACCTTGACCCTTGACCTTTCTAGGCCTAATGTGATAGGCCTATTTGGATTACCAAGAACGATCCACAAACCAAATTTGAAGTTCACTTGTAAAGTATTTCTCAAGTTATTGCGCTGACAAATTTCTTTTGTTTTAGCCACTGTGACCTTGACCCTTGACCTTTTGGCCCCAAATGCAAAAGGCTTCTTAGGATTGCCAAGGACAATCCACAAACCCAATTTGAAGTTCATATGTAAAGTATTTCTCAAGTTATCGCGCTGACAAAATTTCTTTTGTTTTAGTCACTGTGACCTTGACCCTTGACATTTGGGCCCCAAATGCAAAAGGCTTCTTAGGATTGCCAAGGACAATCCACAAACCCAATTTGAAGTTCATATGTAAAGTATTTCTCAAATTATCGCGCTGACAAAATGTCTATTGTTTCAGCCACTGTGACCTTGACCCTTGACCTTTCGGCCCCAAATGCAAAAGGCTTCTTAGGATTACCAAGGACAATCCACAAACCCAATTTGAAGTTCATATGTAAAGTATTTCTCAAGTTATCGCGCTGACAAAATTTCTATTGTTCTAGTCACTGTGAACTTGACCTGTGGCCTTTTGGCCCCAAATGCAAAAGGCTTCTTAGGATTACCAAGGACAATCCACAAACCCAATTTGAAGTTCATATGTAAAGTATTTCTCAAGTTATCGCGCTGACAAAATTTCTATTGTTCTAGTCACTGTGAACTTGACCTTTGGCCTTTTGGCCCCAAATGCAAAAGGCTTCTTAGGATTACCAAGGACAATCCACAAACCAAATTTGAAGTTCATATGTAAAGTATTTCTCAAGTTATCGCGCTGACAAAATTTCTATTGTTTTAGTCACTGTGAACTTGACCTTTGGCCTTTTGGCCCCAAATGCAAAAGGCTTCTTAGAATTACCAAGGACAATCCACAAACCAAATTTGAAGTTCATATGTTAAGTATTTCTCAAGTTATCGCGCTGACAAGATTTGTCCGGACACACACACACACACACGCACCCACACCCACACCCACCCACCCACCCACCCATTCCAAAATTTGTATCCTTGTGGAGACATTTCTTTGTTCCCGTGTAGTAAAGTGTTCAATTTTGAAAGTGAATTTTCAAAATGCTCTTATTTTAACCAGAATAAGTTTCCTGGGCTGAAATTTGGAATTAATATCCCTTTTCTAAAACTCTTCCATCTGCGACAAATAAACACACCTTGGAAATTCCTAGTTTTTGAGTAAAACCCATATATCTATTTCGTGAAAACCTTGTGGAGACCTATTCATCTATAGAAATTGCCCTGTGGAGACCTTTACAATGTTTTGTTCACTATTGTGTGTGAGTCTCCACAAGGCAGCGAATTTGTGGTCACCCACACACCCACATACCCACCCACCCACCCACCCACCCACGGAAGGACAAGGCGGAAACAGTATGCCCCTTCGGCTTCGCCGCGGGGCATAAAAATTAGTCACCCCAATAAGCCATTTGCAAGTTAAATTTGAATAAAATCTGGAATGCTGACTTAATCCAATGCTTTGCACATTTTACTTTGAATTCTCCCGACCAAAGAGACTACTATATCAAGTGATTCAGGGCAAGCCTTATGATACCAACCCCCAGCTCCAGAATAAACTGGTGTCTTTGTGCCATTCTCACCCATTTTGAGCAATATATTGGTGCTGAGTGTTTCTTACGTAACTACGCAAGAGCTTGCCCCTAATCATGTGATTAGCAACAGTGTCTTTGGTATGGAGAATTTAAAGTTAAAATGTGCCAAGCATTCTGAGCAAGTCAGTGTACCAGATGTTTTTCAAATTTAAATCCCAAAGGGTATAGGTCACTTGAAAATGGCTTATTTCTTATTTTTGCTAAAACAAAGGTCATTCTTGAGGTCAGTTGGCCAAGGAGAACCTTGACCACTGCCCCCTAGTGTCTGCTGTTTCTGCACACAGTCCATAATTTTACTCTATTGTATTACTTTTTGGGAACATTACATAATTTGTAAACAAATAAATGTGAGGCGTTCTGGCAAATTGAGACGGAACTGGGAACGGGCTGTAGTGGAGAAAAATGCTTCAATTTTTTTCCTCAGATTGATTGATATTAGTAATCTCTGATACGTCTACTACCTTTATCTTCAAGTAAACTTGAATCCTGGATCCTGATTGGTTGATCCATGGCAACAAGCCGTGCTACATATAACCATGTAGCACAGCCACAGTCCACACCGCACTCCACGTTAATTGCGCTATTCTAAGATGTGCGCGCCATTCCGTACAACGCGCATGTGTAATAGGATAACCGCTCAAAAGGTTGTGTACAGCGTAAGGGTTCCATCTTTACTGCGCATCAAGTTTGCTTGACGATAAATTCGTTGTCCCACTCGCTCTCGTGGAACATGGAAAATGTAGTGCATCTGCGTCCCACATACCACGAGGCCGTATGGGACGCAGACGCACTACATTATTCCGTGTTCCACTCGTGCTTGCAGGATGACTAATAGTATACGTTAAAGAAGTAGTATAAAAATAGTGGAATATAAGTGTTTTTAAGGAAAAACTATTGGTATCTTTCATTTTCACACCTACAAAACACTAAACTTTAAAGGGCCTTTTCTCTGCCCAGTTCTGTCTCATTTTGCCAGAATGCCTCACAAACGTGACTCCCATTAATTCAGATAACCAATAGTTTTGCATCCTCATGAGAGTGCAAAATATATCATGGAAGGAACATAAGACAAAGGCAGAAATTTATGGCAACATCCAACCTATCTCAACTACAGTGGCACAGCGCAGAGCCCGCCTAGCCGGCCACTGCTACAGAGCCAAAGAGCAAGTTGTCTCTGACCTCATCTGCTGGAGAGATTGCCTTGCCCCAACAGAGGGAGGAGACCCCTCAACTACGTTGACCCTCTATGCAATGGTGTGAGCCAGCACGTTGATGACATAACCACGGCCATGGCGGACAAGAGAGTCTGGAAGAGTTTGGTTGCATCCATCTTGGCTGCGGCCGCCCAATGAATGAAGGAATATTTTTGCAGGGTTAGCCCGAGTGCTTCTTTAATAGGAGTCAACTGTATTTGAAGCGAGGCCTCATTTTTTTTCTTTATCAATACCTGTAAGCATTCGGAGAAGAGGATGAGCTTGGCAGCGAATCGAGGGAAGCTTCTACTCCAGCAGCAATGGGTCAGCCTCTGCTTGAGGGGTTCAATGGGGGTGATGGTGTGGACCAGAATGGCGTCCCCAAATAGCCAGTGGTGGATCACGAGGTGTACGAGGCCCGGACCAACCTGAGAAACAAAGACAAGAGCAGGGCATGAGAATTATAATGTCGGTATTATTCTTTTTGCTTGTCCGAAGGGCCAGCGTACCGTGCTCTGACTGAGCCACTGACTGACTGAGTGAATCACCGAGTATAACGTCCTCAACTGTGACCCCAGTGACCCCATGACGACCTTTGACCCCGGTTTGGTCAAGTGACATGTTGGGGCTGGGCTACTGATACTTTTGACAAAGTCTGGTTGGAATCGGTCAAAATATGTAGGAGCAATAGACAATGTCAACGTTTGTTACTAACTAACGGACTAACGCAGAGACATGATAATTTGTGGAGCTGCTATCCCACAGCTAAAACTCATAATGATTCATTTCTAAATTGTCATTTTTCTAGCAATACAAAAGTTATACACTTTTGAATCAGCCAGCAATCGAACAAAATCGGTCCATGTTTAGTTACTGCATTATTACTTTACAATTTTGCATTATTGGCTGCCAAGACAATCATTTCCACTCACGCAGGGTACGTAGGCCTAATGTCTACTGAAATACCAGTCTGGCCTATAGATCATTATCGTGTTGCGGCCATCTTGATTATTTCCCATTCAAATCAACGTAACCAAAGCGAAGCAGAAAGACAAAATAGTCTGGTTCCTTTGTGCACAAAAAACAATATCATTCAGTACTGCTATTGGATACAGGGAACATGACTGAAATGGTGGCAGCATGCCAAAGGCCTATCGTTACCTGTACTGCTTCCGCCGTGATACTCATGAGAGGCAAAGGAATGCCGTAGATGGTACACTGGTGCCTCAGAGTCAGGACGCCTGTGTGTTTATTCTCCTCGTCAATGTCCCATGTGCCTTGCCATTCATGTTTAGCAAACGACCAGAATCTGAAACACAATCGTCGTCAAAAGATCATCAGAGAATGTAATGCTTTTAACCTCGACTAACACAAATTATGGAGCTAATACACTACCGGTAAATACATTAATAGTTTATCACTAACCGAATATTCGAAAGAAAAAAAAAAATATGCACAACACGACTGTGATGTTATTTTATTGTAAAGCTGCGACGCTTTATTGTCATGTGCCACTTTTTTGTGGAAGGTAACTTTTCTTGTCAACGGCGGTTCAATGTTCACACTCTTTCGGCAGATTAAAGCCATTTTACAGTAATAAAATACTGCAAAACAATCCAATCCCCCATATGGACCGCCGCATGAACATTTTAACTGGCACCGAAATTGTAACTCGAGACAGACTTGAGTGCGAGTCCTGGACTACAGTCCTACAACACCAACGCATGAAGCAGAAGTGCACAACGTGTACACTGCGCAGGGCCTGTGTGTGAGATGAATAAACCTAACCATGGGCACATGACAGCAATAGGTCTCATTCAACTGACGTCATTTCCTACAGACCATCCATGTGCATCGGCATTTTGAGTGTCAACTTGCATAACGCGCATCAGCTGCGTCGTATTTCGAACACATTTTGAGCAACAAGCGCGCGTGTTTGGAACATTTTCAACATGTGTTTGATTGCGTAAAATACACAGTTACAGTTCTTCTACAGAGTAGCCATCATTGAGTGAGTCCTATAGTGCTAAGGTCTCTCTACGCCGAGTACATAACACCAGGAATGATGAGTAAAGCCTTTGATTATTACTCACAGGTTATATATGACACGAAGGTCTCTACCCAGGAACATGATAGGTTTGTGTAGATGACCAAGATGTGCAATGTCGGCTCCATTCTCCGGCACTTCCTGTGATAAAAAGAATGATCAGAACTGTTTAAAAAAAGTCATATGACACGAAGGTCTCTTGAGTAGCGGTGAGATAATATCCGGGTATTTCAAAATTTGGTTTGAATTCCACTATTCGGTTTTGATTTTGGATATTTGAAACCAACTTTACAAAAACTTAAGCCTTCCATTTTCTCTGACACAGGCTAAAGAAAAAAACATCCCCCAATTTGCTCCATGGTCTCTGATTGTAACTGCATTCACTCGCTAGTGGTCTTCTTGGTTCATGAAAAGCCTGCCCATGTGACGCATCAGAGAGTTTCCACCAATTTTTTTTACACCATTACAGCTCTGGAGGGCATTTCATGCGGCATCTCACCCGTCACTTTGTGTTGGCATGACTGTGAGCTGAATGGTGAATTCCAGTGAAGTCGGATAATCGTTATTTGGTTTGAGAAACTTTGGATAACCAGATTTTGAAATCTCTGATTTCTCCCACCACTACTCTTTGAGTCCTTACACTAACAGTGTGGGCTCCGTGCACAAGTACCCCTTCAATGGCCAGCAAAGGAGAGTTGGGGGTGACCTAGACTGGTTCCCGGTCCATCCACTGCGTATTTCGAATGATCCAAAGTTATTGGGGTGGGGATTAGTCTGCGAGACCCTAGCAAGTTAAATTCGAACGTATTCGTGCGCCAACAACGTCTGACGCTCACACGCGAAGATGCTACGGCTTAGCTTTGTGCACATTTGGGATAAATAAGTCGTGCGCACATTGCGCGCTAACCAGTCCCGTACGCACATGTAGTGTCCCATCCAAGGGGTTCTCAAAGTGGTAAAAACGCACCCCCTTGTTGGTGCACAGAGCCCATTGTAGATGAGTCCACACTATCCAAGTCTGAGTTCGAGTCTGCCCGGTCCAAGTACAACTCCGCATCCAAAATCTGAGTCCAGTAGTCCCGAGTCCAAGTCTTTGAATTCTCAAGCCCGAGTCTGAATTATCAATTCTCAAGTCAGCATGTAGAATACTGTGTCCAACAAATTCACATCATTTATCACTGAAATACTTTCTGTACGTTTTCTCAACGAAAAGCCCACGAAATTGACAGAGAATACGAGCATCGCATTGTAAGTGGCTGACTCCTTTGTTGGTGCACGATCATTGATCCCATTGCTATGCAAACATGTCTAATGATGTAATTACTTCAATGGCGAATTTGTTTCAAGCAACGCAAATAGAGTAACACCATTTTTACCACAACATCTTTAGAACTGATAAACATGTACATCATGTACATGTACGTGCTCAAAATGGCACAGGTGACTCAACGTGATTGTCATAGGGCATTTTTTAAATTCCTTCTAAAATGGATTCTGTGCACAAGTACAGGGTGAGTCAGAATGATTTATTCATTTTGTGGCAAATAGAGTATATTGAGTGTTTCATATGAATGGTTATTACCTTGTCTTCTACAGGAATTCAGAATTTTTCAAATTAGTGGCTGTGGTGAGGAGTTGTGCCATTTTCATTGAAGTGACTCATTTTTCAGTCTGCACACGGAATTGGTTTTGCCTTTTTAAAATGTGTCAGTCACCAGGACCAGGTTTTTATTTGTTATTACACTGCTTCACATCAGTACGCGATTTCAATAATGGAACCTTGGAACCGTGGTCAGAGTGTTTTTTGAGTGTGTGTTCTTTTCTAGCGCCTTTCTTCAAAACGGTACAACGGATATACATGAAACTTTCACCAAATATGTCTAAAATACCAGCTTATAATATATCTCATTTGCCCTTGTTTTGATAAAATTGCTACATATTTTGAATATTTTCTTTAATTTGGGTCCAAATCATTCTGATTCGCCCTGTACCCCCTCAACGGTTGTAAAGGGAGAGTTGGAGAGGACCACTGGGACAGACATTCCAACATATTGCTGACGGCGCCTGACACTCACGTGAACATTATCGCACATTAGTCGTGTGCGATTTGCGCCGTGAGCACACAATCCATTATGCGCCCCTACTGGGGTTCTTGACAGTGTTCTGAAAGTGTCATCTTTTACTCTAGCATGGAGCCCATACACAAGGCCATTAATTCTATGCTCAAAGAGTTATAGGCTTTCAGCTCCGGTCCAAAAGTTGGGCCACCGGTATCAAATGATTAAAAGGAGCAATGCTCATAGTGATTTTTTGGCAAGGAATGCACATCTAGAGTTGGAAAATGTGTGATAGCTTTGTAGTGTCAGCGGTGACAGTTTTTTTGGTGTTAAATTATCACTTTTAATTTTTTTTTCTTCAAAATGGCCGCCAATATGCTTGCTACCGGATTAATTATGTGTGCTAACAAGGATGTTTTGGCCGCCATTTTTTTTTTTAAAGTGATAGCATCCAAAAAGCTGCCACCGCTGCAATTCTGTCACATATTTTCCAACTACGGGGGTGCATACCTTGCCAAAAATCACAATGAGCATTATTCCTCTGATTTGATACCGACCAAACCCCCAGGCTGATGGCCTATTAAGTAAAATATATGAATGGTCTCAGAATGAAAGCAAAATAGTGTTACCTCCACATGGGCATTGATAACGTGCTCGGTGATTCCGTGGTATCTCATCTTGCCGCTGGTAATCTCTTCCACCTCCGGGGGTGTCCAGGTTGGCTCCGCCCCCTCAGCATGGTGCCAGACAAAGATCTCACCGTTCCTCTCCAGGCACGGCCAGGATCGGATCTTGGCAAAGTCAGGAACTAAAAAAAAAAAAAAAATTCAAATTTGAGTAAGCAAATGTATCAAAAAATTTAAATAGTCAGTAATATAATAGCGAAGTCTTATATAGCGCACGTATCTACCAACAATTAGGTACTCAAGGCGATGAAAATTATGTCTATTATTAGAGACAGGTAAATGAAGCACATGAGAAAATATGAGAACCACTATGTAGCACCTTTGTAATGGTTTACAAGGTGCTGCAGCGCATTATAAGCAGCCACTGCCAGAAACACTGGGGCAGACCCCTTCTCATAGCGATAAGTGTTACTGGGTTCTTTAACGTGCATATTACACAACACACGGGACCTACGGCTTTACGTCCCATCCGAAGGATGAAGCAATAATGGTTAAGTGCCTTGCTCAAGAGCACAAGCACCATGTTCCCACGGTCAGGATTCGAACCCATGTACCATGGTACACGAGTCGAACACCGTAACCATTCGACCACAGCACCCCACAATAAAAATTGATAAAGATTGATTTAAGAATGTACTCTATATGCCGGAAGATTTTATAAAAGATTTTATAAAAGTTCCAGTATAACAGTCGTATCTTCAAAATGCGACTTTCCCTTTGTTCCGTCCACAGCTACCAGCCATTACTGGGGTGGTATTTTTTACCTTCACCACACAAATGCCCATGTACTTTGGAAACCCTATTAATTGGTTGCAGGAACAATGACTGTGGAAAATTGTGTCAAGGCCGGTTCACACTCGGCGAGAAATCGAACGTGACTTTGTGAGGTCGGGGCAACTTTTATTATCGCACTGTGAAATTGCAGCAGTTGAACACATTTCAACTCCGGACAATTTCGCAGCGAAAAACATTGCATTCGCATTAAAGTATGAAACAGCCTGCATTCGCATTAAAGTATGAAACCCTGCCTTTGGCTCCTTCTCCGTCTCAAGCTCTATTGCCAAACTACATACATGTACCTGAAGCCGGAGACGTATATGAAGCTGGGGTTTGGAAAATGGCCAATATTTACTTTTGGCTAGTCACATGTCTAAAGATCTGGTGCAGTTTTATTTGTTAAGGCACGGTACGGCATGGTGGGGGAGTGTGGCCTAGTGGTTAGGGTTTGTGGCTCTTGATCAGAGGGTCATGGGTTCGAATCCAGCTGCTGGCCATATAGTGTGTCCTTGGGCAAGCTACTTCACTCCCACTTGCCTCTCTCTACCCAGGAGTGTAAATGGATACAGGCATTAGCTGGGGAGTAGCCTGCGATGGGCTAGCATCCCATCCAGGGGGATAGAAAATATTCTCAGTTGTTTCATGCTTCTGAAACCAAAGATAAACGCTCGCCTGATGGACCACATTGGCTTTTGACAGATGTTACTTACTTTTACAAGGCACGGTACTGGTACTGGTTCCAAGGATACGAATTTGGATCCCTACCGAAACGAATGTGCTCTATGTGCGTCTGTAAGATTTTAAAAATTAATTTAACCCCTACATCATTTGTCATTAAGCCAATGACATGCCTGCCATCCTCAGACTCAATCCACCCTGAGAGATTTGGAGGCCGTGTTCAGACCATGGCTCTCATCGGTAGGTCACAAGGCGCCATGAGGTCCACAATGCCACGCAACCTGCCCCTCAGTTTCCTCTCACCTTTCTCAGCGTACGGGATCTTGACACACTTGCCGTCGTCGCCTCGGAACGTCCAGCCGTGGAACGGACACTCGATGCAGTCACCCCTGACTTGACCTCCGACCCCCAGGTTGGCCCCCAGATGAGGGCAGTATGCGTCAACGATGAAGGCTTGGCCAGTCTCGCCGCGGTACACTACCAACTCATGGCCTGTAATGTGACAGGAATTAATTTAAGCAGATTTTATGTAAGTTCATCACTGACAACAATCTATCATACAAGGAGCAAAGCGACAAATAGGGAGGCCTATACAGTGGTGAGCAAGGTACATGTACATGTTCATGATGTACGTGTTCATGTTCCCTCTGCTGTACCCACTGCACTATCTGAGGAAGCTAGCTGGTAAATACCAGACCCAGGGAAAGCTTGATGATTTAACCCGTCACCCGCCCCTGCCAATGTACATTGCCAGATTTTATGTTTACATGTCCTCCGATTAACTGGTTAAAGTTCCGAGCTAAAATGCAGTTAATTCATTCGTAACTTTTACTTCCTTGTGAAACCTTCCCTCAAAACTCAAACAGAAATACAAAACCACATAAATAAAACAACAGTAGGATGAGCAGCAAGAGTCTAGATAACAATTACAGCTGTACATAACTGTAGCATAGTAACAGCACACCAGAATTTTATTGACAATAAAATGGAATTTTTGCGTCGGGGTGATATGAATCAAATTAGGTTTTGCCCTTCACCAACGTTTAAACACTGTATACTCAGTGTGTTACCTCCCTTTTTCCAACTTTCACTCGGGAGGTAATACATCAGATTCGAACCAGCCAACCAATCCCGTTAGCTCGGTGGTCGAGTGGTAAGACAGCTGCTCTAGAAAGCAGGAGGTCGTGGGTTCGAGTCCCACCCGAGTGATTTTTTCCAACTTTCACTCAGGAGGTAACACACTGAGTATACAGTGTTTAAACGTCGGTGAAGGGCAAACCTAATTTGAAAATGGAACATGTCATGTCCATGATGTTTATTGTGTGCAAAGCTTAAAGCGAAACCAGTTTTTCTAAACTTCATAGGCATTTCCTTTTCCTGATTTTGAACTTTGTGAATGTACACACTGATTGTACTCCTGAGATCAGTGTGCCATTATCTGGGTCTCTATTATTACAATCCTTAAAATTTCACCAATTTGAAAATAGGGCCGTGCTGAATACAACAAAAATCCAACTAATTGAAGAGTAAATTATACGAAAAATTCACTACTTCAAAAAGCTCATGTTCAATCTATTTTCAGTGTTTCAGTGTGAGGGATTATTTGTGTGGCATTATTATATTACATGACATTATGAAACCCACCATCTAATCTGTTAAATAATGAAAAAATACAAACGGCATGCATGTTTGTCTTTTGATAAGAGACTAGATAGATTTAGGGTTACAGAAACCATAGTGGTGTACATGTAGGTTAGGGGCCTGCATAATATAAGATGACATCGTGTCCTACCGAATTAATTAATATTTCTTTGCAAGAGTGTAATTTTATAATGTAAAAAAAAACACGAACAATTCTATCAAGAATTATCTAACTAGACTGCTAGAGCTGCTACACTGGCCATTGGAGTCTGATCACAAGTCTTACCCGTACATAGCTGATATATAGGCCTACCTGCACATTTGATTACTATAATAAAACCAATCTCAACGTTGCTTTTCTAAATATGAATATAAATTCTGTATTATCCATATATATAAAACAAAACCGATATAAGGGCCGATGTGAAGGCCATGAGTTACAAATGTATTGGCTTTGTTTTTGTTTTTGTAATTTGGGCGTTTCACAATGCAGTGCACCACCAAGAGTTTGCCGTGGAGAGTCCATTATTCAAATTTACTGTCGACAAAACATGGCCCATTTGAACGAGTGTCAGTAGACAACGAGCTAATTTTTGTTATAGATTGGGGCATGCGTTCGTTCAGCCGCCTTACAAAAAAACTCTGTATTGATAAAAGGCAAAGAAAAGGGCAAACAGATACTTGAATCATGCTTACGAAACTAATGACTAGAAAAAACTAACAATTTCAAATGTCCTGCGCTGCGAATTTGTCGACCATTTCCCACAATGCACCGGGGAAAATGAACTCTCCGTGGCAAACTCTTAGTGGCGCACTGCATTGTAAAATGCCTGAATCGGTTTTATTTATTTCTTTTACATGGGTTTTCATGAGTGGGAGAAGAAATTGCTTTTTCCCTGATATCACACAACACACTGATGTGCTGAGACTTTTTTGGTTGATTTCTTCCACAACCTTCGACACCACTCATTTTTTATATAATTTAGATCTACCATACCATCACTGCTACATATTATGGGCGGGCCTTCATGGTATTATGGGGAAGTTTTTTATTGTTAGGCAAATAAGGACCGAGTTGTGGGACTTTCTGCTGTCCCCACAGCGTTTTCCGTGTATATTTCCATGTTAAAAAGTAGACCTAAATACCACAAGAAAGACAATTCTTATCTGAAATATTGCACAACATGTACAGTACGCGTATGCTATGCACTTGATAAGTCTGAAGACCTTGCATGACCAGTATTTATTTAGCAAATGACCTTTGCCCTTTATTGTTGGAAAAATTAAATGAAACTGCACGTACACATCTTTGCCACAGGAAATCTTTAAATAGACAATTTTCTATTTTTATAACTTCAGAATTTTACCAGTGTTGAAATTAGCGTCGATCTTCAAAGGTAGATTAATATGTTAAAAGTTCATTGTCGCATGTGGGTGAAATATTTGGAGGAAAATGGGTTTGAAAGGGTACTCACAGGTACACATATCACACAGATCAGAAGGTGAAATGACGGTCAAAGAATACGTGTACATTTCACACGTGAATTTCCTGACCATTTACCTCGTATCTGTGATACGAAAATGGATGTGCTCAGTTGAAGTTTGTGCTGTTCACTGCAGTGTGCACGCATTCAGATTATCCGAAAGAACTTGAAACTCTGCTCAAACTTGGTCTTAAGGCCAAAAAAAAAAATATTCGGTCTCTGGTCAGACCAAAGTTCCGGAATTGACGCGGCCACATGGCTTTTTTTTGTTTTTTTGTTTTTTTTTTTTTCTTCAACCTTGGATTGTACAGACAAGGTGGGGTACTATTTTGCTTTTTTGGTGTCCTCATTACATTGGTGTCGTCCATAATTTGCCTTGGTGCTTTCGATCATTTGCCTTGGTGCAATTTCCCATTCCTTGGTGCTCTTTGGTAAAAAAAAATGAGGAGGTGCGGAAATAGAGGGCGCTGTTGGAGCTACCGCGGAACATTTTGGAGAAAAAAAAAAGATCGACGCGCATGATTAAAATCGACGCGCGCGCTGACCAGAGACCGACTTATTTTTTTTTTGGCCTAATACCGGTAGTTTGAATAACTTTTTTTTTCTGTCTAATTTCAGCAAATTTAAACAAAACATTAACCGACATTTTGTTTATATGGAAGGAAAAAACTTCAATTTATTTATTAAAGTTTGGTATTCATTTAGTAATTTTGTGAACATACTTGTTTTTTACACCTATTTTTTCATTCTTTTTGTTTTACACGTAACCATTCTGCTGCACAGTAGATATAGGAACACACAGACCTAGCGATTTCAAAAATTCTAAACAAAAGCATCACGTTGTCAAACGTACCGGTAGAACATGAATTTCCTTCAGATAAAGCCTGTAGTTGGACACGATGTCACCAATGCATAGACCGAAGAGCTGATTTCATATTGTATGTGTACATGAGGACAGGCGACAGCCTCATGGGACATGCTTCCGATATTTGTTTAGTTGCCATGCCTCTTGGCTGTGACGCCCCCAGTCCCCACCTGCACACTCATTGCGCATCACGCGACAACGCAGCACTTGACTGGTACACGTTTAGATATTTGAATTATAGGTTGACCCCTATGTCACAGGTCGATCTGACAATTGCCAGTTTGCCACACTGGCCACAATCAGACTTTAAGGTTGCAGACCAGTAAATCGGTCCGAAATTGCCTGCGCCGGTCAAATCACGATTTGCATGCCCTCAAAATCTTCATTATTTGAGCATGCTGTGGCCATGAACTTGAGGGTTTGTAAAAAATATGGGTGGAAGCCGTGCACATGACTGTGAGCTTGTAGTTCCGTTCAATTTGGATGAAATTGGGGCCCTTAAAGCGCTCTTTTTTTGCAATGGAACGTAGGCATCGTTTTTCAAAATGGCGATGGGCTTCAGGACTATTTTCAGGGGTGATCATCTTCGGATGGAAATTTCTCCTAAAAGTCATCAGTTGACCCCCAAAAAATTGAACAGAAAATGATAGATGATGAAATAAGCTTTAATTTGATGTGTGTCTTGAACACCTTGGAGAGTTGCGAGTATTTTTCCCGAATTTCTGAAGTGGGAGCATTTACCATTGGGGTCTATGGAAGTTTATTTACTGGTCTGCAACCTTAAATGCCCTGCCATGGTCCACCATTTTTGAGTCTGTGCTCAGACTATCCAATGCATGGTTACCAGTGTTACTATTGAATGAAGAGTCCACAGGAACATCAGACACACATAGGCCTACTCATTGCACATTGGCAATATATGCACATTGTATGGTTTTGTGTGTACGTGATCAAAGTCTCATCCCTTCCAGTGTTCAAAATAATGAGTGACCAATAAATATCCATGCAAATGAACCTGGACAAAGGGAGAAAGGCAACATATCATGTACCTGTATGTGCTCAGATTTTTAAATACATTTAAATTTTTGGTTAGTCCGACACAAAGTGTACAAAATGTACATGTACCTTTTTGGTACACTTTTGTGTGGAGATGAAAAAATAGCTCCTTTTCTATGTTATAATAAATCCTTCGACAATTGCAATGTATATGTATGTATTTTTTTTTCAATAAAATAAGCTCTGAATTCAGCTATTCATATTTAAAGTTGTACATTGTGCAATGGACAATTCCACAGATTTGTTAAGTTACTTTGCAGTTTTGCCATCAACCATGACAAAACACTTTAAACCCATTTATAAATAGAGTGACATCCGTGCAGATTGTGGTCATGCAAACTTTTATGCCATGACCCAACCATTTTTGACGTTGTGAACTCTTGGTGAAAGTTTGATAGGTAAAGTTGATTCCCCTCAACTCAATAGTCAAAGCAGTATCTGTGTTTTCTTTCAGGCCAAAAATACTTTTGCAATGCCATGACCCAACCGGTTTTAACGTTGTGAACTTTTGGTGAAACTTTGATAGGTAAAGTTGATTCCCCTCAGCTCAAAAGTCACTGTAGTAGGCTATCTGTGTTTTCTGTCAGGCAAAAAAGGTTTCTTAAGAAATAAGCACACAGTCATTCTCTCATGCACACATATATGTACAAAGTTTACTGTGACCTGTTTAAATTACAAAATGAGAGTGTAAAAACGTAGACCACTGAAAGACCCAAATCTCTAAAAATAATCTCTAGGCCAAAAAAAATAGTTCTGTTTCCTATTACATGGCATTCAAAAATAGGGTAGGTACATGCACATGTACAGGGGTGCGTTTTGGCGGTCATAACCAAGAATTGGTTCGGTGGTTACTCTTTGGTTAATTGTTTTGGGGATTTGAGTACTACATGATCATGCGTAATTCTAACCCAATTAAAATTGCCGAAGAAATTCACCGACAAGAAACTACCGAACCAATTCTTGGTTATGACCGCCAAAACGCACCCCTGGTAGGTAGGGATATTTTTTTGAGACCCAATTCTCTAAAAATAATCTTTAGGCCCAAAAAAAAAGAGGTCCGTTTCCAATTACAAGGCATTCAAAAATAGGGTAGGTACATGTACATGTACCAGTAGGTAGGGATTTTTTTGGGGGGGGGCACCAATTTTTGTGTACGATCATATGGAGGCGTCTGCGTGTAGTCAAGGTAAAAGGTAGTCATTGATGCTTTTGGGTATTTTATTCTCTTTTTTCCCCATGGACAAAAAAAAAAATTAGGGTAGGGGCTTTAAAAATCTGGTAGGTTGTGCTGGATTTCTCTAAACTTGAAAAATACACCGTAAAATTAAAGGTCTAATTTTTCAAATTTATATTGGGCCAAAAACAAAGAAGTAGTTCTGCGTCCGATTACATGGCATTTGAAAATAGGGTAGGTAGGTAGGTAAATTTTATTTTTTGCACATTTTTTTGTGTACGATCATATGGAGGAGTCTGCGTGAAATCAATGGTAAAAGGCAAAAATTGATGGTTTTGGGGGGTTTTTTTCTTCAAATTTTTCCCATAAAAAATTAGGGTGGGGGTTGTCAGAATAGGGTAGGTAGGGAAACCGAAAGCAAAACTATTTTATTGCCCTGTTGGTTAAGGCATGACATCAAATTGGTTGCACTAAGTCTCCTTGTGAAACACGGCAAACAAAATGGTTTGGGTATCTCGCTGTGTCCAAGTCTCAATGTGTCTGTTGGGAATTGGTCTAGTTGTATAAATTGTTGGAGTTATGTCATCTTCGAGGTTTGGCAGCAGTTGCTTAGCAGCAAGGAATGGAAGAACAAGCAAGCGCTAAGCCTAACCAAATCAAATAACGCTACATTGACATTTTGTCAATTAGATGGTCAATTGATCATTAGTTGCAAAACGAAGGCCTCATATTAATCATTTCAGAATTTTTATTATAAAATGCCAAATCAGATCTTGTATTTTATTTCATATCTTTTAACTGAGACAATACGAAGCAAGGAAGGTCAAGATTCCCCTGTTGGCAAATTGATGATACTGATGATTAATCATTATGATAAATAGACTTTTTTTTTCTTCAAATTTTGTCTTTGGTTGGTCAGTTGTATACTGACCAAAGACAACATGAAAAAAGGAGTTCTGCCGGTGCCCCAGTAAGGCCAGTTTGAGTGTTCAGGACTCGCATCTGCTGTTGACCTCAAGTCTGCAAAGTCAAAACTAAATGTTGTTCAAGTCAGGAGCAATTTCAAGATTAAATTAAAATATTCCCTCGGACTAGTAGGAATTGCTCTGAAGTCTCACGATAGATCAACCTGCAAAATCAAGAATGCTGTGGTGAAAACTAAATTCAACCTTGCATGCAATCAAGACATCTTTCCACTTACCCAGCGCACTGATGTAACGAGGTTCTTTCTGCACCTGAAATGACCGGAACAGTGCAAACCACCCGTTGGGGAAGACAGGCGGAATGTCCCCCATCCGTCGACGACGCCGCATCTCATTTGCGACGTCCATCTTGCTCAGCCCTCCGCGATCGTCCAAAATATAACCCACATCCCCCTCATCCCGAGACCAGTTGAGCGGCACGAAAAATACTTGGTAAAGGTACACGGCCACGTAGACCGAGACCGCACTCAGCACCAGGGAGAGCAGGAAGTTTGGGCTGAGGAAAGCGTCGATTGCCTGGGCGAGTTGACCGGCGGTGCCCGCTGCTGCCGTGTCGTTGGACTCCGGTCGGTTGTGAATGAACAGGGGCTTCACGCCATCCCTGAGGGTTGTCAACGCCGAGGATCGAAAGAAAATGACGGCCAAAATAACAGGTAGTAGAAGATTCAAGAAGATAGTGTTTAAGCTTGGCATTGTGTCGGTGGAATTAGAAGATTTGGGAAAAGAAAGGTTGAAGTTGACTTCACTCCACAGCACAGGTGAGGCGCGGTGTCTCGTATTGTACCACTGTCCACGCGTTACGAATCTAGCCGGTCCCCGTCGCGGCCCGTTTGATGTGTGGTCAAGGTACGTGTCACGTGATTTAATTGGTTATTTCTGCCGGGACTGTAATCCACCTGTTCCAAGGAGATAATTGGATACATTCATGCGGCGTTGGTATCCAGGGATGTCCATCACCACATCACAGTCAATGCAGTTTACAGCAAAGATCCTAGAGCGCGCGTAGCGATCCTAGAGCGCGCTACGCGCGCTCTAGGATCTTTGGTTTACAGTACACCGCGGACCTCTGCGCATTTGACATACTGCCCTCATCGACAGACATTTGCCAGTTTGCACGCACCGTTAACTAGACATACTGCCCTCATCGGTAGGGAGGGGTCCGTCAAGCACAATCTGGGCACAAGTGGGGTTTGGTTCATGAACAGCGTACGTATCATGCCGGGGAAAGGGGGGGGGGGCAATTTAAGATTTTACTGTAATGACGTCTGAACCGTTTTAAAACTGTCTTAAAAACAACAAAATGTAGCCGGGGGAGGCGCAAGTTTTCGCCCCTGCACACGCCACTGTTAATAATAACTTGACATATATCAAATAATTGTTTTATTCATAAACCAGCACCACTTACGCCCAGATACAAGTGCCCAGATAGCACTTCCGCCGTATTGATCAAGCTTGCAAAGTGTTTGAGCCTAGGGGATTTTTTTTGGGGGGGGGGGGGGGTTTCATACATGTATTTGAAGATGCGTTCCCCATGCTGTTTTCGAATAACACCTCGAAATTTTGATGTTTTTTTTAATTGCTACTTCAGTCCTAGCGATGTTTAAGTTCACTTTTGAACGATACATCGAACGGAAAGATCCACCGAAGTTTAGTTATAATGAATTATTTCTTCACAAAATTAGAATTGTTGTCTGCCGACTCTTGCAGGGCGGGTTCATATTATTATGTGCGCAAAATGAAAGCCCTTTTGATAGGGTTGAAAATGCCCAAAATCTGAATAAAGTAGTTTTAAGCTCTGGCAGCTTCTACGTGTCACTTGATGGTCGGTCGGTCGGTCGGTCTGTCTGTAGCTGTCTGGCCCCGTTATTGACCAAAACTATTTGACCAAAAATTTACCAAATACCCTGCGTCGTCACAAGGGCGGATCCAGGGGGGGGGGGGGCAAAGGGGGCCATGCCCCCCCCCCCCCAAAAAAACGAAACCAATCTTTCTTTTTTTTATGTGACATCGCAATAAAGGCAGGCAATGAGTACACCACCATCTTTTCCTCAAAAAAACATTGGTTAAAGTGATCAGAAATTGCCTCAGATCGCACCACAGAGCATCTAGAATCATTTCTAGAAAAATTTCGGGGCCCTTAAGCGGGCCCCGAACCCCACGCCGTATTTTTTTTGACCGACTTTTTTGGAGACCAACATTTTTTTTGCCCCCCCCCCAAAAAAATTGTGTTCTGGATCCGCCCTTGCGTCGTCAGTAAGTGCACTCTTGACGAAAGTCATCGGGAAACGGGCTTTGACTCAATCGATGCCCATGCGCGTCTATTTTGTATGACTTTGGCGTGTCCCCGGAAAATTGACCAAAAACTAGCCCAATGTTTCCCGTAAAATATAAAAATTTTAATTTCAAGATAAAAGCAATCAAAAGAAATGAAATACTAAAAAACAATGTTTGCTACATTTCGCACAGTTGTTTATGAACAATTTGTAAATGGAGGCAAGATAATGTGCAGTAATGTTACAGTCACGTGGTATAAAGCGCTCTTTTTTTATGGGAAACTTAGGCCTATCGGTTCATTTTGGTCAATTTTCTTCGCGCCATTGTTGCATGGGACGGCGGCCTTACACGCACAATCATGGGCGTCACGAGGGGGGGGGCACTTGAAAAAAAAAAAATCGAGAATGTGTTGAGAAATACAAGCATTTTTTGGCAAAAAACATTTTTGCCCCCTCTAGAAAAAATCCTGGCGACGCCCATGCGCACAATCATTTCATCATGCAAGACTTTCATTAAAAGCGGTCGCGCTTATTATGTACTTTTCTAAAAAAAAAAACACATACAAATCGAATAATCGCTAGGCGAAAAATCCATTTTTTTTAAAGAGCGCGGGGTATGCATCTTTAAAGTGTATAGATTGCTCTTACAAAAACCAAGTTTTTTATGTTCCTTGATCACCCGAGACCCCGTCCCCAATCGCCATATTCAAAACTAAATAACAAACCACGCACAAAGGCAACAATATTTGACAAACTACCAACAAGGGTCTCATTTCTTTGTTTTTATTATTCTTTACACTCGATTGGCATACAGTGTTTAACCAATTCCTACATAACAAAAACTGACAATGGATTACAGATGAGAAAAAACGCTGGAAAAGGCCAATAAATTTGAGATATCAATAATTCACGATTTTGCAGAGTGCCATAAAAGTATACCAAGCAAATATTTCAGATTGATTTTAGACAGATCAGGTGAACTGATTGTGCACTCATATTAAATTCTCTCAATGCAACATGATTCCATTAATTTGTTCTGTCGACAACTCGGTCTCAATTAAGACCGAGTACATAAGGGAAATGTCAGAGCCATCAAAATCTGTGGCAGTCGAAGTGATTGGATTGGTTAATTTTAAGAGCAACCGCCGTTGATTGGTCAAATGCCCTCAGTTGACTAACAAAGTTAGGAATAAAATAGGTAAGTAGAAGCTAATATACATGTAAAAACATATTAAAATAATGAACATTTGAATTGGGTGAGAAGCAATCAAATTTGGACATTTTGAACTGTAGCTTTTCATACACAAAATATACCTTAATAAAAAGGTAAGAATATCATAGGGTTGAGGTGAAAAGCGCATAGCATAGCAACAACTGTAGGGTAAGTTGGTTCTTTGCATTTTCCTTTTTTACGAATTAATAAATTAAATTGGAATATGAAAGCCGAGACAGCCCCCCCCCCAAAAAAAAAGAAGAAGAAGAAGAAACTATTCATAGTTGCTTATCTTGTGGATACAATTTTTGATATGAGGCGGCAGGCAAGTTTAGCACTCGGTATACATTGCGTTTATCCTTTTGTTGTGTTAATTAAACAATTAATAAAATGAATAGACATGCAAAACCACCAGTAAACACACAGTGAAAAATAAAGTCAAATATTAGTAAAAGTGTGCGAATATATAAAAAGGATAAACGCAAGTGTATTTTGAGTGCTAGTTACCTGTTGCAATGCAATAAACGTAATTTCTCAATTGAAATAAAAAATAAAATTGTATTTACATTTTTATGTAAACAAAGAGTGCCTCAATAAGGCAGGTAAAATAAAATTGAGGGGAGGGGGTACTTAACCTTCCACAAATATTTCCAACACTAAGGGGTAATGGAAGTTACTGAACAAATCCCAGTCTTTTTTCACAGTTTCCAAAAGTCAAACATTCTTCCTTCGTTTTATATCTAATTTAAGATTTGAAAGAAAGTTTAGGTCTTAAATGTGTTACATTTCTCAAATATCGTAAACCGATAGTTTTTACTTTTTTTGAAAGTGTTTAAAACTCTTTATGACTTAAATCGTAAGCAATATACTATCAAGATAATAATTATTTGTTGCAGTTTTATATAAGTCTAAGATATGTAGAGGCATGGATAATGAATGCAAACATAATGACATTTCTTTTTATTTTTTTGTAATATTGCCTAAGTAAAAAATATTAATGACTTTGCAAAATATGCAGTCCCAATTTTTATTCAATATTCCGCAAGTTAACTTTGAAAATCAAACTGTTCAAAAAGTTTTCTAAAATACCATTTTAAACCACGATTCTTTTTCTATATAAATTTAAAAGCATTATAACCAAGTCTTCACTCCACTTCGAAATCAAATCATTCTTAAGTTTAATTTTCTTCTTGAGGGGATGCGTGGGAAGGTGGCTAGCCATCTTTGGATATGATGAGCGCTGGTGAAAGCTTGGAGAATCTACAAAGAAAGAAAATAAAACAAATACTATAAACTAAAATATTCAGAGCTCTCTCTATTAAAATAGTTAATTTTTTGCACTAATTCACAACGAAAAATAGTAACGCATCAGCCTTAGCAAGTCTTCATTGGTACACACACTTATTATTAGAGATTTTATTAAAAATTACTGAATCTTGAGTTGGCATGGAATCTAGGCACCCCGACCTCACACAATTTCTTAAACTGTAGACTGGGGCTTTCCTCTACCCCTTGGTTTATTCTTTCTGGTTCCTTGAATTAACTAACATAAGCAATTCGTAAAGGCATGCACAGCAGCGCGACAGATTAGCAATTAAGTCTTATTATATTCATTTTAGCTTAGGTATAAATTACTTTGCTCGAGTAAAATTCACCTCGGGAATCAGTGATGGGAAGCCCAGCAAGCAGGGTCATCAGTTCATCTGTCGGTCCTCCTCCCTGCTTCCGGTTCCTCGGTTTTGTCTTGATGAGATGGTTTCAAATTGGAGTTACATCCTCTCGCCCTCACCGCCTGGAAGCAGCCTCTTCATCCAGCCAGCTCTATGCCTGTCAGAGCTCCTTTGCTAAAATACAAAAAGGGGAAAGAAAACTTTGAGTTAACTCCACAAAGCAATGCTTTCTCTGTGTGGAAGAACATCAAATTTTGCCAGTTGACCCATTTTGATTCGTTCTGTTCGACTTGCTCCACTGTTTATTTTTAAGTATACATGTAAACTCACCTCAAGGATCAGTAATGGGACGCCCAGCAAGCAGGTCATCCGTTCATCTGTCGGTCCTCCTCCCTGCTTCCGGTTCCTCGACTTTGTGTGTGTGGTGTCATGACGAGGCCGTTGAGGGGTCCATTTTTCGTCCTAACAAAGCAGCCTCCTCATCCATTCTGTCTCAAATTTTAGATCCTCATTTTCTTTGATGAAAGCTGCAAATCTTTCCTTAGTCTAGAGGTACGAAAATACTGGGCCTAGCCCGTTGTTATTGAAGTGAAACATTCCAATGCATCCAATAATTATGCCCAAGTCTACCTGTAAAACCGTCGTGGCTAATGACACAATGAAAAGTAACGATTTTACCCGTGTTTACAATGTTTACTTTAATGTTTTCATTATTTACTTGTTCAAACCAGACACGATTATTTGTTATGATCGTCGTTGCAGGTTGCTTTGGAAACGGCGTAATAACTCACACTGTAAACGAACATTAAAGAAATCCATATAACTTTAAGATGACGAAAAGCCACCTTCATATCCCTGCCGATCATTCCAAATCGGACTTACATTTAAACATACGGCGGAGGAGGGTTACACGTTGGCCCTCGCCTTGCTTATTCAAAAACCCAAACAATCAACAAGGCCAACTAACAGTGTTGCATGCGACTGTAAACGTGTCGCATGTCTTACAATAATTCCATTGGAAAAGTATGCTAAGTGTGGTACTATTAGCTGCACAAAGATTTTATTTTGAAAGCCATATACCGATATTAAAATTCTCACTGATAACAGGGATACATCTTTCAATACCGCAGCGCTATTATTTTGGCCGTTAGTTTCCGCTGCACTGATGTCAAGTCTCATTCCAAGCCGATGCTTGATGATCGGACTTTCGTTATCAAAGGTCAAAGTAGACTACCAAATGAGTAACTTAGAATATAGGATACTTTAAGAATCAGATATCCCTGCCGATATTTGCAAATCGGACTTACATAACTAATGCAGGTTGAAACAATTACAAGAACATGAAGAAATGTCGCATGCAATAGTAAACATGTCACGTCTTTCAGTCGTTTTTTCCACATCAGGTCTTTTTTAATTTGCATTAAGTTTTACTCATTCACATGCATACCTCGGTTTTTGCCATAAGTTCTTTTGGAAGATAAACTTCTCGAGGATCTGTAGCAATTCCCGTTATTTTCGTTGACAAATATACTTTAAAGACGTGGTGTATATTTCTGCGAGAAAATGTCTTAAATCATGTCATATCTTACCTGTACCTGTCATGGTTAATGACGCAATGGAAACTAATGATTCTACCCACGTTTGCAATGTTTACTTCAATGTGTTCATTTTTTTTATTTTTAATAAGAGACATACTTGTTATAATGCACACAAAAATGTGCAGACGCTGATAATGGCAGGTTGCCTTGGAAACCGCATATAACTCACACACTGTAAATGAACATGAAAGAAATCCATATATGACTTTAAAGATGACAAAATGCCATCTTCATAATACCTGCCGATCTTTCCATATCGGACTTACATTACCACATGGCAGAAGAAGGCTGCGTTCTTAATTACAAATGCTTAACAAGGGAAATAATAATAGTTTTGCATGTGACTGTAAACATGTCACATGTCTTACAATAATTCCTTTGGAAATTTAGGGCTGGAAGGTATACTCATATAGTCTCATATTCGCACAAAGATTAGCCTTGAAGGGCATAGACCGATACTATTAAAACCATCACTGATTCTGCAGGTATAGAACCGATCTTTTTCACTACCGCAGCGCTATTATTTTGGTCGTTGGTTTCGGGAATTTTTCTTCGAATAAATCAGCACTGATTGTCAAGCCCCATTCCAAGCCGATGCTTGATGATCTGACATACTTATCAAAGGTCAAAGTATCAGACTACCAAATAAATAACTTAGGGATAAAAGTACTTAACAACTACGTTACCCTGCCGATATTTCCAAATCGGACTTACATAAATAATGCGGGTTGAAACAATAATTATTATAAGAACGTTAAAAAATTGTACCAAGCAACAGTATAAACATGTCGCAAGTCTTACAATAATTTCTATTGTGCGATATACTCATATCCGCACAAAGAATTGATTTTGAAAGTCATAGAGCGATGCATTTAATAACAAAACTACCAACGCTTCCAGGTATAAGTCGTCTCTTCACAATCGTAGCTGATATTTTGGCTGTATAAGCTCTGCTTTCCTCCTTGAATAACTGATGAAGTTCCTCCTTGAAGCACTGATGTCAAGTCTCATTCCAAGCCGATGCTTGACGATCGGACTTACGTTATCAAAGGTCAAAGTAAGACTACCAAATGAGGTACAAAGGCATAAAATATAACTTCATAATTATGTTACCCTGCCGATCTTCCCAAATCGGACTTACAAAAATAATATAGGAGGTTGAAAAAAATAAGAACTTAAAGAAATGTCATACGGTGGAAGGAACGTTACACGTATACGCCATGCCTAATGACAAACAAATACAACGGGAATAGTATGTAAACATGTCGCATGTCTCACAATAATTTTGTACTGTGCGGTATACCCATAATAGGCACGAACATATACTTTTGAAAGTAACGGACCATTAATATTAAAACCATCACTGATTCCAGCTATTACTGATTCGCTGTTATTTTGGTCGTTAGTTTCTGTTTTTCCCTTGATAAAACAGCACTGATGTCAAGTCTCATTCCAAGCCGATGCTTGAAGATCGAACTCACGTTATCAAAGGTCAAAGTAAGACTACCAAATGATTAACTTAAGGATAAAAGATATTTCATAATTATGCATATGTGTCCCTGCCGATCTTTCCAAATCGGACTTACATAAATGATATAGAAGGTTGGAAAAAGTACACGAACATGAAGAGATATCACATGAAATTAATAGTAAACGCGTCGCACCTCACAGTTTGTTTTTTCCCCCACACGCCTTGTTGTTTACATTTATAGTTTAACTCGTTATGCTAAAGTATTATTTTGTTTTTGCCATGATTTCTATTTGAAGGTAAAGGGCTCTATAAGATACGCAGCAATTTCCGCTATTTTCTCGGACGAATACACTTAAAGCTGGGTGTATTGTAGTTCTGCGTACAAATGTCTTTAAAATGCCGCTGCATTTGCTGTAAATTCCGACATTATATTCAACAGATTTTACTTTGTCCTAGGTGGTGAATATTCTCTTCTTCTTTTTTAAACACCGCTTTTATGTTTTTTCCCCGATATTTCCGTCATTTTTTTTGGTCGTAATTTCTGTCATTTTGGCTGCTGTAATTTTTCCGATCCGCTGCCGATACGATCTTTATCATAATTTCCGTCATTTTTCTGTAGCCGATTTTTGCGTGGCATCGAAGTTATGAAAATTAACACAGATTTTAAGTGCTTTGTTCTTTCGCCGTAGTTGTTAAATTTTGCCGTACTTTTTGTTCGTCATTATCATTTTTCGTCGCTTTGATTTCATTATAACCGTAACCGATTTTTCCCCCTAGTTTTTAGTTCCGACATTTTATTCAACAGATTTTACTTTGTCCTAGGTGGTGAATATTCTCTTCTTTTTTTAAACACCGCTTTTACGTTTTTTTCCCCGTAATTTCCGTCACAAAAGGTTTTTGGCCGTAATTTCTGTCATTTTGGCTGCTGTAATTTTTTTCGATCCGCTGCCGATACGATCTTTATCATAATTTCCGTCATTTTTCTGTAGCCGATTTTTGCGTGGCATCGAAGTTATGAAAATTAACACATATTTTAAGTGCTTCGTTCTTTCGCCGTAGTTGTTAAATTTTGCCGTACTTTTGTTCGTCATTTTCATTTTTCGTCGCTTTGATTTCGTTACCGTAACCGATTTGTTTTTTCTAGTTTTTAGTTCCGACATTTTATTCAACAGATTTTACTTAGTCCTAGGTGGCGAATCTCTCTTTTTTTAAACACCGCTTCTATGTTTTTTCCGTAATTTCCGTCATTTGTTGGTAATTTCGTTCTTTCGTCTTCGTCATTTTCAATTTTCGTCGCTTTGATTTCGTTATTTCCGTAACCAATTTTTGTCTAGTTTGTAGGTAAGAAAAATAACACTAGTATGAAGTACTGTTGCTCTCACTGGCGCTGTGAGGTTTTTTTGGGTCGTACATATATTTCGTCAATTTTTTTTTCGTTTTGATTTTGGTGTATTTTTTTGTCATTTTGCTAGCCACCTGTTGCGAGCGGAGTCGCATTTTTGCGAAAAGAATATGCTTTTACCATGCGATTTTCGCTGTAATTTTACACCAGTTGATTTTTTTTCTTCAAATTTTCGTCATACTCGTAGCTAAAGGGTAAAAATAACACCGGCTTCAGATATTATTTCTTCCAATACCGCTGTAAAATTTCGTGTAAATTTCGTATTTTCGTCGTATCTATCTTTTCTGCTTCGAAAGCGTTTTTCCTCCGAAGTATTGCAGTCGAGAAAAAAATAACACTAATTTCAAGTATTATTACTTTTAACGTGTGCATTGCCGTATATTCGAGTTGTCATTTTCGTGGGCCGCAACGATATAGTAGAATTAAAAACCTTTCATTTTTTTCCTAAAATCAAAGAGACAATAGGCAGAAAAAAATGACAAGAAATAAAATCACACCACGCAGAGAGCGATCCACAAAAGGGACAACAGATCAAATTCCCTCGATTGTCAACATGCAACATTTACAATAAAAATATATACACTTCATTCTCTACAATAAAACTCCTTCACAAAGAATACAATAAATCTATACATTTATAAAAGTATAACTAACTAAAAGTATGATCTTTTTGATCATAGTCGATAGTTGTAATTGTGCCCTCACTGTATGCTCGCACTACACATTTATACAAGACGAGAAAATAGGCGCTTTTACAGACGGTGTTAATCCCAGATTTAAAATATAATCTTTCTATTCCAATACGCGCGTTTACATCGTCATCTTAACCAAAGAACTCCCTTAGATTTTAGTGTTAATTATAAATTTAAGTTTTCTATTTGTGGCTATTTATTGAGTGGCTTAATTCTTTGAGTTTTTTGGTTCAAGGCTAGTTTGACTTTTCAAGTTTTCATATTAAATCTAGAAGTCTCTGCAGGAAGGGGCCTCTTGGAAGTCGGCGCTACTAATATGCACCGAAGAGGATGTCCCTTAGAAGCGACATTGACATGTCAACGCCACTGTCCTTAAATTGCCATGCATTGCCACTTTCTGAAGTTGTTTTTACTAACGTTGTCATAAACTTGTGTTTCTAGTACCTTACTTATTCCTTTACAAATTTAATTTCTCACGTGCGAACACAATGTCACTGCACGTACCTAACTTGTTCCTTTACAAATTTTAATTTCTCACGTGCGAACGCAATGTCACTGCACGTACCTTACTTATTCCTTTACAAATTTTAATTTCTCACGTGCGAACGCAATGTCACTGCACGTACCTTACTTATTCCTTTACAAATTTGAATTTAAACGTGCGAACGCAATGTCACTGCACGTACCTTACTTATTCCTTTGCAAATTTGAATTTTAAACGTGCGAACGCAATGTCACTGCACGTACCTTACTTACTCCTTTGCAAATTTGAATTTTAAACGTGCGAACGCAATGTCACTGCACGTAACCTTACTTATTCCTTTACAAATTTAAATTTTAAACGTGCGAACGCAATGTCACTGCACGTAACCTTACTTATTCCTTTACAAATTTAAATTTTAAACGTGCGAACGCAATGTCACTGCACGTAACCTTACTTATTCCTTTACAAATTTTAATTTCTCACGTGCGAACGCAATGTCACTGCACGTCTACCTGACACTGATTGTTATCTTGCCTGCTCTTGAACATTTTATTTACAGTCATAAACAAATTATATCGTCTCCGGGCAGTATTCCAGTGGATCGTTCAAATATCACAAAACGATTATCAATCAATTATGAAATCTGATTTAAATTTGAAAGCAAAATTTCTGATACCGACACAAAATACACCAGTACTTTCAATTTTAGGAATACCCCCCCCCCATCTCCACCCCTCCCTACTGGATGGCGATTGCCACGCTGCTTAGAGGCTCGATGTGCGCGTGCTTGCAGCAGGCTATGCTTGCTCCTAATATAGGCCCTATCACTCTCATTTGCTAACATTTATCTAGATTTCATCGCCGATAATTATTCGAAGCATGGTATTGGTTCGAGAAATCGCGTGGGTAAAGTTTCTCCGGTATAAAAAAAAAAAGACTTTGAATTTAAGAAGACCTAGAGGGGAAGACATTTATTTTAGATTTTTATTAGTACAGTTGTATTACGTACGAACACGATAGTATCAAGTAAGCAGCCGATAATGTTTACGTACGTATGTAAAATCATCACGTAGGCCCTACGTACGCGATAATATTACATACAACGTATTATAAATGTAGGGCGTACTAGCTATAGTGATCATACATCACGTATACCTAGATACGCACTATTATTGGGCGCGTATGTAATTAAATAACGTACGTACGTGATTATATTACGTACGTAATTACGTAGTGATAATATTATATTACGTACGTACGCAATAATATTGCGTTCGCACGCGTTCATATAATATTACATACCTACGCAATATACATACGAAATAAAAAAACGTACTTATTATTACTTACATACGTGAAAGTATTATATTATGCAGGCCTACGTACGCAATATTATTTCGTACGCAATAATTGCGTATTCAATATTATTGTGTACGTGATCACATAATATAACGTACCAACGTAATATTGTCGAGATACATTCGAAATAAAAACACGCAAGGGCGTGATTATATTGCGTATGTACTTATTATCACTTACTTACGTGATAATAGTATATTACGTACAAAATGTGCGTCCGCAATATAATTGCGTACGTACGTGACTAAAAACTTAATTATATTATCAAATGCAAACGTGATAACATCATGTACGTACGTAATACGAGAATAAAATATTCAAGTCCCCAATGTCCCCTAGCCTCTAGGTCTTGGTATGTATTTGCATTGGGTTTTACTTTCATATTTTGGCTGGGATTTTGTTCAGAAAAAAGTTGAGAAAATGAGAAGGCGGTAAACGCGGTAGAGGTTTACGTTCTAAACGCGTTCGAATTTCGATGGTATTAGACCGAATGTAAATCGAATTCCTGACCCTAACTAAACACTGTCCCTATCACACACTCCTAGCCTAAGCAACTGGCTACTTTGCGCTGCTGCTTAACAATACACGCGAGCTGCCTCTGCACCCCTCCAAAATTTACCCCAACAATATTGATTACACGTTTCCCCAGAATGTTCATAAATTTATGTAATGTTTACATATTTTTAGTTTCCAGAAAGTGAGTTCTTTTAACCAGGAGATCAATGTCACAATGAAGGAGACACTGTCACAGGTTTTCTCTATCATGTCCCTAAATTTACAAATTGTAAAATGATGAAATAGATATAAATTAAGAAAACCCCAAAATGAGTTAGGGTAACAAAATGAATGGCAGCCCTATGTTTACTTGATTTTATAGCAACTTTTCTGCACTGAGAAGTTATTTTCAGTGACTTTTTAATCAGTTATAATTGAAAGTACTGGTGTAAATTAGTGATGGCCTTATTTAATGAATTATTCAGGGACAAGAATTTAAAAGGGAAAGTTTCCACTGAAATGCTACCCTTCAAGAATTATAAAGTTAATTTTCTCGATTTCAAACAATTAAAAAAACATCACCTGTAACTATTTTTTATTTCCACGTGCGAACACAATGTCACTGCACGTATTGGATATTGATAATTAGAACAATAGTGAACTTGACCGTTTTAGAAGGATGTCTTAACTTTATACATGATTTCGGTCTACTTTCAATAATCAAAGCTGTAATTATTGGTTTTAGGGAGTTCTCTGTTTTAGGTGACAAACGCAGTTTTCAAAATTGAAGTATTTTCCAGGCCTGAAATAAAGTGTTTACTGGCGAGGGGCAACTTTCCAAAGTCTTTATGAAAAGTCAAAACTTTCTGGGATTAACGGAGCCTATAGCCACGCCCACTATTTTATTGTCCACGTGCGAACGCAATGTCACTGCACGTACCTATCTTATTCCTTTGCAAATTTGATTTATAAACGTGCGAACGCAATGTCACTGCACGTACCTATCTTATTCCTTTACAAATTTGAATTTCCACGTGCGAACGCAATGTCACTGCACGTAACTAACTTGATATCATTAATACAATATAAAACGATATATTGCGCAAGAAAGTACAATTTCAACAAAGACATACCTTGCCCGTCTCGGCGCTGATCTTCGTGCAAGACAGCGATGACGATGCTGACTGTGTGCTACAGCCAACACCAACAAATAAACCTACAGAACTTAGCTAATAATTTAACCCATAAATATAGAAATGTGTAATAGTTGAGAACGTTCTTAGGGCATAAAGTGAAAGTGTAGGGTATAAAGTGAAAGTGTATGTGTGAGCGTGAGGAGCACAATGACAGTCAACGCTGTACTACTGAAACAACGAGTCTAAGATGCGGCCGCCCAGCTAGCACGCTTCACCGTAGTGATCAGCGAGGTATGAATGTAACAATACGTGCACGTATTCTAAAAACGTTATTTGCATAATGTGGCATCCAGGACAAGCCGTGGCTACTTTTTAGAAATGACATTCCGACGAGAATGCTAATGACGTAATCCTATAATGGGCGACTGCAACTATAGTCGCAAGCTGTAGGCCGGCGGTTTGGGGGTTGCAAAACGGTGACTGGTCCAAAGCAATATGTTCTATGTGGCCATACAAAAGTTGTTTTTTTTAGAAGGCTGACACCTGACAGTTGTTATGGAAGCTACCTTATTTGCATGAATCCAAAATGGCCGCCATACATTTGTATATTTAAAAAAATGGAAAGTATATTTTGGAGATTCTGTTTACATAGGCCCTATCCAGCATTTTCTAAAGCAAATAAATGAGTGGACAATTATGAGGACATAATTCAAGATCGAAAATGGCTATTAATAATATCTTCTAATGTTGAGCGCAATTTGACTTCATCAGGTAAAGTTCGTTTAGAACTTACAGCAGGACTGTTCTTATCAGAACAAAAAAAAAACACTACTTAGCAAAGTTGATAATAACCAGGACAAGTTCTTTTCAGAACTAATATCTTCTAAGCAGTAGTTATTACCACATGGTGTTACCGCAAACCGAAACGATACTGATACCCCACCATGGAAAGCCTCAAATGTTATAAAGTAGTCTTGCCAAATCTCAGTATTGGTGAGCTTTAAACTGACAAATGTGTCACTTGGAGGCAGTGGCATAGCCACTGGGGCGTGGGGCGTCCGCCCCCATGAAACCTTGTCCCCCCAGTCGCCCCCCACTGAGATGTTGAGTTTCTACATTGATCTACATGACGCCATGGGCGTCAATCCTGGGGGGCAGGGGGACTGGTCCCCCCCCCCCCACTTTTTGAAGGGTGGGGGACACGATATCAAATGTTCCCCCCCCCCCCAAGATGTTTGAACTCGTGTCTCATTTACAGGGCCCTATTATGTACTACAATGTATCTTTTGCTTAGAAAATATTGGTTAAAGTGGTCAGAAATTGCCTCAGATAGCACCACAGAGCATTGAGAATCCAAAATTTTTCGAGGCCCTTAAGGGGGCCCCGAACCCCACGCCTATAGCTCAGAATTCTGGTAGCTGATTCAATGACTCCAACCTCGAAAACAATGTTCAAATAACTATCTTTTGCTAAGAAAATATTAGTTAAAGCATTGAGGAAAGTGGTAAGAAATTGCTTCAGATCACACCACAGAACATCTAGAATCCAATTTTTTTTGGGGCCCTTAAGCGGGCCCCGAACCCCCACGCCGTAAGGGCTTCGCGTTTTGCACTCGCATCAGTTCTGATCAAGGTATGTCCCCCCCCCCACTTTTGAGAAGCGATTGACGCCCCTACATGACGCCCCCCCCCCACATGAAATGTTCCAGCCCCCCCAGCGGCCCCCCACTGAAAAATTCCTGGCTACGCCACTGCTTGGAGGAAATGAGAAATAGCGGCGCCAAACTAGTAATCAGGGTCATACGTCAACTCCTATCAGCGTCATCACTTGCTGATATCCTCCAAAGTGTAATTATTCCCCTTACCTTTGTAAAAATGGAAAAATTGGAACCTAATAAAACATGTCTTTGCTTTCTAATGTAAATATGAAACGCGCGCTGCCCGAGAAAATGGAGCTGTGGCGGCTGATCCTCCGTCCACCCTGACCCCGGCCCAGAATCGCAGCCCCTGGGTCTGATCCCAACGATGATAGAAAAAAAAAACCAATTCCGGACGATTAATATTATACTGTCCAGTAAAACTGGACACAAGGAAATATGTGGCAGCAATGAGTCAAATATAACTACCGGATGCACCATGTTGGTCGCCGCGCCGGCACGCGGCGCAGAAGTCATCATTCTGCTTGATTTTTTTAATAACTTTATTGTAGACTTAAACTTTTGAAAATCCTAAAATGAACTGCAGGGAAATTGTCTAGACTCCATTCAATTTGAACAAAGAATTTGAAATCGCCGTGGTGCATATTCAGGAGCCTGCGACCTTCATACCAGCGCTGTGTAATTCTTTCCCTGGTAGCCTTCACAATTTTATGTTGTCCCTAAAAAAAAAACATTTTCTTTTCGTCGATATCGGTCCTTTTTAAAAAGAAGGAAATCGTTTATAACAGTATGTCTTAAAAACAACTTCCATAAAGACATGGTGTTATGTAATCGGGTATGCGGCACGTGTGACTCGCGAGTTTACACGTGCATTTGTTTTGCATACAGAGCGCCCTCATGGTCGATGTCGAGATAAAACTTTTTAGTATGGTAACCCAAAGGTCTGCGACTTTTCCTATTAAAATTGTCGTTGAGAGCCTGGGTACATTGCAGAAGACTTATCAGAATTGCGTTGCGTACAAATTACACAATCATCAACACAATATTTTGCTGTAGCAGGTTTGTGGTTTTATCTTCGTCTGGTGCATTTGCATTAGAAGAATAGGTAACTACTTGAACTTGAAGTAGTAGGCCCAAGGGAAAGAAATAGCCAAACATCCTATTTTTACGGTAATTTCTTTTATTGATTTTTGGAAAGATTCCCATATCTGGCCATCACTACTTTTTTCCTTTCAATTCAGTGCAGTGTAGGGCCTAGGCCCCTTATTTAGCCTAGCTAGCTAGTAACTCTAGCCCCATAAATGTGGGCAATTTACTGGACTACCTCCGTAAACATAGGCCACACTTCCACATGTACAAAAACGTGTCGAACTTTGTCAAATTTTTATTTTCACATTTAGGCATAGTTTGTAGGTTTTTTGCTTTAGTTTAGAAGCAAACTCACCCTCTTTATAGGTTAATCAGAAAGTGCTGCCTTTTTCAGATGTCAAATTTTTGTGAAATTTCATGTTGAAATTTTGATACGCAAACGTGTGCAAATGAATCTGGAAATTTCACGAAAAATAGACATCTGAAAAAGGCAGCACTTTCTGATTAGCCTATAAAGAGGGTGAGTATGCTTCTAAAGCAAAAAAATCCTACAAACTAAGCCTAAATGTGATTTTTTTTGTACATGTGGAAGTGTGGCCTATGTTTACAGAGGTAGTCCAGTAAATTGGCCACATTTATGGGGCTAGAGTAACTCCATAAAGCTGGAGTTGGGGCCTACCTAATTTGATTAAAACCTAATTTGATTCATATTTTCTTAAAACCTGATTTGATTCATATTTTCTCTTGATATGCGTCTTTTAATTTGCTTTCTAAAATGTCATTTCTAGAAAATGTTCACGATGCACTTACAATCACATTCCCTTTGATTGTTGACAGTTCAGGCAATAATCGACAGCTCTGAGTATGGCTCAGACGAGGCTATCGGACTGCTTGAAAGCACTGCGTGGCATGGGACTGATAACCAGGGCCTTCATTGATGTGCAGAGCAAGGAATGCAGCCAAGTATGGAGTAACTGCAGCCTCAAGTCAGCCACTCAGAGAGTGCAGACCAAGGCTGAGGAAGCCGTCAGCAATGCCGTGGTCTTTGCCTCCAAGTTCGGGTCATCACAGGTAAGAGGCGACGTGATCTGGTTCTTTTTGAGTCTAACGTGATGTGCTGAAAGGACTGAAACTTAGGTATGAGTTATGTTACGCCCCAGCTTAGTCCGAAAATTTGGGACTCTCAATACTGTGTATGAGAGTCCCAAAACTTACGGTATCCATATTGTGCAAAAGTTTGTGCTGCATAATAAAACCAGTGTGAATCAAATGTGCAAGCTTCTTACTCACTACAGTTTCTTCAATAATCCCCGAAACTTCTGCCTAGCAAAGTTGCTGTTGTGAGCATTGCATCACCAAAAATTCAGCTTTTAATTCTAATTTTGCAGGGAGTTATCGAAATCCAAACGCGAAACATCACGTTGATGTGTACTGCAATGCATTGTGCAAAAAGACTCCTCAGCTAAAACATTTTCATCGTGTAGATAAAACAGGGCCCTCTTGTTGGTCTGAATGAATGCAGAATGTTTCAGTTTTTAACAGAGGGCGCTATGTTCATTTGGCCATCGATTAAAAAACAAGTAAGCTGCAAGGCTCTTCCTACACCTATAGATTGGGGCAGAGTGATGTCAGTTTCATCGGTTGCTATTTGTTTACCATTTAGCAATCCAGCAGTTTTCATCGGTTGCTATGTGAACATTACCGTTCAGCACTCCAGACTCAAGAACCATTGAGTTTCAAAAAAAGTTACTGTAGACAAAAAAAGTGGCATCTGGCAATAAAGCGTCTTCAAATTTACGAATATAATAACATAGGCGTGTGTAGTGTGTTGTTTTTCTCTTGAATATTGGAACCGGCAAAAAGATCTTTGAATATTTGGTTGATTATCGATTACTCAAGTATTCAGCATATTCGGGACAGCTCTAACTTGTGATGACTTAATTGACATGCGATTGCCATACGATAGTATTGTGCTGACTTGTGATAACTAGTGATCACTTATGGTGACTTATGTCTTGTGATGTCTTGTGATGTCTTATGATGACTTGTGATTACTGATGCTGACTTCTGAGGTCTTGTGATAACTTGTGGTGTCTTTTGATGACATGGCCCTATTTCCGGTTTTTCTCCATATTTCCTGAGTATACAGTGTTTATATGTCAGTGAAGGGCAAAACCTAATTTGATTTACATCACCTCGACGCAAAATTCCATCTTATTTATAGTAAATGGGGTACCCGCTGCTATGTACATTAGATTCGAACCAGCTTATCTTGTGATAACTTGTGGTGTCTTTTAATGACTTATGATGTATCTTAATGACGTACAACTTTATGATGACTTGGATTTATACTTGATCACAAGTTTTGCTTTGATTGGCAATTCGCAGAGAAACATTGATGAATTCTCGGAGTCAGTCGCAGACGAGGATCCCACGAGATGGGCCTACTCTACCGGCTCCCCATCCCTAGACCATGATGTGCCTCCAACAGAACCAACACCCAGCCCTCACAGACCAGACAAACCAGACACTGCAGAAACACCAACTTCAACAATACACAGGTTATTATAAATGATTTTTTGAAGAAAATCTGCAGAAGAAGCGTATATATGTAAATTCCATGAGTACAGGTGTGAGTACTATTCCATGAGTATGAGTGCTTTGCCATGCATACATGTATGAGAAGGAGTACACTGTACGAGGCAATTTTATTTCCACGAGTATAAATACGAGTACAGGTACATTTCCATGAGTATGTGCATATTTCAATGGGCATCCATTTTCTCAAGGGATTTTTTTGCTGTCAAACTAGGCATAAGAAAATGCAATAGCCACTCAAACAGTAGAAAAAAAGGTTCTTTTCCTACATGGACCTCAGTAGGAGAACATTTCAATGGGTACAAGTACGAGTTATTTGCCACGAGTACGAGTACAAACGATGTACTTGAGTACGAGTACTGATTTATTTACTTAATTGGGTAGCCCATTCAGTGGAATCCACCGGTCTCCCATGGGGCCAGTGAAGAGAAGCCAATGTAAAGATAATTACAGTTTTAGAAGTGGGAGGAAAAGCCACGGAATCAAGCCAGGACTGAAAACCCAATTCACATATTGGTCCAGGGAGGAATCGAACCCGGGTCACAGTATGAGTCTGAGTATGATTATGCGCACTACAACACTGTGTTAAAGGGAAAATACAACATTTGCAAACATCAAAAAATAAAACTACCAAATCATTTTGAAATACCTTGCTGGACTGTTAGTGAATGACAGTGTAAAGCATCCTGTAAAATCATGGCACCTGTCATTTTCAAGATAAGTGGTATTTTTGTATCAATTTCCATCGCTGGTCGGCCGACCAGCGTTGGAAAAAACTGGATTTTTTCTAATACTGGCCCCAATTGACCATCGCACTTGTTTGCAATCGATTACACACCTATGAACGGGTACAAGCCAGCTAGACTGGTTCCCTGTCCTTACAATTCCCCAATGTATGTAAACTGCTCTGTTTCTTTTTATATGGAGTCAGGGAACCAGACTACAGGAAAATGATTGTTTTTCTTGGTTTTTATGGCATTTTCGAACCCAAAACCTCAAAAAAGTCAGTGTAACTATATCTGCTATATATTTCCAACCCCCCAATTCCATCCATTTCTGAAAATTACAGCAAAAGCAAATGATGTATATTCCCTTTAATGCATCCTTCCCTCCTTCATCCCCAAATTTGGAGGCACCACTTGCATTAAATGTCATTCCTTCAATGTCATTTATATTAATTCACTTCTTTCTGGAAATGAAAGCAAGGGTTCCTCCAAAGCGAAAAGGCTTTGTAGCTCGGGTCTTGAAAAAGCAAAACAGAAAATGATGACTGAATGCTCAATTTGAAAAATATGATTGAACTTAAAAATAGTTAAACGGTAATATTAGTAAGAATCTTTACTTGAAATACTGCACTACCATAAAGCCGTACGCACCATTTGTAACACCTTAATTTTCTACAATTAACCTCAGTGCGACAGAAATGCCGAAACCAAATGGCTCCGCTCCACCACCTCAGAGCCGAGGTCTGCACACAGCCGCATCCCCATTCACCATTCGTCATCGGAGGTCTCTACATTACGAATCCTCCACCGGTATGACTGAGGAGCAGCTACAGAAGCTGCGGACGAAAGCCAAGTCTTCCAAGCCGCCCAAACCTAAAGGGCCTCTCATCAAACCTAAAGTAGGTGGATTTCTGGGTTGTAGGGTACAGGAGTTTGGGGAAATTCATCTAAGTTGCTTGTTTTGCCTGAACTGAAGTAAAAGTAGCTATCCCATATGCGTGCATGCGTGATGCATGTATTATATAACTGACATACAGACCCTTGTCGTTTGATTGGCGGAACTCACATCACGTGACATTCACTATTGCTCCCATTCACGCCGGGGCTCAAAAAGTCCCATTCGTCCATGGTGAATGGGATTTACTATTCAACAGTTAGGATCATCCTTGTTCCATGGTGCTGTATTTGTGTGCAAATGCATGCTGGTGTGCGCGTTGAGCGTTGGGAATATTGTTCCCTAGAACCAGTGGCTACAGAGTTGGGTTCAAACATTTCGTGAAGGAGTGGTTTGGAAGAGAGAAATACATTTCCTACCAATTTTGTATTGAAATACAAGTTCATTTTAACTGTAAACCAAATGACAAGGATCTATAAAACATATATTGAGTGGCTAAAAATATTGTGAAATGGGAGAAATATTATCGCTCTGTAAAATCTGGACTTTTCTATTTCACTCGGCTTCGCCTCGTGAAAAAAAAAAAAGTCTAGATTTTACGTAGCGATAATATTCCTCCCATTCCACTCTGAGCCACTCAATATTTGTATACTATTGCCTAACTGGTTAGCTTCTAGACCTTCAACCATACAACAATTGTGATCATATGTAAGGGTAGTTGATGGTGCCGTACTAAGACTTTCACAAAATGATTCTGTGTGAGGTATTTTACCTCAGAATTTTTTTCACTTTTGATAATGAAACAAATTGTGTATGAGGTGAAAAACAAATACAGCATGGTTTATTGCGGAGGAGAGGTGCATAATTTACTGGTGTTGGCTGATTTTTGGCCCACTCCCTCCATTTCACATTGGGAGTAGGGGTGGGCATTCACGGGTAGTACGGGAACCGGGCACCCGATTGGAAAAATAAACACGAGTACCCGGGTACCTGTTAAAGAAAGCCAACCCAAAAATTTAATTATTGGAAGTTGCTGTCTAAGTGTGTACAGTGAGCTTTATAGCTTTATGGTGAAGACTGCAACTTTTGTGAAAAGTGGTTTTTGTTTGTCCATTTGTAGTCTGGTTTTCATTTTGAAATTTCCCCACAAATGACATTCAAAACATTTCTTCATTGTCTGAGAAGTTACTTTGTAATTGTAAAGTCGGTTACGGGTACTCGTTCCTTAATCTGGAACCGGTTCCTGACATTAGCATTCGGGTACACGGGTACCCGGTTCCGATGCACAGCCCTATTAAATAGGGAGGTGGTCAACTCAACTAACATTGAGGGACCAGTAATGCTGCGCTATTTGATGGTAGTATTTGCAGTTGACCAAATATTACCAAATATCCATACATATGTAATCTACCCTTCCCTCCTCCGTATTCTTTTGCTAGACTGTCACTTATTTCTCCCCACACTCTGGAATAAAACAGGTACCTGTGAGGGGGGAGTTGTGGCATTGAATTTATTTGATCAAGCTTTGTCTTATTTGTTTGGCAGTTGAGTGAGCAAGCCAAGGAGAGGTCGGTGCCAGCATCTCGGCTAGGCAGGGTCTGGAACTTTGGAGGTAAGATTCATCCTTTAATATTCAGTTTTTGTCTTCATTTCGTGTGCAGTTTAGCGCAAAATACTCTAGTAAAAAAAACAGCTAAGAGGATGTTAACTTTAATGAAAGGCAGAAATTGCGTAAGATAGCAGGCGTGCCACTTTTTTTCGGATCAGCTGATTTCCTCTTTCTTTTTCTTCTCTTGTATGCCATTAAAACCTGAAAAAGACAATAGGCAGTCTGGTTAAGCTCAAAATCTTCTTTTTATGACTTCCAAGTTCCATGCCCTAAATGCGACAGCTGCAACACTACGTTGGAAATCCCCGTATGCGTGCAAGCATCAGTATATCAAGGCCGTGGCTATATCAATTAAAACACTTAGGCATCGCCATAAAATTGGCCCCTCTTTAATGCTTAATACTGAATTTTCCATTTTTCTTAACAGGTTTAGCTGCTGGTCTTGGCATAGGCGCTGTCACAGAGAAAGCCAAGAGAAGTCTGGGACTCAAAGAAGGTAAGGTGGAAAGTCTCACTGATCAAGAGATAAATTGGAGCAATTCACAATGTATTGTTCCACCACGCGTTTGTCTGGAAGGAGTCACTTTTCCAAGTCACTGCTGATTTCCTATACATATCATCCTACAGTTAATCATCCATCCTTCAATGTTAACATGTGATAAAATCATAGAAAATACATCAAATTTCCCAATATCTACCCAAAAATATCCAACTTGGATAATGCAAGAAACAAATTGTGAACACCACCAAATTTTTGTCTCTTGTTTGGTGACAAGAACTTGTAAATGAAAACGATTTGCCAATGACTAGAAAGGATGTCGCCTGTTTTGAATGATGTACTATAAGAAAAGCAGAACCCGTGCCTCCAACCGAAGCTTACCTGTATTTTGAATTGCTCATATTGGACCCAATACACGATCCATTGGTTTTGGTTCAATCACCCAATCCCTTCAGGTGCATTCAGAATCAGGAAGATGCCTTCATTTTATTGTTCAGTGGGTGCGCATTTCTTTCATTTTGTTTTCTTGCTGTACTGGCTTTAAAAGATTAAAAACCAAATCATACTCCACAGTAGCAAATTAGGTGCCGCAAAGCATTCCCAGCACTATTTGCCGGAATTGAAATGCTTTCAACTTTTGTGAACTCCTTGTGAGAAAACTTGCCACGACGTCACAAATTCATGGTCATGTTCACTTCTGGGCCAAGTTCGAATCACTTTATTTGTTAATAATTTTGATTTGGAATGTGTTATAAATGATAATCTGGAGTTTCTTTTGTCTTAACCCTTTGAATCTTATCCCAAACTAGACGGCAAGTTTGGAGGAAGTGTGCTCTTCAATGAGGCCAACGCTGAGCGTATCGTGGATACTCTGTGCCGAGTGAGGGGAGCTGCGCTGAAACTTGGCCAGATGCTTAGTATTCAAGGTTGGTACCGACGTGATCGATGAGCTTTTTGTATGCAGTAACTTGTGCCAAATTTCACACAGCTGCTTAAGAAGCAAAACTGCACAAATGTATGAACTGGTAGCCTTGTTTTTGTTAACCAGTTTCGTGCCGGATGACGTGTATAACTGCAAAGTTTTAGCGGTATTTGGAACAGATGCAAATAAACACGCAGGGAGCGAGGCCGGAAATAACTGTAAGCAACCCGCTCGTAGTGAGCGAGGCTGGAAAGATGAGTGTGCTGCCTGAGGGTGATGGCTTCAACCCGCCTGGCATTGAGGTCGAGTGAAAAGTAATGCCGCGCCTCGTTCTGTTTGTGTCAAAATAATCCCGGCGTGAATTGGATAACGCTAACCCCCGGGCCCCTTTTTGCTCAGAACCATCCTCAATCCTCCAAAATCCTGCACTTATATGTTCAAATGAAGGATACCCACTGCCTCAACCCTTCGAAATCCTCCAACAGCCCTGCCTCTGAAAATGCATTCAACCTCAATCCTCCAAAATCCTCCACTTCTTCAAACACCATTCAGCCTCAATCCTCCAAAATCAACCGATACTGAATGTCCATGTGCCTTCAATCCTCCACAATCCTCCAAAATGTTATGTTGCATTCAGCCTCAATCCTCCAAAAATCCTCCAAAACTGCCCAAGGACTTTGCAGGATTGAGGAAGGTTAGGGTTAAGCAAGTGGTATTGGAGCTCGGCAAATTGATGAGAAGTATAATTTTTTTCTGTCTCCTAAATGTTTTCTTTTTCTCAGATAATGCCCTGATCAGCCCTGAGCTACAGCGAGTGTTTGACAGAGTCAGGCAAAGTGCGGACTTCATGCCAGCCTGGCAAATGGAGGTACGTTGTTCCAATCTAAAGAGATATCTTTGTCTCAGGACACAAGTGTCTGAAGATCCATTGTAGAGGTAACTCAAAAGAGTCAAGAAAACTCATCAATTATACTGGTACATACTTGCATTAACCCTATTAGTCCAGAGGCAATTTTTAAAGCAACCACCCTGAATCCTCCAAAATACTAGGCAGTGCAGGAACGTTGTTTCAACTGACATCAAAGCCTATGCAAAGAAATTTTAGCTAGGTTCTGTTTTACATTACTCTGACTATACAACATCTTTCGGAATCCTTCAGCAGGTTTTTAGAGACTTTCGGTCCGGTTGGGAAAGCTAAGGAGGGCACTTCATTTTTACTTAACGTGGTGTTTGGTGCCCTTGGACGTTACACTGCAGAGAACATGTCATTAGTGTTTTTGCAAAACAGTCTGATGGTTATTGTTAATCTTGCAAAATCCTTCAAGAAATTGTCTTTGATCCCGCAGAGAGTGTTGAAACAGGAGCTCGGAGACGACTGGAGAAGTAAAGTGGCTTCATTTGAGGATCGACCCTTTGCTGCAGCCTCCATAGGTCAGGTCCATGCCGCTACTACACTGGACGGCAGAGAAGTCGCTATGAAAATACAAGTATGCAGTGTGTATAAACCAACCTGAGCACGCTATCACTGTATATTTACGGAGGCACACTTCAATGGGGAAAGCATTGTGCTAGCTATTGTACAAAGCAACTGCCCTATGACGGATTATCTGAACCATAGATGGAACAATGCTTTCCGCCATTGCAGGGGGCCTCCGTGGGTGTATAGTGATAGCGTGCTCGGAGTGGTCTATAGACTGATCCGATTAGACTGACGCCATTGACCTATCGCCGTTTGCGATTTAGCCACGTCCCTTAGGCTAAAAAAAATAAGTCTCCGGTTTCTGGTATGGAGCTTGTCCAAAAAGTGGTGCGGCGACGCGGCTGTTTTTTTTTTTTAACCTGACTTTTTTGCTTCAAATGTCGGCTGATGACTGCAAATGGTGCCCGACTAAACTTAGTGCAAATTATGGGAGTCCAGAGAGGCCACATAAAGCTTATTCTCGATCACGACCCCATCTAAAAACACGTTAAAATTGTGCAGTAGCAGGATTCCAGTCAAACCAGTGAGTTTGGTGGTTTTGAGACATCATCTTTCATTGAAAAAAAACCTTTTTCATTTTGCCGACGCGCATGGCTACGGCGACGTGCGCGCATACCAGAAACCAGAGACTTTTTTTTTTGGCCTTAGACAACCCTATGGAATTTTTGTGCGCTAAGTTTTGTTTGTCTCAGAAGTTGCGCGTTCCGCGTCCATTTGTACATCATGTAATTGGACAATATTTCGCAAATTTCACAAGCTGCATTGATTCGATTCTAACGCCATTCTACCGCGATAGGTCAATTACAGCAGTGTTTTGTGTTAAGAAAATTTGAGCTGTGTATAGTAGTGAGGTACATGTGAAGGAACAAAAACACAGCACACGTCAGTGCACAGGTCCTGTCACGGTTAAACAGGGGATGAGCATTAACTAAGTAATGCCTTTGGGCAATTCCACGGTTACTTGGTTACATTTTTGATGTACTTTTGAGTTTCCTTGGGCTGTAATTACCTTACTGAAAAGGTTTAATAACTGTTATCCCCATGGTAGATAGAGTAGACCTAGACCTACCTAAGCACCAAAGATGACATCCAGAAAAATGTGTTATGTGTGATAAACAAGACGCACAACATCGGTTACTCAAATTACGAAAATGTAACGTGAGTAACCATGGAATTGCCCCTTTGTTTAAGCTCATTTGAATCGCTAGTGAATTGAATTGGAAATGGATGACTTGTGATAGACTTACAGGGACTTGTGATCAATCACATGTCCCTCGATCACAAAACTTGAATTCATGCTCTTTGAGGAGTACAACGAGGCACTTTAAGTCACTTGACCCTAGTCCCCTAGGGTAATTTACTTGGAACCTTCCTCACCCTTGCAAATTCCAACACCATATGATGAACTGTGCACATAAACAGTTGGACTCCGCCAAACCCTTGTGTTGGAGTTTGGTAGGATGGGGATTGTTAGGGTCTAAGGACTAATGGATTAAGATTATTTCAATGTCTCTTTTTCTTTGCAGTACCCAGGAGTTGCGCAAGGAATTGATAGTGACATCAATAACCTAATGGCCATACTCAAAGTCTGGAATGTGCTTCCTGAAGGTAAGCATCAAGAGCACGCCTCTAGGTTTTTTTTGGAGGGGGGTAAAGTTTGACTAGATTTGGCATTTTTGCCCCTGATGCATCCAGTTCCTCAAAAGAGCGGTTAGGCCACACAAAAAAAGTCTCCGGTTTCTGGTATGCGCGCACGTCGCCGTAGCCATGCGCGTCGGCAAAATGAAAAAGTTTTTTTTCAATGACAGATGATTTCTCAAAACCGCCAAACTCACTGGTTTGACTGGTATCCTGCTGTTGCACAATTTTAACGTGTTTTTAGATTGGGTTATGGTCGAGAATAAGCTTTATGTGGCCTCTCTGGACTCCCATATATTTGCACTAAGTTTAGTCGGGCACCATTTGCAGTCATCAGCTGACATTTGAAGCAAAAAATTCAGGTAAAAAAAAAAAAAAAAGCCGCGTCGCCGCGCCACTTTTTGGGCAAGCTCCATACCAGAAACCGGAGACTTTTTTTTTTGGCCTTATGAAAGAAATACATTTTTAGGAATTTTGGCACTTGCACCCAAGAATTTTATGAATTACATTTCTCAAGCAGAGTTGGTATTCATAGCATCAATCAAAGGCATGGTTCACTTTAATAGTTCATGTTTCTTGTACAAAAACTCAATCTCTATTGGCTCCAATCGTACCAAAATTTGACGGTCAACATTTGATTTGATTTCCCCTCAAGGTCTTTACGTTGAGAATGCAGTCGATGTAGCAAGGAGGGAGTTAGGTTGGGAAGTAGACTACATCAGGGAAGCAGAATGGTGCCGTAAATTCAAGTAAGTCACTTCAAATTTTTCTAACTCTAGAAATTGGCTAAATCACACCCTGTTCAAATGGCATTGTCCAAGATGCGGAAAACCAAAGCCTTGACTCTTATGGCTTTTTGCCAATTAAACAAGTTATAGGGACTGTATAAAATTTGCTTTTGCTGCAATTTTCAGAAATAAATGGATTTGGAGGATTAGTATATTATAGAAACATGTTAAACTGACTTGTTTCACGTTTTGGGCTTGTAGATGCTGGAAAATACCAAGAAACCCAATCATTTTCTTGTAGTCTGGTTCCCTGACCCCACTTAAGATGGAACAGAGCAATTTATAGACTTTGGGGAATTGTAAGCTCAGAGAATCAGTCTAGCAGGCTTGTAGCCCTTCACAGGTGTGTAATAAATTGCACAGAAAGTGCGAAATAATTAAATATAAAAAAAGCAAGTTTTCTGCAATTTTTCTTGAAAATGTCAGCACACCAGGAGCCACAATTTTACAGGATGCTTTAGACTGTCATTCCCTAACAATCCAGTAAGGTATTTCATGATAATTTGATCACTGCGTTTTTTGATGTTTGCAAATGTTGTATTCATGAAAAATATACTGTCCGTGTTCTTCAACAAAAAAATTCATTTTCAATTCAGTCTGTGTTATTTTCAAGAAAACCAATTTTTTTTTCTATTTTGGGCATCTGCAACCCTCTAAAAAAAAACCAAGGCTTTTATTTTTGACTAGTTTTGCCCCTTAAATGCACCTGAATTTACAGCTGAAATGTTGTTGGAAATTGTTGGAAATTTGTAAAGTAATTTCATAAACAAATGTTGGCAGATGTTTTTGAATTCAGTGTCGCAATAAAAATGTGAATAACTTTTGCATTGCATTGCAAGAACATTCACAATTACAACAGGTTGAAACCTGAAAATAGCACGAACAGTACTTCTTTTAAAACCCACGGTCTAAACATTCTTCTATTGTGATTTTGCAGGCACATTCTGAGAGACGATCCCAATTTCCTAGTGCCGGAGGTCGTGTCAGAGCTGTCAACAAAACAGATCCTGACCACTGAATTAGTGGAGGGGGTGTCATTGGACAAAGCTGAAACATTCGACCAAGAAACCAGAAATCATGTGAGTTGAAGTCTCGACAAGATCGCTTGTCAAGTCAAAGCACCGTCGCCCCTTTACTGTAAATCTCGTTCTGGGTGTTTGTTCCAGAAATTTTTTTTGCGTTACTTTGTATCAGTATGAATCACCCTGTGTGACAGAGTTGTAACGAGTCACTGATTTTTGTGACTCGAGTCGAGTCGAGTCATTTTAAAGAAGTGACTCGAGTCGAGTCGAGTCATTAGGTGAAGAAGGTCGAGTCGAGTCGAGTCACAGAGTGTAGTCGAGTCGAGTCACGTATTTAGCTCGAGTCAATTCGAGTCACAAATATTTGAACACTATACAATAAATACACAGAGAAAGTCATTTTTTGGCTTTTTTAATTTTACATTCAGGCTACTACATGTGGCGACACCACATTTGACTCTTTATGAAAATAAAAAGGGGGTGCCAGCTGATCGCCATTCAACTAATGGGGACACTGATCAAACCACGTATGTATATGTATACATTATTCGCGAACATTCTAACGTGACGTGAACAAAAACCGGCACCGGTGTAAGTCATTGCAAATATTTTTCGCAAAGTTTTGCTTTTATTTTTGGGACTCGAGTCTTATTAGCCTTCCTCGAGTCGAGTCGAGTCATTCTGATGAGGGACTCGAGTCGAGTCGAGTCATTTGCTCGCAGTGACTCGAGTCGACTCGAGTCATTTGCCCTTAGGGACTCGAGTCGAGTCGAGTCACCAAAAAATGTGACTCGAGTCGAGTCATTGACTCGAGTCATTACAACTCTGCTGTGTGATGAAATTTGATGGACATGGTACCATACAGAACCATGCGGGCCACGGCATCAACTACAGAAGGTCCTAAATGTTGTGAGAACACTCTCAAAACCGTTCTTCGTGTTAAGAGATTGCTAAGCTTATGATGTCATCAGCAAACCTCGTTTTTCTATTCATATCTAAACGCAAAGCTTTGAATCCTAATAAAAAAAAATTGATCACATTGAATAATCAGTTGTACAATGGTAATTTCATTTTGAGTCTAAGGCAAAGTTTGTATTTTTTTCTTGTAGATATGTAAGAACATCCTGAGACTGTGCCTAAAGGAAGTGTTTGAATGGCATTGCATGCAGACAGATCCCAACTGGTCCAACTTCCTGTATAACCAAGACACAAACAAGGTAAATGAACTGATTTCAATTCCATCTACCAGGGGTAAAACCAAAATATCAACACCGATTTTATGGAATTCCCCCATCCAATTTCTATAGGTCTCTCTCAAATGATGTCACTTCATACAGATTGCCATGTGCATCGGCATTTTGGGCGTCAGATTTTTGTGACTTGCATCGACTGGGCCGTAATTTAAAGAAATTGTAATATTCCTACGAAGATGGTGTCCTATGAGAGGGATCTTATTTCGATGCTGTATAACTCAACCATGAGTCAGAAGTCGCCAGAGCTTTTTTTTTTTAGTATTAACAGGCACTTAAACAAATCTTGCACAATGGAAATTGATAAGAACTGTTTATTTTTGCACACATAACCTTCATTTATCAAAATGAAGAGCTTGATATGCTCTTTCTTATTCAAGAAATAAGTGAAAAGATGTCCTTATCCCCTCACAAAAAGACAAAAATAACAATTAAACCCGGTAAAAATTACATCCAAGCTAATCTGTTCGAAAATTTGCAAATTATTTGTGCCTTCGTTGTCTTTTCTCAACCTGCAATTTAATGAGCTCTTTTTTGCTTAATTGTTTCAGATTCTTTCTTCAAAATTTATCTATCAGTTTTTTAGGTGTAAATGTTACTTTACATGTAGATGGTCCTGTTGTCTCTTTAATACAGCTCGCTCTAATAGACTTTGGTGCTTCCAGGGAATTCCCCAAGTCATTTGTGGATGATTACATCAAGGTAAGATCTGTGCTAAGATCCGTTACCATTGCCAGTCATTCTGTTGCTTCGCATCATGTTCGTAAATGCGTACACTCAGCTATCGGAGACATTACCAAAATAGCAGTTCGTGTTGTAATTGAACTGTCAGCCTCTTATGAAAAGCCTGGTCTCTCCGGCTAAGTTTGCTTTGGGACAAAGATAAACGGCACATGCAGCGAGGGATGTCTGTGCTATTGTTCACGCATATCATGTGTAGCGAGTCCCAGCTGACGTTACAAGACCACACACGTTGATGACCCATCCCGTGAATTGTTCACATGTGAAAGTTGTCTAATGTGTGAGATGCCTCTGCATATTGTTCTGGTGTCACAGAGCATTTTATTTGAGTTATGCCTTTCTTGGAATACATTTGTCGAATTGAGTTGTTCATGAGATGAGTTAATGCAAAATCAGTATTTTTTATGGAATTTTTTGAATGGAATTTGCAGGTAATCAAGGGAGCATCGTCTGGTAGCAGAGATGACGTCCTGGAGTATTCCAAAAGGCTGGGCTTCCTGACGGGCTATGAGTCCAAGGTAAAGTCTGGCAAGCCAGTTGGTCTTTTTGTGCTGGTCCCAGAGGGCCAGCCTAGTGTCCTCTTTGTATCTGACTGTCACTTGCGAGCTGGGCAGTGCTATTGTATTTGATAACCTTGTATAAACGCCAATGAATGGGCTAAATCAGGCATTATTTAAAACAAATAATGACTTTTTTTCACATTCGGCAATGGAAAGAATAATTTCATTCGGTGACAGATGGAACGTTCCATTCCACTCAGCACTGTCACTTCATGACATTATTCTTACCATTGCACTCATAAACATTCCTTGTCTGGATACTATTCACGTCACTAATCTTGGACATTCTGATCGGGGCTGTTCAAACCCACGACTGAATTGAGATTCTCATCCAAAATTTTGCCTTAACGGAAATAATAACTGTAATTTCTCATAACTAACATTGATCACAAATAATTATCAGTAGTATTTTGACTTTCTTAAGGGGGACAAGGGAGTGGCTAAACCCAATTTTTTTATAAGGGGTGTGGGATGCTGACTGGAATGGATGGGAAGTAATTGGGCTGAAAAAGGCAAAATTTTGGAAAGGGGAAAATTGCCCCTTTTCTGTTGGATATGCCACTGATTTTTTACCATGGTAACAGCAAATAATAATGAGTGATAACAGATCAGGATATTGATGACTATTAGTGCCACAAGCAGTGCCAAAAGCATTCAAATTGATTAAAAGCATTAAGGCCAAAACCTTATTTGATTAAAAAGCATTAAAAAAGGCAGCATTTTGGTAAGGGGAAGATCGCCCTCTTTGGATATGTCACAGATTTTTACCACGGTAACAGCAATAATAATGAGTGATAACAGATCAGGATCTTGGTGACTATGAGTGCCACAAACAGTGCCAAAAAATTAAAATTGATTCTTTCATATATGTGTCTCCACGTTTGACTTGGTACAGGTAATGGAGAAAGCTCACGTTGACGCCGTCATGATTCTGGGAGAGCCCTTCTCAACTGACGAACCCTTTGACTTTGCGACGCAGGACACCACAAGACGCATCCAGTCCATCCTGCCGATCATGCTCAACCACAGACTGGGCCCGCCTCCCGAGGAGAGCTACTCCTTGCACCGCAAGATGTCCGGCGCCTTCTTGCTCTGCACAAAGCTGAGGGCCCAGATTGGCTGCAAGGAGCTGTTTGACGGCATCTACTCCAGATACCAGTTTGACTGAGAAGGCTAAGAGCAGGCTTCAGTAAGGACCGTCTATGGGCTCCGTGCACGAGTACCCCCTCAATGGTCAAAGAAGGGAGAGTTGGGGGCGACCACTGGGAGAGACATTCGCAAGCATTGCTAACGATGCTGGATACTCAAGCAAAGACGCTATGGCTTTATGAACATTCATAATAAAAATGAGATGTACGTACCTCGTGCTATAAGCACGTGGTGTGTACCATTTACGGGGCTCTCAAAAGTGGTCAAAAACAGACCTCTCTTGTTCTTGCACGGAGCCCATAGCATCTGTAAAGTCTGCAGACAATGTAAATTCCTGAGTTACTGCTGGGTGTGCAAGTTTGGTAGGCTAATTTGCCTTTTGTAACAAAGGTTAAGTGGTATGCTAGTTTATCTTCAAGCAAATTTTACAATCCTTGATCCTGATTGATTGGTCCGCGGTAACAAGTGTGATATATTCCCATATAGTACAGGTCCATATTGCACTATGCATGTTGCGCTGTTCTAAGATGAGAGCACTAGTCCTGCTGCACGCACGTGTAATAGGATAACTACTGAACAGTTCCTAAGGGGTGTACGTTCTGTCTTTATCATAGGTCAAGTTTGCTTGAAGATAAATGATTCCACTCGCGCTTGTGGACCATGGAAAATTTGTGCCCCTGCCTCGTGGCACAGATAGGCTACATTATTCTGTGTTCTACTTGCACTCATGGGCAACTAATGTTAGCGACCACCTGCAGATTCTGCAAATTATGGATTGTTTAGTAGGAATTAAATCATGCACTGCCTCATCAACTTCTCAGGCATTATCAAACATTTGACAAAGTAAGCGGGCATTCCTGTCCCCAGCACTTCTTTAATTTTGACAGGTAATGGACATCTTTACTTATTAAAGATGTTTTTTGGGGGGGAGGGGGTGTTGGTTAAGTCCTACCGTAATTAAAATGTACATTCAAAGTCTTTATTTCTTTGTTATAAAGTAGGCAGCCATCCAAAGTTTTAATCCATTATGATCAGTAGGTAGGGGTGCTTTGGGCAAGTTTAACACGCCCAAGCCAATGGTTAATGTCAGTGCTGCTAGAATTCTGATATACCCTGTGGCGTCGGGGAAAAACATTGAATATTCATAAGATGGAATTTTTGCGTTGGGGTGATATAAATCAAATTAGGTTTTGCCCTTCACCGACGTTATATCACCCCGACGCAAAAATTCCATCTTATGAATAGTTAATGTGGTACCTGCTGCTATGTACATTTGATTTGAACCAGCCAACCGATCCCGTTAGAGGGAACACACTGAGTATACAGTGTTTAAATGTCGGTGAAGGGCAAACCCTAATTTGAAAAACATTGAAGTATTTTTTGTTTGTCTTGTCTCATTCTGTTTAACCCATTAGTCCCTGTTCTCCCCAAACTGATGTGCCTGTTACTCCTTGTACTGCCCCAAACTGCCCCAGTGTTGTATGGTTTGATGCATCAGGGAAAAAAAATACAAAACACGTGTAATGCAATGCTGTACAGGCGCTATGGGTTCAATGCAGGTTTATGGATTGTCATTTGTGTGCTATCCATATTTTTCAAATGATTATTTTTCTTTGCTAATCAAATCTTTTGATCCTTCAAACCTTTGTTTTGAGTTTAATTTCATAAGTTTGTTTAAATATGTCATGTATAAACCCCTGTACAAAAGCTTTGGGCATCCTTCTTTGAATAAGGTATGAAAATATTGTTTTTACATCTGTTGTTGGATTGTAAAATGAACTACATGCACATCAAATTTGTATACATTGCTAAGATATCAGATATTCTGTTTTTATACTACACCTGATTAAATCCCTGTCATCTGATTGGTAGGTCGTTGATCACATGTCAGTGAATTATTTGCCCCAACCCATGGCCCAGCCGCACTGCAAAAATAGAAGTTCCATATAAATGGGTACAGCACTAGAGTATTTTTTTGGTATTTGGTACCCGCATACGAAATTTTTGTAGTACTATGTGGTACTTTACCCCAAATGAACTCTCAGGGGGTTAGGGTTAAGTTTTAACATTTTTTTTAATGAGTGTAAACACATGTACAGTGTATGTAAAAATGTAGATGTATTTAGTGCAATTGTTTTGTGCCTATAATTTTAAAAGGACAGAATATACCCTGGAGGGTTAGGGTTAATTAAAGCAGATTTTCAGTAAACTACACTTCCTTTTTTCAGTTCAGTGAAACAAAATATTTTCCACCTGATGACAGCGACAATTGTGAATAAGTGTTATCATTTGCAATTCACTTTGGTTTAATTTTCAATAATCAACATTAATGATAATTGTAAAATAGGAATTTGTGGGCATTACAAACAATTTGGAAATTAAAAAAAATGTAGTGACCGTGTTTCTCAAGTTTTTCACACTGAGATACAAAATAGTACCTGTTTTTAATACATTAATGATGTTTGGAAATAAAACAGCAAATGAAGTTCATTTTAAAATACAAGTTGAGAATGTGTCAATGTTTTAAATGAAGTCACAAGTATTAGATAGTCACATCATGGATAGATCTGCATTTTTAAGAATATTAAAAAAAAATGTGAACATAATTACAAAGCAAATCAATTTTGTGTCTACAGAAAGTTCACATACATTTGTCTTAGATATTCAACAAATCACTTGAAATCTTACTGAACCCAATATGTGAACAGGCATAAACAATTTTTGGACAAATTTTGATCTACAAAATCAGAAAAATAAAAATTCTGATTTCAATTGAAAAAATCTTACATCAAAAGATGCTGATTTATTAAATTATTTTAAAACAGAAAAACCCTGTCTCTATCTTAATTTTTTTTTTAAAGCTTAGTGGAAATGGTGTCTCTTGTTTTGAAATATTTCCATACATAAATTAATGTTTGAGCGACTGAAAAAAAAAACAACCTAGAGCTGAGGACAATTTTCTTTTAGCAGTTTTAATAGCATTTACAAAGTATAATGAGAAAGTATAATGAACAAGTTTTTCTGACATGTCTGATGTAGTTCTTATAACGTGCATGTAGATGTTTAAGCATTGCATAACATCTACCTCCTAGGACCATGGATCATCAAATTTCATCATGCTGGAATACATGTTCCGACTGCAATTTGATTGGGGTCATTCACTTTAGATGGAGATTATTGGAGATGTTCATTGGGCTAGATGGAGGCATTTGTCCATACATGCTCCCCTCCCCTGTCTCCCGCATCCTCGGTAGTAAGACACTGTTCGCCACGAACCAAGAATGCTTAAGTTACAGCCAGCAACAGAGTAAGGGACTACTCGCATTGCCCTTCGTACTGGCACTAAGTGATCTGTCCCATGTTTGTCTGTGCAGTCGCATATCGCATCAGCTCATTTAGGCAACACTGTCTCAGCACTCCTCGAAATCTTAATGTGCACTGCCGAGTTGCTCCTTTCTCTCGTCCCTGGCTCCACGTCGTCCCGTCTAGGCTCCAAATCATCCAACAGTTCCACCGTCGACGTGTTGACGGATATCTGCAAGGTGTACAGGCTACACTTTTGCAGCTGGAGAGCGAGGTTAACCGCAAGGTTCACTGCGGCTCCTAAACCATGGACGTGAATTTCGTCCACCCCGGTGTCAAGCATTTCCTGGCAGCGAGCCATTTGGGCCTTGAAATCGGTCCTGTTGGAAACATAAACGTCATTTTTACGCTTGGGAAGTCGCCGGGGAAGTCTCTTCCGTAGTATATATTCGGTTGGGTCAATTTTAGGCAGGTTTTTGTCCGCATGATTTAGTTGACCACTCGAGTTCTCGCCCACTTCGTTTTCTTTCATGGGCGTCGCCATCTTGCTTTGAAACCTCCTCGTTCTCAATGATGACCCAGGTAAACAATTGCACTTCAAAAAACAAAATACCAAAATTACCTCTGCTGTAGAGGTTGACAACGTGATAATGAAATAGATCTGGTACCTTGCCTTTGGTGGTACAGATCTCCATTTACAGTGAACGCAGTCGCGACCACCAGACTAGACTGCAGAAAAGGTAAATAGATTTTTAAAGAACGGGTTGCACACGTTGACACTTTTGTTTAGCAATTTAAATGTCACATTTATATAAGTTCAGTTGTGGTTTTACCTTCTTTGCATCGGTTTTATCATGTTCAAGCTGTAAAGCCTTTTTCCAGTTGTCATGATGTCAGATTCCGTGGAGAGTTTTCAGGAAAGGCAAGACAATGAATCGGAGGTGTTGCAAGCCATCTTCATGGATGACTTTGTGGACGTAAACAAGGGCGACCACAGGGTGAGATCTCATACCAGATGTGTATATTAATGTTAATAATTTTGTCATATTCACTGAAAATATTATACTACTTACTAGGTCTATGTTATTTTGGGGCAAGTTCAAGGAAGGTCAAGTATATAATGTATGTGTGTATTTGTTCGTCCATTTTTATTTTTGTGACAAAAATTGGAAAAGCAAATGAAATTAAAATTTCAATCTCAATTTCAATTTTTGCTAAACCAGAAAAATGTGTAGGCCTATATTTCATTTTATCATCTGTGTAATTTAATGAGATTTTATGCTTTTATATTTATATTTGTTTTAGTTTTACCTAAATCATAAATACTTTTAATATGGTGCATATTTGCATTTTATTTTATGATTTAGGCCTACATTGTAGGCCTAACGGTATGTGTATGTTTTTTATTATTTTTTTATTTCATCATTCCTGTAATTTGACATTTTTATGACGATAAAATTGTTTGTTTTAATTTTTTCCAGTTCTTTTGATCACATAAATTAAAGCAGGAGGATATTTTTGCTGAGTAGGCAGTATTTAGATTTTTTGGAGGAATGGGGTAAAACAAATGCACAACACCATTGTCAGGTACATACATGTAGTGTATGAATCTTACATTTCAAAGTTGGGTACGGAAGGCTTATTTTTTTTTACAAAAGAAAATAAATCATGAAACCTTAGTTAAATATAAAAGTACATGTATTAGATTTTGGTACATGTTGGATTCCATTTTACTTTGTCCAAAGACGGACAATGTTAAGATACATTCACCCTAGCATTAGAATACTATCATTGTGGTTTCCTTTCAGAGCTAATGTGCAATTGTACATGAAGGGCATCCCTACCTGTCATTGTTATATCCCTCCCTATCTCAGTGTCCCTGCCTGCCGAACGTCACACTCGCATTACCCACCTAACTTTACCTAACTCCCTGTCTTATTATGTTTTTATATGCTCTATACTCTTCCCAACATATATCTCACATTTCAGGATGGGATGAACATCAAGCTTCACCTGACACCACAACAAGGCATGAGTGGGTGCGGGAATGCCCACGTCACCGTCGATATGAGAGTTACTTGCCCACCCAGATATCCTGAAGTGTAAGTAAGATCAAACCTAATCCCTAACCCTTCAAGATCCCTCAAACCCAACCGGGAGAGTTTTGGAGGATTTTGCAGGATTGAGGCAGGTGTGTACGTAGAGCTCAGATAGGATTGCTTCTATAGGGGAGCGTGCCTGAGCAAGGGCAACCTCATTGTTACTTTCCTATGTTCTTACATTTATATGCATAGCCCATTTGCATTGTATCTGGGTGATTTTATGATGACCCTTGTGCCTCCCCCACGTTGCTTTGACGCCGTTAGAGTTGTTCATTTCAAAGCCATTTAAATCTCCATCTGTTCAGTGATATCTCTTTCCACAGGCTTCCAGATATAGTCTTTGAGAGAGAGAAAGGATTATCCACAGATAAGCTCAAACACCTCAGCAAGGAGATCAACAGTATGGCCAAGAAACTTAAGGGAGAGGTGAGATTTCCAGAGGATTTTGTTTTGTTTACGTTTTTTGGGAGAGGGAGGCTGTTTAACCCAACCTGCCCAGTGCTCAATTTAAAAAAAAATATCAACAATTGTACACTTCTGTGTCCCCCAACTAGTTTCCGGAATTTTGTCAGAGTTATGCATCAGTTATCTCAACAAAACATTGCTATGGGTATGCTGCCATCTTTTCATGTAGCTAGGGTTTTGTCTTTGTGTGCGCACTACCCACTGTGTGATTGTTCCACGATTGATTAGGAAAGTCTGTTAGCGATGTCGTTTCAAACTGTACAAGTTTCTTTGTAATAGGTGTACAATATTATAATAGTTGCTTTACAATCATGCAGTAATCAAATGTGCTTTTATTTTATTTCATTGTGTTGTATTGTATTTGTAATGTATTGTATTTGTACGTATGTGTGTTGTCATTTGTAATATATTCAGGGCCCCAATAGAAACCAGTTTTAAGCTGTTTGGACATACCCTGGGGAAAGATATGTAGTACCTAAATAAATAAAACAGAATATACAGAAAGTTCAGTTTGGCGGACAAGTATCAACCATTCCTCTTTTCTCCTGATGAATCTGAAGGTGATGATTTTAGAACTTGCTCAGCATGTACAAGCGTTCCTGCATGCCCACAATGTACCGGGCTACAAATCCTTCTATGAAGAGATGATGAGCAACAAGAAAAAGGAGCAGGAAAAGGAAGCGAAGGAGCGAGAGAAACAGCAGCAACTACAGAGGAAAAGAGAAGAAAAAGAGGTGCGTGGATTATAATAATGGACTGACTCTGTTTAAAGGCCAGTTCATACAGCTGACTGCTAATGGGCTCTGTGCACAAGTACGCCCTCAACGGTGAGAAAGGGCAAGTTGGGGGAGACCACCGAGAGAGACATTTAAATACCCCACTGACGATGCCTTATACTCACGCGAAGCGCTTTAGCTTTGTGCACATTCGGAATAAAATTAGTTGTGTATACTTCACGCTATACGTCCATGAACACGCATGCGGTGTGTCCCGTTAATGTTCTCACAAAAGTGGTAAAAGAGCGGCTCTCTTGTTTGCCCATATCTCTGACCTCTCATTGAATGGATATTCAAGTTTCAAACCTGGCACAAATGTGAACAAGAAATGGTAACGTTAAAGTCATTCTATTACTTTGTCACGAGCAGTTTTTTCAAAATTGGGCCCTGAAGAGTCATCTGATGTTTCCATCAAGTTTTAACTAAATTTTGATATAATTTTCTTTATTTCAGAGGATGGAAATTGAGGAAGAAATATTGAGAATGCAGTCAGCCAAAGAGGAAATTAAAAGAAGGAAAGAACTTGCGAATAAGGTAAAACTATCCAAATTTTTAAGATACAATGTAGTATGATGTTTAGTAAACACATAGCAAATGAAAATGTATTATAAAATGGAATTTTGCATCGGGGTGATATAAATCAAATAAGGTTTTGCCCTTCACCGACGTTTAAACACTGTATACTCAGTGTGTTACCTTCCAAGTGAAAGTTGGAAAAAATCACTCGGGTGGGACTCGAACCCACGACCTCCTGCTTTCTAGTGCAGATGTCTTACCACTTGACCAAATTATATATTATTATAAGATGGAATTTTGCGTCGGGGTGATATAAATCAAATTAGGTTTTGCCTATGTAAGAATCAGAGAAAGTATTTTGGCTGTTTGGACCCATAGCCTGTAAATTGCCGAAGTTTGAGAAAATTGATGAGCCCTACCTGTGTATCCAGCTTGTGATCATTTTCCTTTGAAATTTCAGAAAGCTTTCAGCATGTAATGCTTATGAAAATATGTCACTGAAGGGCAACACGCAGTGTGGAAATTGTACCTCGCCCTAATGCAAAATCCATCAAATATCATAGATATGTTGGATTTTAAGGTGTTGTCTTTGATCGATTTTAGGAATCTGAGGCTACAGACCAAACTGGTCCTCCATCCCCGGAGAAGACTAAGGAAGTAAGTGGGAGGAACCAAAGAGACCCCGCCCCTAACAGAGGCAAGAGGCAGCCTGACCCGGTAGATGCAGGGAGTGATAACAGCAGAGGCAGAGTAAGGTACGTGTAGTGGATTCAGACTCTTTATACCAGTGTTTCACGACTGAACTGTGACATCAACGTATAACATGAGTTCTTGGATAATCAGCATAGCATGTTTTGGGTCAATGAAGTCTGGTTCATACTTCAGGTGAATGTGAAAGAAATTCGACCTCTCAAAATATTCACATCAAAATCGTACCCGGAGTAGAAATGTGTCATTTTTTGTGAAACCCAGTGCAAAATCTTGCCCTGATATCACAAATTCATATTTGCATTCACTTTTAAAAACGAGTATGAACTTAGCTTTAAGGACAAGGTCTTGGGTTCGAGTCCTACCCAAAAATTGTTCCAGAAAACTCAGTCAAAACCTACGAATAGTTTGGCCTTTATTGACTCCGTGCATGAGCAAGGTGCTTTGTGACCACTGTGGAGATCTCAAGTGGGAGAGACGCGTGGTATTCTCATATTGAGTGAAGTACACATACCTAAATCTATTCTGAATCGGCGCAAACCTGTAACGTCTTCGCTTGAGCGTCAGGCGCCTTCAACAATGTGTTGGATAGACCCTCTCAGTAGTCTCCCCCAAGTCTCTCTCTCTTCGTAACCATTGAAGGGATACTTGTGCTCAAAGTCCATAAAATTAAAAAAGTTGATAAATGGGGCTCTTGAGAGCAAAGCAAATCAGGAGCACTTTATTAAAGTTACCTAGGAAATGAGAAATACAAATTTGATTCAATAACTAAATGTTTTTAAAGTAAACTTTCGAGAAAGCACCTTACAAAGTGAACAGGGCTGCAGTTTACATGAAGAGTGTAATCTATTTTTTCTCTCTCCCATAGGACGTTAAGTGAAAGTAAGAACACAAAGCACCAATCAGAGAATGAAGCAACAAACCAAAGACATCCCAAAGCTAGACGATCGAGGAGTGATAGTTACCACAGAGGAGTCGTGACGACTGTCTTCAACACCAAAACAGAACGGACTATCAACAGAGGCCAAGTTATAAGTAAGTGCTTAGCTGTAGGTCTTAGGATTCCAGAACGGGCTCAAGTCCAATTTAGGACGTGGTTAGAGGGATGAATGTGGGAGTTAGTCACACTACCACCCCTGTCATTTTTATTAAAAAACTTTGCAATGTTGTGGGGCGCTGTGGTCCAATGGTTACGGTGTTCGACTTGTGTGCCATGGCACATCGGTTCGAACCCTGACGGGGAACATGGTGCTTGTGTTCTAGGGCAAGGCATTTTACTACGATTGCCTCTGTCCACCCAGGAGTTGAACTGGGTACCTGTGAAGGTAGAGACCAAATTGCGCTGATCTCGAGCTGCTGCAGAAAAAATGGTCTCATTCCTGATGAACAACAGGGATATTTGCACAATATAAATATATCATAATAATAATTAGAATATTATTATGATAGGGTATAAAAAGCAAAACCATGGAAAAAGAAAAAGAAGACTTCTGTTTGGAAGAGATGCGATGTTTGGAAGAGATGAAAAGTTTTAACTATGAACAGCTCCACCTTGTGCCAGATGATGCCCCCTTTTTTTTTTTAAATTTGTATTGTTACGGCTTGTAAATTCTATCATTATGAGACATTGAAAGTAAGTTTTATTATTATAACACCTCACCCACAGATTCTGTATCTTGATTGGCCGAGAGTGAGTCGCATAGTATTCGCTATTTTTGCTATCTTGCTGTGCACGGCCTAAAAGAATATACGCAACCAAAGTATTATACGCATAGCAACCGATATTATGTGCAAATGCATACGGATTGATCCCAAGCGCTAGCGCAACAGAGCTGGCTTTCAAACTTTATTTTCGTGAGGGATTGGTTTGGAAAAGTTCAAGTAAATTTCCAACTAATTTTGTATTGAATTAGAAATATGTTTTAATTTGTATTTATTTTAAATTAATCAGTTATCTCTTAAAATCTATAAGAATCAAGAAGAATATTTCCCTCTGCTTCGCCTCGGGGAAAATAAAATGCTCCATGGATCACCTAGGAGGCTAGTTTTACTATGCCACATCAATATTTGTATATTAGCCAATGTTTACAAATGGAATATGTACTTTATACTTGTCAAATTATTTCCAGCTCGAAAAATGATTCAGTTCTTGGCGGACTGGTTCCCTCTCAACTATCAGAATCAATAATGTAGGTACTGAGAACCAGTTTACCTGAGAGGTGGATCTATTTGTGGACAAAAGCAACCTGAAACAAAAGGCCCTTTTTTCCAGAGGATGGCAGACACTCAAAATAAAAGAGAAAGTAATTTGTTTTCATTACAAAGCATACACGTTGAAAATTTGTAAGCAGAAAAATAATTGAAGACCACAGACAGTAGATCAGTTTGCATTTTGACTTATATTCACCAACCCCTATTTCTCCCCAAGATCCGATCCCAAAATGGTAATTTTGTTTTCTTTGCGCAGGTTACAGTGATAAAGGGAGCACCACCTACGTAGGCATGGACAGCCAGTCAGGAGAGCTAGTCACCCTCAGAGAATGGGTCATGAAATGGAAGCATGGAAAGGGACGGAAACCCTTACCAGATGAGGAACAGGCTGCAGAAAATTGCATCAAACAGGTAAGAACAAAATAGTCACCATTTTGCTCGATATATATATCTAGCAACATGGTGACTATGTAGAAAAAAAAGTACATTTTGCGTCACAAGGATAACATATGTCACATGGATAACATACAGTGCTGCAATGCTCAGAAGTTGTGACGTGTTTCATAAAATTTGGTACTGGGTTCATGTCCCACCCTAGTTGACGTGGATTTTAGTCCCTGCCTGTTGTTATACATTTCCCCTCTAAATAGCAGTCTAGATGATTTTCCAACCTTCCCTAAAACTGAAAATGTCTTCATCTTTTCTCTTGTATTTGAGGCTTCCCATTTAATTGGATGTTAATATCTTTGATAATCACAATGTTTTCCATTCTCTTTCTAATTCCTGTATTTTGTAGCTGGGTACCATAGAGCAAGAGTTGCTGTCACTCATTAAGCTGGAGCACCCCAACTTGGTGCACTACCTTGCTATCAAACACACACAAGGCAAGGAGGCAGTCACTGTCGAGGTGAGACTACACTGATCTGAATCATTTGAAATTCATTGTCAATTCAAGGTTTTTCTCGGAATTGACCTGTAAAAAGTAAAATCAGGCGGGCGTTTATCTCCGGTTTCAGTGGCATGAAACGACTGAGAATATTTCTATCCTTCCTGGATGGGATGCCAGTCCATCGCAGGTTACTCCCCAGCTAATGCTGGTGAGCGTCAGCCATCGTTGGCAGTGTGTTCAATTGTCTCTCCCAGTGGTCTCCCCCAACTCTGCTTTTCTTACCGTTGAGGTGTTGTTTGGGTGCACAGCTATTAATGCCAATGAATGGGCTTAATCTGGCCCATTGTGTAAACCAGATTCGTGAAAAGACTTACAGTGAAGAGCCATTCCGAATCGGTGGAATAAATATTTATGGGTGCACCGTAAATAGGCCTAAACCCATCCGCCGAGCTCATGAATAAAAGTTATACCCTCAAAATATTCTATATTAGAGAGTTTGAAGAACCATAAAATTGGGGAATTGAAGAGATATGGCAATGAACCTCTGGCCCGGACTAAGGGCTTCCAATTCTGAGCATTTTGGATGCAATTGGCTTGAAAGTGGCGCCATTTTGCCATGTTGTGGAGGGATCGTTTTTTCAAGATGGCTACTTTTCCGCTTTGGGAAGAATAGGGGTGGCCTTCTTTGGGTGAAAATTTCTCAAATGAAGAGAAAATGAAAGTTGACATGTTGATCATCATTTTTCTGTGCAGCTTAAAGGGAATGTACATCATTGACTTTTGGAGCAGTAGTTGAAAAATAGTTACGTTTTTCCAAAGGTGGTCGGCCGACCACCATTGGAAATTTATACAAAATACCACTTTTCTTGGAAATGACTTCACACATGGTGCCATAATTTTACAGGATGCTTTAGACTGTCATTTACCAACATCCTAGTAAGGTAATTCGTAAAAAAAATTGGTAGTTTTGTTTTTCGATGTTTGTAAATGTTGTACTGTGAGAGTTCTGAGCATTTTTAAAAGAATTTTGAAGTATGGGCATTTAGCACTGGTGTCTATGGGAATTTTAATACAGAGGTGCATCCTTATGTGATCTGGGATTAGCTTTCTAGGCTTGCTTGTCTTGTTTTCCTTTACCTAATATTGACATCTATTTTTTTTCTGTTCCCAGCTACTTATGGAATACGCCAAGGGCGGTAGTCTGGACCTCCAGGCCTTTGGTGGTACCCCCATCCCCTTAGACGTTCTCCGTCAGTACACCAGTGATCTCCTAGAGGCATTAGTCTACCTCCATGGTCGAGGGGTGGTCCATAAAAACCTCCAGGCTTCCTCGATTTATGTGGATTGTCACGGCCGTCTGAGACTGGCTGACTACAGCTTGTGCAAGAGGTAAAGGAACTGCCACATTTAAGAACAAATTTTGACCTATACTTTAATTTCGTCAAAGTTTTGGGCAATTAAATTCCGAATTTGAAAAGTTAAAGGGAGTATACACCATTTGCATTTGTCATAATTTTATGAAATAGAACGATTTAACCCTTCACTGTAGCGCCCTAAAACTCCGTGCCTATTACTCACTGTGGCACCTGAAACGGCCCAAGCACGGTTTTATTGCTTCTTCAGTGAATAAATACAATGTAATACAATGAAATATGCATGTGCTAATGGGTTAAGGGCTGATAATTTATAGCAGACTTCGTTTCACTGACCTGTTCAAATGTGTTATGTCCCTTGGTGCTGGAAAATCATGAAAAAAAAACCAGTTTGTTTTCAACCATCGCAATGCAGCTCACTGAATCTGTCGTGCATAGAACCCATAGGTCACAGGGCTTGCCTGAGTGTCATCTGTGTTGTGGGGGAAAAACACATACATGTACCTTGCGTAACTGAGCATTTAAATAAGCATGAAGTTGATAGCTGGCTTGCGCACGTTAATGGATGTAGTATTTGAAAGAACTGAACTCATTTGTACTGTTGCAAAATTCATCTTTTCTTGAAAATGACAACGCACCAGTCACTACTTTCATAGTAGTGATTGATTCACAGGGCTTTTGGTAGTTGAAAATTGAGTGTTTAAATTTACCTTGAATTGAAAAAAAAAGCCTAGGATGTTTAAGTTGCTGAAGTGTTGTGCTTTGACAGAAATTTTACATAACTACAGGGTTTGTCTGAAATACCCTACAATGTGTCCAATAGAGACATTGTCAATTTGTGCTGCAGAAACCTAATCGATTTGTACTTTGTACTTTCTGCCTTCAAACTAATGTTTAAGTATGATTGTCTTTGTAGAACTACTCAAACATCATAACAAACCTTTATTGTCTGGTTCCTTTGCTGTCAATGAGTGGATATTGGTACCAAGGGATGTGACCAACCTTTTTTGTGGACTGGTCGAATAGTCAACGTGACTCATCTGTCAGTTACGCATGTATTTCATAAACAGAAGTACAGTGAACGATAACACCTGATACTTACAAGTTGCAAGGCAGTGCGAGGTACAAGACCCTTTTTAAATTCCTAACTTAAATTCCTAAATGAATTTGTTGGTCATCAATATTTTCTAATTTCCTACTTTAGGTTGGATGACCTGAATGAATCTGTCCAAGCAGGATCCCACAACGTCCGATTCAGCGAAGAGAAGAGCTACGGAGGAAGGGGAGGCAAAAAGGGAGACATCCTAAAACTAGTAAGAGCAAAATAAAGTCACCCGGGAAGGTTTGGGAAAACAGGATCATGGAAATGTCCAGAATAAGTTTGGATACTTTTGAAACTCTTTGGAATGTGACAGTTTTGTTAAACAATAAGGGAATATATGTGTGATCGGGAGGTATTAAACACTGTTTAAGACTGGTTGGAGTCTTGATGCTGGGCGAGGGTAATTGTGGTATCGTTGCCTTTCACAGATATAATTTCATAATACTCAGTGCTATCGGTATGAGAGAAAAATCTACAGGCTTTTAATACCTGGGTGGGACTTGAACCCATGACCATCCTGCTTACTAGAGCAGACATCTTACCACTCGACCACTGAGCTTGCCGGGGTCGTCTGACCAGCTTTAATCTGGTTTCTAAAGGTCACAAAGCATGATGTCAAATTTAAGAGTCGGTGTTAAGAAAGGGCTGTGCAAATTGTTTAGAGGCTCCAGTCCCCCTCCCCCTCCCCCCCCCCCAAAAAAAAATGGATGAGATCAAGAACATTTACGAGATTTCCTTATTAATGTTTCTTCCATCACCTCATATTTTGATCAGGGTATCCTACTAATAGAACTCATCCAGGCCAGAGAGGGTGTGCAATATCCGTGTGAGGTTCCACAAGACCTTCCTGCTGATCTACAAGATCTATTAAACAGGTATGAAATCTTACCTAGGAAGAGTAAGATGTTATCGCTAGTTTTCTTGACTGGGACAACACTGAATGTGTCAAATGTTAGGCTATATTTTTGCACAAAGGTTTGTGCTCATGGCAGTTGAAAAGTTGTCATGCATACCGGTGCTATGCGATGTACATGTGTGCAGGACCATTTTCGGGGTAGTTTCTGTTTTTAGCAAAATTAAACTGAGTGCAAGGTCAGGCGAGGACCGTTAGTCGACTTGTGGTTTATTTGTGACATAACTTACTCCTGTGCACTAATAGCAATGTTTATATAACTGACATATAGATCCTTGTCATTTGATTGGTGGAACTCACATCACGTGACATTCGCCCATGGTGATTGGAATTTACTATTCAACAGTTAGGATCGTCCTTGTTCCATGGCGCGGTATTTGTGTGCAAATGCCTGCTGGTGTACGCGTTGAGCCTTGCCCGTATTGTTCCCAAGAGCCAGTAGAGCAGAGTTGAGTTCAAACATTTCGCGAAGGGGTTGTTAGAAAGAGAGAAATACATTTCCCACCAATTTTGTATTGAAATAGAAGTTCATTTTTAATCAAATGACAAGGTTCTATATGTCAGTTATATAAAACAAATATTGAGTGGCTTTAAATTGTGAAATAAGATTTTCGCAAGGTAAAATCTGGACTTTTTTGTCCAGATTTGACCTTGCGATAATATTCCTCCCATTCCACTCTGAGCCACTCAATATTGTATACTGAATGTCTCTAGTCAAACGCTGGTTAAAACGTCAACACAAAACTCCTTGACACTGGCTCCCTGCTAGGTATTATGATGCCTGCGGCTATTGGTATCAGCCAGTGATGGAACTGACGCTTGCTCCGTCTGAAATTTCCTTGGCTTGTTTTTGTTTACTTTGCCCAGATGTCTTGATACTGATGAGAGAAATCGTTCGTCAGCATCGTCATTACAGGACCATCCCTTCATTAAGCCTTCCATCTCAGTATCACCTGAAGTAAATAGTAATCTGCCTAACGATCTCAACTCATCAGGTGAGACATAAAATAATGGGAAACATGCCTGGAAACTTGCCCAAAAACATTTTTGCCAAAAGGTTCAGAACTAATGAAGTCTAATTTAATTAAACTTTTGATCCAGCTGGCCTCTTCCAATTCAAATTGATTCAGAATTATTACCAGAGAAATACATGCAGGCACAAGAACAGAAAAAACTTTAATGTGGACTTACAGTGGAAATTTTTATTTTTATTTTTAAGAATGTTATATCTAACTCAAAATATCTGGGCTTTTAGGAACCTCCATAATTCTCAAATCATTATCTGTACCTTTCAAGGGATTTAATACCTCAAGTAAAGTTATTGCTGGCTGGACTCCATCTTTCCCAATCCTTAAAAAATTCTTGAAACCACATGGTGAATTTTTAATTATGTAGAGTGATAAGGGTACACCCCCCCCCCCAAATAAAAAACTCAATACAATTTTGTCACAGAAGCTAAAGCAGTTCGTGCCGGGATTAGTTTGACATTGACTGTACCAAGGCGCGGGATCGTTTTTCCAGTATTGGTGCCAGATGGGTTCAGGCCATCATCTGCGGGTAGCACACCCTGATATATCCGGCCTCGCTCGCTGTGAGCGAGACGCTGACAGATATTTCTGGCCTCGCTCGTTGCGTGTTTATCCGTCATCCGTTCCGAAGATCGCAAAACCTTTGGGTGTATACACATCATCCAACGTGAACTGGTTAAGGACCTGTTACAAAAAAAATCCTTTGATAGGAGTAATACAGATTCATGCATGATATATGTTTATCTAGATCCTGAATTTTTTTTTAACTTGCTACAGTTTGTGAAACACTTGAAAAGTTTCTGCTGTTATCAAATTCCTGCTTCTGTTATCTTACTGCAGGGAATGAGAAGGAAGCGGATGTCAGTATCCCTGAGCCTAAGAGTTATGACATCCATCTGGGCCACTCCAGACTCAGGAGCGAGTTTGAAGTCTTAGACTTCCTAGGCAAAGGAGGCTTTGGAAGTGTCACAAAGGTACAGTGCTTGTTTCAAAATTACTTTTGAGATCCAAGTTAGAAAGAACTCACCCCCTTTAGAATAGTTGCTAAACTCAATAGAGGATGTGGCTTTTGATTACAAAAATCATGTAATAAACCCTATGGAGAACATCAATAGAAGATTGGACAATATTGAGTTGTGATGGATTTGAACCTGCAACCTCCAGAATGCCATACCAACGCTCCATTAAACGTAGCTATTAAGCCCCATGTTGGCAGTTTCTCTATAGGTACATCAATGTCCTTTTACAGCAGGGACTAGTCTAAAGCCATTAGCCCAAGAATTTGGATGATTTTTTTAAATAAAAAGCACTAGTATTTGTGTTTTGGTGGTCACAGGTTCGAAACATGCTCCAGTAAATTCCTTGTGCAATTTTAACTTGATATCAAACTCAGTTGATTGAAAATATTTTTTTCCGTAAGCCTCCCAGACCTGTGTGGTGGCTTAGGGTTCTGAGTTGCTTACCACTTAACCATTTAGCCCTTGTACTACCCAAAACCGCCCTGCCTTGTAGTCCTCATTCTGCCCCAAACCGCCCCAGTACTCTATGATTTTATGGATTTACAGAGAAGTAAATACAATGTCAAAACATTGAACAATTTAACCCCATGGGCCCAGGAAGCGGTCATGGCCGCGGCTGCTAATCCTCATTGGAATGCAGTTGCCAGCTGTGGTATGCCGTGGCACACGGCTAGTGGGTAGTTCCACAGCTGCTGCTTTTGTGCAGTCCCGCTACCACACAAAGGCTGTGCAGTCATGCGGGCCACTTGCTCTATGTGTGGAGGAATGTCCCCATTACAGCCCGTGCTTAAGGGGTTAATACAAGCGTTATTGCACAAAGAAACATTGGTAATTTACCAAAAATTCAACTCTGATTTAATTTTTTTAAAACTTGCTCAAAGAGAGGATGGGGCTGGTACCACATACCTTGTGATTTTTTTTCCGCCAGAAATGGTTTCAATCAAAAGAAAACAAGCGTTGAAGGTTGTTTAAAAAGCGGTGCCTGCAGGCACATTTCTTTACATGCTTTAGCATCGGAGTCCAGTTACGAGACCCCAAAATGTGGTGCATACAGTTTCTCTGTTTTTTTTCTCAAAATGTATAGTATCCACTGAGCTGAAACTTGAACAAGTTAGTTTTTTTGCCCCTACTTCAGATTTTGAGCAATTTTAATGCTTCAAATGAAAATGCACAACAAAACCCCAAATGATCCTCTGTATTAAATTTAAATTTGAACCTGGCCGAAAAATCACCACAGTACACCAGCTTGTTATCATGTCCAATTGAGTTGAAACGATTGCTGGAAATTGTATTTTTGATAAAGTGTTAAAGTGTGGATCATTCTAGTGCAGGCATAAATAAGAGAATCATGCAATTTTTTCCTTGACTTTTTCAGGTCCTGAACAAGTTGGATGGCAGCATCTATGCCATCAAGAGAATCCTGCTGAATCCAAAGAGCCGTGAGTTGAACCGGAAGATCACGAGGGAGGTCAAGCTGCTGTCCAGACTCAACCATGAGAATGTAGTCAGGTAAGCTATAAAACAAGTGTCCCCTCCACGGTGGAATTGTCAAAAAGGGGGATACGGAAGGACATGTGAGTGCCATTGCTGCTGAGTGCACCTTCTCAGCTCAGTTGCACTTGTTTCATTTCACAAATAATTTTGGTTTATACACACTCACTGGCTTAATGAGGTTGTGGAATGCTCAAAGACAATTCCGTCATTTTTCGGGTATATGTAGCCTAAGGTGTGATGAAATAAAAACGACTATTGTGTCTGTCATGAAATGAGTACAAAAGGTTCTTTTGAGAGCTGTTTTTCAGGTCCTGTTTCGACCCGAAAGTGCAATTTGTGTAAAAGTCGTCGTTGGGGGCAGCAAACAAAACATAGTAAATCGTGACGTAATAAATATGACTCCCGATGCAGCGTAGTATAAACGAGTCCTGTTTATTACGTCACGATTTACTATGTTTTGTTTGCTGCCCCCAACGACGACTTTTACACAAATTGCACTTTCGGGTCGAAACAGGACCTGAAAAACAGCTCTCAAAAGAACCTTTTGTACTCATTTCATGACAGACACAATAGTCGTTTTTATTTCATCACACCTTAGGCTACATATACCCGAAAAATGACGGAATTGTCTTTGAGCATTCCACAACCTCATTAAATGTGTGCTTCCAGGCATATGTGCATACAGGCATTGCAGTGTGCTGACCTGTGAACAAAACATGTCCACACAAATGCAGGAGTTTTAGACGTTCCGTGGACTTGCGCACAGGTCCACACAATACGTTTTCCACTTTCTGAAAAACAATCTAAGAGGCATTTTTGGGTTATGGTTATACATGTATATGTCCTAAAATGAAGTAGATATTTCAAGGAAATCAGGGTAAAAAATCAGTTTCAACAAGTGTTTACAATGCAAGTGCCAACGTTTTGAAACGTGTTTTGTCTTAATAAATGCATGAGAGCAAAGGAGTGTCCGCAAAAAGGTTATGTGGTCCTTTGCTATTTTTTGTGAGTAGTCCACACACAGTACCATCTACAGTCTACCATGAGTCCAATACAAAGCATGTAGTACTTAAAGTAAGGCACACTAAATCAAATTAGGTTTTGCCCTTCACCAACGTATTAACACTGTATACTCAGTGTGTTGCCTCCCGATTTGAAAAAATCACTCGGGTGGGACTTGAACCCATGACCTTCTGCTTTCTAGTGCAGACGTCTCACCACTCGACCACCGAGCTAACAAGATGGAATTTTTGCGTCGGGGTGATGTAAATCAAATTAGGTTTTGCCCTTCAGCGACATATAAACACTGTATACTCAGTGTGTTACCACCCGAGTGAAAGTTGGAAAAAATCACTCGGGTGGGACTCGAACCCACGACTTCCTGCTTTCTAGTGCAGATATCTTACCACTCGACCACCGAGCTAACGGGATCAGTTGGCTGGTTCGAATCTAACGTTTAGATAGCAGCGAGTACCGCATAAACTATTCAAAGATGGAATTTTTGCGTCGGGGTGAAAAAAGCATAGATTTGATTTTGATTTTGTTTTAGGGGGACTCTGTTACAAGTCATGAGTGTGGCACAAAACGGTTCCATATGACTTTCTATGATAATGTGCACAAATGAATGGGCCAAATGATGGTCCTGCAAAATTTTCGGGAGAGTCGCAGTAACCTGCAAGTTGTCGGTTATGGTAAAGTCTTGGATGTCACAGCAGAACAACCCCGGGCTACATTCCGTTTGGGAGTTTTAATGAAAGAAAACAGTTTTGTGACACAAATTAATTGTACCAAGCCCCCTCCCAGGAGAGTTAAATAAAACTTTAAGTAGCAAGAATGGCCATTGCCGGGATTCCTGTACACGGGAGGATTTAAAACGAAGACTGTAAGCAAGAATACTGAGGGAGTTTGGGCTAGTCATGTGGTATAAAATTAGGACATTTAATTTTACTCACTTTTGTTACAGATATTTTAATTCTTGGATAGAGGTTGCAGAGTCGCCTCCGACTACCGAGACAGATTCTGACTCGCTTGGTACCGTAACAAACACCACCGGTCCCATTCAGAAACCCACACCTGATACCAGACCACCTACCAGTGACAAGAACAGCCTCAGTATCTCGGATGATATTGAGAAATTAGCTCCTAAAGTCAGTTTCAGTAAGTACTTGTTTCCTCTTATTTGATACTCCATAATGAAACGTTATATGGTGTGTAACACTTATTGTAAACATATGTTTTTCAACAAAATTCTGCACTTCCCTAACGAGTAAACGTCTGTGGGACCTTGCTGCACTGAGCCACCAACACTAGTGCATAAACAGCCAATTCTGAAACAATGCAACAGTTGTATTTTGCTGCATTTGGTGACCACAGAATCTGAGGCAGTTTAGCCTTGAGATTTTTGACCTGATGGATCTTGCTGCACTGGGCAGGCTTGTCATTTTTACAAGTGTTGCATGTATTGACAGACAGCAGCTTTAATATGCGTGTATTATAAAAACTCATTGCATTGTATTTAAGTCATTATTTGAGTCTGAGGTACTTACATATAAGTTTGCATAGTGTGGAGTGAGCCTAAAACACTAGATAGTGAGATCTGAGTACTTGATCCTTCGATTATGGAAAGGAATCGCAGTATTTGGACAAAAAAATATTCTGAAATTGTCTAAATATTTGCAAAAAGGCATTGGAATCATTTCTTACTTCGTGTCCTTTTTCACGTTTTTGAATTTTTTTGCATACACAGTCAACATAGCCATAAGGGTGATTCCTAGTGTACAAACTTTGGCCGTGTCCGAAACAGGCCTCTAGATTATTGTTGTGCATCGGGTCGGGTTAACCAGGTCAAACCAACCCGAAACATTATAGATATAAATCGAATCCAAATCCGAACCTAAACCAATCTGAACTCCCTAAAACTGACCAGACTCGACAAAAATTCAAGGAAAACCGACCCGAACCAACCCAAAACTGAACCAACCCAAAAAACCCCAAATATCTGGCTTGGGCAACTGTGTCCACTTTTTGTACCTGAACTTACCCTTGTTGGGTGAAAGTCATTGTCTCTCAGTAGCTGAACCATACCGTATGGTACGGTGAAGGCTCATAACGTGACCTACTCATGAGCCTACACGTTATAGACTAGGCGTGATAGACCGCAAACCACATTCACAATCGCGTGGCGGGTTGACATTGGTCGTACCGGGTATAGTGACTCTGCAATAATGTTGCACCTCGTGAATTTCCAAAGCTTTATATTTCAGTATACTTAGGGGCTCAGAAAAGGATCTCAACGTCAAAACTGCGCATTTCTTGTACTGTTCTGGTTTCCAGAAGATTACAGAAATGAAAACCATGTGAATACAATTTTACTTGTCACTATTTTCAGGTACCTTAGGTTCTGTAGATTGGAGCACATCACATGATACGGGTGGATTGGACAGTAGCAGCGATTCGTCATCTGATGAGGAAGATGTCTTTGGGGCGTCCTTTATGTGAGTAAACAGGGAACTAGGACCGTGAGGTTTTGTGATGACAATTAACCAGAGTCCAACAAGAGCTCATTCACATTTATGCTAGCCCTCTTAGATACCTTCAAAATCATCAAGGTTTTGGTGCAAAATGGACAGGGGCATCACCAAACCAATTTGAATTTGGGTGGGTAGGATGCATCAACAAATATACTGGAAGGTAGCCAGTAAGTTTTCCAGTAGCCCTACTGTCACAAATTCAAACAAAGATGGGGTGTCTTCATAGCCGACACACACATGATTTTGCCAACAAGATGACAATTTTGCCAACAAGATGACAGTTTTGCCATCAAGATGACATTTTTGCCAACAAGATGACAGTTTTGCCAACAAGATGATAATGTTGCCAACAAAATGACAGTTTTGCCAACAAGATGACAATGTTGCCGACAAAACCCTCAACAAAGACACTCTAGCGACGCCCATGATAATGGCTCATTTTTCTGAACAAGTGGCCCCAAGTTTTTTGGTTTGTAAAAATGGTAAATAATTACTGTGAGGTTGTTGCGCTATCATTTTAATTTTTTTTTTTACGTGCAAAATGTCGCTGAGAGGGGGGGGGGGACAAGTTGCCAGAGAACTATTTTTGTCCATTGGACTTGATGCTCCTTGAAAGTTAGATTACAGAGAGTATTTTCATCAGATTTCTGCACAGTGGTTGATTACTTGAGGACTGAAAAGGGCTTTTCTAAAATACTGAGGCTGTTTGGTTGAACATTTCAGCAGAGATTGAACAAAATTTACAAATCTACCACTAGTTCACCAGTGACTCTTTCTTGAAGTCCCACCATTTTGCGGCTTCTGAGTAAGCAAAACCTCAACACGGCAATGTCAACACACATAATGGACTCCATTCACCAACAGTAGATGCACTTTGTGACCATTTTTGAGAGCTCCAGTTGGAGACACACAGTGCATGCGCGCGTACTGTACGTGTTCTATAACCCCTGAGGACTGACACACAAAGGGAGAACAACAGATCCTTTCAGTCCTCGAGCATTGGGTCTTTTGTTGGAAACAGTCCTCTATCATACGGTTGTGTTCTTAGTCTATGGGAGAGAGTTAAATTACAGGGACAAAGGGAAACACAAAGCATTGTCCTCGAGAGTATAGTAAAACACGACTGTCTGTCCATGCGTGTATGGCTCTAAGTATGGGCAACTTTTTTTCCGAATGTGTAAAAACCAGTGGCGTCTTTGCGTGAATGTCACTCGCGTGAGCGTGAATGTCACTCCCAGGGTAACAGTTGAGGGGTAAGGTTACTTGCCCAGGGAGTCCCTACCACAGAGCCCACTATTCGCTAAGTTTCATCCTCTCATCGGATTCTCTGTTCTTCCCTTACCAGGCCTTGTTCTGACTCATCAGATGGGATCGAGTTTGAACATAACAACTCTAGTCCTGACATCAGTGACAGTAAATCCAAACAGGTACTGGCTTTTTATTGTTTCAGTTACAGTATTTTTTGAATGGCTAAAAATCACTCTTGTAATAAAACACAAAAGAATATCCACTATTATGGTCATGTGTGATTGAGTGATTGTAGTCTTTTGAGGATTTTTGCTACAATGGTTGGAAAAAGTGAATTGTTTTAAAATGAATCGTGCCAAATGGCCAAATGGGAGGACCAGGTTTTTTTTTTGTTACTGTGGTGGACTCTCCAATTTTTCTACTACCGTGTTCCAGATTCGAATCCCAACAAGGGACAGTAGATTGGATTCAGTTCAGTGGTGGGTTGAAAATCCTAGAATGAAAAGTCAATCCACTTGTCGGCCTTGATGGACTGTGAACCTGGGTCACAGAGATGGATGTTAAGGAATAAACAATTGCATCAACCATGCTCAAATACAAGACTAATTGCTAAGCTGGATTTGTGTACCTAGCCTGAATAAATCCTCTTTATCCTGTCATTGAATTATTCATCCCAACGCACGTCGTGGCCGCACCTCAAAAATGGAAGTTCCATTCAACAGTAAATAGATATCATTGCGCGGTCACACTATTGGCAGTGCTGTGATGGCTCTGATGCTCTACTTTCAAAGTACCAGTTTACAAGTTACCAATCGGATGCCTAGGATTTATTCAGGCGTTGTTTTAAGCAAATCATGAAAGTTTCATATTCATGCAGTGGATAGAATAATTTCATTTGGTGACAGACTGGATGTTCCATTCCATGCGGCTTCGCCTCGTGAAATGGAACGCTCCATCCGTCACCTCATGAAATAATTCTTAACATTGCACTCATAAACATTCATTTTTTGTATACTATGACTCTTGTGATAGCTTCAAAACTGCACTACCTAAGTTATTCATCAACGAGATCTGTTGCATTCCAGCCACCTTTGAAGTGCGTGACTTTGTTTCATATGGATACGCATGACTTAACCTCTTGTGCAAGCATTGTTCCTGACAAAAAACAAACCCTCAAAGATGGCCGCTAAATGCAAACGGTCTACGGACAAATTCGACATACAAAATAAGACATTGGTCGAAGGAGCATTGAGTGCGTGCGTACCACCTGAGCTCAAACGTGGTTCCAACTAGGTAATGGCATCTGAGGCCTAAACAAAAAGTCTTCGATTTCTGGTATGGAGCTTGCCCCAAAAGTGGTGCGGTGACATGGCTTTTTTTGTTTTTTTTCCTTTTTTTTCTTTAAATGTCGGCTGATGATTGCATATGGTGCACGACTAAATTTAGTGCAAAATATGTGGGAGCCAAGAGAGGCCACACAAAGCTTATACTTGATCGTAACTCCATCTAAAAACACATTAAAATTGTGCAGCAGCAGGATTCCAGTCAAACCAGTGAGTTTTGCGGTTTTGAGACATCATCTTACATTGAAAAAAAAACTTTTAAACTTTAATGACGCGCATGGCTACGGCGACGCGCGCATACCAGAAACCGGAGACTTGTTTTTTTTGGGCCTGATAGTCTATAGGGGCAACCATCCCTTGACAATTTTTAGTTGACCGCTTCACAATTGTCACAGGAAGAAGGGAAGAAACCGACTGACGCCAACCTACCTCCTCAAGACGTTGAGCCATCACGGCCTCTGCAGTACCTGTACATCCAGATGGAGTTCTGTGAGAAGAGCACACTCAGGACGGCCATTGATCAGGGTCTGTATCAGGACGAGAGGAGGGTCTGGAGATACCTGCGGGAGATCGTGGAAGGATTGGCTCATATACACTCACAGGTAGGTTGCAGGCAGCCCTAAAGGTTTCTGTATGAAGACCAAAGATTGTGGCGATGGTTGTCGGAACTACGAAGGATTGTTCATATTCATTCCAGGGGAAGATTGAGTGCAGCTATTCATCAGGGTCGGTGTTTGTAAGGAAAGGTTTAGAGAAAGCTTCTTTTTTTTGGGCAGATACATTCACAATATAGGCCAAGTTCGGGCAAGGACCATTAGTCGACTAGTGGTTGATTTGTGACGTACCTTACGCCTGCGCACTGATAGCAACGTGCGAACGTCTCTAGTCAAACGCTGGTCAAAATGCCATCGCAAAACTTCTGGATCCTGGCTCCCTGTTAGCGTTATGAATGCGCGTGGCTATTGGTTACCAGCGAAGCAACCAACCCCAGTAGGCTGGTTCCAAATAGTCGACTAGCGTTGTCAACCACCGTCGACTAGACAAAGTTCGGGCAAGCGTTAGTCGACCAATGGTTAACTATAGTCCTTACGCGAACTTGCCCTAGGTTGACGGCAGTCGCAATTTGTATGGATATGGGCTCCGTGCGTAAACAAGAGAGGGTGCTTATTTTTACCACTCTGAAGAGCTCCGTGGATGGGACACACCGCATGCGCGGACTGGTTCGCACGCATATAGGGCAAAGTGTGCATGACCAAATGTGCACAAAACCACACGTTCGAATGTCTCTCCCAGTGGTCTCCCCTAAGTCTCGCTTCCTTGACGTTGAGGGGGTACTTCACGGAACCCACATAAGGGTATAGCGATTTTAAAAATTAACGAAGAATTTTCTCATTCCCAGGAAGTTTGAATTCAGCAGTAAATCAGTGTCTGTCTCAGGAAAGACTCAGCTTTGGGTGATTTTGAGAGGGTTATTTTATTTTACTATTTCCAAGGCTGTCGAAAACAAGGGTCCATCAATGAAAAAGCTGTCTTAATAATAATGGGTATTTATAAAGCGCACATATCCTCCATTACTGGTGCTTTCCAAAATCTCCTATTTTGTGCTAGTGCAATTTTGGTTGTGGACCGAAAGACGAGTGGTGTGAAAAGATCTGAAATGCTGCTGGCAGAAATGGGAAAATTGGGTCGTCCACTGTTGGGGCTTCATAGTCTTCTCTGAATGATTATTAACTTGAATTGACTTAATGAAAATTGCTTCCTAACATTCAGATTCCTTCTCCTTTTTTCGTCTGTCTGTCAGGGTATGATTCACAGAGACCTGAAGCCGGTCAACATCTTTCTGGACTCAAATGACCTGGTCAAGATTGGTGATTTCGGCCTGGCTACTGCTGGTAACATGGGAACAGCGGCGTTACCAGATATACCACAGGGGGATCTACATGAGGCCCAGTTATTAGAGGGAAGTGCTGGTAAGAGAAAGAAGATTTCATTAATTTTGAGATACATTTACCCTAAGGCTAAATAAAAAAAACATGTTAAGCCTCCCCGCCCGCTTCCTTTTTGATAAATTTTAAACAGTGACATCATTTTGGCCTCTTTATCTGTCGCATCTAGCCCTTATAAAGCTGGTATGTCATTTCCTGAGTCCAAGGGGCGGCATTTAAAAAACAACTGGCGTCCATCTTAAAATATAGCCCGGTAGGGCGGCCATTTTGAAGGGGGAAAAAACACCTTCCGCTTCCTTTTTTTCAAAAAGGCAGGGAGGCTAAACATCTTCTCTTTTTTTTATTTGGCCTACCTTCCAGGGAATCTTTTGCTATGCACATTCTGGAATCCACTGAAATCCACGTCTGTGCCAACCTCGCTTTAGTGGGTACAATCTTGCTTCACCATGTTGGTTCCCAATCGTTCTTTGCACGATCTTTTGTTGGTTTGGTGTTGTGTTTAGGGTTAAATTATTAGATAAGTTTATTAAAAACACTGACAAGATTGCCTCAGGATACACGTTTGACATGTATGCACATTGTTGTTTATGAGACTCTCTATAAAAGAAAAACATGCGGGCAGGGCTAGTGAAAATGCCCGCGGGCTAGTTAAGAGTCTATTTCAGTAGCCCGGCAGGCTAGTGAAAAAAGGTAAGGTCGAATCCTGCTTATGCCATCTTGCCATCTGAATTATTTTTTGAAACTATCTTTGTATTGCAGGGACCGGGAGTCATTTAACAGGAAAGGTTGGCACCGCCCTCTATGTCAGCCCGGAGTTATGCCAAGCTAAAAGCAGTCATTACAACCAGGTATGTAGTTAATGTCTTTAGACCAGGGCCCAATTTCATAGCACTTCTTAACAAACAGTAAGCAGAAAAGTTGTGCTTACTATAGCGGAAAATCATGCTGCTGCTTAAGTACTATTTCATGCTAACGGTTGTGTGTGCATGGAGATTTCTGTTGTTACGTCACTTATTTTAGCAAAGTTTTTTCTGGGGTTAAGTGTGCTTTTGCTGTGCTTACTGCTTAACAGTCCTTATGAAATAGATGGAGGCTCGGTAAGCACAAAGTCGGCTGTTAAGCAGCGCTATGAAATTGGGACCAGGTCATTACAACCAGATATGTAGTTAATTGTGATAGCTTAGTAAGCACCAGTTACCAAGATGACACTATAGGAAAAGAAAAAACAGAAGAAATTTTTTTTACCTAAATAATTTCTAAAAGTTCACATTCGTCCAGATTATGCAAAAAATTCATGTTTTAGATTGTTTACTGATATTAAAGGTCACAGGAAACCCACATAATATCTAACATTTATGGAGGAAACATTGGAAAAACCCTGTTTCTTTTTTTATTAAAATCTGAGGCGGCCGCAGTTTTTATTTATTCAAGCATCAAATTTTGATCCAAATTGTCAACAGGCTGCATACAATGCATTGAATGCAACAGGAAAAAAATAATTTAAGGACCAACCTTTTGTAAGGGTCCCGAAAATCCTTATGTGCTGATTACAAAAAAGAAGAAGCAAATTTCCAAGGTATACTTTGTGTGAACATTCATGTACTTCAATCTTTCCAACTATTATCATCAAGATAAACAGTGCATAACATGGTATTTTGTTACCATGGTAAACGTGTTTTCGAGCCGATGTGGGCACCTTCTCTTAACCAGTTCACGCCGGGATTATTTTGACAAGAACGGAACAAGGCGCGGCATTACTTTTCACTCGACCACAAGCCAGGCAGCTTGAAGCCATCACCCTCAGGCAGCACAACTCACATTTCCGGCCTCGCTCGCTGCGAGGGGGTCGCTGACAGATATTTCTGGACTCGCTCCCTGCGTGTTTATCCGTCATCCGTTCTGAATACCTCCAGCGCGAACTGGTTAACAGTGCTCCTGTATATACTCAACTCATTTTTTTTTTGAAGTAGTCAAACAGCCTGGAGTAATATTTGGATTTCAGATGATTTGCTTCTTAAGTTACATTCTTTTTGTATATTGTTTTCAGAAAGTTGACCTGTACAGCCTGGGGATAATCTTCTTTGAGATGTGTAATCCACCGTTAGCTACTGGCATGGAACGAGTTCAAATGCTGGGAAGAGTAAGAGAGGTAAACATTTCAACTTCTACGACGTGTTCCCGGCAAGCGGAATCAGTCGCAGTCCACCTGTGTTTGAATTAATGACGTCGTGCGCGTATCAAGATCATCCTTTTTCAGCATGTAGCCAATCAGCACACTAGACCGGCGCTCCGCATTCTGTGCCAAATCAGGCAGTACGCTCCAAACAAGGAGATTGTTTACTACATCTCGCGAGCGGCGTACTACATCATAGCTAGAGGGGTGTTTAAGATAACATGGTAACTTATAATTTTTGGCTTTTTCGATGCTTTGACTCAAAGGTATTTATGAATGGGAATACAACTACATTTAAGACCGTATCAGAGGAATGGGTGCTGATAATCTGCTCGGCCGAACTGGCCAAGCACATAGTTGTTCCCTTATTGTTAAATAAGTCACATGACTGTCTATGCCGTGAAATCGTTGTGGATCGTTGTGTTGTGGGTGACATGAGCACGGTTGTGATTTTGTGTCGGGATGCCACTTGTTCCACGAGAATCACATGATTTTTCAGTTTTGTGACCTGAACATTGTTTTTCTGCTTGATGCCGACGGTTCGGTCATGGCGCAAACAAATAGCATGTCGACCTGAGGCCACCTTTACGAGACGAGAACCAGGTATCAAGCAATATACATTACATGACAATTTAACTGGTAACCTGCAGCAGCTAAGCAAATGTTTTTCTGTGCTTAGAGTTAATCAAAATAATTGCCACTGTGCTATTTGTCTTTCTTTTTCCGTGTTTGGCTTTAGGAAAACATCCATTTCCCGGACACCTTTGACGAATTCAAGCACGAGAACGAGGCGTTCATCCTACGCTGGCTCCTGAATCACGACCCCGAGGCGCGGCCCACGGCCCAGGAGCTCCTCCAATCCAAGCACCTGCCTCCCCCTCAGATGGAAAACGCTAGACTCCAGGAGATGCTCAGACACACCATCTCCAACAGTCAGTCCAAGGCCTACAGGCACATCATACAGGAGCTCTTCCATCAGACGGTGCCAGCCCCGGCCGACTTCACTTACGACATGGATATGCATAAAGTAAGAGGCTAATAGTCTATGAGTTCTGCGCGCGAACAAGAGAGGGTGTTATTTGTTAACACTTTTGAGAGCCAAGGGGACCAGACACATGTGTGCACACACACACTCTTGTTTTACTATACTCTCCAGGACAATGCTTTGTGTTTCCCTTTGTCCCTGTGATATAACACTCTCCCATAGACTAAGCACACAAACTTATTACAGAGGACCGTTTCCAACAAAATACCCAACTCCCGAGGACTGAAAGGGTCTGCTGTTCTCCCTTTGCGTGTCGGTCCTCGGGGGTTATGTAGAACATGTACGTACTGTTTCGCACGTATAGCGCGAAGTACACTCGAGTAGGTGGTATTTTCTGAATGTGCACAAAGCTATAGTGCTTTGCATGAGCGTCAGGCGCCAACGGCGATGCGTTCAAATGTCTGTTTTAAACTTTTTAAATGTTTCATACTTTTTCTGACACTTGAGGGCACTGTGGCTGTGATGTCAGTTTAGGAACACACTCTTCAGATTAGGGTTTTTCTCTTCAAATTGTAAATCCATAGACCAATGATCAGGGGTAATAATAATGTAAAGTGCTTTGATCGTAGCTAAAAGCGCTTTATAAGAACCTGTTGAAAATATTATTAATATTATTATTAATCCAAAATTCTGCTTATTGAAAACATTTATTCATAAAATGTTCTCATTGTCTTACTGTCATTCTAAAACAATAGTGAACCACTAAATACAGAAAAAATAACCACAGCAAACCCCTAGAAGTCTGGTGACTTTATGCAGGCCCGTCGCCAGCCCTGAGCGTCAAGGGGGGCCATAGCACCAACTTGGGTGGCCCGCTACCCTAAAAATACAAAAATACACATGTATGGCTTTTGCCGTTGGGGGCCAATTGCTTGCCAAGGGGGGCCCGGCCCCACCAGGCCCCCCCCCCTCCTTGGCGACGGGCCTGACTTTATGCTGATGTAGATGTGAAACTGAAGTTCCTGCCTTGAATGACATCATAGTTTTGCTCATGAATAATGGAAATTTGCATTAGCATAAAAACCCAAAATGCACCCAAACGCCCTTAAAATGGCAATATGATGGTCACAAATAAAGTTAAATGGGACACACAGGTACATTTCAAGGATTGCATTTAAAAAAATTCCATTACGTGGGTCCTTTAAACTCCTTTCCCACCATCTCCAACAGGGTTTCTATTTCAAGTATTCCGTGGTCCAGCAAGCCGTGTACGAGACGCTATGTAGAATCTTCCAGAAGCACAGCGCACTGAGAGTCAACACTCCTCTACTCCTTCCAAGAAACAAACAGCTGGAGAGATCTGAGATGTGCGTCAATCTCATGACACACAGCGGCGGTCTGGTGTCCTTAGCCTATGACTTGAGGGTGAGTCTGTAATGTTGATTTTAGATCTAGACGAATCCGGGCTCCTGATCACTGTACACTTTTGAGGCCCCCTTCAATGGAGAAACCATTGTGCACGCTATTGTACAAAGCAACTGTCCCATGACAAATTATCTGAACAATAGCTAGCACAATGCTTACACCATTATTGGTGAAATCCATATTGATTATCCGCATGGGCGTCGCCAGGATTTTTTCTAGAGTGGGCAAAACAAATTTTTGCCCAAAAAATGCTTGTATTTCTCAACACATTCTCAATTTATCAGTTTTAGAGGGGGGCAGGGACCTTTTGCCCCCCCCCCCCCAACTCATTAAATTTACACCACTTTGTCTTCGCGCCTCTTTTTCTTTTCTTTTTTCTTCTTTTCTTTTCTTTCTTTTTGTTGTTGTTGTTGTTGTTGTTGTTTTTCAGGGGGGGGCACCCCCCTTGCCCCCCCCCCTCACGACGCCCATGATTATCCGATATTATACAGTGTTTGTCAAAGAATTCTATGGTGCGTTTATAAATAACACATTCAATATTTAAAAAAAATGAAGTAAGAACTGAAATTGGTCGATAATTACTAGCAATGGTGTGATTGCCACTTTAAAAAAATTGGGGCGATTCTGGCGATCTTCATTTTCTCAGGCACAACACCTGTTGAAATGGAATAGTTGATAATGAAAATCCGAGGCCAGGAGATTGCCCGAATCACTAATTTAATCAATGTATTGCTAATTAGATCAAAGCCGGCACTTGTTTTGTTAGGCAAATTACCTACAGTATCAATTATTTCTTCTTGTGTAACAGGAGATAGGAAAATAGAATTAGAGTTTGGATTGAAGGGGGGTCTGTGATTGAATTGATAGTTGTCTCCGATTGGTCTATAGTCAAGAGAATGAAGTTTAAAGGTTCTTTTTTGAGGTCAGCACTTTCTTGTGCAAATGTTTTGTAAAACCCCAAGATTTGATTTAATCAGGGCTTCAATTTGTCAGGATTTTGTCGATTCCAGGATTAAAAAAAATCTTGAATTTCTGAGATTTTTCCATAAAGGTCTCTGTACCTATAAAGGTTTATATAGAACAAAAAAAGTTGGTATTTTCATTGCCTTTACGTTGCTCTGGGCCCTCAGCACCCTCAAACCCGCCACTGAGTATTTCGTAGTTTTTTCATTTCCCTCCAATTTCACCCCTGTTTAATTGTTTCCCCGTTGTCTTCACCTAAATTTTTACGATAATAAGTGATGTTTTTGTATACGTTTTAAAAAGGGGAATGCATTTTACCTTTTTCGCACGCTTGACATGGAGAGCTACACCAAAAGAGAACTTGCAGAGAAAATGAACCCATTACCAAATGTGCTACATTAATTGTATTACATTGTACTTTAATTCCCTGATGAATTCATAACACTATAGACTGCTAGTTGTAATTACAAGCACAAGTAATTGTCACAATTTTGTTTTCAAAATATTACATGCTAGAATGGATTTATGTATATCTGATTTCATTTTTGTTTGTTTCCCAGATTCCCTTTGCCAGATTTGTTGCCAGAAATAATGTTACCAATTTGAAGAGGTAAGGCAGATTTTTATATTTTTTTTAATCCTCCTGTTTTTAATCCTCCTGGCTTTCAAGCTTTCAAGCTAGACAGGGGGATATTGCGATCGCATGTTCCTTCTGTGTGTCCGTGTGCGTGTGTAAACACCGGCAGTCATGGACTAGGGACAAAAGGGTTAGGGCACAAACAAAGGGTCCACGATTGACTGATAGTCCACGATTGAAAATCATGTACAAAACCAATGAGAGCTGTTGCTAAAAAGTTAGAGTACAAACAAAGGAATGAGGATTAGGGACAATGAGGCGTTCATGATTGCTGGTGTTTACACACACGTGTGTTCCTGTATTGTATTACGCTCGAGGACAGACAACAAAAGGAGCACAAAGGGGCCATTCATCCTCGAACGACGGTGCTTATTGTCCTCGAACGCAGGTTTGCATGCTTAGTCTATGGGAAAGGTTTAGATAAGGGAACAAAGGAAAACACAAAGCCGATCCTCGGAAGCATAGCAAAAAATGACTGTGTGTACGTGTTCATCTTTTCAAACCGTGGACGAAAAATACCAGAGAACAAAAGAGAACAATATCATCCACGATTCCCAGCATACGTCCGCGATTGGGGCCGTGTACAAAACCTATGGGAGTCTTCCTAAGTTAGAGTACAAACAACAGAGGGACAATAGGACGTCCACAATCGACGGTGAACACACGTTTGTGTGTGTGTTTTTGGTTGCATGCACTGTATGTTCAGTCATCAATCTCAACCAAACTTGTTGTGCTTTTGCTCATGGTATCTGGGAAAGTGATTAGTGAAAATTGACAGGCCGTGTATGTTTAAGTCATTATAAATACACTAGGCCACCTCACTGGTCCCTAGAGACACTGCGGCTACCAAGCTCCCACAGGCTTTGGTCTATGGATGAGTTATGTCACTGTGTTTCTCTAGTGTTGTGAAAGTTATTGTTAACGACCCCCTTTATAGCTTCACAGTTTTGGACTAGCACAGACCCATTTCTTTGCTAATCCCTGTTCCTAGTTATGACACATTCCTTTTTGGTTAGGTACACTGAAAATTGTTCTTACTAACTGCCTGCTAGTATACAAACTGCCAGGATGCCAGGGGGATCGCGCCAGTTTTACTTGAAACTTGCAGTATTGTTATGTTTCTTTGTGTCTTCACACTGCTGCTTTTGTGTGTGGCGATGTTTGAATGACAGAATTGAAACCGAAACTTGTGAGACAAGTTGGGCCTGTCATTTGTTAAACCAGAATTTAGAAGCGGGAAAACTTAAAAGTAATATTTGAACACCATGCAGATCTCATAAACAAAAAATATCAACAACTTTCACAAACTAGAAATAATTCATGTAACATCTGTATTGTCACGCCAACTATTTACAAACTGGGCTTGGCTTTAATGAGGACTGGGGCTATTCCTCCCCCCCCCCAAAAAAAATCTATGAATAGCCGTTTTATTTTCTTCAGAGGTTACTCTCCTTGTAAAAAAAAATTCCATAAGTTTTTCCAAAATTTCCCTGAAAATTTTCAAAAATAGTTTTGAATTAGTATGAAAAGATTCAGATCCTGTGCCTGGTGTGAACAAAAGGATGCTGTGACTATTATCAGATTAAAGGGAATAAACAACATTTGCAAACATCTCTACATGTAAAAACTACTACCAAATTATTAAGAAATACCTTACTGGGTTGTTAGTGAATGACAGTTTCAAACATCCTGTAAAATCATGGCACCTGATGTGCTGCTATTTCAAGAAAAGTGGTATTTTTGTATCTAAAGGGCCCAACGCTATGGTCGGCTGACCAGCTTTGAAAAAACTTTTTATCAATAGTGCCCCCAATTTACCACATTTAATTAGTCTGCATTTGTTTGCAATCGATTACACACCTATGAACGGGCACAAGCCAGCTAGACATGTTCCCTGACCTTAGAGTTCCCCGACGTCTATAAATTGCTTCGTTTCATCTTAAGTAGGGTCAGGGAACTAGACTGCAAGAACATGATTTTTTTTCTTGGTTTTTCCAGCATCTACGAACACAAAACCTCAAACAAGTCAAGGTAACAATGGTTGCTATAAAATTCTAACCCCCAAATTCATCCACTTCTGAAAATTACAGCAAAAGCAAATGTTGTATATTCCCTTTCAAACGTTTAACCAGATATCTTTTTACTGAAATTCATCTGTTGTTAGCGAAACCCTGAAAACAAAGAAGTACAATGAAGCTAAATGTAAAGTGTTATTACTTAACTGTATTCGTAGTAAGTTTGAAACTACCCACTAAAACAATCAAATTTATACATTCTCCAGAAAAAAAAGTTGCATGGCATATATTAATAAATATTCACCACATTTTATATTCGCTACAAAAGACCTAAAAGGGCCCATGCAATGTAATTTTTTTAATGCAATCCTTGTAAATGCACCTTTGCGTCCCATTTACCTTACTTTCGATTTTCATTTTGCCGTTTTTAAGGGAATTTTGGTACCTTTTTGGTTTTTATTCTGATGCAAATTTGTATATTCATGAGCAAAAGTGTGATGTCATTTTAGGCAGAAATCTCATTGTAACAGCTATTTCGGCTCCAAATTTTGCCTGAATTTTTGATATTTTGCTGTCGTAAATTGTCTTTTCTTTGGTGATTAGTCGTTGTTTAACGTACATGACAGTATGCGTATGAGCAAAGCTTTCTCACAAGTGTTTTCAATGTGTAAAGTTTGGGGCAACAATTTAAACAGAAAACCCATTGAACCAGTGTCTTCCTGAAATGACATCGCAGCAACAGTGCCCTCATTTGTCAAGAAATGCATGGACAATTTTAAATACTTAAAAAAGTGCACTTTTCAATAAGATTAACCTAACAGGGATGTCAAATAGTTTCCATACATTTAAGAAGAGTTAGTAGAAAGTTATGTTTCCAAGTAAAATTCAATAAAGATGAAGCATTTACACAGATTTTTAGAATCCAAATATTCATTTCACAGACATCATTTCCAAATTCTTAAATTTAGCTCACTTTACTTAAGTGAAGGGCAAAATCCAGATGTAAAATGTCACTAAAAGACAACACATAACAACATTTATGTGTTGTAAACATCTGATAAAATAAGTGCGCTTGACTGAAAGAGTTGCTTAGAACTATAAAAAAATTTAAGGGTAAATAAATATCGAAACATATGTCAGTAATCATGGTTAACAACACAAATTTGAAGGTTACTTTTAAAGCAATCATTTACAGCTTGACATTAGTTACTTAATACAGGATGAATTGTACAGGGCCAAAATATCACGGCACTGCTTAACAGTAAGCAGAATAGTTGTGCTTAGCATAGCAGACAAATTTGCTAACCTTAAGCACTATTTCACGGTGTGGATGTGCCAACGGTCGCGCATGCATGGAGATTTCTATTGTTACGTCACTAAGTTAAGCACATTTTTTCTCTGAAGTAAGCGTGCCTTTTGCTGGGCTTATGGTTACGGTCTCCATGAAATAGACGGAGGCTCTGTTAGCAGAAAATTGTGCGCTTAGCAGTGCCGTGAAATTTGGCCCCTGGCCCAATTACACGGCGCTGCTTAACAGTTAGCAGAAAAGTTGTGCTTAGCTTAGCAGAAAAATTTGCTAACCTTAAGCACTATTTCACGGCGTGGTTGTGCTAACGATAGCGCATGCATGGAGATTTCTATTGTAACGTCACTAAGTTTAATAAGCAATTTTTTCCTCGGAAGTAAGCGTGCCTTTTGCTGTGCTTATGCTTACAGTCTCCATGAAATAGACGGAGGCTTTGTTAGCAGGAAGTTGTGCGCTTAGCAGCGCCGTGAAATTTGGCCCAGGTCACTAGGCAAGCTTCCGGGACCCTTGCACAACCCACTTATGGGCATTATGTTCCAATGGTTTGGCTTTCTACTGTTTATCATTTTAGGCAGAATTATTTCTAAATGTAACAACCTCAAGAAACACTTTAAAATTCAATCATAGTACATGTAGGTTAAATATGGTACAACATTGCGAAGCTTTACCTACATGTACCTACAACAAACAGGTTCTAGATTCAGTGCAGTTTATAGTCTAAGCAGATACAGCGTGCACATTTGAAATGAAAGGGCCAATTGGAGCAAAAAGGATCGATGGCGAAATATAATATTATATGAATTATTTGTTGTCTTAGGCCTCAGGCTGACATCATTCACATGTCAGGGAGTGACTAAATCATGATTTATCTGTACATATAAATTACAGAGAATTGTATGGTTTAGTTCTAGTTTTATATCAAATCTGATAGTGTTTAATATTCTAGTTTCTTATTTTGGAAAACAGGCCTACTTGTTTTGATGGCGAGTGTAAATTGTGACATTTTGCCCAACAAAGGTTGAGCATACATACATGTATCTGTACAAATGAAATTTGCATTATATTGTGAGCCACTACAATAGGCACAGGAGGTATTTTTTAATGTTTGATAAGGGCTGTGCATCAGAACCAGGTACCTGGGTACCCGACCGTTAATGTCAGGAACCAGTTCCAGATTTATGGCATCAGGTACCCGTAACCACTTTTACAGATTACTAGTTACTTCTCAGACAATGAAAAAGAAAGATTGTGAAGTCATTTGTGGGGAATTTTCAAAATAAAACCAGACTGCATTGGGAAAATAAAACATATTTCACATTAAGACGTCACGAAAACTGTACTTTACACCGTAAAGCTATAAGGCTCACTGTACACACTTGTATCTTGCTGTATTGATGCGCCGATACGGTAGTATTATCGTGCAGACCTTTGTAAACAATCTCAACAGCAACTTCCAAGATTTGAATTTGGGCATGTTTGGCGTTGGGTACCCATGTTTGTTTTTTTTATTGGGTACTCGGTTCCTGTACTGCCCGTAAATGCACACCCCTATGTTTGATGAAATGAGCACAGCTGCTTAATTTGCTCAGTTCAAATGAACAGAATCGCAAAAAGTGTTTGCATAAACTCTCACCATCATGATCTTCAATGTTACTTTCAAATCAGTCTTGTCACGCAGTAGTCCACTGAATAAGTTTGCATTTGGTACAGTTTGTTCAATTACTCCCATTTTTCGTAGTACATACAACTCTCTTCCGCTATGGAAAGAGATCGGTTGTCGTTACGGACCTGTGACATCGTGACGTCGTTGAGTTGGCACATCTGTCCTGACAGGTTGAATGAGCGGCATTTGGGATCTTTGTAGCAGGCCATGCAGCATTGTATCGGATGCGTGACTGGGGTGACTGAGTAGGCGTGGCCAATCAGACAGAAGGGTGTGGTCACGGCAGTGCAACGACTGACTACCATGTTGCAGACTTTCTCGCATACAGCAAAGTATTCCCTGTCACAAGGCCGCTTGATCTTGGTTTTGCTGTCAAAAGGTGCCAAGGCGATGCAGGAGATGAGCCTCATATCACGCAACTCAAGATTCCCTGAAGCCTGCCCATGGCACACTACCGTGTTGTTTATTTTCTGACAGCCCAGCCACACTCTCCGGTACACTCCCTCGTAATTTGGGAAGGTGTTCTGGATCAGGGTGTTTGCGAAGTCTGTCTCTCCTTGAGAGCTTAGCGTCAGCATTTGCGAACCGAGGCTCTCGCATGTTTGGTATGCCTCGAGCCAAGTGTACCGTCTCTCGGTGAATTTGATGTAGCAGGAGCGTCCGTAATAGATCCACCCTTCTTGGCAGACTGTGCAGGCAGCATCGATGCCCAGTTTGCTGCCTATCAGAAAGAACAGACTGCCGCAGAGAACAATCAGGCTAATTGAATACATCACTTGTTGTTTCATTAGTAACTCGTTCAATTTTCAGTCAGTTAAAATTGCAGGTTGTTTTGACAGAATTTGATATGTCGCAAGCTCAGTATTTATCTGGTTTTGCCCAGCATCTCATTTTCAACAGAAGTCAAAATAACGTTGAGATCTGCCAATTCATGTCTATCCCTCATCAAGTTAGGAAGATCAGTTTGAAGCACCCCGATGTCAACCTCGTCCCCAGTGCTTACTTTATTTCCAACCTCGTTTCCAATAGTATAAGCCCTGGATAGGAATCTTTCTTCTTGTATCGTGATGCGATACCGCAACTGGTTAGTAATGGATTTATATCGTGTAGTTGGTGTTGTTATTTCCAACCTGCATTACGTGTTTTAATGATAATTGTAATTATCACGTCCACGCCTTTTCAATAATACTCCTTTTCTTTCCAGTTTGCTCATATAAATATGAAATGTGATACTGCATAGTGGCAGACCAGATTGTAACATTTAAACTTCCAAAACTATATCGCGTTTTTATAACTCACGGCGCGACGAATTGATGCTGTTTTTACCCTAGACACCGCATGCAAAAACAAACGCTAATGTAACGCACATGCAGGCACCAGACTATTCCTCATTTGCATATGTGTTTAAAAATCTTACACATGCAAATGATCCAATACCAGGGTGAGAGAGCAGGTAGTGGTGGGCACGTACTGCTTGACACCCTGGGGACGAGGTTGCCCCGATGTCCCTCACAATTACATCTATATAGCTGAGCTTTTGTTTTCCTCTATTTCTCCTTCCATGTTTTCGTGACCAGGTGATAAGTTGAGAGGTTGGTTCTTTGGTGTTCCTGTATGAGTGCCCAACAGTCAAAGCATAGCTGTATCAAGCTACATAAACAGTCACAGCCAGTCAATCCTGTTTTATGTAGGCTGGGAGCTCCTAACTGTTGAAAACAGTCACTTGATTGATTTTGACTGCAAGAACAGCTTGGCACAGAATGTATATTTGTATGGGAGCGTTAAAGATTATTTTTAATACTTATTTCTACAGACCACTCATCATTGATCCTTTGTAAAATAAAACTGGAGAGCAAATTTTAACTTTGGGTTGTGTTAAAATGTTTGAGAATTTTTTAACAAGGATAAGTATTTTTTTTAAATTTATAAACACCTAATTATCGCATCTTTAATTTGAAAACAATTTGTTGAATGCTTAATACAAGTACGAAACATACATTTTATTTCTGTTTGTGGCTTCACCTTCAAGCCTTCAAATAATTAATTGTGGTGCTTAGGCTGAGAAACAAGTTTTCTGTTTCTGTTGGACAGCACAATAGCATTGTTTCTTTCTTTTTTGGTTCTTAATTTAGGCCGAAGCCATGGCAATACCTTTTAACAAAAGGGCTGCATGATCAAAAGAGCCTTCAGGAATATTGGAATATTGATAAAGAGACCGGCTGGCTGGCTCAGTATTTATTTGGTTTTGTCCAGCGTCTGCACGTGTAATGTATTGTAGATATTTACATCGCGTATGATTGCAATTAAACAGCAGTATGGGTATCTTCCCATGACACATGTCCAAGATCCTTCGCAACACGTCAGACATTTGAAACTATAGAAACTGAATCGTGCAGTACTGCGATTGGCCATTGGTCCTGTGGAACATTGATATTAGTCTGTGGGATGAGATGTTTTTCACAGTACTGACACACACAAAAGCAGACTTCAGCTTTTGTTGATTCAATAATCAACCGTCAAATTGCCTGCAATTTGTCAACCGTTGCTGACAATTGGTATTGATTTCTTGACTTGTGAACGTGTCAGATACGTATCAAATTGGCTCCAGTGGTAATGGAGTTGGGGGGGGGGTTGTGAAGTAAAGGATACAATACAGAAAAAAATGTTGTTTCTTACATATGTATCTTGATGGAAACAAGGTTTTTTTGTGTGTGTTGGGTCTGGCCATAGGTCTGACTGACAAGCGTTGGAAAACACTGGCTTTTTTCAAATTTTGGTAGTGCCCCCAATTAACCATATTTAGTTAGTCTGCATTTTGTTTGCAATCGATTAACCATCGAATGAACGGGTACCAGCCAGCTACCTGTAGACTGGTTCCCTGACCTTACAATTCCCCGACGTCTATAAATTGCTGTGTTTCGTCTTACATGGGGTCAGGGGACCTGAATTCAGGCACTTGATTGTTTTTCTTGGTTTTACCAGCATCTATGAACACAAAAACTTCAAACAAGTCGGTGTAACAATATTTCGTATTAAATGCTAACCCCCCAAATCCATCCATTTCTGAAAATTACAGTAAAATTCAAATTTTGTTAATATATATATATATATATATATAAATATATTTATGCAATAAATTCAGAATATGAGTTAAACAAACTTTGGCATATCTCTCTTCTGGACAGACTGTTTCGTACCATAAGGCACTCATCAGCAGATGATGAGTGCCTTATGATACGAAACAGTCTGTCAAGAAGAGAGATATGCCAAAGTTTGAGTTTGTTTAACTCATATTCTGAATTTATTCTACAGAGATGTATCGAGCACTGTGAATTGTGATAGAAGACGATTTCATTGGATATATATATATTTATATATATATTCCCTTTAAGCAAATTGTTTGTATACTCTGTTAAAACATTTAAGGACTTAGCCAACACTTTTACAAGGGCTGCTACTTGTACAATGTATATGTGTGCAGTTGCATGGAACCGCGGAACACTGATATTGGCCTGGTGGCATATTCAAAACATGAAGCAATAACTTGAATGGTCCCTGGTCATTAAATAAAGTACTCGAAGCTGTTTCAACCAGTCACAGGCAGTCCCAGACAGTAAAAAAATCCATCCACCTCCCCTGCCATGCCTTTAACACAGGCTAGTCACAGACAGTCGGATCATATTTTTAGCAAGCACTGTGACTAGTCAAATTCAGTCAACAGACAAAAGCAGGCAAGTGGTAGGCACAGCTGGCTTATCAGTCACCTACAGTCAAAGCATAGCTGTACCAAGTTACTTAAACAGTCACAGCCAATCAATCCTTGTCACAATATGAATTGATACACCCTGCCCTCTGGAGATATGCACACAATAGCGAACAAAAGATTGTATACGTCTCTACAGGGCAATTTCTATAGATGAATACGTCTCCACAAGGTTTTCACGAAATAGATATATGGATTTTAGTCAAAAACTAGGAATTTCCAAGGTGGGTTGATCTGTCGCAAATGGAAGAGTTTTAGAAAAGGGATATTAAGTTCGAATTTCAGCCAAGGAAATTAATTCTGGTTAAAATAAGAGCATTTTGAAACTACACTTTCAAACTCCAAAACTTGACTACACGAGAACAAAGAAATGTCTCAACAAGGATACAAATTTCAGTCGGGTGTTCTGAAATTCAAGTCATTTATTATATTATTTCCACTTACCAATTTTATTTCCTTGCATTAATTAAATTAATTTAAATCAATTAAATAGGAAGTATTTATTTTGATCATACAAATGTCGCCGTCCTTAGTTTTATTTTCTGTTCACAGAATGTATGTTTGCATAGCGGGGTCTATATGGAATGTTTTTAATGCTTATTTCTACAGATCAGACATCAGTGATTCTTTGTAAAATCGAACTGGAGATCAGATCAAGTGAATATATACAAGGTCCCACATTTTAACTTTGGGGTCTGTTCAAATGTTTGAAAATTTGTTAACAAGGATTAATATTTTTGTTTACAAATATAATCATCTCATCATCGATCTTTAATTTTGAAAACAATTTGTTGAATGCAAGTACAAAACATGCATTTTATTTCTGTTTGTCGCTTTACCTTCGAGCCTTCAAGGACTTAATTGTGGTGCTTAGACTGAGAAACAAGTTTTCTGATTCTGTTGGCCAGCACAATAGGATTGTTTCTTCTTTTTTGGTTCTGAATTCAGACCGAAACCATGGCAATACCTTTTAACAAAAGGGCTGCATAATCAGAAGAGCCTAAACGAATATTGACTTCTGCGGAAAGTATCTCTGAAATATTATATGGGTGTGCAGCTTACAGCAAGAAAACTGGCTAATGGTCTTTAAAAATAGCATGTAGGGAATTTTGTTTGTGGGAGTGGGGATATGGTGTTCTGGGGTGTAGAATTATCAATCATAGAACAAATCAAATTAGGATTTGCCCTTCACCGACGTGTTTTTTGTGTGTTTTTTGGTGTTTTTTTTTAACACTGTATACTCAGTGTGTTACCTCCCGAGTGAAAGTTGGTAAAAATCACTCAGGTGGGACTCGAACCCACGACCTCCCACCCGAGTGATTTTTACCAACTTTCACTCGGGAGGTAACACACTGAGTATACAGTGTTAAAAAAACAAAACAAAACAAAAACACGTCCGTGAAGGGCAAAACCTAATTTGATTTATATCACCCCGACGCAAAATTCCATCTTATAATAATCATAGAACACTTACTCTTCTGTTTATAAAAAAAAACACCAATTAAATACTTTTTTATTACAGAATTTCACATTATCATTCAAGGAATTAAAGGTGTCACAATTCCTCCAGAATAATTCCTCCAGAATGTGCACAACAAATGAAAAGGGTTTTTGCAAAACATGTCGCCTCATGATAATGGTAAAAATTAGAAAAGAGGGCCCATCAATGAAAAAAAAACCACATTGAATGCCATCTTGCCTCATACACACTAATGAACAGTAAACATTACATATGAATTGAGTATCTTTTACATTGTTTTCTTGTTTTATACTATGATGATAATGGGCAGTTCAACAATGTCGGACGTACATGTCGTGCAATGCAACAGTGCACATAATAAAATTTGTCATCATAAAGTGGATTTTAATTCTAATAAAATGTATCAGTTAGTTACTACAGTGATTTAAACAAGAAATTGATTTATCAAACTTTTTTGCTGTAGTAGAAATCGGATTGAAATATCATGTGTCGGAGGTACTCAGACAGATTATTATTTTTTTTTTTACTTGTAAAGTTTTCAGTTAAAAGTAACAGCTGAACTGTTGATCACCGGTACCAATGAACTATATTTCAATAAAATACAGATAATAGACTTCAAAAGGATACATGTTTCATTTGTGGCATTTGGATTTTTGAGGTTTTGGCAGTGAGACTTATAATTCTGTACAACTGCCCTAATAATAATGTTAGGTTGCATAGTGCCGCCTTTTGTTCACACACACATAAATTGTTGTCTATAATAACCAGCAGCCCATGTATAACATTGTAATTTAATAAGGGAATAATGGTGCGCTTGGCTGATTTTAAACACTCTGTTTTAAGACCGGTTGGAGTCTGGGTGCTGAGAACTCCAACCGGTCTCAAACATAGTATTTAATACCGGCCAAGCACATATTATTCCCATTCATAAAGTACCTTTTTGGTAAAAAAATCAAAACTTTTCTGTCCAAAAGTCAAAACAACGCAAAAATTATAAATTTCCACCAATTTTGTTCAACACTTTTACTTCATGTTTTTTTTAAACACCCCTCTGGCTATATTATGGTATATCCATGTCATTAACAAGTCCTTACATATATAATGATTGGTACGCGCATCACGCGTACTGCGTGATGTGGCGCAGAATGCAGCTGTACCGGTGTAGTGTGAATTTAGGACTATGAAATACTGACTCACTGGTGGTATTGCGCTTGCCTACTTCAGCATTGTGAACATTCAAGATCAACTAATAAAACAGTAACAAAAAGGCACCGGATTTCATAGGAGTCCAAATTTCATGTGACATTGGAAAAATGTTTAAGACCAGCCCGCCGGTCTTTATCAACCGTTTAAAACTGGCCATGTGACTGTCTTAGGTATTTATAAATACTGTTTGGTGAATCTATAAAAACTTGTACAGGAACTAAAGAGTAAAAACAATTCTCTCCTTATTTTCCTAGGTATTGCATCGAGCGTGTGTACCGAGAGAGGCAGATCTATGGCTGTCATCCCAGAGAGTTGACAGAGTGTGCCTTTGACATTGTCACCTCCAGTTCTGTCGGCTTGATTCCCGACGCGGAGATTCTTCACATCGTGTCTGAAATCATCAATGAATTCCCTGCATTGCAGGTGAGATAACGCTTTCTGACCACACTTTTGTCTGTTCACAATGCTTTATGCCAGTGCATGTATGCCCAGTATATTTCTTGACAGCTCATGTACATGTTCTGCCCACAGACTGTTTTTTAATTTTGTTAAACAGATACTGTGGGGTGCTGTGGTCCAATGGTTATGGTGTTCGACTCGTGTGCTGTGGAACATGGGTTCGAATCCTGACCGTGGGAACATGGTGCTTGTGCTCTTGAGCAAGGCACTTTACCATTATTGCTTCATCCTTTGGATGGGACGTAAAGCCATAGGTCCCGTGTGGTGTGTAATGCACGTTAAAGAACCCAGTAACCCTTACCACTATTAGAGAAGGGGTTTGCCCCGGTGTTTCTGGCAGTGGCTGCAATATGCGCCACAGCACCTTGTAAACCATTATAAGGTGCTACATAATGGGGCTCATATTTCTCATAAACTTTATTTACCTGTCTTTAATAATAGACATAATTACCAGCACCTTGAAACGCTTGGTAGATCGTGGCCCTGGATACAGGAAAATAACAAATTGAGCACCATTTTTAAAAGAATGGCCTCGGGAGTTTGGCTGGCTTGCAAGATGATCCCTGAAAGGCCTGCAGTATAAA